>CM054803.1:32256781-32882203 GCA_028984105.1 Lavandula angustifolia
TCCACTAAGGTGATTATTCAATTAGCGGATAGGTCATGCATTGCTCCAATTGGTTTACTTGAAAACATTTTGGTCAGAATCAACAACTTTGTCTATCCGGCTGATTTCTATGTAATTGACACAAATGATAGGCAAGTTGCAGGAACTGCGGGAGTGTTATTAGGTAGGCCGTTTTTAAAGACTGTAAAGGCAATAATTAATGTGGATGAGGGTTCGATAAGTGTAGCATACCATAATGAAACTTATGTTCATAGGATATCTGAAGCACTTAAGAAGCCCTACGATCATGAAAATGAGAATGCTTTTTCTACTGACTCCATTGATGCAATTGTCCAAGAATATCTTGAGACGTATGTGGTGCAGGACAAAATGGAAGTCACCTTGACTCAAGGACTGACCGAATCAGACCTCGAAGGTATGAGGGACGAAGAGATCAGAGAGAGCATCTCGGCTTTATATGCAACTCCAGAATTACAAACTGTCGGCAGCATGTCTCAGCTGCCCAGCCAGGACGCTTCTGAAAAGCTGCTGCCGTCGATCATCAAGGCACCAAAGCTGGAACTTAAGCCACTTCCAACAAACCTGAAGTATGCCTATCTCGGAGACAATGAGACGCTGCCCGTCATCATTAATAAAGAACTTGATGAAAATCAAGAGAAGGCGTTGTTGGAGATTCTGAAGAAGCACAAGAAAGCAATAGGATGGACTCTAGCCGACATCACCGGCATAAGTCCAAACATTTGCCAGCACTCTATCCTCATGGAGCCGGATAGCAAACCTTTCCGAGACCATCAAAGAAAACTAAATCCAAACATGAGGGAGGTCGTGCTGAAGGAAGTATTGAAGCTCTTATCCATGGGGATTATCTATCCCATATCGGATAGCAAATGGGTAAGTCCCGTACATGTTATGCCCAAGAAGTCCGGATTCCAAGTTGTCGAGAATGAAAATAACGAATTGGTTCCGGTACGCTTAGTGACGGGATGGCGCATGTGTATCGATTATAGGAAGCTCATTGCGGCAACTCGAAAGGACCATTTCCCGCTTCCATTTATCGATCAGATGCTCGAGAGACTTGCGGGGCAAGTCTATTTTAGCTTCTTGGACGGCTATAGCGGCTAGTTTCAAATCTAAGTGCGAGAGGAAGATCAAGATAAGATGACGTTTACATGTCCCTATGGAACGTTTGCTTACCGAAGAATGCCATTTGGATTATGCAATGCGCCGGGCACCTTTCAAAGGTGTATGATGAGCATATTCTCGGACCTCATCGAGATGTGCATAGAGGTCTTCATGGACGACTTCACCGTCTATGGTGACTCTTACACTTCGTGCTTGAAGAACCTCGACAACGCTTTTATTTCGGTTTGGTTTTTTGCAATTTATTTCAGTTTTAATAAGTTCTTAGTTTAGTTAAAAACCCAAAACTTGCGTGGTTGCTAACCAAACCCAAGATAAGTAGGAAAATAATATGTCTAGTCCTCCGTTCCCTGTGTTCGATACCCTGTAAACTATACTGATATAATTCTCTATTTTTGCAGGATTATTTGGTGCAATACAGCGATCACCAGTAACCTTCGATCGCGGGTCGAAGTATGCCAACTATCGAGCTCTCCTACCGACTTTTGTCAAGATTTCGAAACTCACGGAGACTTAGTGCGGATAAGAGTGTGGGGCCCGGAGATTCGTCTCAGTTTGAAAACGTGATTTTCACAAGTCAAGTAGTTTTGGCTAGTGCGCTTTTAAGAATACGTTTTATGCAAAGATATGATTTTGTAACAGTTTGTATGCAATGCAATAAAACAGTAAATAACACAAGCAATTTTTAACGTGGTTCGGATACGCAAGATCCTACGTCCACGGTCCTGCCGAACAGGAGTTCTTATTGATTTATCCGAGCAAGTCTCGGCAAGAAGGAATCTCGTGCACCGGATGCACTTCTAAGTTATAGTCCTTAGCGACTTTACAAATCAAACCGAGGTTTGAAAGGGAGGGGATAATCTCCAACTAGGAAGGAGTTCTTAGAGTAAGAACAATCACTAAAAGTGAACTCCTTCGAATTTCTAAGCTATAGATTTGGCAATGAGCTTAGCTAGAGAAGAGGGATCTAAAGAACTCTAGAGAGAAGAACTAATGATATTATATTGAGCAAGTTCTTCGCTGGATTGATCTTGAATGCGCTAGAGTTGTTCGAAAGTTTGAGCGTTTTTCCCTTGATATCTCGTGCGTGAAGCTCGGATTTCTTCTCTATTTATAGTTGTGACCTAGGCATATGTCCGTTGGAGATGACGATGCCACGTGTCACAAGCTTCCAAAGAAAACGATCATATTTTCAAAATGTTGCAGCAGAGCAGTTGACACTGTACATGAGAGCAGCTTTAGTTGGTCAGAGCAGATAAAGCGTTGTCGGCTTCTCATTGGTCGAAGTTTGTGGTAGGTGAGATTGTGTCAGACATCGGAGTTGACTCTCCCTAATCCTCGTATGTCTTCTGCTGACTTTCGAAATGACTTTAGCGGCCGGGTCATTTTCGGATCTGATACAAGAGACTTAGGACAGCCTCTCTTCTTCGTCCGAGTCGGCCGACAAAGGATATGGCTCCCGAGTTGGGTCACCGATGATCGCGAAGGTACTGAGCTTTGCATGAAGTTCTTCTGCTGATGTCTATCAGCTGATGAGGTGTCTTCTACTGAAGATGAGGATCACCTGATGACAGAAGAATGCAAGCTAATTACATAGAAGACGTGGGGTTTTGGAAGGTAACTTCGATAGAAGATCAATCCAACATTTTATCCCGTACAGGACTTAGAGAGAAGGATAAACAAAATTAAAAACAGTCTAGCTATACATCATCTAGTCCTATCAAGACACTACACTACTGATATCAGCTGGGTTTTGGGATCTTCAATTCCATAGTACTACTATGATTTCCCCCAATATTATTTTAACCACTAACAGCTGAATACCATCTACTGACTCATAACCCAACACAAGGTATTTTTTTTCAAAAAAATCATTACTATTATTCGGCCAAGCCCAAATATTTAGAACCCATTGATTTAATATTTATTAGTCATACTTGTAGATAGTCGTCTTTTTACTAAACAAATATAAACATCTTTACTTCTCAAAATCTTGATAATGTATTTATTAATTTGTTATTTTATTTTCGAAAGATAAGAAGAAAACTCCCCTCCCCTTCGGACTCAATATATTTAATTATTGTTACTTAATCTATTTTATCCTAAAAATATAATAATAAACTAATTAAAGGCCTTTCTTTCACTTTTCACCCACTTAAAATTACTATAAATAATTTATTGTACTATTTAAAATTATTTCCTTTATTAATCTATTTACAAATAGAAAAACAATGGAAATTATGTCTAAGTTATCAACTATATTTACTAGCATTCACTAATTAATTATCAATTGAAATCTAAATCGCATAACACTATTTTTCTTATTATCAAGTGCATCATATTGTTGTTAATTATAACAAGGATTAATTTAATAAGGATCAATCTCAAGTCGATGTATGATGAAGAGAGATTTCGACATGCCCTTTTCACGTGTAGACAATCATTGACTATACACATAAACAAAATCAACCATACCATAGACCTAACAACTCAACCATATAGATCAAACAACCATTATCGATTTGAGCTTGCTCCGATACCATAGTACTGCAGCAGTGATCAATCCAAGGTAGTTAAAATTCCTGGATCCGCCCCTGCAACAAACGTAGTTACTATTATTGAAAACTTTCTCGATATCCATGGATGTCTGAACGTAAGATTAGATGACAAGTTTTTGAAAAGATTTCCTAAACTGGAGGTTCTGGATGGTCGCCTCGATTTTGAGAGTTTCATTTATCATATTTCTTCTGGTGTGTCTGAGATTGGTTTAGATGGTATCGATGGTTACTACGATGGGATGATGGACGATATTTTCCAGCAAGACCAAACGATATACTGGTGGGATAGGGGTTAGGTGTGATGGACCAAGGAAGTCAATCAATGCAAAGAAGCAATAGAGTTTTTTTTCAAGTATAGCTAGCGCGTTTTTCAATTAAGGTTTATGTCTATATTTTGCATACATGGACCTTAGCAGCTTTGTCGCGTTTATGCATAAGTTATCTCAATTCTTATAATTGTTACATAAAATACCCAATTTGACTTTAATATTCTAACTTTTCAAATTTATCAGTCTGCAAACAATGATTAGTTTGTTATTCACATTGTTTAATTTGTGCGTAAATGATTGAAATTTGCAAAGTCCAATACAAATTGAAATCCCGCTTGCCGTCCTGCTCCAGTCCTGCTCGTGCGTCCAAGTTTCTCTCGGCTTTCTCTGATTCCATAGAAAGCAGAATCCCGCTCGAGTTCCGCTCACTTATAAAAAAAATTACATCACTTCTGTTTAAGAAATCCAGCTCGAGTCCCGCTCGGTCCTGCTCATGACCGAGCGGGACTTGATCAGCTTTTATGCATGGCAAAAATTGATCGATCATTGAAATTTACAGTATAGCTCAATGTTTTCTGTATTAATACTGCATCCTCTTTCATTTTATCTTCAATTACACAATCATTCAGTAGAATTTTGCATCCATATTTAAGAAAAAAATGGAAAGTTGGTACTCCCTCTGTCCCATTATTCATCTCCACAATACCCGATTTGGTTGCCCCATTATTTATGTCCACTCTGCAAAATGGTAAGAAATTAGTAAAGTAATTAGGAGCGAGGGAATATTAGTCTTTGTATTACCTCTATACTATTCACTCTTTGAGAACTAGGTTTTGAAGAACATCTTTCATTAGCGCTGCTCCATCCTATTCTCTCTCACAAAACTACGACCTTCCACATTGAAAACCTAGTCGTGCCGCCCTTTCCGCGATGATGTATCCCTGGCGTCGAATCGATGCTTTGAGTCCACCGCCACCCTCTTCTCCGACTGATACGACGCAACACCGAATAGATACTACCGATCTTGAAAGAGAAGAAGCAAAATCGGGTCTGAGTGATGGGTTGGCAGCAGCCTACAAAATCGGCGCATCCTCATCGCTATTGCAGGCCCGATGTGATGGCGACACCGCTGTGGAATAGCTTGAGCCGTGGGGCTAACGGTATCGTAGGATCGACGAGGAGTACCATTGAAATAAATGGTTGCTTAAGGAGGCTCTTGAAAATTGGGCTCGGTGCGAAGCGGAAATTGAGGGTCATTCTGCTGTCACTGAGGTTTGTAGCAGTGGCAAGGTTGCTGGAGAGCCTGATTGTTTTACTGTTAAGCCTTTCAAATTGTCTTCATCGTGTAAGCCCAATATGAAGCTTACCATGCAGGCAACCGAATCAGCCGAAATGAAGCTACGGCTTATCGAAGAGTTGATGAAAATAAACACCGGTCGTCCTGCAATTTTTCCTGTTACAATCAATGAAATTGGGTAAAAAATTGCCTGATGATGGGCGAACGCAATAATAGTTTCTTCCACTGGGTTGTTCAGCGTGAGGGTTCCGTCGACCTTGTTATTCGCATTGAGAGGTCCGTCCATGTCCTCCGATCCCGGCTGTTGCATGGGCCGCATGATCATCATCTCCGCTCGGCTTTCCAAGAGTTTTTTATTTTCCTACATCGTTTGCAACTTTTGCTGCATGGCTCCGATCTCGTCTTGCATAAGGCCGGCGACACATTCAAGTTCTGCTACACAGTTACCAAACATGTTTGGATTGTGAAATCGTGCGAAAATTATGGGAGATGGGAGAGAAGATGGTGTGTGTTTGATCAAAGTGGCGGTTTGATGAGATTTAATAGGGAGAATTCGTTAATGGTATATCTTTTTCTATCCAACTTGATGGAGGGATATACCATCATAGCAAATCTTAGTGATTTATCGAAAAAAATCGAGTAATAAATTGGTTGCTTCATCCGAAAACTGGCGATTTGGTGTAATGGCGAATGCTGTTTCAACTTCCAACAATTTTTACATAATCAAATTGGTAAGGTTAATTCTCTTTTAGCCAAAAAAGTAAATCTCGCCACGAACCTTAATCTTTACATTTGCCTACTGAACTTAATTGTTACATTTGCCTAGTTAACTTAATCGTTAGCGTCCACTTGTCATTTTAATCGAGTAATTGCATTAAAAACATTGTAACGATAATCATACTAGTCAACTTATTCGTGTAATCGTATTAATAGAATTAACTGTGAAAACATGTTAGTCGCTTTAATCAAGTAATCATATTAAAAGCATTATCTTGTAATCATATTAATCGATTTATTCATGTAATCATGCTAGTTGTCTTATTCGTGTACTCGTAATAGATGTATAAATCGATTTAATCGTGTAAGAATATTTGAAAACTTCATGTAATCATGTACAAATATTTGAAAACCTTAGTCGCATAATTATCTAATTCCTTGATCGTGCAACTAAGAACAAGGTTCAAACTCTGAACCCTGTTCAAACCCTAAACCTAACTTACATAACTAATCTAATGAATTTCGGTAATTTGATTATAAAATATGACACCTATTAATATATTTGATTTGATTATGTGATAATTAATTATATATGCCTTCATGGAAGATCATAAACTCTAAGTAATGTTCTTAAGATTTTCTTACATTTGAAAGTTATAGTTGTTATATTTATATCACATATGTAAGATAGATGGATCGATTTATGATTTATTTTATTAATTATTGTAAATATACGTTTATTGAACATATATAATGATAAAAAAATTTATATTTAACATATATATACGTTGAAATGAGATATTAATGTATTATATAATATAATATCTCATTTCAACAATTATACACTTTAATCGTATTGTGTTGCATCCCAATTAATTTTTCAACCAAATGTATTAACTCAAATACAATCAAAATAAAGTCAAATACAATCAAAATTAAAATACAATAAACTCCAAATACAATAGAATATTATTGATTACATGTAGAAATATCATGAGCTCGATCAAGGTGAGCTCCTTACCAATTCAATATTTTTGCTTGTAGCATATACAATAGGATCATTTCTATTCTCAAAAAGCACCCGAATCAAATCTTGATCGCAATTCAGAGGAACCTTAATCTTTTTACCATCATAAGTGTTTGTGCGATAAAACAATTCATAGTATGTAGTCGAAGGATCGATTTTCAGGTTCCAGTGAATATCTTGTACTAACGGTTGAATTTTAAAATTTATCGATGTGTAGAATAACAATTCATTACCACCTACCTATTCAGATATATTCTATTGACCACTATGTCGAAGAATAATACTCCCTCCTATTTTTATTGTATGATGTCTTACCAATTTGCACACTAATTAATAAAAAAAATTATTCCTAAATTAACCTTAATTAATGATGAATAAATGAGAAAGAGATCATCCATAAAATCTATCAACAAATAAATAAAGAGAAATTATTAAATGAGTAGGGCTAAATAAGGTAATAAATTATAAAACATTATACATTTAGCAAAGTGTTAAAAATCTAAAACATTATTCGAAATGAACTTTTGTGTTATAATCATATAGGTTAGAATGTTATATTATTATTATTGATATTATTGTTTACTTTTACTTCTTCTTCTTGTAATATGTTAAAAAAGCATTTTTTATTTGTTAAATAATGTTGGACTAATTTATGCAACTTGAATGCTTTTAATTGACTTAAAATGATTAAATTAAAAAAAATATTATCTGTGTTATGTTTACTCTTTTATTTTTTATTTACCTGTTGCAATTGTATGTCACTAATGTTATTTACGTGATATATTTGTGATTAATATATGTGTAACTTATGTAGTTATGTAATGTGAATGATTTTTAACTTTTTCACAATCTTGAATCTGACTGAGTTTAAATGATTAATCTCCGTGCCGAAGTCAACTGGGACAGAATTAGCGGGACGGAGGGAGTATGTTTTCTTTTTATTAAAAAATTAATATAAAAATAGTGCAGGGTGTTTGCAATAGCTAATCTTTTTTAAGTGCTTAAATTAAAAAGTTAGTAAAAGTAGTTCATAGAGAATTTTGCGTGCGTTTGAAAAATATAATCATGATAATTGATAAGGGATAGTTAGGACATTCATATCACCTACTAATGCAACACATATTATTATTTCATTGTCGATCGTTTTAATTATTAGATATATAAGATAAAAGAAACAACTCACGTAATTTGAAGGTATGTGATTTGTTGGTCCAAAGACGAGTATTGGGGGGGGGGGGGGGATGAGTACACTTGAGTCCAAGTTTTTGCTCAAACGCGAAGGTCGGTATTTTACTGAGTTTGCTACTGAACGAGTTCAGTTGCCAGTTAAGCCTTCTGATCGCGGGGTAGAGTGATTCAACGACTGAACCCTTTCTACTGACTGATGTCAGTACTGAGTAATTCAGTAGATGAAAAAGTGCGAAATAGTGTAGGCCCGATTTAAGTTCGTCTCTTTGAAAAATGTTTTTTAACCAAATCAGTTGGCTAGTGTACTTTTAAATTTTTTTTTACCGAAAATATGATTTTGCAAACAGTTGACAAACAAATGCAATAAAACAGTAAATGACACATGCAATTTTAACGTGGTTCGGATATGCAAGATCCTACATCCACGGTCCTACTGAACAGGAGGTCTTGTTGATTAATCTGAGCAAGCCTCAACAAGATTCTCTGCACTGGACAAAACCTTCTAAGTTATAGTCATTAGCGACTTTATAAAATAAAACCGAAGTTTGAAGGGTTTTCTCTCCAATTAGGAAGGAGTTCTTACAATAAGAACGTATCACTAAAAGTGAACTCCTTCAAGTGTCTAAGCTTAAGATCTAACAAGGTTAGCTTAGAAAAGAGATCGGGAACAACTCTAGAGTGAAAAACTACTAGGATATCTCTAAGATTTCTAGTTCTTCGCTGGATGTAACAGTTAAGCTCGCTAGAGTGCATGAGTATGTGTTCGTGAATTTCTTGCTTCTCTGTTCCCTTGTTCCGTGTTCTTCTTCTTGAAGATGATCTCTTTATATAGTTGTGACCCATGCATAGATCCGTTGGAGGGGACCATACCACGTATCACAAGACTCCAAGGAAAACGACCATATAATTTGAATGTCGCTGCAGAGGGTGGTTGGGTTTCTGTGCATGAGAGCAACTTTGTGTCAGAGCAGGTAAGCTTCACTTGCTTCTCATTGGTCGAGGTATGGCGGTAGGTGAGACTTGTCAGACATCAGTTTTCTAGCTGAGTTGACTTCCTCTGAACCTCGGACATAGGTGTTCCTCTGCTGACATCCGACTGATAAAGCCAGGCTGTCAATTTCCCTTGTACGGTCTGCAACTGAGTCACAGCTCATTCAGTAGATCAAGGATGATCATACTGAGTCTTCTTTCTGAGTCGGCTGAAGAGTGATCTTCTACTGAGTGCTTCCAGCTACATACTTGAAGACAATCTACTGAGCTCTTATACTGACAGAGCTCTACTAAATCGATGACAGATGGGATTCTGGAACCTTAACTTCTCTACTGAAGTTCAGTCCAACAAATTACCCCTTACAGGACTTAGACAAAATAATCTAGAAAGATCAAAACAGGTCTAGCCTATTACATCATGTCGGTTCATCACACATTCAGGGGTTTTGGGATCTTCAATTCCTCTTTAAACATTAATACAACAGTTTCTCAGTATCACATGTACTGAATCATCTCCCTACAATTTCCCCCGAACCACTAACGCATATCCTTACAAATTCCTACAATTTCCCCTAGAAGAACTATGTAAAGACATCTCCTGACTCATATCCCTACAATTTCCCCCTAATTGATGATATCGAAACCATTAACCACTAAACCCAGTTACTAACAACTGAAAGAATTACATCACAAGTTAACAGTTACACAAATGCATATCAGAAGAAATTAAGTACAGTGAGTGTGTGTTGATCACTTCAGTGATCAGTCATGATAATGAACGACATAGCCATAAGACAATGAGTGATTGTTTGGCCAAGTGAAATGCTGATTTTCATTGATATAGAAATGATGGTTACTGTTGGGTTATGAGTCAGTGATTGATTAGATCATCACTTAGAGGGTACTTTGTATTATCTTCAGTAGTTCTTGTATTAGGACTTACTTATTTCGGTAATGGGGGAAATCATAGTGATTTATTGCTATGGAATTGAAGATCCCAAAACCTGTCTTGTACCCTTAGTGTGTTGTCTTTCAGACTAGATGATGTAATAGGCTAGACTGTTCTTATCTTCATTATCTATTTTGTCTAAGTCCTGTAAGGGGTATTTGTTGGTCTGAACTTCAGTACGAAGTTGTTGGTCCCGAGAGCACGTTCAGGTGTAGAGGGGGGGGGTGAATACACCTGAAACTCAATTTCTCAACTTAAACACGAACAATCCTTTTCAGGATGATATCGTACTGAACAAATTCAGCAGACCCGATAAGCTGTTCTGAATCGTGTTGGCAGATTGAATGACTCTACTGAGATCTGCTAGCTGACTGAGAGTCAGAATTCAGTATCTTGCAAATAGAGTTCAGTGGTGCGGAATAGTGTAGGCCCAAATTCAGTTGAGTGAGAAAAATGTTTTTATCAAAACAGTTTCAATAGATTAGTGCGATGCATTACGTTCGCTGAAACTCAGTTGAATGATTTAAAGAATATTTTCAGTATGAACAGTTAAATCAATGCAACAGTGAAAAGAAACAGAACACAAAACACATAGATTTTTAAAGTTGTTCGGACACAAAAATCCTACGTCCACTGTCCCGAAAGATCAGGAAGCTATTTATTATACTGAGGTCGTCTCAGTTGGTTTGTACGCTGGACAAACACTGGTCTTGAGATTTATACTGAGCAAGTCTCAGTTTACAAGGTTATCAAACTGAAGCATTTGAAAAACTCTCCAACTGTGAAGGAGTTCTTTACAATAAGGATTAGTTCAAAGATGAACGCCTTCGTCTAAGCTACGGATATATGCTATTGAGCTTAAGTTAGAGGGATAGGGAACAAGAAGGTGGCTTCTAGAACGACGAACAGCTGAGTAAAGCTATGGGTTCGTGTATCGTTGTTTGGATACTAGAGGCTGTATTTATCAGTTCAACTTGGTTCCCTAAGAGCTAGAATGTAGTTCTTCATCGGAGATGAATTCTTCGAACTTCTTGCAGAGAACTTAGGCTTTTCGAATTTGCTCGTTTGAATGCTCTGTGTGTTCTCTCATGTTCTTCCCGTGAGCTTCAATTTGATTTATCCCTCTATTTATAGAGAAGAGATTAGGATAGATCCGTTGGAGACGACGATCCTTTGTCTCTCTAATTTGGGTAGCTAACGGCTCTTTTGTAGCATGGTGGCAGTGTCCTTTCCCTCCATTTCTGGAAAGTTGTTGACTTGCAGCTTTAGTAGGTGTAGGACAGGTGTCTGCTTGTCATTGGCCGAGGTTCAGAAGGTGGTTGAGACAGAACAAACTTCAAGGAGATTTGAAGCTGACTTCTCTTTTCCTCGTACTTGACTATGCTGATTGTCTTTTAAAGATCTCGACGGTCGGAAGATCGTTCGGCCGTTGCCGAGTCGATCTCCGATTCGTAGTGAACTCTCGCCGAGTCGGCTCTACCGAAGATCAACTCGAGTGCGGTGAACTACTCTCGCTGAGTTCGGTTCAACCGACTTTCGCATATCGCTCTTGCTGAGTCCAAGATATTCGAGTCTTCTACTTCTGGTGCTGAGGCAGATAAGCTACTGAATGCCTGAGCCAGAGCAGAGGGTCTGCTGAGTCTGAAACCTCAGAGACAAAAACAGATTACAACTTAAAGGTTCACCAATCAATATATGATTTTGGGATCTTCAAATCTTCAAATTATTTCATAGCACAAAGCTACTGAGTAAATGTCAACACAGAAGACTGAGTCATTTCCCACTATATCTAATACCGCTGAGGATAGAATCATCACCCAACATTTTCCCCCTATTTGATGATGCCAAAACCTAAACTATCATCTAAACAACCTAACACAATGACTTATCAGAAACAGAGCTCCTTACAAAATATTACAAGTAGGATCAGTGGAGTTGTTCTTCAAGTCCTAGACTACTGAGGGGATCAGGGCAGAAAGTCAGAACATATACAGAGATTAAACATTTTCCCACTGTCTTATCAACATTTTCCCCCGAAAACACAGCAAGTCTATCAGAATCTAGCTAAGCAACAACTGACAGTAAATAACCAAGCGTGAGTGTGTGAGTCAGTAATCACTTCAGTGATTCTGAGTGTTAAGCATAAACAAACACGACTATTCAGACAATAAGGAGTTGTCAAAGCCAAACAGAGATATTATATATGTAAGAAAATCAGTACAATTACATCTCCGCTAGGCTATGAAAGAAAGATACACTAAGAAATCAGAAGCAGAAGCTATTTGAATTGCCTAATCATGTCTTTGAAATTCTGAGATTGAGATTCAGGAAGGGGCACTCCATACATCCGATATGTGATCTTCCTCAGCTTCAGAATCTCTGCAAAGTCTGCTGGGTCTTCTTCATCAAGAAACTTGGCTTCAGCAGCATCCTTCACTTCTTTCTCTATCACACCGTAGTGGATGGATCCATCAAGTCTTTGTGGGGGAGGCAGAATTCTTGGATCTAGAACTCTTACTTCAACATTCTCATTAATGGCTTTCTGCAGCCTGACATACGTCTCTAAGTCAGCTCGCATAATCCATTCAGTATATGCCATTGCCTTGGGCTTTTCGGACGCAATCTCCGTAAGTAGTTCCTTTTGATGAATTCAGCTTTCAGATTTTCCCATCTCTGAGTCTGTTCCCACGGGATCCAATCGTCCACTCTAGGCCATCTGTGAGTCTTCAGATTTGTAAGCTTCTTGAATTTTCTGTATTTGTATGGGATGTCAGCCTTGGCAGGAATCCTCTGACTCGCTTCTTTTTCAGTTCGCAGTCTGAGAGCTTCAAGATCAGCTTTCCATATCCTCTCTCTGGCTGCTTCTATTTTCCTGGCCTCTTCACCTCTGTATAAGTATCTGTCTAAGTGAGCCCAGATTTCCTCCATCTCTTGATCCTGTGCCTTAGAGGTAGTGTAGGAGGGCTTGTGAGGTGGTTGGTCGTTTGAGTCAGCAGGGGTTGAAGATTTTTCTTTGGTGGTTTCCTGCTGCCCAGTTGACTGTTGTTGTTGCTGCTCCTTCTCCTTTTCTTTATCAGCCTCGTCGCTGAGTATGAGCTTTCTCGGAGGCAGCCTTGCTGATTTTTTGCTTCCAGCCGGAGCCTTGGTCTTGCCTTTAGCAGGCTTCTTCTTTGGCTTACTCGCAGCTTCAGCTTTAGCAATCTCCCTAGCGAGCTTTTCATCAGCTGCTATCTGAGCCTCCTCCTCTGGAGTAACATATCTCCTGGATCCTTTCTTATTGGGAGGGGTTGGGAGTTTCAGTGCCTTTTTACCTTTTCCGACAACTGGAGGTGGAAGAGGAGCTTCTTCCTCTTCTGAGTCCTCCTCGTCAGCATACTCAACAACTTCCTTAATAATGTCAAGGGGAGTCTGTGTCGCCTGAGTAGCGACTTCTTTGGGTCCTGAGCCGCTTGGGCCGGTCTCAATAGATGTTGCAGCTAGAGCTGAGACACCCTGGGCCTCGCCAGTTTCAGTAGGTGCAGTAGGGGAGGATGACTGAGTAGAAGATGCCCCTGTTACTGACCTTGTTTTCTTCGGAGCCTTCAGTATCAGCTCCTTGGCAGCTTCCCCCTTAGTTGATTTTTCTGTTACAACTTTTCCTTGCTTAGCCATACTTTCCCCCTTTTTGGCATCAACAAATAGGGTCGGGGTTGGAGCTGAGAGTTTGTTGTTCAGGCTTTTGTATGAGGCTAACAGATCATTCAGCGTCGTCTGCAGCCTTGTCAAGGCCTCATGCAACTCGTTTCTCTCATTGATCAGTTGATCGTTGTATAGCTTATGTGAGAGATCAGCCGCAGCCTTGAATTCCTTCAGTTGCTTCTCCACAATCTCTTCTATGGCCTTCTGTATAGTTTCCATCCTGAGCTTATTGGCCTGAGAGATTGTGTTGACGGATTCAGTGTGGGTGGTTTGGGCGGCCTTGAAATCATTAAGCAATTTAGCTTGGCCTTCCTGAATCGTCTGAAGCTGAGCGTCGAAGTCAGCTCTTTGAGTGGCTAGCGCTTCGGTTAAGATATTGGAGAAGTCAGGGGCAGATGATTCTGAAAGAGTGGTTCTTAGCTCCTGAATCTCTGCGCTGGTGGCCTGGGAGGACTGTCGCCAAGTTTTGTGGATGGCACGGGCAAGAAGGCGATTCTGTGTGCCTTGATCCTTCAGTGCCCTGACCACTGTTTTTGAGCGACGGATCTTTGGGCTGGGCGCTACTTCGAAAGCAGATTGCAGAAGAAGCTGAGCAGGATCAGCTGCCTTCGAAGTACCAGCCACCGTCTGTCTAGGACCAAGGATGCTGAGTGGAGGGTCAGCAGTAGATGCAGTGGCATCCTTGTCCTGTTGAGTTCCCTCATCAGGCTTCTCAGGGCTTGAATCATGGGGTGGGTCCTGACCATCGGGGTCAGACCCATCTGAGGGTGCGGGTGCTGAGACTGGCTGACGGTCATTCAACATTGCCAGCATGGCAGCCCTTAGATCTTCTAAGGTACCGAGATCAGATGGCTCAGAGTAGCCAATCTTCTCTCTGAGCTTCAGTTCCTCTTCATGAAGCTGTTCACAGGAGTGATGGATAATCAGTCCTTTTCAGGTTGTGCCACTCCTGGAACCTGAGCAGCATATGGAGCCTCGCCTGCCTTGCAATTATGACAAGGTCGCTGTGGCCGGCGATCTCGGGAATGTGCTCCGTAATCTCTCGGGATGCTCTGGATTGGAGAGCTGAAGCTTCCATCCCGATCGATTCTTCTCCTGAGGCGGTCTCAGATTCCTCTATCTCGATTGGAGACGCCTGTTTCTCAGCAGAAGGAAGACTGCTGAGAGGTAGGATATCCAAGGGGCTTTCCAGGGGCTGAACGTCCTCATCCTGGATATCTTCAGCTGGGACCCCTTGGTCCACTGCTTCATCACGTTCAGTGGAGACAGCTTTCTTCACTGACTCAGTCTTCTCAGAAGACTCTAGCTCGTCCCCCGAGCCGCAGGGCCGCGTTAAGCAACTCACGCCTCGGCTCGCCACGGTTTCAGTAGGCACGGCTGTGCTGACCTTCTTCAGTCGCTTGGCTGGTGCCTTAGGTGATAGAATTGGAGGGGACCTCTTCTTCGTTGGAGTGGTCTTCTGAGACGTGGTTTTAGGAGCGGCAGGCCCGGTGCCGATCTGCTGAAGGGCCGCTGCCCTGTTCTGAAATCTGACCTTTTTCACATTGAAATACTGCTTATCTGCGAAGGTGATTCGGTCAGAAGTGCAGAGGTCTTCAATCATGACTGAGATCTTTAGTCCGTATAATAGCTTTCCTTTGGCGCTCAGCCTATTGGATGCTTTGTCGAATTTCGCGGACTGCATCATAAATTCCCTTAAGAAAAACTCTGCCCAGTTGATCTTGGCCCTGTCATAGATGGCCATCATAAGTTGCAGCTTTGGTCTGGACACCTGATCGAAGGAGCCTGCTTGACTCGTCAGTAGCCGAGTTACAATGTATGCTAAGGCTCTATACTGAGGGAGCATGGTGTTCTTGGGAAATGCGGCTCTGAAGACTGCTGGCTTCCCACATAAAATGGACAAGTAGTCATCCATCAGATCATCGTTGTACCCAACTGTAGTGACACCTTCGCTTGGCAAATCGAAGCTTCTCCGAAGAGCTTCTCGGATTGACATCTGCTTAACTTCTATGTCCGTGCGTGAGGGATCGCCTACTGTGTGGATGACGAATCTCCTCCTCTGACATCTCCATCTACTGATTCGACATTCAGATAGATTTCGGCAATCTAACGCGGGAGGAAGAGGTGGGCTTCCTCGTAAAGAAATCATTCGAGTCCGGTTTCGTAGAGAGCTGAGAATATCTCATCATGAAATCGAGATCGCAGACATCGAACTCCATGACTGGCTCACACCAGACACGGTCTTTCTCCAAAATCTCTTGCAAATTCTCTGGAACAAAAACAACATTCCCTGACATTTTGATAATCTGCATATATCATATAAGTCAGTACCGATTAAGGATATAAAAAGATAAAGATATTCGATACGTAAATATTTTTAAGAATTACCGAAAGATTTCCTGAAGATTTGAAAAGAGTTTAGATAGAAGGTCAAGAATATTTCAAAAAATCTTGGGTACTTAGGATAATTGCAGATACGAAATGGCGGTTTTCAAGGATTTGAACACAGATATATATCTTAGAGAATATAAACAGTTAAATATCGATGGTTCAGTTTGAACGCACCTTTTAGATGGACGGCTAGGATTGAGTTTTATATAATAGGTAATGATCATGTTAGCTGCCTAAGTCAAAAGCCAGTTGTAACTAGCCTAAGTAGTAACTTGATACGACATGCATTAAATGCATGCCAGAGTTCAGCATGCTTGTACATAGAATGTCGTGTATTAAATGTGATCCATTAAAATTTAATGACATTTCTTAAAGCATTGAATACGATGCTGAATCTGATTATAAATGCACATAATCGTTCTATAGGCTACTGAGTAGAGATACGCAAACCTGTCAGCTGAACATCGTAGTCAGCTGATACCTCGTGTAGATGGTTGCTGAGTCTCTACGCACTGATTTTACTCAGTACTGAGAGCGAACATTCCCCCTTACTGAATGCTCCTCTCCTGAATCCTCTTTATGACCGGAGTCCGTAGGGTCCAAGCAGACCTAGCTCTACCGAAAGTTCTCCGAATCAGCTTCGCCTAGAGGCTTGGTCAAGTATATCGGCCCCTTTGATGGTCAATATGGATCTTCTCCATCCTGATATCCTTCTTCTCGACATGGTCACGAATGAAGTGGTGTCTGATGTCCACGTGCTTGCATCTTGTATGAAGTACATGATTCTGAGTGATTGCAATGGCACTGGTACTATTGCAGAAGATCGACACTTCATTCTGAATGACGTCATAGTCGCGTAGCTGTTGTCTCAGCCAAAGGATTTGGGCGCAGCAACTTCCGGCAGCCATGTATTCAGCTGTCGTAGTTGACGTGGCTACTGAGTGCTGTTTCTTTGAGAACCATGAAATTAGCTTACTGCCAAGGAACTGACACGTTCCAGAAGTTGATTTTCGGTCAATTCTACACCCTGCATAGTCAGCATCAAAATAACCAGTTAGTTCTATATTATCATCAACTGGATACCATAAACCCATGTCAGGTGTTCCTCTGAGATAGCAGAGAATCTTTTTTGCTGAGTCCATGTGACTCTGCTTTGGATTCGCCTGAAAATCGAGCACAAACACCTATAACATAAGTCATGTCAGGACGAGTAGCTGTTAAGTATAATAAAGAACCAATTATAGCACGAAATTCAGTTTGGTCTACTGATACTCCCTCTTTATCAAGATCGATCTTCATATTCGTGTTCATCGGGATCTTGATAGGTTTGCCGGATGTACAACCGAATCTCTTGATGAGGTCTCGAGTGTATTTGCCTTGATTAATGAACGTTCCCTTCTCAGATTGTTTGACTTGAAAGCCGAGGAAATAGTTCATTTCTCCCATCATTGACATCTCGAACTTATCCTTCATCATTTTCTCAAATTGCTTACACATGATGACGTTCTTCGAGCCGAAGATGATGTCATCTACGTAGATCTGCACAAGCAATAGGTCATCTTCCAGTCGAATGCTGAAAAATGTGCGGTCTACTGTACCTTTCTGAAAACCTTTTTGAAGAAGAAACTCATATAGGGTATCGAACCAAGCCCTGGGTGCTTGTTTTAACCCATACAGAGCCTTTCTGAGTCTATATACTTGATGTCCCTGCTGAAAGCCGGGAGTTTGTTCCACATAGACTTCTTCTTTCAGCACGCCGTTCAGGAAAGCAGACTTCACATCCATTTGATAAACTCTGAATCTTTGATGTGTTGCGTAGGCTAGGAATAGTCTGATTGCCTCCAATCTTGCACCTGGAGCGAAAGTCTCATCGAAATCTATCCCTTCAGCTTGATAGTAGCCTTTTGCCACGAGTCTTGCTTTATTCCTTACTATGACGTTTTCATCACGCTTGTTCTTGAAGACCCATTTTGTTCCAATCATATGTTGATGCCGGGGTCTACAACAAGCTCCCAAACTTTGTTTCTCGTGAACTGATTCAGCTCCTCCTGCATGGCTATGATCCAATCAGCATCTTTCAGTGCGTCCTCAATTGACTGAGGTTCTTCAGTAGAAAAGAAGCAGGAATATAAGGCGCTTTCTCCCTGATAGAATCTGGGTTTTGTCTTTACGCTTGCTGAAGGATCTCCAATGATTAAATCAGCAGTATGAGCATCCAGCCACGATCTACGATGTTTCAGCTCTTCATCTGAAATTCGTTCTACACAGATAGTAGGTGAGTTAGGCATTTCAGTTGTACTATTCTGAGATTGAAGCAATTCAGTTACAAGAGTGTGATCTATTGAGTCACCAGGTTCAGGGGCATTTAGCTCAGGAACATTATTAGTTCCCCCTGAATTATTATTCTCAGTAGAGGTCTCAGTTACCACTGGGGTTTCTTCATCGACCCGAGTTACCTAGGATTGACTCTGTTCAGGAGAGTCAATCTGTTCAGCTACTTCTGCTGCTGGTTGAGATTCAGTAGACTTGTCTTCAGTTTCTTCATCTGAATCATCATCTCAACATAGCTGGATCTTTCCGACTTTGTCTTTCAAGCTCAGATCCTGTAGCTGTTCACTGATGTCCTCAGATTCAGATTTAGAGTTATTGCTCCTGTCTTCAGTAGCAAACTCATTAAAAACAACATGAGGGCTTTCCTCCACGCAAAGAGTCCGATAGTTGAATACTCTGAAAGCTTTGCTGACCCGGGAGTATCCTAAGAAAACTCCCTGATCTGACTTGCTATCAAAAGTTTTCAGCTGATCTTTCCCATTATTGTGAATAAAGCATGAACACCCAAAAATATGGAAATAAGATAAAGAAGGCTTCCTGCCGTTCCATAGTTCATATAGTGTCTTCTTATGCTGCTTTGTCCGTAAAGATCGGTTCTGAGTGTAACATGCAGTGTCAGTAGCTTCTGCCCAGAATTTAGTTAGGAGTCCTGAGTCTGCGAGCAGGGTTCTTGCTGCTTCTTTGAGTGTACGATTCTTCCTTTCAGCAACCCCATTTTGTTGAGGCGTGCGTGCAGCAGACGTCTTATGCTCTATTCCTTCTGCTTTGCAGAACTCCTCCACCATGAAATTAAGGAACTCAGTTCCTCTGTCAGAACGTATTTTGACAATCTTGGTGTTCTTCTCGACACTGATCCTTTTTAGAAGCGGTAACTCTGTTTTGACGTCAGACTTGTTGGCAATAAATATGACCCATGTGTAGCGCTAGTAGTCATCAATGACCACTAATGCATACTTCTTACCTCTGATCATCACCGGAGAGACTGGACCGAACAAATCCATATGTAGCAGCTGAAGCATTCCATCAGTGGAAGGAGATGGAACTGGCGAATTTTGATTCCTTGTTTGCTTTCCCTTCAGACATGCTTCACACTGAGTGTCTTTGCTGAATACTTCATTCGACAGTCCTCTTGCTAGAGTGTTTCTAGCCAATTTGTTGAGCGTTTTGAAGTTGAGATGGCTGAGTCTTCTGTGCCAAAGCCATCCCGTTCTGTTGTCATTCTTAGCCAACAAACAAACTTCAGGTTCAACTGAGTTCCAGTCAGCTACATAGATATTCTTCTTGCGCGAACCTGATAACACTGTTTTCCCTGTAGATTTATCAATAACATCACAGATACCAGCGTCAAAAATCACTCTATTCGACTCGCAAAATTGACTAACAGAGAGAAGGTTATGCTGAAGTCTTTCAACATATGATACTCTTGGAACTGTTGCAGTTCCAATGCTGAGTGTTCCATAGCCTCTGGTGTAGCCTTTAGCATTGTCTCCAAACTCGATTCGGGGTCCTTCTTCAGTAGTATAATTCTTCAGCAAGTCCTTTTGGTACGTCATATGTCTTGAGCATCCGCTGTCCACATACCAAAGGTCCTTGTGCACCTGCAAAATAGAACTATATTTAGGTACCCTTTATTTTTGATTTTGGGTCCTTAGATGTTAGTTTTGGTAACCCATATCTGTCTCACGACCCCCGGTGGTCTCGGCATGCTTTCTTTCCATTTGTGTCAACATATTTAACCACTGGACTGGTTACTACTGACTTCTGAGGCTTTTCAGGTTCAGGAGTCCGGATCTTCTGAGTGGGTGGACTGCTGACCTTTGTCTTCTGCACGGCTTTCTTCTTCTTTCTCTGACTTTTGGATCCTCTCCTGACTATTGGATCATAGTAATATGATCTATACTGAGCTGGATGTGTTAGCCGAGGAGATCCATACTGATCAGCCCACTTTGCTTTGCTGGTTCCCCCTTGACTGAACTGGGGTGATCTGGTGCTGATCTTCTTGTCAGTTTGCTGATAAGTAGGATGAGGTGCCTTCATCTTCTGTTTGTTCTTGGCTAGGGGGTTAAGTATATCTGCATTGATGGTCTCCCCTCGAACAAACCTATCAGCTAGCCGATTTTCTGAGCGTACGGGGGTAGATGAGGAAGTTCCCTGGCTGAATCCAAGTCCTTCCTTATAATGCTTGGGCTTGTTGCTTGCTAGCATAGTTTCCAGCTTCTTTTCAGCGCCCATGTATCGCTCTGTCATCAGGTTCCTCCAAACATCATCACTTTTCTTCAGCGTTTCATGCTCGGTCTGAAGTCCTGACAGCTCTTGCTTCAGTAGACCCAGTTCAGTATCTTTCTGAGTTAAGTTATTGGTCAAAACTGAAATCCGATCTTCTTGATGCTGAGACTTGGCCGTTAGAGAGTTTATCTCCTCCCTGAGTCTCAACAGAAGTCCTTCTGACTCAGTAGCAACCTAACTCTTCTTAGAAAGTCTCTGATTCTCCATTTTCAGGGTATCCAATTCCTGAAGAGTCTTACTAAGCTACAAACTCATCTGAATCTGCTCGTCGAGTAGTTCTTCATATGCGATTGCGACGCCCAGATTCTCATCTGCACCTGAAAGGGTGTCGTGTGTGCAGTGTGAAGAGGAGTTAAATGGATCATGAGAGTTTACCTTATCCTCTTCTCCTGCCACGAGACACTTTTCAGTATCTTCTTCATCTTCAAGCTCTAAGGCCATGAAGGTTGCTTCATCATTCGATGAATCCATGAAGGAATCGACTTCATCTGAGTTGTCTGAGAGTTCACCAGCAATGTATGCTTATCTCTTCTTGATGAACTTCTCCCTTCGAGCTTTGCGTGCTGCTCTTTCAGTAGTACTGAGCTCAGGACAGTCATACTGATAGTGTCCTGGCTTCTTGCAGTTATAGCAGGTGGTGACTCTTTCTTCCTTACTTTTACTATCTTTCGACTGTGCTGAGTCATCCTTTTTCCTGCATTCAGAAGTATGCGAGTCAGGAGTGCGCTTTGGCGTATATTCAGACTTACCCTTGGATTCTCTGAGGGCTTGAGTCACTTTTCTGCGCCTCTCCTTCTCCTTCTGATACTTTACGGCAAGCAGTGCATATTTCTTGGCTAGATTTCCTTCTTGTATGTCACTAAGTGAAGGTTCAGCCTTGCTCGACGCTGGAGATGCTGTGCTGACTGATGCTTTGAAAGTATGGTCGATTTTGGTATCAGTTTCAGCTCGCTGCTTCCTTTGAGGTAAGCCAAACTCGAATTCTTCTACTTTAAGTTCTGAAAAGATATGGTCAGGAGTAACAATATCTAAATCAGAATGACGTAATAAGGTAGCAAAAGAAGTCGAGTGACCGTCTGGCAGTGCCCTCAAAATCTTTAGATTCATGTCTCGGTTTGAGAATGTCTTTCCCAGCCTGTTGATAGAGTTCATCAGATCCGTGAATCTGACGTTGAGATCTTCAATGGTGTCACCAGGCATGAGCGACAATCTCTCTAGCTTTTGGAGTTCAAGCGCAAGTTTATTTGCTTTGATCTTCTGAGTCCCCTGACTCAGTAGCGCTAGAGCATCCCAGAGTTCCTTCGCGGACTTGCAGTCCTGAACTCTTCCGAGGTACGAGTCATTCAGAGTGGTCAGTATGGCGTTTCTGGCGACGCGGTCGAGGTTGTGAAGCTTCTTCTCCTCCGGGGTGAAGAGACTTCTGTCTTTAGGAATCTTGTCACCAGTCACCATCCCTCCTCCTTGTTCTGCTGTCTGGGTTATGACGTTATCAATCATAGGAACAATAGGTCGTTTTCCAGAACTTTCGTCATGCTGTCGTGGAGGGAGGTCTGATGTGCTTCCATTCTGACCCGCCATACGCCATAGTTCTCTACTGAGAACATGGGTACCATTCTGATCCCTGACATATCAGACATATTTAATAATGATGTGAATGAAGAATGATATGCAATGAAAACGTTTTTCCGGATCCGTTCAAGTAGACTAGTTTCAGAATAACAAGAGTCTTATAGAACTCCTGCTCTGATACTAATTGTTGGTCCCGAGAGCACGTTCAGGTGTAGAGGGGGGGGGGGTGAATACACCTGAAACTCAATTTCTCAACTTAAACACGAACAATCCTTTTCAGGATGACATCGTACTGAACAAATTCAGCAGACCCGATAAGCTGTTCTGAATCGTGTTGGCAGATTGAATGACTCTACTGAGATCTGCTAGCTGACTGAGAGTCAGAATTCAGTATCTTGCAAATAGAGTTCAGTGGTGCGGAATAGTGTAGGCCCAAATTCAGTTGAGTGAGAAAAATGTTTTTATCAAAACAGTTTCAATAGATTAGTGCAGTCTGTTACGTTCGCTGAAACTCAGTTGAATGATTTAAAGAATATTTTCAGTATGAACAGTTAAATCAATGCAACAGTGAAAAGAAACAGAACACAAAACACATAGATTTTTAAAGTTGTTCGGACACAAAAATCCTACGTCCACTGTCCCGAAAGATCAGGAAGCTATTTATTATACTGAGGTCGTCTCAGTTGGTTTGTACGCTGGACAAACACTGGTCTTGAGATTTATACTGAGCAAGTCTCAGTTTACAAGGTTATCAAATTGAAGCGTTTGAAAAACTCTCCAACTGTGAAGGAGTTCTTTACAATAAGGATTAGTTCAAAGATGAACTCCTTCGTCTAAGCTACGGATATATGCTATTGAGCTTAGGTTAGAGGGATAGGGAACAAGAAGGTGGCTTCTAGAACGACGAACAACTGAGTAAAGCTATGGGTTCGTGTATCGCCGTTTCGATACTAGAGGTTGTATTTATCAGTTCAGCTTGGTTCCCTAAGAGCTAGAATGTAGTTCTTCACCGGAGATAAATTCTTCAAACTTCTTGCGGAGAACATAGGCTTTTCGAATTTTCTCATTTGAATGCTCTGTGTGTTCTCTCGTGTTCTTCCCATGAACTTCAAATTTGATTTATCCCTCTATTTATAGAGAAGAGATTAGGATAGATCCGTTGGAGACGACGATCCTTTGTCTCTCTCTTTTGGGTAGCTAACGGCTCTTTTGTAGCATGGTGGCAGTGTCCTTTCCCTCCATTTCCGGAAAGTTGTTGACTTGTAGCTTTAGTAGGTGTAGGACAGGTGTTTGCTTGTCATTGGCCGAGGTTCAGAAGGTGGTTGAGACAGAACAAACTTCAAGGAGATTTGAAGCTGGACTTCTCTTTTCCTCGTACTTGACTATGCTGATTGTCTTTTAAAGATCTGACAGTTCAGAAGACTGTCTGGCCGTTGCTGAGTCTGATCTCTGATTCAGTAGTGAACTCCTGCTGAGTCGGCTCTACTGAAGATCAACTCTGAGTGCAGTGAACTACCCCCGCCGAGTTCGGGCCAACCGACTTTCGCATCGCTCTCGCTGAGTCCAGTATTACTAAGTCTTCTACTTCTGGTGCTGAGGCGGATAAGCTACTGAATGCCTGAGCCAGAGCAGAGGGTAAGCTGAGTCTGAAACCTCAGAGACAAAAACAGATTACAACTTAAAGGTTCACCAATCAATATAGGGTTTTGGGATCTTCAAATCTTCAAACTATTTCAGAGCACAAGGCTACTGAGTAAATGTCAACACAGAAGACTGAGTCATTTCCCACTATATCTAATACCGCTGAGGATAGAATCATCACCCAACAGAAGTTAAATTCCAGAACCCCACGTCATCAGTATGTGAGAGCTCATGTTCTTAGGTCTCGAGCTGACCCTCATCAGTAGAAGATTTCTCATCAGCTGACCTCCAGTAAAGAACACAGTATAGAGCAACTAATGCTGCTCTCATGCACAGTGACCAATCACTCTGCGATACTATTTCAAACTTATGGCTGTTTTCCTTGGACGTTTGTGACACGTGGCATCGTCTTCTCCAACGGACAAATGCCTGGGTCACGACTATAAATAGAGAAGCCTTTCCGAGCTCAACGCACGGGATATCAAAGGGATTACACGCTCAAGCATTCAAACTCTCTAGCGCATTCAAGAAAATCCAGCGAAGAACTTGCCTAGTTGAAAATCTTTAGTTCTTCTCTCTAGAGTTTCTATCGATCCCTCTTCTCTATCTAAGCTCCACTGTTATATCCATAGCTTAGAATCTTCAAAGGAGTTCACTTTCTGTGACTGTTCTTATTGTAAGAACTCCTTCATAATTGGAGAAAATCCCCTCCCCTTGAAACTTCGATTTGAATTGTAAAGTCGCTAAGGACTATAAATTAGAAGGATCTGTCCAGCGCACATATACCTTGCTGAGGCTTGCTCAGATTAATCAACAAGACCTCTTGTTCAGTAGGACCGTGGACGTAGGATCTTGCGTATCCGAATCATGTTAAAAATTGCTTGTGTTATTTACTATTTTATTGCATCCTTCTCAAACCTTTTACAAACTCATACTTTGCATAACAGTTATTTAAAAATGCACTAGCCAAAACTGTTTGGTTTGCGAAGTCTATCGGGCCCTACACTTATCCGCATTAACTCTCCGCCTGAGGATTTAATACTGACAAAAATCAGTTGAAGAAACTCAGTAGTTGAGTCACTCTGACCCGCGATCAGAAGGTTACTATCTGACACTGTTCATCAGTCGCAACCTACAGCTCAGCTGTCCTTCGCGTTTGAGAAAAGAAACTTGTACTCAGGTGTATTCACCCCCCCTATACACCTGACACTCGTCTCCGGACAAACAATTGGTATCAGAGCGTCGGTGTTCTCCTGATCATCGTTCTTGAGACTACTAGTCTACTCGAACATATCCTGAAAATGTTTTTTCACTGCACAAGCATCTCTTCATACATCCTTATACTCTCATCTATAATGTCTGATATGTCAGGTATTCGGATGGTGCCGATGTTCTCTGTAGAGAACTATACGGTATGGCGCGTGAGAATGGAGGCACACCTTGCATCGCTGCACGGCAGCATGACTGATATCCTTTAGATAGGACCCATCATTCCCATGATCGACAGCGTTCAATATGCCGCTGTGGGAGGTGTAGGAGCACAGACTGGTGCTAAAATTGCTAAACATAAATCCGCCTTCAAGCCAGAAGAGAAACCTCGACCGAGTAGCGCGGAATGCAATCCTGACTACGCTCAGTGATTCACGCCTCGGGAGGGTGTAAAACTGTAAGACGACAAAAGAACTTTGGGATGCCCTGGCAGTACTGATCCAAGGAACCCCACAGATCAAAGAGAATAAGCTCGAGCTAGAGCTTCAAAATTATTCGACACCTTTGCCATGGAGCCCAACGAGACCATTGCCGAGCTTAGCGTCAGACTCACAAATCAAATCAATGTGATCAACGGGCTGGGGAGGACGTTCACCAACAAAGAGATGAAGACCAAGATCTTGAGAGCGTTGCCTCGACTAAAGTGGCTTCCTTTTGCTACTTATTTACGTCGCTCAGATCTTAATGCTTTAACTCCTGATGTTATCTTTTCATAATTAAAGACGGAGGAGTTTGAGCACAGTCTACCCAAAGATGCTCAAGTGCTCCAGCTGACACCCAAATAGACCATGCCTTCAAAGCAACAGTCAGCAAATCTGGAGCCAACCCCATTTCTTCCAGCAAGACAGTAGCTGCTTCAGATGCTAAGTCTTCCGAGACTCCTGATACTGATCGTCTTGTGCTTATGGCTCTCAAATATCAAAGAGAGAAGGAGAGAGTCAGAAAGCTGAAGAAATACCACCGAGATTCTCCCTCAGGTAAGAAAGAACATCGTAAAAGGGAAGAATCTAAACCATCTCCTGATTGTAGGAACGCAGAACCTGCTGCTAGTCCATCCAATAGCTCAGCTGGAAAAGGCGGTAGAGTAACTGTGTGTTACAATTGCAAGAAAGAGGGACACTTCCAGTACGATTGTCCCGAGCTCTCAGCTGCTCAACGAGCAGAACGGCAGGCCAGACGCGAGAAATTTGCCTGAAGGAGGTAGGCCTACATTGCCGGAGAGCTATCCGACGACTCAATCGAGGAAGATACTTTCATGTATTCTTCTGAAGACGAAGCAGCATTTATTGCTGTTGAGGTCGGAGAAACAGATCCTGAATCAATGACTGAATATTGTCTGATGGCCGAAAAAGAGGCTCAGGTAAATTCGAAACTTATTCTTCACAAAGCACACACGACACGTGCTCAGCCACAGATGAACCACTAGACGTGGTGCAAGCATATACCGATCTACTAGAAGAGCATATTCAGTTAAGCAGAGAGTTCAGCAGAACTGTTCAGGAACTGGAATAGGTAAAGGTTGAGAATCAGAGACTTTCTTCTGATTCAGGTCTCTACTGATTCAGAGAATCTAGTTGTGAGACTGAAGGAAGAGATTGAATCTCTTATGACTAAGTCTCAGCTTCAAGAAACTCAGATATCAGTTCTGACTAAGGATAATTCTTAGAAAGATACTGAAATCGTCCGACTCAGTCAGAAACTCGCAGAGGTTGAGAAAGATTACGTATCACTTCAAAAAAGTGATGAGGTCTGGCGAGGACTGATGACTGAACAGTACTTGGGAGCGAAAGAGAAGTTGGAAAGCATGCTTAGAGCTCAAAGGCCACCAGTCATGAAAGAAGCACTAGGCTACACTCACGAAGTTTCCACCTCTACTTCAAAAGACTCAGAAATGCTGGCTGATAGGTTCGTCAGAGGGAAAGTTCAGATTTCTGAACCAACAGCGAAGAACAAACAGAAGATAATAGCACCTCAGTCGAGCAACAAGAAAAAATTGACCAAAGGTTCTAGCCCCAGAACACCACGATCAAATTCAGGGGGAACTAAGAAGGTCAGGTGGGCAGAGCAGTATGGCGAGCCACTGTATGAGCACCCAACACAGTATGGTTCATACTATTATGAGCTCAGGGTCAGGAGGAGCACAAAACCTCAGAAGAAGAAAGCTCCTGAACCCAAAACTGCCAGGAAGTCAGTATCTCCAGGTCCAGTGGAGAAAAAGACTAACAAGGTTCAGAAAAAGAAGTCTCAGACTCCTAAGGTCGCAAGATAGATCTGGGTCACGAAATCACCAACTAACGCTTAAGGACCCAAACTGAACCAAAGGGTACCTAAAAATGTTTCCGTTTTGTAGGTGCATAAGGACCCTTGGATTGTGGACAACGGTTGCTCGAGACATATGACTTATCAGAAGAGCTTGCTGACCAATTACGTGCAAGAAGATGGTCCCAGAATTGAGGTTGGTGACAACTCTAAAGGCTATACAGGGGGATACGGAACACTGAACATTGGGACTGCATCAGTTCCAAGAGTAACATATGTCGAAGGACTTCAACATAATCTCCTTTCTGTCAGTCAATTCTGTGATAATCTGAATAGAGTTATCTTTAACACTGGTTTCTGTGATGTTGTTGACAAATCTATAGGGAAAACAGTGTTATCAGGTTCGCGGAAGAAGAATATCTACGTTGCAAATTGGAATACCGCAGAACCTGAGGCCTGCTTGCTTGCTCAGACAAAATCCAGTGATAAAACAGGATGATTGTGGCACAAGAGACTCAGTCACCTAAATTTCAAGGCAATGAACAAGCTAGCCAAGAACTCTAAAGTCAGAGGACTTCCCCATGAAGCCTTTATCAAAGACAGAAATTGTGAAGCGTGTTTGAAGGGAAAACAGACAAAGAAAAACAATCCACTAATTCCGTCACCTTCCACCGATGGAATCCTTCAATTGCTACACATGGACTTGTTTGGGCCAGTCTCTCCAGTGACTATAAGAGGTAAGAAGTATGCCCTCGTCGTTATTGACGATTACTCGAGATTTACGTGGGTCTTCTTCATAGCCAACAAATCTGATGTCAAGACTGAGCTACCAATACTGCTGAAGAAACTTAGTGTGGAGAAAGACATCAAGATTCAGAGAATTCGCTCAGACATAGGGACAAAATTCCTCAACTCAGTAGTTAAAGAGTACTGCGATAAGGAGGGGATTCAACACAAGACTTCAGCAGCTCGCACCCCTCAGCAGAACGGACTTGCTGAATGGAAGAACAGAACACTAAAAGAAGCAGCAAGAACACTCCTAGCAGACTCTGGACTACCTTCAAAGTTTTGGGCGGATGCTACTGACATCGCCTGTTATACTCAGAACCGCTCACTATTGATAAAGCAACAAATGAAGACGCCATACGAACTGTGGAAAGGGAGAATTCCTTTTATTTCTTATTTCCATATTTTTGGCTGTCCTTGCTTTATCCACAATAACGGGAAGGATCAGTTAAATGTCTTTGATAGCAAATCTGATCTAGGAGTATTCTTAGGATACTCTTGAGTCAGTAAAGCCTTCAGGGTCTTTAACTACCGGACCCTTTGCGTGGAGGAAATCCCTCATGTTATTTTTGATGAGTTCATTACTGAGGACAGAAGACCAAAGAAGACAAATCCTGAAGATGTCAGCAGCAAGCTACAGGATCTCACACTAAACGACAAAGCTGAAAAGATCCAGCATTGTTGGGATGATGAGTCAGACGATGAAGAAATTCAGACCCATCCCGCAAGCACTATAGTTGATCTGGTTGATTCTACTAAACATAATCAACATCAGGTAACAATGGTCGATGAGGAAGCCCCAATGGTAACTGAGACCTCTACTGAGAATATAAACTCAGGGGGAACGACTAATGTTCCTGAGCTAAATGCCCCTAAACCGGGAAACTCAGTAGATCCTAACCTTCTTACTGAATTGCTTCAGTCATAGAACAGCACTACTGAAATGCCTAACACTCCTGTTGACTGTACAAAAGAAATCTCAGAAGAAAAAGCCAAACTCAGACGTTCGTGGCTAGACGCTCACTCTTCTGATTTAATCATTGGAGACCCATCAGCAGCTGTAAGAACAAGATCCAGATTAAGCCAAGGAGAAAGTGCTCTCTACTGTTGTTTCTTATCTACTGAAGAACCTCAGACGATAGAGGATGCTCTCAACGATGCTGACTGGATCATTGCCATGCAAGAGGAGCTGAACCAGTTTGTTCGTAACGAAGTTTGGGAGCTTGTTGACAGACCTAGACATCAACACGTGATCGGTACTAAGTGGGTCTTCAAAAACAAGTGAGACGAGAACAACATCATTGTCAGAAACAAGGCTCGACTTGTTGCCAAGGGATACTGTCAAGCAGAAGGAATAGACTTTGACGAAACATTCGCCCCAGTCGCCAGATTGGAAGCTATTCGTCTGTTCCTGGCCTATGCAACGCATAAAAAATTTAAAGTATATCAAATGGATGTGAAGTCAGCATTTTTGAATGGCGTACTGAAGGAAGAAGTCTACGTGGAACAACCGCCCGGCTTTCAGCTGAGACATCAGGTGTACAGACTTTGGAAAGCTCTGTATGGATTAAAACAAGCACCTAGGGCTTGGTACGATACCCTATCAGACTTTCTGCTTCATAAAGGTTTTCAGAAGGGGACAGTAGATCGCACCCTGTTCAACATCAATTCAGCGATGACATTCTACTGGTGCAGATCTATGTGGACGGCATCATTTTCGGTTGCAGGAACGTGACTATATGTCAACAATTCGAGAAAATGATGAAGGAGAAGTTCGAGATGTCCATGATGGGGGAGATGAACTACTTCCTTGGATTTGAAGTGAAGCAATCACCTGAAGGAATATTCATCAACCAAGCAAAATATACTCGAGATCTCCTGAAAAGATTTGGCTGCGACTCAAGCAAGCCAGTCAAGATCCCCATGAACACGAATTTCAAAATCGATCTAGACAAAGAGGGAGCTTCTGTTAACTCTACTGATTATAGAGCTATTATTAGTTCTTTATTATATTTAACAACAAGTAGACCTGACATAACTTATGATGTATGTGTATGTGCAAGATTTCAGGCGAATCCCAAACGAAGTCATCTTGACTCAGCGGAGAAGATTCTGCGATACCTGAAGGGAACACTTGACGCAGGGCTATGGTATCCTGCTGATGATAATCTGATTATAACAGGTTATTCTGATGTTGATTATACAGGATGCAGTGATAGATCAAAAGTCAACTTCTGGAACATGTCAGTTCCTAGGCAGCAAGCTGATATCATGGTTCTCAAAGAAACAGCATTCAGTGGCGACGTCCACTACTGAAGCTGAGTATATGGCTGCTGGAAGTTGCTATGCCCAGATCCTTTGGCTTCGACAACAACTGCGAGATTATGGAATTACTCAAGATGAAGTGCCATCTAGTGCGACTCCACTAGTGCGATTGCAATAACTCATAATCCAGTTCTCCATACGAGATGCAAGCACGTGGACATTCGACACCACTTCATCAGAGACCATGTCGAAAAAAAGGATATCAGAATGGGGAAAATCCATACTGACAAGTAAAGGGCAGTCATACTGACCAAACCGCTAGCTGAGAACAGATTCAGAGAACTATCAGTCGAGGTAGGTCTACTGGATCCTACTGACTCGAGTCAGTTAGAAAATTCAGTACGACAGGTCAGAAGTCAGACTCAGTACTTTGATTCAGTAAGGTGAATCATACAGTACACAGTAAGGGGGAATATGGTACCATCAGTACCACGAAGATTCTCCTGAATCATTACGGTAACCAGCTGATCGTAAAAGTTCAGCTGAAGAGGTTTGCGTAGTTAGATTCTTTAATATTCTCAGAAGCATGCTCGCATTTAATAAATCAGTTGTTTGCATTCAGTAGCATGACTTGCATTTATTTCCCGTTTTAAATATTTAAGGTTTAAGTCAGTAGAAAACCGTTCTCATTTAAAATGCTTATCTTTTAATGCTGCCTGCAACACATTTAATGCATGTCTTCTCACCTTACTCTATCTGCGCTTATCTTACGTGGGTCTAGATTAGAGGCGGCTAAGTAATCATTCCTTTTATAACATCAAATCTAAGCCGTCCTAGGTAAGCGAGATTTTATAAAAAACGTCCGATCGAAAACCTTTGATATTCAAATCTTATAAAATCTTACCCTTTTCACTCTAATCTCATCTTTTTCGCCATTTACGCAATCCTAGAGCTTTCAAGCATTTCCGATTACTGCATTCTATTGACTGCTTCTATTTCCTTCAAGCTCTGTGATTACGGTAAATTTCTTATCTATCTGCAACTTTGATTTAACTTACTCTATTTTCAAGTGCTAACGTGCTTTTTGCAGATTTTTGATTCTATGGCGATCGTCTTGACCCCACCCAACATCGAGGAGATCATACTCTCCAGGGTTCTCTTTGAACCCACGATGGTGTTCCATTAGGCGGAGCTTCCGTTCTTGGAGCTAATCTTCTCGGCTCTCGAAGCGTCTGGCCTGAAGCTTCTGGTAACGAAGCACCCCAAGGCATATCTGCCCCGACAGGTGGCCGAATTCTTCTACAACTCGCATTTCGTGGAGGATACGGATGCGGAGGTAACCTTGATCGGTTACATGAGGGAAGTTTCTCCCCAGAAGTGGGAAGCTAGCAATGCCGACATCAACGTGATGGAGGCCCTGAAGTCATCTTTCGAACTATCGGACTTCAGGATTTCTCCGGTGGGTTACAAGGAAACAGAGCTCAACGACTATGTCCATCATTTCTGCGGACGCGATGATATTTCCTTCAAATCCGACCTGCCGAAGAACCAACTCCTTCTGGAGTACAGGGGCCTCGCCTACATCGTCATCCACATCTTGATGAGCGATGCCGGTTCGTTCGATCAGCTGTCCAAGCCTCGACTCCAAATTATGATGGCCATTGTCGATGGAGTCCAGGTGAACTGGACCAAGTTCTTTCTAGTTGAGCTGAAAGCTCAGATGCAGAAGTTCACATCTGCTGAGTCAGGAGAAAGAAGACTGATCAGTGTGGGCAAGTTGTTACACGGGACGAAGGTGTCTGTACTGATAGAATATTCTGTGACGAATCATGCATCGTTTGCTGATTCCAAATACTTCGATCGCAAGCTCATCAAGTTAAAGACAGAGCAGCGGTCGAAAAGTCTATCGGACCTGGACCGACTGAGCTCAAAAGATCATCCACTGATCTGCCTCCACGGGCCGATCAGCGGAAGCGGAAGAAGCTCTCCAAGGCTGGAGCTTCTAAGGCTCCCGCCAAGCCTGCTTCCCCTCCACCACTTCAGGAGGAGGAACTACTGGACGCTGATACCGGGATTGAAGGTGCCACATTGAAAGATAAGGTACAGCGGGTCAGTACAGAAGAGACTCAGTCGGAAGAAGCTGATGAACCGGCTGCTAAAGTCTCCTCCGAACAGTCATCGACCGCTCAGATGACTCGTCTCCGTGCCATAGGAGAAGTTGTTAGGAGATGATTCAGTAGCTTAGTGCTTAGTGGATTTGAAGATCCCAAAAACCTAGTTTGACTGATGAACCATTCAGTTGTATATGTTTATTCTGTCTCTGAGAGTTTCAGACTCAGTAGACACCCTTCGACATGGTTCTGGCGTTCAGTTATGTCCGCTGGTTTTTCAGCAGACTATCAGCCTCAGTGCCATAAGAAGAAGACTCAGTAGAACTGGACTCAGCAGGAGCAGTATACTGAAAGGAGTCAGTGGAACTGAACTCAGCAGGAATAGTTCACTGAACTCAGAGTTGATCTTCAGTGGAGCTGAACTCAACAGGAGTATGCTACTGAACATAGATCAGACTCAGCAACGGCCAGACAGTCTTCTGACTGTTAGAAAATCTCATAAGTCAAATCAGCAGAGTCATACGAGGTATAGAGAAGTCACCTTCAGATCTACCTTGAAGTTTGTTTGTCTCACCTACTTTCTTCAGCCTCGACCAATGACAAGCGGCCAGCTGTCTACTTTCTGATTAAAGCTGCAAGTCAACAACTTTCCAGAAATGGAGGGACATGACTCTGTCACCTTACTTTAAAAGAGCCATTAGCTACCCAAAAGAGAGAGACACACGGATCATCGTCTCCAACGGATCTATCCATATCTCTGCTCTATAAATAGAGGGAAGATTTCAAATTGAAGCTCACCTAGAAAACCAAGAACACAAGAGCATTCACGAGCAACTTAGAATCGACTTAAGCTTTCCGCAAGAACTTCATAGAGTTATCTCCAGCGAAAGGTGACATACTTGCTCAAAGGGAACCAAGCTGAATCAGATCATAAGCCTCTAGTATCCAAGCGACTGAATACGAACCCAGAGTTTATACTTAACCGTTCGTCGCTCTAGAAGCCACTTTCTCGTTCCCTTCCCTCTAACCTAAGCTCAGCTGACCATATCTATAGCTTAGAACGAAGAAGTTCATCTTTGAACTGATCCTTATTGTAAAGGACTCCTTCATAGTTGGAGAGTTTGTCAAACACTTAAGTTTGATACCTTGTAAACTGAGACTTGCTCAGTATAAATCTCAAGACCAGTGTTTGTCCAGTGCACAAACCGACTAAGACTAACTCAGTATAATAAAATAGCCTCCTGATCTTTTCGGGACAGTGGATGTAGGATTGTTGGATCCGAACCACTTTAAAATTGCTTGTGTTCTGTGTTTTTACTATTGCATTGATTACTGTTCATTCTGAAAATATATTTCAAAATCATTCAACTGTGTTTCAGCAAAGCTTAACAGATTGCACTAATATACTGAAACAGTTTTCTTAAAAACGTTTTCTAACTCAATTGAACTTGGGCCTACACATTTCCGCACTATACTGAACTTCAACTGAACGGTACTGAATTCTGACCTAAGTCAGCTAGCAGGCCTCAGTGAAGTCAGTCACTCTGCCACGTGATTCAGAACAACTTATTTGGTCTACTGAACCTGTTCAGTACGGCATCTTCCTGAAAATGACTGTTCGCGTTTTAAGTTGAGAAAGTGTTTTCAGGTGTATTCACCCCCCTCTACACCTGAACATTTATCTCGGGACCAACAATTGGTATCAGAGAAGGAGTTTTCTAAGGCTCTTGTTTTCTGAAATTGGTCTACTTGAACGGATCCAGAAAACGTTTTCACTGCATATCATTCTTCATTCATATCACAATTTTCAATGTCTGATATGTCAGGAATCAGGATGGTACCCATGTTCTCAGTAGAGAACTACGGACCTATCGTTCCAATACAAGGAGGAGGCATGGTGACCGGGAAGAAGATTCCCAAAGATAGAAGTCTCTTCACTCCTGAGGATAAGAAGCTTCACAACTTAGACCAGGTTGCCAGAAATGCCATACTGACCACCCTGAGTGATTCCTATCACGGAAGAGTTAAGGACTGCAAGTCTGCGAACGAACTCTGGGATGCTCTAGCGCTACTGAGTCGGGGGACTCAGAAGATTAAAGCGCACAAACTGGCGCTGGAACTTCAGAAGCTGGAGAGACTGTCTCTCATGCCTGGTGACTCTATTGAAGATCTTAACGTCAGATTTACGAATCTGATGAACACCATCAACGGGCTAGGAAAGACATTCTCCAACCGAGAAATGAATCTCAAGATATTGAGAGCACTGCCGGACGGACATTGATCTTGATAAAGAGGGAGTATCAGTAGACCATACTAAATTTCGTGCTATTATTGGTTCATCATTATATATAACTGCTACTCGACCTGACATAACTTATGGTGTAGGTGTCTGCGCTCGATTTCAGGCGAATCCCAAGCAGAGTCACATGGACTTAGCAAAGAAGATTCTCTGCTATCTCAGAGGAACACCTGACATGGGTTTATGGTATCCAATAGATGATAATATTGAACTAACCTGTTATTCTGATGCTGACTATGCAGGATGTAGGATTGACCGAAAGTCAACTTCTGGAACTTGTCAGTTCCTTGGCAGTAAGCTGATTTTGTCGTTTTCAAAGAAACATCATTCACTAGCGACGTCAACTACTGAAGCTGAATGCATGGCTACCGGAAGTTGCTGCGCCCAAATCCTTTGGCTGAGACAGCAGCTACGCGACTATGATGTCATTCAGAATGAAGTGCCGATCTTCTGCGACAGCTCCAGTGCGATTGCAATCACTCAGAACCCTGTACTTCATACTAGATGCAAGCACGTGGACATCAGACACCACTTCATTCGTGATCATGTCGAAAAGAAGGATATCAAGATGGAGAAGATACATACTGACCATCAAAGGGCAGATATTCTGACCAAGCCTCTAGCTGAAGCCAGATTCATAGAACTTTCAGTAGAGCTAGGTCTGCTGGACCCTACTGACTCCAGTCAGTAAGTGGATTCAGGAGAGGAGCATTCAACAAGGGGGCATGTCCACTCTCAGTACTGAACTTATTCAGTACATAGAGACTCAGCAACCATCTACACGAGGTATCAACTGACTACGATGTTCAGCTGACAGGTTTTCGTATCTCTACTCAGTAGCTAATGAAATATTTTATGCATTAATATTTTAGATTCAGCTTCGTATTCAATGCCTTAGAAAATGTCATTTAATATAACGGTTTACATTTAATGCATGACATTCTATGTAAAGTATGCTGAACTCTGCGACGCATTAAATGCATGTCTAATCAAGTTACTTCCTTGGTTATATACAACTGTAATTTGACTTAGGCGGCTAAGTTGATCATTGCCTATTTTATAACATTAAATCCTAGTCGTCCATCTCATAAAGCAGATTTAAATTGAACCGTGGATTAATAACTGTTCACCTTCTTGATCATATATAAAACATGTTCCAAGTTAGAAAACTGCCATTTTTTTCTGCAACTCTTCAACCTAAGAAATCTTTCTGAGAAAAGCATTCGTTCCTTTGCAAATTTCTATTAAAATTTCTCAGAAATACTTTAATGCTTATTCAGTATCGTATATGTTCTTGATAATATTCTTCTTTCGATACTGATAGTTTCCTTTGCAGATTATAATCATGGCAGGAAGGGACGTTGTGGTTCCAGCCGATATGCAAGAGATCCTCGAGAAGGACCGCGTATGGTGTGAGTCTATAATGGAATTCAACGCGTGCGAGTTGGATTTCATGGAGGACATCTTCGACGCGCTGAGGGCGTCAGGGCTGGAAGCGTTTCTCTCAAGGAAGCCTTCATACTTCCTTCCGCTTCAGATCTCAGAGCTGTATCTGAATTCTGAGTCAGTTGATGGCGACATCAGATGCCATTTTGTCATTCATCATGTGGCTGACCCCGCTCGTGCTGTATCAGAGATTAAGCAGATGTCGGTTAAAGAAGCTCTTCAGCAGAGCTTTCAGCTTCCGAACTCCGGATTCAGAACCGTTGGCTACAAAGATGATATTATGGATGAATATCTGGAGATATTCTGCGGGAAGCCTACCACCTTCAGAGCCGCCTTCCCGAAGAATGCCATGCTCCCTAAGTACAGAGCATTAGCCTACATCGTAACGCAGATTCTAACGAGTCACGCTGGGTCATTCGACCAAGTGTCAAGGCCGAAGATTCAGATGATGATGGCCATCTATGACCATGCGAAGATAAACTGGACTGAATTCTTCTTAAAGGAGTTCATGACCCAGGCAGCTAAATTCGATCATTCCACCAATTGCCTAGCTGTCAAGGGAAAGCTCCTATACGAAATAAAGCTCTCTGTAATGATTGAAGATCTTTGTGGAGCTGACCATGCCGTATATGCGGACAAAGGGTACTTCAACCCTAAAAAGGTGAGGTTCCAGAGCAGGGCAGCAGCCCTTCAGCAGATCGGCTCAGGGCCTGCTGAGCCCAAGAAAGGCTCCCAGAAGACCTCCACTCCTTCTAAGAAGAGGTCACCTCCCAAAACAGCTCAGAAGACGCCGACCAAGAAACAGAAGAAGGTCAGTGAAACTGTGATTGTACCTCCCCTGCAACTGAGAGGCGAGGCAAAGTCCTCAGAAAAGACAACCTCAGTGGAGAAGGCCGTCTCCACTGAACAGGGTGAGGAAGTGGAACAAGGAGCAGGAGCTGAACATGTCACTCCTACTGCTCAGACTCCCTTGGACATTCCACCACTCAGTAGCATTCCGTCTGCTGAGAAAGAAGCGTCTCCGATAGAGATTGAGGATTTGGAGACAGCATTAGAGTCAGGAACCATTGGGATGGAGGCCTCAGCTCTACAATCCAGAGCCTCCCGAGAAGTTTTAGAAGCCATTCCTGAGATAGCCAGTCATTCTGACTTGGTTACATTGGCAAGGCAGGCCAGGCTTTATATTCTGATCTGGTTCCAGGCGTGGTCCACTCTGAACAAACTTATCCAGCACCACTCATGCGAACAACTCCATGAGGAGGAACTTATCATCCAAGAGAAGATAGGCTATTCCGAGCCTGCAGATCTCTGCTCACTGGATGATCTGAGGGCGGCTATGCTAGCTCTGCTGAACGATAGACTCCCAGCTTCAGCAGCCGCTCCCTCGGATGGGTCTGATCCCGACGAGCAAGACTCGCCCCATGATTCAGGCCCTGAGAAGCCTATTGAGGGAACTCAACTGGAGGAGGATGCTCCACCTACGACAACTGCTGAAAAACCTCTTAGCATCCTCCCACCAGGACAGTCGGCGGCTGGTACCTCTCAGTCCGCACACCCAGTATAGCTGTTGCTGGGGTCTGCTTTTGAGGTAGCGCCTAGTTCGAGAAGCCGACACTCGAAGATTGTGGCAAGGGCCCTCAGGAGTCAAGGTGCTCAGAACAGACTCCTTGCCCGCGCCGTCCACAAGACATGGAAGCAGTCCACTCAGGCTCAGAGTGAGGAGATTAAGGAGCTCAGAACATCCATTCAGACATCTCCAGCTCCTGATTTCTCTACGATCTTGACTGATGGTTTAGCCACTTAGAGAGCCGAGTTTGAAAGGCAACAAAAGCTGATGGAAGTTGCCCAAGCAAAACTTCTTGAAGAATATAAGGCAGCCCAGTGAGCTCATGCAAAGTCTATATCTTCCATGAGTCAGGCCTCTGAGCTCAGACTCCAGAATATCCAGAAGACTATGGAAGATAAGATAGACCTGAAGTTGCAATCTATTTAGACTGTGGTGGAGAACTCTAAGAAGAAATACAGTGAAGAACCTACAGATGAGAGGAATGAACTCCACGAGAGACTTGTGAAACAGCAGGATGCTTTGGATAAGCTAGCCTCAGCATACACCAGTTTGGATAAGAAGGTGCAGGTTCCTACCCTTGGCCCATTTGTTGATGCCAAAAAGGGGGAAAGAGAAAGGATACCAAGGGCACCAAGGGGAATCAGGACAGTGAAAGAAGCAACTCAGACTCAGCAATCTGCTCCCACTGCTCCCCAAGATCAGGGTCAGGCCCAGGCTGTCTCAGCAGCAGGAGCTGTAGTGCCTGCTGAGACTGGTCCAAGTGGCTAAGGACCTATAGAATCAGCAACCCAAACTCCAAGCGATATTATTAAGGAGGTTGCTGAATACGCAAAGGAGGATTCTGAAGAAGAAGAAGTTCCTCTACCTCCTCCAGTGCCGGGGAAAGGAAAGAAGATTCTGAAACTCCCTACTCCACCCAAGAAAGGAACCAGAAGGTTCATATCTCCTGAGGAAGAAGCTCAGATTGCAGCTGATGAAAAGCTTACAAGGGAGAGAGCCGAGGCAGAGGCTGCCAACAAGCCTAAAAAATAGCCTGCCGAAGGCAAAACCAAAGTTCAAAGGGGAAAGAAGCCTGGGACAAGGCAACCCCCGAGAAATCTAAAGATCAACGATGAAGCTGACAAAGAGAAGGAAAAAGAGCAGCAACAGCAGTCTGGTCAGCAGGGTGCTTCAAAATCAAAATCACCAACACCTGCTGATTCAGAAGAGGATCAAGAGCACATTCCATCCTATGCCCCCTCTAAGGCTCAAGAGTAGGAAGATAAGGAGAAAGAGATCTGGGATCAGATGGAGAGATATCTGGACAGAGGAGCTGAAGCCAGGCAGATAAGTGAAGCAAGGGAAAGGCTCAGACTCGCTGACCTAGAAGCTCTGAGGCTCAAGGCTGAGAAAGAAGCACGTGAAAGGATTCCTGAGAAGGCTAAAATTCCTTACAAGTACAAGAGACTTAGGAAGCCCACTGACCTTAAAATCCACAGATGGCCCAGAATCGATACTTGGATGCCATGGGAAGGAACTCAGAGGTGGGAGACACTGAAAGCGGATTTTATCAAGAGGTTCTACATCTGAAGGTATTGGCCTGATATGCATAAGTCTATAGCCTTTGCTGAGTGGCTTCTGATGAGTGATCCAGAGATATATGCAAGAGTTCAGAAGGCCCTAGCTGAGAAGGTTGATGTCAGAGTCCCAGCTCCAAGACCTCTGCCCCATCCACTGAAGCTCGATGGTTCCCTACATATTGGGGTTATTGAAGGAGAGGTGAAAAGTGCAGTTCAAGCCAATAATCTCGATGAGACTCATCCTGCTGACATGGCGCAGATACAGAAGCTGAGAAGAGATACATACAGAATGTATGGACTGCCGCTACCTGAAGAGAAGTCCAAAGATTTTAAAGAGCGGATCCAGCAGTTCAGGAAATAGATGATAGCTTCTCTGTATCTTGTTTTCTTTTTCTAGAATAGCAAGCTGATGTAATGTACTGAACTTTCTGATATATAAAACATAACTGCTATTCGGCCCTAACAATACCTTATTGTCTACATGGCCTTGTTATTTATGCTTAACACTCAGAATCACCAAAGTGATTACTGACTCACACACTCACTGAATATATATCTATTCAGTGAGTGATATATATATATATATATATATATATAGATATATATATATATATATATATATATATATCTGTGTCTGTCTGTTTTTTCTTAGCTTGATAGATTCTGGTTGATAGATTGTTTGGGAGAATTGTTGTTAAAAAAGGGGAAAATTGCTGTTAGATTTCTGTATAGGTTATGTTATTTCTTTCTTGTACTCTCTCAGTAGTCTAGCACTTGAAGAACAACTCCACTGATTCTACTTGTAATATTTGCAAGGAGTTTGATTCTGACAGTTTGTAGTGTTAGGTTTTGTCATCATAAAATAAGGGGAAATTGTTGGGAGATGATTCAGTAGCCTAGTGCTCAGTAGATTTGAAGATCCCAAAACCTTACTTTGACTGATGAACCATTCAGTTGTATGTGTTTATTCTGTCTCTGAGAGTTTCAGACTCAGTAGACACCCTTCGACATGGTTCAGGCGTTCAGTTCTTTTGGCTGGTTTTTCAGCAGACTATCAGCCTCAGTGCCATAAGAAAAAGACTCAGTAGAACTGGACTCAGCAGGAGCAGTATAGTGAAAGGAGTCAGTGGAACTGAACTCAACAGGAATAGTTCACTGAATTCAGAGTTGATCTTCAGTAGAGCTGAACTCAGCAGGAGTATGCTACTGAACATAGATCAGACTCAGCAACGGCCAGACAGTCTTTTGACTATTAGGAAATCTCATAAGTCAAATCAGCGGAGTCATACGAGCCGTTAGCTACCTAAAAAGAGCCGTTAGCTACCCAAAAGAGCGAGATACATGGATCGTCATCTCCAACGGATTTATCCATATCTCTACTCTATAAATAGAGGGAAGATTTCAAATTGAAGCTCACCTAGAAAACCAAGAACACAAGAGCATTCACGAGCAACTCAGAATCGACTTAAGCTTTCCGCGAGAACTTCATAGAGTTATCTCCAGTGAAAGGCGACATACTTGCTCAAGGGGAACCAAGCTGAATCAAATCATAAGCCTCTAGTATCCAAACGACTGAATACGAACCTAGAGTTTATACTTAACCGTTTGTCGCTCTAGAAGCCACTTTCTCGTTCCCTTCCCTCTAACCTAAGCTCAGCTGACCATATCTATAGCTTAGAACGAAGAAGTTCATCTTTGAACTGATCCTTATTATAAAGGACTCCTTCATAGTTGGAGAGTTTGTCAAACACTTAAGTTTGATACCTTGTAAACTGAGACTTGCTCAGTATAAATCTCAAGACTAGTGTTTGTCCAGTGCACAAACCGACTGAGACTAACTCAGCATAATAAAATAGCCTCCTGATCTTTTCGGGACAGTGGACGTAGGATTGTTGGATCCGAACCACTTTAAAATTGCTTGTGTTCTGTGTTTTTACTGTTGCATTGATTACTGTTCATTCTGAAAATATATTTCAAAATCATTCAACTGCGTTTCAGCAAAGCTTAACTGTTTGCACTAATATACTGAAACAATTTTCTTAAAAATGTTTTCTAACTCAACTGAACTTGTGCCTACACATTTCCGCACTATACTGAACTTCAACTGAACGGTACTGAATTATGACCTAAGTCAGCTAGCAGACCTTAGTGAAGTAAGTCACTCTGCCACGCGATTCAAAATAGCTTATTTGGTCTACTGAACCTGTTCAGTATGACATCTTCCTAAAAAGGACTGTTCGCGTTTTAAGTTGAGAAAGTGTTTTCAGGTGTATTCACCCCCCCCTCTACACCTGACCGTTTATCTCAGGACCAACAGAAGTCGTTGCACATATGCCTGAGATCTTTTAGCATCATGACTTGGTCGACATCGCGATCAGGGCAAGGACTCAGATGTTGCTGGGGTTCCTTAATTGGGACATCCTCGCAGAACTCATTAAGCAACACTCTGCATTGTCCCTACTGGCTAAAGAACAGAGCCTACAGTCAGCAATTGGGTTTGGGGAACCCGCTGACATCGCCTCTTTCGAGGACCTACGCTCAGCTATGCTGTATCTTCTTGAGCTGAGGTCCTCCCCGCAGACTGCTAGAAGCCCATCGCCGCGTTCTCATCACAGCGATGGTGATGATGAACAGGCACCGCCCAAGGATGCAGAACAGGGAGATTCTGCTGAGGGAAAGTCTCCCAGCGAGAATGGCGGCTCACCACCACCACCTCCTGAATCTGGTGCCGCCCCAGTTGCTTCAACCTCCAGGAAGCAACAACTCACCGCCTCAGAGCAGAGGCTCGGAACCTTGTCTTATCAGATCAAACCCATAGGTTCCGTGTCTGAGATAAGAATTATCTCCTGCTTAAGGATGTCCACCTCAAATGGGCTCAATATACGAAAGCGCAGACGGAGAAGGTTGATGGCCTTGCGAGCACAGTCAAGAAGGTCTCAGACGCTCCTGCTCCAAACATTCAGGAGATCGTCGAGGCTACGCTGGCAGCTCAGAAGGCAGACTTGGCTGCTCAATGCCAGCAACTGCTTGAAGCCCAGCAGAAGATATTCGCTGAGCAGTTGTCTGCGAGCCTAGCCTTAGTCCAAAATACTATGGATGAGCGCAACAGGATGGCCACCTCAAGTCTCCAGAACGCCTTACAAACTCAGGCGGCCGCCTTGAAGCTAATCCAGAAAGAGATGACTGACTCTCATGACGCATCGCTTCTGAAGCAGAGGAACGAAGCAGAGGCTCACATCCGCCAAATCCGCAAGGATCAGGAGGAAGACTGGGTCCACTACTGCGATGCCGTCGGACACTTCAACACCACCACCACTTCCATTAAAACAACAGTCCACGACCTTCAGAGGGAAGTAGCAGCTCTCAGGGACCTTCTGACCCCGACTGCTGATGATGCAAAAAAGGGGGAAGAAAGGGAAGGAAGACCTCAGGTGGTACGTCAGTCAGAAGAGAGGGAAGCTCTCAAGGGGGAAAGTTCAGCACATACTAGAACTAGCTCCGTCCCCCTTCCCCAAGTCCAAATCCCTCAAGTCCAAGGTCAATTCAGAGGCTCAACCCTCTGAAGCTCAGCTGCCCGAGCCGGTCGGAGGATCAGGTGAAGGATCCTCGGCTCAGGCGCAGCACATTGAGGACATAACTCAGTTCCTTGATCAAGAGGATGAGCCTCTGCCAGCTCATAGGCCCGGGAAGGAGAAAGCAACTGAAAGCACTCCACCTCCTTCCCCAACGCCCAACGATAAGAGGGTGGCTCAGCTCCTCCAAGATCAACTGGACTATGAGATGAGACTGGAAGAAGAGGCTCAGAAGCCTAAGAAGAAGAAGAGAGTGACAGTTGCCAGGATGTTAAAGAGTCATGCTAAGCGGATAATAAATGAGCAGCAGAAGAAGGCTCAGCAATCTGCTGATCAGGAGCCGGTTGCTAACTCGGAGACTGACACCTTGCTGCTTACTTAGAGGATGAAGAAGATCTTTACACTTACACCTGAGCAGGAGGCAGAAGATAAGGCAACTTGGGAGGCTACGCAGCAAGGGCTAAATCTCCGGAGAGCAGATAAGAGAGCTGCAGCCTTAAGGGAGAAGAAGAGGATGGAGGATCTGGCCAAGATTATTGATTTCAATGATCGTATTGCCAGAGAGCCAATCCTTGACAAGAGCAAGCAGATCTCGAGGACATCTAAGTTCTTCCGGCGAGGTGCCCAAAAGGCTTATCTCAAGAAGACTCCGCACCGCCGCGTAGACAGATGGATAACGAGGAGTGGGAGGAGCTGAAGATAGATTTTATCAAGGCATATTATGTCTGGCAGTGCTATCCTGTTGATGTTTCGCTGGCTGATCTGTTCGATGAATTTATCAATCAGTACAACGCGAACTTCAGGGCACAGATCAAGCTACTATTATTCAAGGAGAAGTTGCCCTTCACTGCTCCTGCCTATCGCCAGCTGACACCTCCCATGACGACTCATGGAGTGATATGTACAAAGGATATTGAGGACGAAGTCGAGACTACTGCGCACCACAACGATCTGAGTCCTTTGCAGCCAGATGATCTTGCTTCCATCCAAACCCTCAGAGAATGAATTTACAAATCTTATGGGATGGAGCCTCCAGCTACTACGTCTACAGAATTCAAAGCCAAGATCAAGAAGTACAGACGATAGTAGTAGCTGCTCCTTATTTTCTAATTGTATGGAGCATAGACTGTTGTAACCTCATTTCTCATATATTATAACACCAGTTCTTTGCTTGGCCAGACAACTACTCATTGTCTTATGGCTGTGTTTACTGTTTATCACAATTGATCACTGAAGTGATCTGACATACACACACACGTAACCTATCTTTCTCTGATATGCCTTTCTTTTATCTGCTGATTGCCCTGTTTTCACTACTAAGTTTTTACTGAAGTCTCTTGGGTCAGTAGTTTAGTACTTAGTGGTTTTGGCATCATCAATTAGGGGGAAATTGTTGGGTTATGAGTCAGTGATTGATTATATCATTACTTAGAGGGTACTTTGTATTATCTTCAGTAGTTCTTGTATTAGGACTTACTTATTTCGGTAATGGGGGAAATCATAGTGATTTATTGCTATGGAATTGAAGATCCCAAAACCTATCTTGTACCCTTAGTGTGTTGTCTTTCGGACTAGATGATGTAATAGGCTAGACTGTTCTTATCTTCATTATCTGTTTTGTCTAACTCCTGTAAGGGGTATTTGTTGGTCTGAACTTCACTAGGAAGTTAAATTCCAGAACCCCACGTCATCAATATGTAAGAGCTCATGTTCTCAGGTCTCCAGCTGACCCTCATCAGTAGAAGATTTCTCATCAGCTGACCTCCAGTAAAGAACACAGTATAGAGCATAGTACCTTCAAAGTCATCAGCTGACTACACTTAGTAGAAGACTTGTTATCAGCCGACTCAGACGAAGAAGACAGTTGATCGTGTCAAATCTACTGTATCCGACAGAAAACGACTCGACTTTTAATGACATTCGAAGTCAGCAGAAGATCATATGAGGATGAGTGAGAGTCAACTCAGGTGATGATTGATGTCTGAGAGGTCTCACCTACCACAAACCTCGACCAATGAGAAGCGGTCTAAGCCTTACCTGCTCTGACCAACTAAAGCTGCTCTCATGCACAGTGAGCAACCACTCTGCGACACTATTTTGAACTTATGGCCGTTTTCCTTGGACGTTTGTGACACGTGGCATCGTCTTCTCCAACGAACAAATGCCTAGGTCACGACTGTAAATAGAGAAGCCTTTTCGAGCTCAACGCACGCGATATCAAAGGGATTACACGCTCAAGCATTTAAACTCACTAGCGCATTCAAGAAAATCCAGCGAATAACTTGCCTAGTTGAAAATCTTTAGTTCTTCTCTTTAGAGTTTCTATAGATCCCTCTTCTCTATCTAAGCTCCACTGTTATATCCATAGCTTAGAATCTTCGAAGGAATTCACTTTCTGTGACTGTTCTTATTGTAAGAACTCCTTCATAGTTGGAGAAAATCCCCTCCCCTTCAAACTTCGGTTTGAATTGTAAAGTCGTTAAGGACTATAACTTAGAAGGATCTGCCAGCGCACAGATACCTTGCTGAGGCTTGCTCAGATTAATCAACAAGACCTCCTATTCAGCAGGACCGTGGACGTAGGATCTTGCGTATCCGAACCACGTTAAAAATCGCTTGTGTTATTTACTGTTTTATTGCATCCTTCTCAAACCTTTTACAAAATCATACTTTGCATAAAACGTATTTAAAAGTGCACTAGCCAAAACTATTTGGTTTGCGAAAACACGTTTTCAAATCGAGACGAAGTCTATCAGGCCCTACACTTATCCGCACTAACTCTCCGCCTGAGGATTTAATATTGACAAAAATCAGTAGAAGAAACTCAGTAGTTGAGTTACTCTGACCCGCGATCAAAAGGTTACTATCTGGCACTGTTCATCAGTCGCAACCTACAACTCAGCTGTCCTCGCGTTTGAGAAAAGAAACTTGTACTCAGGTGTATTCACCCCCCCTCTACACCTGACACTCGTCTCCGGACCAACAGTTACATTGTACTACACTGTCAAAAAAAGAAAAGTGAGAAAGGCAAAGACTGAAAGAAGGTTGAGTCTGCTGCTATTGCGATCTGAACTTCTAAATCCTCGATTTGAAGTAAGTAGACTTGGCCTCTGGAAGTTCTAGACCATAAGATTTGTAGATGGCTTCCCTGAGAAGTTTGATTTGTGGAAGATCTCCTTGCATCTGGAAGGACAACTCATTGTGCTCCATGGCTATCTTCCCCTCTTTCACTATCTCTTCAGTGCAGATGTTACCTTCAAGAGTCATTGGGGGAGTCAGACGTCTGAATATAGGCGCTTTCAGTGACATTCCTTCCTTGTGTAGAAGCATGATGATCTGTGCTCGGAAGGTGGGATCATACTGATATCATAATTGATCGAACAGTTTATCCACTTGAACGTCGCCTGGATAGCATTGCCATACATAATAGCTCTTAATGAAATCTTCCTTCAGACTCTCCCCTTGCTCATTCAGGTTCTAAGGGATCCACTTATCAGTGCGGCGGAATGAAGTTTTCTTGAGATGTGGCTTCTATCCACCGCGTCTGTAGAGTTTTGAAGTAGTTAGGATATCTCTTCTCTTGACTGGAATGGCTTCCCTGGCTACTTTTTCAGTTTTAGTAATGTGCTCTGCCAGTTCAGCTTTTCTTAGTCTTTCCCTGGCTTCAGCTGTTAGCCTTTCTCTGGCTGTGAAGTCGGGGCCTATTTCTACTGCATCCCACAAGGCTTTTTCTTCAAAACCTTTCTAAACCCAAGCTTAGAGTTTGGGCTTTCTTCATTTGAGCAGTGGCATCTAGTCGAAATGGACTCTTCAATAGACTCGAAGCCGATTTTTCGGTTGGCTCTCGTTGAAACTTTCTTGGTCGAGCTCGAGTCTTTGACCGCGTTGCCATAGGGACTTTTGGTTTTTTCTTCAGTTTGGTCTCTTCTTCTTGTCTGACTTCATGATCCAGCTGAGCCTGCAGCTGCTGAGCCATCAATTCATCATGCACCTCTTGTTCTTTCTTAGATTTGAACTTAGGCGATGGAGGGGGAGAGCTCTCAATAGCTATCTCTTTGCCAGGCTTCTTCGGTGCAATTGGCTCCGACCCCTCGATGAATTCAGCTCTCTCATCGATAAGTGCCTGAGCTGAGGATCCTTCACCTGATCCTCCAGCTTGCATTGTCAGCTGCTTGATATGCTCCTGAGGCTCTGACTGGCCTTCAATAGCTTTTTCCTTAGCCTTTTCTTCTTGTCTGACTTTGGGGAAGGGGAGATCTATTTTGGATACAATGAACTCCTCAATCTCTTCCTCCCTTTTTCTCTACCCCGTCCCCCTTTACTTCCCCGCCATCCTTTGCTTCCCCAACCCTCTTACTTTCCCCCTTTTCGGCATCATCAGCCGAGGTCTGGAGGGTCTTGACAACAACTACATCATCATGTAGGTTGTATAGAGAATTTTTGATATGGGCGAAGGAGGAGTTGAGGTCCTCGATGGCATCACAATATTTGTCCCAATCCCTCTCATGATCACAACGGATCTCCTTGAGCAGGGTATCAGTATGGGCTTTGTGCTGCAGTAGGGATGCATCTAGTAACCTCACTGAGTTCGACTGGATGAGATCCAGAGCCGTGGCCTATTTAGTAAGAGCTTGGGCCACACTGGATGATGCAGCTCTGTTCCTCTCATCCATCGTCTTCTGGACTTCAGCCATTGCCACAGCCAGTTGCTTTGAGAAATATTTGGAACTGCTGGCACTGAGTGGCTAAGTCTTGCTTCCGAGCAGCTAGAGTTGTCTCGTTGATCTCCTGAATATTTGGCGTTGAAGTTTCAGAGATCTTCTTAGTTTCTCCAGCGAGGGCATCAATCCGCTCAGTCTGAGCTTTAGTGTACTGTGCCCATTTCAGGTGCACATCCTTATCTAGAAGACGATTTTTGTCTCCTTGCTTTCGAATAGATCTAGTGATGCTCCTCTGGGATACAATAGTTATAGGTTTGATCTGATAGGACGAGCTACTGATCCTCTGCTCAGTGGCTGAGAGTCGTTGCTATCTTGAAGAAGACGCAACTGGGGCGGTACTAGATTCAAGAGGTGGTGGTGGTGAGTCGCCCTTCTCGGTGGGAGTTTTGCCCTCAGCAGAGTCTCCCCGCTACTGAGTCTCTTCAGTACTGACTCTTTGGAGTTTGTCTTTCAGCGTCGCACCTTCTATGCCTATGTCTGAGTCCAGTTTAGTTTCCACCTATGGAGGGGGTGAAGAATCAGCCTTAAAAATGCCATTCTTCAATAGTTTCTTTTTCTTAGGCTACTCGGTTCATGGAGGTAATTCAGTGGATGGCCTCTTCAGTGTAATTCCACAACCGATGGACTTTTCAGCAGCGGTCCTCGTAGCGAATTTAACTTGCTTCTTTTTGGGAGGAAGATTCAGTATACATATTTATAGATTTGAAGATCCCAAAACCCTTAGCAGATGATGAACCTTCATTTTTGTAATATCTTAGTTTGACTTCAGCATGTTAGGAACTCAGTAGGCTAGAGTTCAGTAGCTGCAGAGTTCATTAGAAGACCTTGCACTCAGCTGATGGACTCAGGATCGAAGAAGTCTGTTGGTCAGCCGACCACCAACTAAATTTGCACAGGAATTTGTGCCCATGCACTAATACTCAGAAGAACGTCAGTAGGAAGTCACTTCAGTTGAAGGTCCGAGGATTCAGAGGAAGTCAACCTTGATGTTTGACAAGTCTCACCTACCAATCTACCTCGACCAATAAGGAGCCAACAACGCTTTATCTTTTCTAACAAAAGCTGCTCCTAGACTGAAAAAGAGGCGTATCTCTACAGTGCACCTACTCATCAACGTTCAAATTTAAGGAGTCGTTTTCCTTGTCGTTTTGACACATGGCTAGACCCCTCTCCAACGGATCTATTCACAATCGACGACTATTTAAGAGAAGAGTCTTCTTGCACAGACACCACCGGGAACCCAAGCTATCGACGCACAAAAACTCTTCATGCTCTCAATCGAAGAATCTAGTGAAGAACTAGCATTCATAGAAGAACCCTTAGTTCATCACTTAGAGTTATCCTTGTTAGCCTTCTCTTATCTAAGTGAGCCTTATTGTAATATTCATAGCTTAGAAACCCCGAGGGGGTTCACATCCTTGTGAAACTGTTCTTGTTGTAAGAACTTCCTCATAGTTGGATAAGCCTCAAACTCTTTGAGTTTGAAACCCTTGTAAATGTCACTACGACTATAAGTAGAGAATATGTCCTATGAACAGATCACTGAGAACTTGCTCAGTATAAGCTTCAAGTTTGTATCTGTCTTGAGAACAGATCACTGAGACTTGCTCAGTATAAATATAACAAGTATCCTGCTTTGGTCATGACAGTGGACGTAGGACCCAGTCTGTCCGAACCACTTTAAACATTTGCTGTGTTGATTTACTATTTTCTCTAACTGTTCATTCTGCATTACAACTATATTTCATCAAACTCAGCATAAAACCTGTTTTCCAACCGAGACGTTTAATATGGCCTACACTTCCGCATATAACTCTGATAGTGAATGACTGTTCGACTGACTCAAGTCAGTAGAGCTGAATTTAGTAGAAGAACATCTTGCCCTCGCGATCTAGAATGCATATCTGGCTATCTGACTCAGTTCAGTAGCAAACTCAGCTAGAGCTGACTTTCGCGTTTGAGAAACGAATTTGTATTCAGGTGTATTCATCCCCCCCCCCCTCTACACCTGAACCACGTCTCAGGACCAACAATTGGTATCAGAGTGGTGTTCTTAACTGATCATCGTTTTCTAAAACTGGTCTATCTCGAACAAAGATCCTAGGAAAACCCGTTTTCACTGCATCTTGCATCTCTTCATTGTATCCTATATCCTATCTTTCAGTGGCTGATATTTCAGGGATTAGGACGGTACCCATGTTCTCAACTGAGAACAACGCGGTATGGCGAGTGAGGATGGAGGCACATTTAACTTCACTGCACGACAGCATAATCGACGTCCTGGAGAAAGGACCTATTGTTCCGATGAGTGACTCAGTCGAACTTGCATTGGATGGAACAGCAGGTGCCAGAACCGGTCCAAAGGTCTCAAGGACAATAGCCTCTTCACTCCTGAGGAGAAGAAACCGCATAACCTCGATCGAGTCGCTCGAAACGCAATACTGATGACACTCAGTGACTTGCAAGACTGCAAAGGAGCTATGGGATGCTCTCGCGGTACTGAACCAAGGAACTCCACAGATCAAAGAGAATAAACAGGTGTTAGAGCTGCAGAAACTCGAGGCATTCGTTATGCTTCCTGGGGAGTCCATAGATGATTTTAGTGTTCGATTCACAAACCAGATCAACATCATCAACGAACTTGGGAAAACTTTCGGCAACAATGAGATCAACACTAAGATTCTAAGGGCTCTTAGCAGGCCCAAATGGTATTCTTTTGCTACGTGTATGAGGAGATCTGACTTAGATTCTTTTACTCCTGATTATGTGTTTTCAAAACTAAAAGTAGAGGAGTTCCAATTCAACCTCCCACACACCCCCGGTGCTGAAGCTAAAGGGCCAATGGATCAGCTAGCACTACCGGAGCAAGTCCCTCAGCAACAAGCCAGTCAGCTGGAAGCTCAGTAACAATACCTACTGCTGACAACTTGGCTGAGAAGTATGCTCTCATTGCTGTGAAATACCAGAAGGAGAAAGAGATGCCCAGAAGGAAGATGAAAAAGACTTCCCAAAAGTATCAAGGTAAGAGAGATCATAATCGCACGAAAAGTGAAACTAAATCTCTACCTGATTGCAGGAATACTAAAGCTGCTCCCGTGGAACAAAAAGATACATCTAGAATGGACGGCAGAACCTCAGTATGTTACAACTGCAAAAAGCCAGGACACTTCCAGTACGAATGTCCTGAACTCTCAGCAACAGAAAGAGTTGAAAGGCAAGCCTGACGCGACAAGTTCGTAAAGAAAAGGCAAGCCTACATAGTTGCAGAGTTGTCTAATTGCTCAAGCGATGAGGAATTGCTTATGGAATCTTCTGATGATGATGCCGCATTCATGGCAATCGAGACAGATGAAATTGAACCGTGTCTGATGGCCGAAGAAGAGGCTGAGGTAAATTCTGAACCCATCATATACCCCTCTTCACATTGCACACACGGCACAAGTTCTGCTGTAGGAGAACCGCTGGATGTGGTTCTTGTGTATGAAGATCTGCTTGAAGAGAAAATTCAAATGAGTCAGCAGTTCAGCAAGATGATTCAGGAGATGGATATCCTGAAAGCAGAAAATCAGAGACTTTCAAAGAGAAGTCAAGACTCTACTGAGTCTGAAGGATTTGTTCTGAGACTGAAGGAAGAGATTAACTCTCTGATGACTAAGTCTCAAGACCAAGAAGCACAAATTTTAGTACTGTCCAAAGACGTCTCTGAGAAAGAGATTGAAATTGCTAATCTCAAGGAGAAACTCACATAGTCCAGAACTATACATTCCCTCAGACAAAGAACAATCAGAAGATTCAAGTACCTCAATCTAGCAACAAGAAGGTGACCCATGGTTCAAGCCCCAAGACACCATGAGCAAACTCAGGGGAAACCAAGAAGGTCAGGTAGGCTGAACAGTATGGCCACCAACAGTTGACTCATCCAAATTCGACGGATCATACTACTATGAGCTAAGAGTCAAAAGCCCTAAGGTTTAGAAGAAGAAGAACGCTGAACCTCAAAAGACTAAGAAGTCAGCTACTCCAAATTCAGTGGAGCAGATTACTGACAACAAGGGAAAGAAGAAGTCTGAAGCCATCAGGGTTGTCAGACAAGTTTGGATCCTAAAATCTAACCATTAAGGACCCAAGCTAAACCCAAAGGGTACCTGAATCTATTTTTAATTTGTAGGTGCTACAAGACCCTTTGATTGTCGATAGGGGATGCTCAAGACATATGACACATCAAAATAGCCTACTGACCGACTACGTTCAGCAAGATGGAGCCAGAATTGAGTTCGGTGACAACTCCAAAGGCCACATAAGGGGATACGACACATTGAAAATAGGAACTGCAATAGTTCCTAGGGTATCTTATGTTGAAGGACTTCAACATAATCTCCTTTCTGTCAGTCAATTATGTGATAACTCAAATAAAGTGACTTTTGACGCAGGTTTTTGTGATGTTCTTGATAAATCTACAGGAAAAACCGTGTTATCAGAGTCGCGGTGAAGAAACATATACTATACTGAATGGAATATAGCCGAACCTCAAGCTTGCCTGCTAGCGCACACGAGGTCTGATGACAAAACAACATGGCTGTGGCACAGACGACTGAGTCATCTGAACTTCAAGATAATGAACAAGCTAGCACGAAGTGTTCAAAAGATATAAAAATTGTGAAGCTTGTCTGAAGGGGAAGCAAACAAAGTCAAGCAATCCGCCAATTCCGTCACCTTCCACTGATGGAATCCTTCAACTGCTGCACATGGACTTATTTGGGTCAGTCAATCCAGTGATGATCAGAGGAAAGGAATACGCTTTTGTAGTCATTGATGACTATTCAAGATATACTTGGGTGATATTCATCGCTAATAAATCTGATGTCAAACTTGAGCTGCCGAAACAACTGAAGCGGCTGAGCGTCGAGAAAGATATCAAGATCCAAAGGATACGCTCAAATCGTGGAATTGAGTTTCTGAACTCGATGGGGAAATACTTATGTGAAGCTGAAGGCATTGAACAAGAAACCTTAGCGGTACGTACGCCTCAGTAGAACGGACTTACTGAAAGGAAAAATAGAACGCTTAAAGAAGCAGCAAGGACGTTGCTCGCAGATTCAGGTCTACCATTGAAGTTCTGGGTAGTGGCTACTGACACTGCCTGCTATACTCAGAACCGATCTCTACTGACTCAGATGCACATGAAGACGCCTTACGAACTATGGAAAGGGAGAACTCCTATTTTGCATTTCCATATTTTTGGTTGTCCGTGCTTTATCCACAATAACAGAAAAAACCAGTTAAAGGTTTTTGATAGAAAGTAAGGCCAAGGAGTTTTCTTAGGATACTCCAGGGTCAGCAAAGCTTTCAGGGTCTTTAACTACCGGACCCTTTGCGTGGAGGAAAGCCCTCTTGTTGTATTTGATGAATTTACTTCTGAGTTCAGGAAGTCAAACTCTCAGCCATAAGCTGAAGAGGTTAGGAGCAAGCTACATGATCTAAACTAAAAGACAACACTGCAAAGATCCAGCATTGTTGGGATGATGATTCAGATGATGAAATTCAGAATCAACCAACAAGCAGTGTAGCTGAGGAGATTGATTCTAACAAACATGATCAATCCCAGGTAATTCAGGTCGATGAGGAAACCCATGTGGTAACTGAGACCTCTACTAAGAATAACAACTCAGGGGGAGCTATCGATGTTCCTGAGCTAATTGCCCAAGAACCTGGTGACTCAATACACTCAACCCTTGTTACTAAATTGCTTCAGACCATCTAAAATTCCTAATACTCCTACTGTTTGTGTTGAACCAATTCCAGATGAAGTAACAAGACGTCGTCGCTCGTGGTTAGATGCTCACCCTTCAGATCTTATAATTGGAGATCCCTCAGCTAGTGTCAAGACAAGATCCAGCTTCTGTCAAGGAGCGAGTGCTTTATACTCCTTTTTTCTTGTCAACTGAAGAACCTCAGACAATAGAGGATGCACTAAATGATGCTGATTGGATCACCGCCATGCAAGAAGAGCTGAATCAGTTCACGCGAAATGACGTATGGGAGCTTGTTGACAGACCTAAACATCAACACGTGATAGGAACGAAGTGGGTCTTCAAGAACAAGCATGATGAAAACAACGTCATTGTCAGGAATAAAGCTTGACTCGTTGCCAAAGAATATTGTCAATCTGAAGGAATAGATTTTGACGAAACATTAGCCCTAGTCGCAAGATTGGAAGCCATTCGTCTATTCCTAGCCTATATAACACATCAGCAGTTCACAGTCTATCAGATGGAAGTGAAGTCAGCTTTCCTGAACGGCGTGCAGAAGGAAGAAGTCTATGTAGAACTACCGCCCAGTTTTCAGCAGGGACATCAGGTTTACAGACTTAAGAAAGCCTTGTATGGGTTAAAACAAGCACCCAGGGCTTGGTACGATACCCTCTCAGACTTTCTACTTCATAAAGGTTTTCAGAATGGAACAGTGGAGCACACCCTATTCAGTATCAAGTCAGGAGAAGACATACTACTGGTGTAGATCTACGTGGACGACATCACCTTTGCATCAAGGAATCTGACTATGTGTCAGAAATTCGAGCAGATGATGAAAGAAAATTTGAAATGTCGATGATGGGAGAGATGACCTATTTCCTTGGACTTCAAGTCAAACAATCAAAGAAGGGAATATTCATTAATCAAGCCAAATACACAAGAGATCTCATCAAGAAATTCGGCTGCGAATCCAGCAAGTCAGTAAAGATACCCATGAATACTAATCTCAAGATTGATCTTGACAAAGAGGGAGTATCTGTAACTCAACTGACTATCGTGCTATTATTAGTTCTTTATTATATCTTACAGCAAGCAGACCGGACATAACTTATGTTGTAGGTGTATGCGTGAGATTTCAGGTGAATCCCAAGAAGAGCCATATAGATTCAGCGAAGAGAATTCTTCGTTACTTGAAGGGAACACATGATGTGGTATTATGGTATCCTGCTGATGATAACCTTGAACTAGCTTTGTTATTCTGATGCTGACTTTACAGGTTGCCGAATCGACAGAAAGTCAACCTCAGGAACTTATCAGTTCCTCGGTAGCAAGCTCATATCGTGGTTTTCAAAGAAACAACACTCAATAGCAACGTCCACTATTGATGCTGAGTATATGGCTGCCAGAAGCTGTTGCGCACAGATACTGTGGCTTCGACAATAGCTGAGAGACTACGACATTCATCAAGATGAAGTGTCGATCTACTGCGACAGTACTAGTGCTATTGCAATCACTCAGAACCCAGTTCTACATACAAGGTGCAAGCACGTGGACATCCGTCATCACTTCATCAGAGATCATGTCGAGAAAAAGGATATTAGAATGGAGAAGATCCACACTGATAAGCAAATAGCTAATATCCTGACCAAACCTCTAGCTGAGACTAGATTCAACAATCTCTCAGTAGAACTAGGTCTTTTGGATCCTACTGATACAACTCAGTAAATGGTCCAGGAAGTACTGAGTAAGGGGGAACTTACTCTCAGTACAGCTGAAATACTCAGTCTCGTAAAACGTGGTATCAGCTGACTACGATGTTCAGCTGACAGGTTATGAGTATTAAGTTTCAGCATTTGGTGATTCAGCATGTCATCGCATTTATTTCCCGCCTTTAATGTTCATCGTACTGCATTGAGTATGTCATTTCCATTAAACTCACAACATTCCATAAAGCTGACTGCGGCGCATTAAATGCATGTCATTTCACCTTACCATTTAGGCGATAGAGATAAGTAGGTGAGATTATAGGCGGCACAGTAATCATAACCTATTATAACATCCAATCTAGGTCGTCCACATTTTAAAAACCAATTAATCTCAACCGCATGCTTTAAAAACTGCCTCATATTCAAATCTGAATATATATACTCATGTTATCTCTAACCTAAATCATATTTCCACCATTCTCGAAGATTTGTGCTTTCTGCAACTGTTCAATACTTACATTAGATTACTACCTCATTGTAAGCACTTATTCTTCGGTAAGATCTCTAAAAACTAAATCTGTTTACAAACTTACTCTATTTTTGAGTGCTAACTTATTTTTTTGCAGATTTTTGTTCATACGATGGCGTTGATCGTTCCCACAAGTGATGTTTTGATCCCAGAGGATATCGAGGATATCATATCCGGGAAGAGGGTTCTGTTTGAGCCCATCTTGTCTGTTAGGACATGTGGCGTGGAGTGCATGACTCCAATATTCGACGCTCTTGAGAGATCGGGCCTCATACCGATTCTCTCTCGTTCCCCGTGTCAGTATCTTCCGCACCAAGTCGCCGTGTTCTTTCTGAACTATCGGAGGGATGAAGATTCTAATGATATCTCCTCTGTTATCTCAAGGCATGAAGTCCGTCCCAATCAGTGGGAGGACAAGGCCACCCAGATTGATGTGGCAAGACGTCTTCGCGTCAGCTTCGAACTTGCAGACAAAGGGACACCCATTGCCATGTACAAGGAATCCGAGGTAGATGAGTACCTTTGTTGATTCAGCGGTGAGACGAGTATCGTATTCAAAGCTGCCTTCTCGAAAAGTCAGTTGCTCCCACAGTACAGAGGGTTGGCCTACATAGTCAACCATATATTGATGAGCTATGCGGGATCTTACGATCAGCTTTCCCGCATTCGTATCCAGATTATGACAGCGATCATAGATGAGGCCCCCATAAACTGGAACGCCTTTTTCAGAGCTGAATTCAAAGCTCAATCTCAGAAGTTTATAGATTCTGAAGATGGCATGAAGGTGATTCCGAAAGGGAAGCTTCTTTATGGGACCAAGGCGTCCATAATAATCGAGGACGACCTCCCTAACAGAGTATCTTTTGCAGATGCCTATTACTTTGATCAGAAGCTACTAAAGTTTCTCAACGCAGCAGCCGCCGAAAAATCTATAGGGCGAGGATAGGCTCTCAAGTATACTCTGGAGATCAAGCAAGATCCCCACTCTACTGAGCAGCATCAGCCGAAGAAGCAAAAAATGTCGAAGAAGCTAGCTTCAATCGTAATCACTCCTTCACCTATTTCAGTCGAAGACTCAGGGTCTGGTCAGAAGGATGTGACCCTGAAAGAAAAGGTGAAGAGTGTTCTCTCTAAGGAAATTTAGCTGGAGACCCATGCTGAAACTCAATCTGCTGAGATTTCCTCCCTTCCGACTTCAGTTTTCAATGCTCAGATCAAATCAGCTGAAGAAGTCGTGACTGAGATACCTGAGATCAGTGCTCATGCTGATCTCGTGGACATTACTATTAGAGCAAGGGTTTAGATGCTCCTTCGATTCCTGGAGTCGGATCTGTTGGAAGAGGCCATCCGCCTGAAAACCCTGTCCACATTAATGGAGGAAGAACAATGATTGAAAGGGGAGATTGGCTACGAAGAGCTAGCTGATATAACTTCTCTGGAGGATCTCAAGGCTGTGATGCTCATGATGCTTAGTGCAGACTACAAGGAGCTCAGCCTTCTTCTACTCATCCTCCTCCTTCTCCACCTCCATCTCCTCCTCATGATGAAACACCCAAGGATCTGCTGAGGGTAAAACTCCCACGGATGATCAGCCACCACCTCATCCTGCATCTGGCTCGATCATCCAAACTCCGTCCTCGACTCAGCCTAAGTCAAAAAGCAGATATCACGCTGCTGAGCTCAAGGACCTCACAACGGAGTCAATCAATAAGGTTATCAAGCGTCAAGCTCACAAGAACAGGAATCTTGCCGATGATGTGAACACTTAGTGGTATAAGTTCACTGAGGCTCAGACGAAGAAGCTGAATAGCCTTACTACTGAAGTACAGAGGATCAGCACTCCAACTTCCATCAATTCTGAAGAGATCCTCACTAAAGCACTTGAGGCACAGAAGACACACCCGACTCCTCAATTCCATAACTTACTGCAGTCGCAACCCAAGAAATTCTCTGAAGAAGTGGTTGCTGCAACAGTTCGTGTCCAGAAGGCAGTTGAGGATCATTACAAGTTCACTTCTGATAGTGTTTCTAAAGCACTGACCAACCAACAAGACTCTTGCCAAGAAATCGAGAAGGTTGCTTCTGTCGTTGTGGAAGACTATCTCACCTGCTTTGATAAATCTAAAGATGCTCGAGCACGATTAGAGATGGGAGTCTTACACAGACGCGGCCACTGACAGTGCCTCAGGTCTGACTACGGTCAAGGCTTCAGTAGAAGCACTGATGAACAAGGTTACTATCCTGGCTACTCTTATTGATGATGCTAAAAATGGGGAAAAGTCCAGATCTGCTCAGCTCAGAGCCCTCCTTAATGTAGAAGAATAACAGGATGCAGAACCGAGTTCAGCTCAGGGGGAAGTTCCTTCTGTGGAACCCACTGATGCAGTTGTGGATGAGGTGGCCAAGTACTTAGACAACCTACCTACTAAAGGATCACCACCTCCAGCCAAGAGATCCGGTAAGGGCAATGGTAAGGCTCCAGTTGAACCCAGTCCGCCCAAAGAAAAGAAAATCATGTTCAGGTCACGTGAGGAAGATATAGCATTTGACGCTAAACTGGCTAGAGAACTTGCAGAGCAGGATGCTAAGGAGAAGCTGACAACGAAGAAGGGAGTATAGATCCGTACTCCAGTGCCTACTCGCACCAGATCTGCTATTCCCAAGCAATCCAGAGCTTCAGCATCTGCTCAATCCAAACTGTCCAAACCCGAATAGTCCAAATCTGAGAAGCAAGGTGCACTTGCATCCAAGTCCAAATCTGCATCACTTGCTGACTCAGAAGATCAGCATGTGCCCTCGACTGTCCCCTATAAGGAGCAAGAGCTAGAGATGAAAAAGATATGGGACGCATGTGAGCGAGCACTGGACAGAACAAGTGAGGCCAAGAAGATTAGAGAGGCTAGAGAAATGATTCGTCTAGCTGATCTAGAGGCCACCAGGCTGAGGACTGAAAAGGAAGCAAGGGAGAGGATTCTAGAAAAAGACAGAAGTATACCTACTTCATCTAGGTACTTTAGGAGAAGGGAACCGGTCAGTGAAGTTAAGTGAATCATCTTCAAGAGAACTGATGACAGGGTACCTCTCAAGCTGAATCAACAATGGGAAAACCTGAAAATTGACTTCATCAAAAGATTCTATATCTGGAAAGTCGGAAATAAAGATTCTACTGATGCTAACTCATGCTTCAAAGACTTTCTAACAGCTGTGAACCCATCCCTCCTTGCTGAGATTCAGACTTTGCTGGATCAGACAGGCAAAATGCTTAAGGCACCTCCATTCAGGATCCTTCCTCTTCCTCTGACTCATCAAGATAATATATGCAAAAAGGAGATAGAAGAAGAGATCATGGAAGCCATTATAAGCAAATCGCTGAGAAAATATGTTGAGGAAGACTTAGTGGAGATCAAGTCCCTGAGGAGCAGAGTTTATTCAGGATATAGCATTGAGCTTCCGGAGAAGAAGTTTGCTGACTTCCGTGCTCGCATGCAACAATTCAAGAAGAAGCCGAGCTGACCTCTCTCTCTCCGAGTCTAGTTTTGTAGTGATAGCATGCCATGTATTGTAAATCTTACTCATCTATGACATTTATCACTTTCACCCTTGACAACTACTCATTGCCTTTACGACTATATTTTTTTCCAGCACGACTGATCACTTCAGTGATCAGATATCTCTCTATCTGACCCTATATGGCTTATATGCTTATCTGCCTTAGAATTATTCCCTGCTGATTATATGTGTTTGCTCTGATCTTCTTTGATACCTTACTAGTACTTAGGGGGAAGGGCTCTTATATATGAAGTAGGGGGAAACTGTTTTTTAGGGGGAACTTGCTTTATAGGGACATTATTATTCAGATATTGATAAGAGCTGAATTTACTTTGATGATTAGCTACTAAGAAGTATGATCTATTCTGAGTTCTGATTATTCTTTTTGTATCGGCCCTGATATCTCTTGAATATGTTAACTTACTTTCTAGCTCTAATATCTTTCAGTAGAATCTCTGATAACTTCAGCATGCTATAACTATGTCCATAGTATTAAAATCTATAAGCTCTGATACATTCAGTGTTCTAACTGTATTAATTTAATATGGTCTGATACACTGCTTGATAACATAAGACATCTCTAAAACCTTTTTACTTGTGATTGCTCTGATTCCTTCTTTTCATTATTTAGTCAGCTTTGATATATTGGTTGGAGCATTCATTGTAATAGATCTTTACTCAGTAGCAATAGCTCTTAATCTTAGCATGTTTCTTGATAGAAGATGTAATAGGTTTTTGCATCATCAAATAGGGGCAAATTGTTGGGATGAAGATTCAGTAGACATATTTATAGATTTGAAAATCCCAAAACCCCTAGATGAATGATGAACCTTCGTTTTTGTAATAGCTTAGTTTGAGTTCAGCATGTTAGGAACTCAGTAGGCTAGAGTTCAGTAGCTGCAGAGTTTAGTAGAAGACCTTGCACTCAACTGATGGACTTAGGATCGAAGAAGTCAGTTGGTCAGCCGACCACCAACTGAATCTGCGCAGGAATTCATGCCCATGCACTAATACTCAGAAGAACGTCAGTAGGAAGTCACTTCAGTTGAAGGTCCGAGGATTCAGGGGAAGTCAACCTTGATGTTTGACAAGTCTCACCTACCAATCTACCTCGACCAATAAGGAGCTAATAACGCTTTATCTTTTCTGACAAAAGCTGCCCCTAGACTGAAAAAGAGGCATATCTCTACAGTGCACCTACTCATCAACATTCAAATTTGTGGAGCTGTTTTCCTTTTCGTTTTGACACGTGGCTAGACCCCTCTCCAACGGATCTATTCACAATCGACGACTATATAAGAGAAGAGTCTTCATGCATAGACACCACCGGGAACCCAAGCTATCGATGCACAAAAACTCTTAACGCTCCCAATCGAAGAATCCAATGAAGAACTAGCATTCATAGAAGAATCCTTAGTTCTTCACTTAGAGTTATCCTTGTTCCCCTTCTCTTATCTAAGCGAGCCTTATTGTAATATTCATAGCTTAGAAACCCCGAGGGAGTTCACATCCTTATGAAACTGTTCTTATTGTAAGAACTTCCTCATAGTTGGATAAGCTTTAAACTCTTTAAGTTCGAAACCCTTGTAACAGTCACTACGACTATAAGTAGAGAATATGTCCTACGAATAGATCACTGAGAACTTGCTCAATATAAGCTTCAAGTTTGTATCAGTCTTGAGAACAGATCACTGAGACTTGCTCAGTATAAATATAACAACTATCCTGCTTTGGTCAGGACAGTGGACGTAGGACCTAGTGTGTTCGAACCACTTTAAAAATTTGCTGTGTTAATTTACTATTTTTTTTAACTGTTCATATTACATTAAAACTGTATTTTATCAAACTCAACATAAAACCGGGTTTTTCAACCAAAACGTTTAATAGGGACTACAGTTCCGCACACAACTCGACTAGCTAAAGTCAGTAGAGCTGAACTCAGTAGAAGAACTTCTTGCCCACACGATCTTGAAAGCTTATCTGGCTATCTGACTCAGTTCAATAGCAAACTCAGCTAGAGCTGACTTTCGCGTTTGCGAAACGAATTTGTATTCAGGTGTATTCATCCCCCCCCCCCCTCGACACATAAACCACGCTCAGGACTAACACTTCTTGTCGAAATATTTCATGTCTTTGAACGAAGCTTTTGAGGACACTGAGGCTTGTATCAGTGCTGAAACCTTAATCCCATAGAGCAGTTTTCCTATTGACGATAGTCTCCTCTCATCATCATAACCAAGGACAAATTTCTGTGACTGAGCTTTCAGTTCTGTAAGGAAGAACTAAGCCCAGTTTACCTTGACTCCATCCGCAATAGCCATTATAATATGTAGTCTAGGCTTGGACAGCTGATCGAATGATCCAGCTGCGCTCGTGAGGATGTGGATAACGATGTAAGTCAGACCTCTATATTCTGGCAGGATTTAACTTTTGGGGAAAGCATCTTTGAAGGATATGCCATCCCTCCCGCAGAAACACCTTATGTAATCATTGATCTCAGCTTCTTTGTATCCAACTGGAGACACGCCAGAGTCGGGAAGGCTGAGATGTTTCCTTCATGAATCTCACAACAGTGATCTCTGCGTCGGTATCCTCCACATGACGTATGTTGAAGTAAACTTCAACTACTTGTCACGGAAGACAAGCTCTGGGTTGCATCATCAGAAGCATCTTCAGACCAGACGTCTGAAGAGCAGTGTAAATACCCTCCATGTATTGAAGTTCTGATTTGTGGAACACCATCGTGGGCTCGAAGCAGACTCTGCCCTGGATTATCTCGTCGATATCAGCAGGAGTCTGAACGATGTTGGATGCCATTTGATCTAGAATCTACAAAACAAGTGGTTATCACTTGAAAATAGGGTAAGTTAGAATTTGCAGAACAGATATAAAAAATTTACCATAGATTAAGAGCCTAAGATGTAGTAGAAGTCTTAGATGCAAATATGATGCAGAGCTCTTAAAATTGGAAATGGCAGAAATAAGAAAGAGAAGACTAAGCGAGAAGATTAAGTATGATTTGAATACCAAGCGGTTTTCAGATCTGACGGTTAAGATTTGATCTCACTTTATTATAGACAGTTAGGATTTAATGTTATAAATGGAATGATTACTGTGCCACCTGTAATCTCGACCTACGTATGATTTGCAAGTTGGAGTAAGGTGAGAAGACATGCATTTAATGCGCCACAGTTAGTTCTTAGGATGTCGCACTTTTAATGAATACGGTTTTACTAAATACGTCTTTTAGGAATTAATGGCGAGAAATAAATGTGAAGCATGCAACTGAATGTAAATACTGAATTTAGCACTTAAACCTGTCAGCACAACATAGTAGTCAGCTGATACCACGTGTTGGTGATACCAAATGTTATCAAACCTGTTGGTGATACTGAAGGTTCAATATTTAGCTCATGTTCCCCCTTACTGAGTATTGTATGGTTCACCCTACTGAACCATAGTACTGAGTCTGACTAACTGACTTATCGTACTGATCGTTTTACTGACTCGGGTCAGTAGGATCCAGCAGACCCAACTCAACTGAGAGTTCTCTGAATCTGTTTTCAACTAGAGCCTTGGTCAGTATGTCTGCCCTTTGCTTATCAGTATGAATTTTCTCCATCTTGATATCCTTTTTCTCGATATGGTCTTGGATGAAGTGGTGTTGGATGTCCACGTGCTTGCATCTCGTGTGAAGAACTGGATTCTGAGTGATTGCAATCGCACTGGTGGAGTCGCAGTAGATGGACACTTAATCTTGATAGATACCAAAATCATGTAGTTCTTGTTGAAGCCAAATGATTTGGGCATAACAACTTCTGACAACCATATACTCAGCTTCAGTAGTGGATGTTACTGAATGTTGTTTCTTGGAGAACTGTGATATGAGCTTACTGCCTAGAAACTGACAAGTTCCAGAAGTTGACTTTCGATCTATCCTGCATCCAGCATAATCAGCATCATAATATCCAGTTAAAACAAGATTATAATCAGCAGGATACCATAACCATGCGTCAGGTGTTCCCTTCACGTATTATAGAATCTTCTTCGTTGAGTCTAGATGACTTCGTTTGGGATTCGCCTGAAATCTCGCACATACACCTACATCATAAGTTATGTCAGGTCTGCTTCCTGTTGAATATAGTAAAGAACCGATAATGGCTCTATAATCAGTTGAGCTAACATAAGCTCCCTCTTTATCTAGATCGATTTTGAAATTTGTATTCATAGGGGTTTTGACTAGCTTGCTCGATTCACATCCAAATCTTTTCAAGAGGTCTCGAGTGTATTTGGCTTGGTTGATGAACATTCCCTTCTCAGATTGCTTTACTTGAAAACCAAGGAAATAGTTCATCTCCCCCATCATTGACATCTCGAACTTCTCCTTCATCATCTTCTTGAATAGCTGACACATGGTCACCTTTTTAGAACTGAAGATGATGTCATCCACGTAGATCTACACCAGTAAGATGTCGTTTGCTGACTTGATGCTGAACAGAGTGCGATCTACTGTCCCCTTCTGAAAATCTTTATGAAGTAGAAAGTCTGATAGGGTATCGTACCAAGCCCTGTGTGCTTGCTTTAACCCGTACAGAGTTTTCCAGATTCTGTAAACCTGATGTCCATGCTGAAAGTCGGGCGGTTGTTCCACGTAGACTTCTTCCTTCAGTACGCCGTTCAGAAAAGCTGACTTTACATCCATCTGATATACTTTAAATCCTTAATGCGTTGTGTAGGCTAGGAATAGACGAATGGCTTGTGACTGGATCTAACATTTGATCAAAGATAATTCCTTATGCTTGACCATATCCCTTGACAACTAGTCGAGCTTTGTTTCTGACTATGATGTTTTTTACATCGCGCTTGTTCTTGAAGACCCATTTTTTGCCTAAGACGTGCTGATCTCTTGGTCTATCAACAAGCTCCCAGACCTCATTTATGACGAACTGGATAAGATCCTCTTCCATTGTAATGGTCCAGTCAACATCATTTAGTGTGTCCTCTATCGATTGAGGTTCTTCAGTAAACAAGAAACAAGAGTATAAAATGTTTTCTCCTTGACATAATCTAGATCTTGTCTTTACACTTGCTGAAGGATCTCCAATTATGAGATCAGAAGAGTGAGCATCTAGCCATGATCGGCTTCGCCTGGTCTCTTCTTCTGAAATTACTTATGTACATTCAGCAGGAGTGTTAGGTATTTCAGTAGTACTATTCTACGACTGAAGCAATTCAGTAAGAATGTTAGGATCTACTGAGTTCCCAGGTTCAGGGGCATTTCGCTCAGGAACATCATTCGTTCCCCCTGAATTGTTATTCTTAGTAGAGGTCTCAGTTACCACTGTGGCTTCCTCATCGACCGGGATTACTTGAGGTTGATTCTGTTCAGTAGAATCAATCATGCTACATTGCATATGGGATGGGTCTGAGTTTCTTTTTCATCTGACTCATCATCCCAAATGCTGGATCTTTTCAGTTTCATCATTCAGCTTGAGATCCTACAGCTTACTGCTGACATCTTCAGTATTTGACTTTTCAATCAATTTCCCGTCCTCAGTAACAAACTCATTAAATACAACATGAGGGGTTTCCTCCATGCAAAGGGTCTGGTAGTTAAAGACCCTGAAGGCTTTACTGACCCTAGAGTATCCTAAGAACTCTCAGTGATCAGACTTGCTATCAAAGACCTTTAACTAATCCTTTCCATTATTGTGGATAAAGCAAGGACTGCCAAATATATGGAAATGAGAAATATAAGGAATTCTCCCTTTCCATAGTTCATATGGTGTCTTCATGTATTGCTTTGTCAGTAGTGAGCGGTTCTGAGTATAACAAGCGGTGTTAGTAGCATCGGCCCAGAACTTCAAGGGCAATCCAGAGTCTGCTAGGAGCATTCTTGCTGCTTCTTTTAATATTATGTTCTTCCGCTCAGCAAGACCGTTCTGTTGAGGTGTGTGAGCTGCTGAAGTCTTGTGATAAATCCCCTTAGTAGCGTAGTACTCCATGATGATTGAGTTGAGAAATTCATGCCTCAATCTGGGAGTGTCCTCTGAATCTTGATGTCCTTTTCCACACTGAGTTTCTTCAGTAGTGCAGGTAACTCAAGCTTGACATCAAATTTGTTGGCTTTGAAGATGACCCATGTATATCTTGAATAATCGTCAATAACGACGAGGGCGTACTTCTTGCCTCTTATAGTCACTTAAGTGACTGACCCAAATAAATCCATGTGCAGCAGCTGAAGAATTCCATCAATGGAAGGTGACGGAATAGGTGGATTGTTTGACTTTGTCCGCTTTCCCTTCATGCATGCCTCACAATTTCTGTCTCGATTGAATACTTCGTTGGGCAGTCCTCTGACTTTTTAGTCCCTTGCTAGCTTGTTCATTGCCTTGAAATTTAGATGACTGAGTCTCTTATGACACGGTCATCCTGTCTTATCACTTGATGTTGGTCCCGAGTCAAACGTTCAGGTCTAGGGGGGGGTGAATACATCTGAAAACCTTTTCCAAAATCAAATGTGAACAGTCCGATTTACGAAAGTTGTCTACTGAATAAATTCAGTAGACCAGCAAGTTGTTCTTGATCTCTTGGACAGAGTGACTGAGAGTGCTGAGCTCTGCTAGCTGACTTTAGGGTCAGAATTCAGTAGCGTTCAACAGTTGTTCAGTAGCGTGCGGAATGTGTAGGCCCGATTAAGCTTGTTTGAAAATGTTTGTTTATCAAATCAGTTTCAGTATATTAGTGCGATGTTTTAAGCTTTTACTAAAATGCTGTTGTATGATTCTGTAAAGATATTTCCAATATGAACAGTTATCAACGAAACAGTTAAACGACACAACAATTTTAAAGTGGTTCGGATACGCAAGATCCTACGCCCACTGATCCTGAATAAAGCAGGACACTATTTTATTATACTGAGTTAGTCTCAGTTAGTTTGTACACTGGACAAACTGTAACTTGTGATTATACTGAGCAAGTCTCAGTTTACAGGGTCAAATAAAAGTTTGAATGTATCTCAAACAATGAAGGAGTTCTTAACAATTAAGAACAATTCAATAAATGAACTCCTCCGGTTCTAAGCTATGGATATAATAGTTTAGCTTAGGTTAGAGGGAGGGAACGAGAATGGCTTCTAGAGCGAAGAACAAAGAGGAATAATCACTCTGGGTTCGTGTTCTTCACTTGAATATTAGCTAAGTATTCTAGAGCTTGAGTTCGTTGAATGCTTGAGTTCCCTTAGGTCGCTTGTATGATCGTGTAGTGCGACTTGAGTGACCACGACCTTCCCTCTATTTATAGACGTGAGTTGTGAATAGATCCGTTGGAGACAAACTGTCCACGTGTCACTCTATATAGGTAGCAAATGGCTCTTTTTTGAATTTTGTAGAGTCCTCTTTCTTTGCAGAAAGTGGTTGACTTGCAGCTTTTGTCGGAGACTTTGCCAGCTGGCTGCTTGTCATTGGTCGAGGTACAGAAAGTGGTTGGGAGTTATTCAAACTTCAAGGTTGATAATATAGCTGACCTTTCTCAGATGTACGACCTCGAACACTCTACTGAAATGACTTTGAAGTCCACTGTCAGTTAAAGTAACTGACAGGCCGTTGTTGAGTCTGACAGAAGGTTCATTATATTACTCCTATTGAGTCCAACACAACTGAGGGCCAAAACTCTGAGTTCAGTAAACTGCTCGTGCTAAGTCCAGTTCTACTGACTCCTGAACACCTTTCATTATGCTACTGGAGTCCAGCCATACTGAATCTTCACTCCATGGCACTGCGGCAGATAGTCTATTGAAAGATAGTAGACGGGACTTCTGAGTCGGACCATGCTGAAGGCGAGTTTACTGAGTGAAACACTCAAAGACAAAGGTGTTAAGTTTTACAAAGGAATGGTTCACCAATCAGAATATAGTTTTGGGATCAGCCAAATCAACAACTGAATCATCTCCCAACACTTGACTTCGTTAGGGCAAGCAAGCAGGCTTCAAGTTCGGCGGTGTTCCAGTTTGCAACATAGATATTCTTCCTCCGCGAACCTGATAACACTGTTTTTCCTGTAGATTTATCAAGAACATCAAAGAAACTAGCGTCAAAGGTAAGTCTGTTAAGGTTATCACAAAATTGACTGACAGAAAGGAGATTATGTTGAAGTCCTTCAACATAAGTTACTTTTGGAACTGAAGCAGTCCCAATTTTTAGCGTTCCATATCCCCTTGTTTAGCCTTTTGAGTTGTCACCGAACTCAATTCTGGGTCCTTCCTGTTGTACATAGTTGGTCAGCAGGCTCTTCTAATAAATCATATGTCTTGAGCAGCCGCTGTCCATGATCCAAGGGTCCTTATGCACCAGCAAAACAAAAATAGTTTTAGGTACCCTTTTGGTTCAGTTTGGGTCCTTGCGTGTTAGTCGGATTTGGTTTCGCGACCCAAACCTGTCTGGCGACCTTGGGGGTCTCACCCTCTTTCTTCTTCCTGTTGTCAGTACTTCTCTCCACTGAACTTGGAGGTACTAACTTCTTAGCAGTTTTGGGTTCAGGAGCTTTCTTCTTCTGATTCTTCGTGCTCCTCCTGACCCGAGGCTCATAATAGTATGTAGCATACTGTGCAGGATGCACCCATTCTGGTTCACCGTACTGCTCTGCCCACCTGACCTTCTTGGTTCCCCTTGAGTTTGATCGTGGTGTTCTGGGGCTAGAACCTTTAGTTAGTTGCTTTTTATAGCTCGGCTGAGGTGCTTGGATCTTCTACTTATTCTTTGTCTGAGGGGTGATTGGTTCAGTAGGTTGACTTCCCTCTCTGACAAACGTGTCAGCCAGGTTCGTTTGTATAGCCAAGTCCTTCCTTGATGAAGGTTGGCCTCTGAGCCCTTAGCAATCCCTCTAACTTCTCTTTGGCTCCCAGGTACTACTCTGTTATCAGTCCTCGCCATACTTCATCACTCCTCCTAAGTGACTCATAGTCCTTCTGAACTTCTGTGAGTTTCTGACTGAGCCTCACTATTTCTGCATCTTTCTCACAATTGTCCTTGTCAAGACTGATATATGAGTTTCTTGATGCTGAGACTTAGTCATGAGAGATTCAATCTCTTCATTTTGTCTCACCACAAGAATTTTTGAATCAGTAAGGACCTGATAATCAGAAGAAAGTCTTTGATTCTCAGCTTTTACCTGTTCCTACTCCTGAACGGTTCTACTGAACTCCCTACTCATCTGAATTTGCTCCTCTAGCAAATCTTTATATTCTTGAACCACATCTAGAGGTTCTCCTGCAGCTGAGCAAGTGTCGTGTGTGCTCTGTGAAGAGGATGTTAGACTGTTGACTGTTGACTGTTAGATTCCTATGTGAAACATCAGCTTTTACCTGTTCCTACTCCTGGGGCTTCCTCCAAACGTGTTGACTGTTGCTTCGATTGGGTTGTCAGCTGGAGTGCTTACACTTCGTTGGGGTAGATTGTGCTCAAACTCCTTTGTCTTTAGTTCTGAAAAGATAACATCAGGAGTTAAAGCATTTAGATCAGAGCGACATAAATAAGTAGCAAATAGAAGCCACTTAAATCAGGGCAGCGCTCTTAGGATCTTGGTGTTCATCTCCTTGTTGGTGAATGTCTTCCCCAGCCCATTGATCATATTGATCTGATTTATGAATCTGATGCTAAGTTCGTCAATGGATTCATTGGGCTGCATGGCGAATGTCTCGAACTTTTGAAGCTCCAACTCGAGCTTGTTTCTTTGATATGTGGGGTTCCGTGGCTCAGTACAGTAAGGGCATCCCAAAGTTCTTTCGCCGTTTTGCAATCTTTCACTCTGCCGAGGTGTGAATCACTGAGCGTTGTCAGGATTGCGTTCCATGCTATTCAGTTCAGATTGTGCAGTTTCTTATCTTCTGGCATGAAGGCGGCTTTATCTTTGGTAATCTTTGCCCATGTTTGTGCTCCTACACCTCCCACAGCAGCAAATTCGACGTTGTCGATCATGGGAATGATTGGTCCTATCTCGAGGACATCAGTCATGCTGTCGTGTACAGATGTAAGGTGCACCTCTATTCTTACGTGCTATACCGTGTAGTTATCTACTAAGAACATCGGTACCATCCGAATACCTGACATATCAGACATGTTGAAGTCGGTACCATCCGAATACCTGACATATCAAGCATGTTGAAGCATATAATATAAGGATGAATGAAGAGATGCTCGTGCAGTGAAAATATTTTTTAGGATCTTGTTCGAGTAGACCAGTAAGTTTTCAAAACGATGATCAAAAGAACATCGATCTGATACCAATTGTTGGTACAGAGACGAGTATCAGGTTGTGTGTGTGGGTGGGGGGGGGGGTTAATACACATGAGTCCAAGTTTTTGCTCAAACGTGAAGGTCAGTATTTTACTGAGTCGGCTATTGAACGAGTTTAGTTGCCAATTAAGCCTTCTGATCGCGGGACAGAGTGATTCAACGACTGAACCCTTTCTACTAACTGATGTCATTACTGAGTAATTCAGTGGATGAACAAGTTCGGAATATTTTAGGCGCGGTTTAAGTTCGACTCTTTGAAAAACATTTTTATGCAAACCAAATCAGTTGGGTAGTGCACTTTTAAATCTGTTTTATAGAAAATATGATTTTGCAAACACTTGACAAACAGATGCAATAAAATAGTAAATGACACGAGCAATTTTTAACGTGGTTCAGATACGCCAGATCCTACATCCACGGTCATGCTGAACAAGAGGTCTTGTTGATTAATCTGAGCAAGCCTCAGCAAGATTCTGTGCACTGGACAGAACCTTTTAAGTTATAGTCCTTAGCGACTTTACAAAATCAAATTGAAGTTTGAAGGGTTTTCTCTCCAACTAGGAAGGAGTTCTTACAATAAAAACGTATCACTAAATGTGTTCGTGAATTTCTTGCTTCTCTGTTCCCTTGTTTCTTGTTCTTCTTCTTTAAGATGATCTCTTTATATAGTTGTGACCCATGCATAGATCCGTTGGAGGGGACCAGGCCACGTGTCACAAGACTCCAAGGAAATAGCCATATAATTTGAATGTCGCTGAAGAGGGTGATTGGCTTTATGTGCATGAGAGCAACTTTGTGTCAGAGCAGGTAAGATTCACTTGCTTCTCATTGGTCGAGGTATGGCAGTAGGTGAGACTTGTCAGACATCAGTCTTCTAGCTGAGTTGACTTCCTCTGAACCTCAGACATAAGTGTTCCTCTGCTGACATCCGACTGATAAAGTCAGGCTTTCGATTTCCCTTGTACGGTCTGCAACTGAGTCGCAGCTCATTTAGTAGATCAAGGGTGATCACAATGAGTCTTCTTTCTAAGTAGGATGAAGAGTGATCTTCTACTGAGTGCTTCCAGCTACTGACTCAAAGACAAACTACTGAGCTCTTATACTGATAGAGCTCTACTAAATCGATGACAGATGGGTCTCACTATCCAGTAAACTAGTAATGGTCTCACAATCCAGTAAACATATGGATTCAGAAATTATATAAATTCATCACAATCTAGAAATTAAGCAAATTCATCAGAATTCATAAATCATAATTCACATCCCATAATCATATTGCAATTCATCACAATCCATGTAGAACAAACCAGCAAACATGCAATAATATCCCATACAAGACTAGCAAAGCATCAAATTAAATTATGGATTCAGAGTTAAGACACATTAATTCATCACAATCATCACTAAACCAGTCAAACAGAATTAACGATCTTATCCCAAGCCAACAATCAGAATTCAGTAATACACCAGCAAACCAGCATCAAGAATTCATTATTACACCAGCTTATTAGCAAACTAGAAATCATAAGACCAAGAAGTTCATCACAATCCATATGACATACCAAACCAGCAAAGAACCAAACAAATTATAGATTCAAAATTTATAGATGCAAATTCATCACAATCCATACACTACCAAAACAACACCTACTACATCGTGTTCTCGTCAAAGTAGAAAATAGGGCAACAAGTTCGAAGACATGAGGGAATAATTAGAGGATTTAAGGATGGATCTCACCAGATTGCCATGAGGTGGGATTAGAATGAGCACATCTTCTCTACGCACATAATTTGCTCCAACATAGCGTTGTCCTCCACGTACTCAGGCCACAATAGACATTAATCTATCGGTAGCATCATCAATACGAACACGCGGCTGTAATTCTCTGGCGAAGAACTATCCTCGCTAGTGACGCCGCATCCAAACCCGATGTCGAACCCTAATTGAGACATGGGGGTCTCTTCAACTCGAGACATGAGGGTCTCTTCAACTCATGATTCGCTAGCAAAGTCAACAACGAACCTAAATTGAGACATGAGGGTCTCTTCAACTCGTGATTCGCTAGCAAAGTCAACGTCAAATCCTAATTCAGACATGGGGGTCTCTTCAACTCGAGAATTGCTAGTATAGCCGACAGTGAATCCAAATTGAGACATAGGGGCCTCTTCGTCGAGTGATTCACGAACGACATAGTCGCCATCGCCCAAGAAGGTGTCTCCCACCACCATTTCGCTCAGATCATAGTCTTCCACCAGAGATTCGCCGTAAAGGGCAGTATTTATCTCTAAGAAGCGAAGATCTAGTTTTCTCCACAAGGGTGGAGGTGGCAAGAGGAGATGGTTTTCTCTCTAGAGAGAGAAAGAGATATAAGAGAATGAGGCACGATGCAGATCTATTTTCTTTGAATGGGATAAGTTTCTCCACAATTAGTGTGTAAGTAAATAATTAAAGCTTAATTATTTGCCAAAAATAGAAGTGAACCATGAATGCGGGACATCCTTTTCAGGAAAGTGAGCAACGAATAATGGGACGAAAGGAGTATATAATTTGTTGGGAGATGATTCAACACCTCCACAAATTATTGGGAGTTGACACAGTAGCCTAGTGCTCTGTAGATTTGAAGATCCCAAAACCCTACTTTGACTGATGAACCATTCTGTTGTAATTGTTTGTTCTGTCTCTGAGAGTTTCAGACTCAGTAGACACTCTTCGACTTGGTTCAGGCACTCAGTTCTGTCCGCTGGTTCTTCAGCAGACTATCAGCATCAGCACCATATGAAGAAGACTCGTAGTCTTGGACTCAGCGGCAAGATATCGAAAGGAGTCAGTGGAACTGAACTCAGCAGGAGTAGTTCACTGAACTCAGAGTTGATCTTCAGTAGAGCTGAACTCAGCAGGAGTATGCTACTGAACATAGATCAGAATCAGCAACGGCTAGACAGTCTTCTAACTGTCAAGAAATCTCATAAGTCAAATCAGCAGAGTCATACGAGGTATAGAGAAGTCAGCTTCAGATCCACCTTGAAGTCTGTTTGTCTCACCTAGTTTCTTCAGCCTCGACCAATGACAAGCGACCAGCTGTCTACTTTCTGATTAAAGCTGCAAGTCAACAACTTTCCAGAAATGGAGGGAAAGGACTCTGTCACCATACTTTGAAAGAGCCGTTAGCTACCCAAAAGAGAGAGACTCATGGATCGTCGTCTCCAACGGATCTATCCATATCTCTGCTCTATGAATAGAGGGAAGATTTCAAATTGAAGCTCACCTAGAAAAACGAAAAACACACGAGCATTCAAGAGCAACTCAGAATCGACTAAAGCTTTCCGCAAGAACTTCATAGAGTAATCTCCAGTGAAAGGCGACATACTTGCTCATAGGGAACCGAGCTGAATTAGATCATAAAGCCTCTAGTATTCAAGAGACTGAGTATGAACCTAAAGTCTATACTTAACTGTTCGTCACTCTAGAAGCCACCTTTCTCGTTCTCTTTCCCTCTAACCTAAGCTCAGCTGACCATATCTATAGCTTAGAACGAAGGAGTTCATCCTTGAACTGATCCTTATTGTAAAGGACTCCTTCATAGTTGGAGAGTTTGTCAAACACTTAAGTTTGATATCTTGTAAACTGAGACTTGCTCAGTATAAATCTCAAGATCAGTGTTTGTCCAGTGCACAAACCGACTGAGACTAACTCAGTATAATAAAATAGCCTCATGATCTTTTCAGGACAGTGGACGTAGGATTGTTGGATCCAAACCACTTTAAAATTGCTTGTGTTCTGTGTTTTTACTATTGCATTGATTACTGTTCATACTGAAAATATCTTTCAAAATTATTCAACTTAGTTTTAGCAAGCTTAACAGATCACACTAAATACTGAAACAGTCTTCTTAAAAACGATTTCTAACTCAACTGAATTTGGACCTACACATTTTGCACTATACTAAACTTCAGCTGAACGGTACTGAATTCTGACCTAAGTCAGCTAGCAGGCCTCAGTAAAGTCAGTCACTCTGCCATGCGATTCAGAACAGCTTATTTGGTCTACTGAACCTGTTCAGTACGACATCCTCCTGAAAAGGATTGTTCGCATTTTAAGTTGAGAAATTGTTTTCAGGTGTATTCACACCCCCCCTACACCTGAACGTTTATCTCAGGACCACCAATTGGTATCAGAGCAGGAGTTCTCTAAGACTCTTGTTTTCTGAAACTGGTCTACTTGAACGAATCCAGAAACATTTTCACTGCATATCATTCTTCATTCATATCACTATTTTCAATGTCTGATATGTTAGGAATCAGGATGGTACCCATGTTCTCGATGAGAACTACGGGGTATGGCGAGTCGAAATGGAGGCACATCCGACTTCCCTCCATGATAGCATGACGAGTGACTTGGAAGACGGACCTATCATTCCCATGATTGATAGTGTCGAAACCCAGGACCCAGCACAAGGAGGCATGGTAACCGGGAAGAAGATCCCCAAAGATAGAAGTCTCTTCACCCCCGAGGAGAAGAAGCTTCACAACTTAGACCGGGTTGCCAGAAATGCCATACTGACCACCCTAAGTTATTCCTATCTCGGGAGAGTTCAAGACTGCAAGTCCGCGAAGGAACTCTGGGATGCTCTAGCGCTACTGAGTCGGGGACTCAGAAGATCAAAGCAAACAAACTGGCACTGGAACTTCAGAAGCTGGAGAGACTGTCTCTCATGCCTAGTCACACGATTGAAGATCTTAACGTCAGATTTATGGATCTGATGAACACCATCAACGGGTTGGGAAAGACATTCTCCAACCAAGAAATGAATCTCAATATATTGAGAGCACTTCCAGACGGACATTGGACTCCATTTGCTACTTTACTGAGACATTCTTACTTAGATATTATTTCTCCTGGTCATATCTTTTCAGAACTAAAAGCTGAGGAGTTCGAGTTCGATCTACCTCAAAGGAAGCAGCGGGTTGAAGCTGACACCCAAATCGACCATACTTTTAAAGCATCAGTCAGCACAGCGGCTCTCGCATCTAGCAAGGCAGAACCTTCACTCAGTAACCTACAAGAAGGGAACCTAGCTAAGAAATACGCACTGCTTGCCGTGAAGTATCAGAAGGAGAAGGAGAGGCGCAGAAAATTCTCGAGAGTCATCAGAGACTCCAAGGTTAAGTCTGAATGTACACCTAAGCGCACTCCTGACTCGCATACTTCTGATTGCAGGAAACAGGAAGACTCAGCTCAGTCGAAAGACAGCGAGAGCAAAGAAGAGAGAGTCACCACCTGCTACAACTGCAAAAGGCCAGGACACTATCAGTATGACCGTCCTGAGCTTAGTACTGCTGAGAGAGCAGCAGGAAAATCTCTAAGGGAGAAGTTCATCAAGATGCGTCAAGCATATATTACTGGTGAACTCTCAGACGACTCAGATGAAGTCGACTCCTTCATGGATTCATCAGATGATGAAGCGGCATTCATGGCTGTAGAGCTTGAAGAAGATGCTGAAAAGTGTCTTATGCCAGGAGAAGAGGATGAGGTAAACTCTCACGCTCCATTTAACTCCTCTTCACACTGCACACAAGACACTATTTCAGGTGCAGATGAGAATCTGGACGTCTCGATCGCCTACGAAGAACTTTTAGACGAGCAGATTCAGATGATTCTGGAGCTCAGTAAGACTCTTCAGGAGTTGGATACCCTAAAAGTGGAAAATCAGAGACTTTCTCAGGAGAGTCAGGTTACTACTGAGTCAGAAGGACTTGTGTTGAGACTCAGGGAGGAGATTAACTCTCTGATGGCCAAGTCTCAGCATCAAGAAGATCAGATCTCGATCGACCAATGACTTGACTCGAAAAGATACGGGAACCGAGTCTACCAAGCAAGAGTTGTCAGGACTTCAGACCGAACATGAAACGCTTAAGAAGAGTTATGATGTCTTGAAAAATCTGATGATAGAGCGGTACATGGGCGCTGAAAAGAGGCTTGAGGTAATGCTAGCCAGCAACAAGCCTAAGCACTGTAAGGAGGGACTTGGATTCGATCTTGGAGCCTCCTCATCCGCCCCCGTACGCTCGGAGAATCGGCTAGGCGATAGATTTGTTCAAGGGAGATGGGCGATCGGTATGGACCTCCACGGTGACACATCCAAATTCAATATGGGTTATATTATTATGATCCTATAGTCAGGAGAGGACCTAAAAGTCAGAAAAGGAAGAAGAAAGAAGTTCCGAAGGCAAAGGTCCGCCATCCACCAATTCAGAAGATCAGGACTCCTGAACCTATGAAGCTTCGAGTCAAGTCGCATCGACCGGTCCGGTGGTCAAGTATGTTGATCAAAGTGGAAAGAAACTGCATCGAGACCACCGTGGTCATAAGACGATTTGGGGTTTCCAAAACTAACATCTATGGACCCAAAATCAAAAATAAAGGGTACCTGAATATAATTCTGTTTTGCAGGTGCACAAGGACCCTTGGTATGTGGACATCAGATGCTCAAGACACATGACATACCAGAAGGACCTACTAAAGAATTATACTACTGAAGAAGGACCTAGAATCGAGTTTGGAGATAACGCAAAAGGCTATACCAGAGGCTATGGAACACTCAGCATTGGAACCGCCACAGTTCCAAGAGTATCATATGTTGAAGGACTTCAGCATAATCTTCTCTCTGTTACTCAATTTTGTGATAATTCGAATAGAGTGATTTTTTATGCTGGTTTCTGTGATGTCATTGATAAATCTACAGGGAAAACAGTGTTATCAGGTTCGCGCAAAAAGAATATCTACGTAGCTGACTGGAACTCAGCTGAACCTGAAGCTTATTTGTTGGCGAAGAACGACAACAGAACGGGGTGGCTCTGGAACAGAAGACTCAACCATCTCAACTTCAAGACGATCAACAAGCTAGCTAGAAACGCTCTAGCAAGAGGACTGCCGAATGAAGTATTCAGAAAAGACACTCAGTGTGAAGTATGTCTGAAGGGAAAGCAAACTAAGAAGCAAAATCCACCTGTTCCATCGCCTTCCACTGATGGAATTCTTCAGCTGCTACATATGGATTTATTCGGTCCAGTCTCTCCAGTGACGATCAGAGGCAAAAAGTATGCTTTAGTTGTCATTGATGACTACTCGTGCTACACATGGGTCATATTTATTGCTAACAAGTCTGACGTCAAAATAGAGTTGCCTATGCTTCTGAAAAAGCTCAGTATCGAGAAGAACACCATGATTATAAAGATATATTCAGACAGAGGAACTGAGTTCCCGAATTTGATGGTGGAGGAGTTCTGCAAAGCTGAAGGCATAGAGCATGAGACGTCTGCCGCTCGCACGCCTCGACAAAATGGGGTTGCTGAAAGGAAGAATAGAACACTCAAAGAAGCAGCAAGAACCCTCCTCGCAGACTCAGGACTCCCATCCAAATTCTGGGCAGAAGCAACTGATACTGCATGTTACGCTCAGAACAGATCTCTACTGACTAAGCAGCATAAGAAGACACCATATGAACTATGGAACGAAAGGAAGCCTTTCATATCTTATTTCCATATTTTTGGGTATTCATGCTTTATCCACAATAATGGGAAGGATCAGTTAAAGACTTTTGATAGCAAGTCAGAATAGGGAGTCTTCTTAGGATACTCCCGGGGTCAGCAAAGCCTTCAGAGTTTTTAACTACCGGATCCTTTGCATGGAGGAAAGCCCTCATGTTGTTTTTAATGAGTTTGCTACTGAAGATAGGAGCATGAACTCTAACTCAGAATCTGAGGACATCAGTATTGCAGCTACAAGATCTGAGCCTAAAAGATAAATTAAAAAAGATCCAGCTGTGTTGGGATGATGATTCAGAAGAGGAAATTGAAGATAAAACAACTGAATCTCGGCCGAGTAGTAAGTAGGCCGAGCAGTTGACTCTACTGAACAGAGTCAATCCCAGGTAACTCAGGTCGATGAAGAAACCCAAGTGGTAACTGAGATCTCTACTGAGGATAATAATTCAGGGGGAACGAATGAAGTTCCTGAGCTAAATGCCCTTGAACTTGGTGACTCAGTAGACCCAACTCTCGTAACAGAATTACTTCAATCTCAGAATAGTACAGCTGAAATGCCTAACTCACCTACTATCTGTGTTGAACAAATTTCAGATGAAGAGTTGAAACATCGTCGATCGTGGCTGGACGCTCACACTTCTGGCCTGATTATTGTAGATCCTTCAGCAAGTGTAAAGACAAGATCCAGATTTTGTCAGGGAGAAAGCGCATTATGTTTCTCCTTCTTGTCTACTGAAGAACCTCAGTTAGATGGGGGCGCACTCAAGGATGCTGATTAGATCATAGCTATGCAGTAGGAGCTGAACCAGTTCACGAGAAACAAAGTATGGGAGCTTGTCGACAGACTCCGACATCAACATGTGATTGGAACTAAATGGGTCTTCAAGAACAAGCGAGATGAAAACAACGTTCTAGTAAGGAACAAAGCGAGACTCGTGGCAAAAGGCTACTATCAAGCCGAAGGGATAGATTTCGACGAAACTTTCGCTCCAGTTGCAAGATTGGAGGCAATCAGACTATTCCTAGCCTACGCAACACATCTGCGATTCAGAGTTTATCAAATAGATGTGAAGTCTGCGTTCCTGAACGACGTGCTGAAAGAAGAAGTCTATGTTGAACAGCCTCCCGGCTTTCAGCAGGGACATCAGGTCTACAGACTCAGAAAGGCTCTGTACGGGTGAAAACAAGCACCCAGGGCTTGGTACGATACCCTGTCTGAGTTTCTTCTTCAGAAAGGTTTTCAGAAGGGCACAGTAGACCACATATTACTCAACATTCGATTGGAAGACAACATCTTACTTGTGCAGATCTACGTAGATGACATAATATTCGAATCGAAGAATGTCATCATGTGTCAGGAATTTGAGAAAATGATGAAGGATAAGTTCGAGATGTCAATGATGGGAGAGATGAATTATTTCCTCGGCTTTCAAGTCAAATAATCTGAGAAGGGAACATTCATCAATCAAGGCAAATACACTCGAGACCTCATCAACAAGTTCGGTTACACATCCGGCAAACCAATCAAGATCCCGATGAACACGAATATGAAAATTGATCTTGATAAAGAGGGAGTATCAGTAGACCGTACTGAATTTCGTGCTATTATTGGTTTATTGTTATATCTAACTGCTACCCGACCTGACATAATTTATGTTGTAGGTGTCTGCGCTCGATTCCAGACGAATACTAAGCAGAGTCACATGGACTCAGCAAAGAAGATTCTTCGCTATCTCAGAGGAACACCTAACATGGGTTTATGGTATCTAGCAGATGATAATATTGAACTAACTGGTTATTCTGATGCTGACTATGCAGGATGTAGGATTGACCGAAAGTCAACTTCTGGAACTTGTCAGTTCCTTAGCAGTAAGTTGATTTCATGGTTTTCAAAGAAACAACATTCAGTAGCGACGTCAATTACTGAAGCTGAATACATGGCTGCCGGAAGTTGCTGCGCCTAAATCCTTTGGCTGAGACAGCAGCTACGTGAATATGACTTCATTTAGAATGAAGTGTCGATCTTTTGCGATAGCTCCAGTGCGATTGCAATCACTCAGAACCGTGTACTTCATACAAGATGCAAGCACGTGGACATCAGGCACCACTTCATTCATGATCATGTCGAAAAGAAGGATATCAGGATGGAAAAGATCCATACTAACCATCGAAGGGCAGATATTCTGACCAAGCCTCTAACTGAAGCCAGATCAGAGAACTTTCAGTAGAGCTAGGTTTGCTGGACCCTACTGACTCCAGTAAATAAGTGGATTCAGGAGAGGAGCATTCAACAAGGGGGAATGTTCACTCTCAGTACTGAACTTATTCAGTACATAGAGACTCAACAACCATCTACATGAGGTATCAGCTGACTACGATGTTCAGCTAACAGGTTTGTGTATCTCTACTCAGTAGCCAATGAAATATTCTGTGCATTAATGATTTAGATTCAGCTTCGTATTCAATGCCTTAGAAAATGTCATTTAACATAACGGTTTACATTTAATACACGACATTCTAAGTAAAGTATGTTGAACTATGCGACGCATTAATTGCATGTCTAATCAAGTTACTTCTTTGGTCATATACAACTGTAATTTGACTTAGGCGTCTAAGTTGATCATTGCCTATTTTATAAAATTAAATCCTAACCGTCCATCTCATAAAGCAGATTCAAATTGAACCGTGGATTAATAATTGTTCATCTTCTTGATCATATAAAAACACATTCAAAGTTTAGAAACCGCCATTTTACTCTGCAAATTTTTCAACCCTAGAATTTTTTGAGAAAACACTCATCTATTTGCAAACATCTCTTACAATATCTCAGAAATATCTTTTGTAAATTTTAATGATTATTCAGTATCGTATATGTTCTTAATAATATTCTTCTCTCGATCGATATTTTTCCTTTGCAGATTATAAATCATGGCAGGAAGGGACTTCAGTGTTCCACTCGATATGCAAGATATCCTCGAGAAGGATCGAGTATGGTGTGAGCCAATGATGGAGTTTGATGCTTGCGAGCTAGATTTTATGGAAGAGATATTCGACGCGCTGAGGGCGTCAAGGCTGGAGGCCTTTCTCTCAAGGAAGCCATCATACTTCCTTCCGCATTAGATTGCTGAACTCTATCTCAACTCAGAGTCAGTTGACGGCGATATCAGATGCCGTTTCGTTACTCATCAGAATCGAGATCCCGCCCGAGTCGTAGTTGAGATCAAACTGATGTTGATTAAAAAAGCTCTTCAGCGGAGCTTTCAACTTCCGAGCGAGGGATTCAAAGACACGATTGGCTACAAAGATGACATAATGGACGAATATTTGGAGATATTCTGCGCGAAGCCTACCATTTTCAGAGCCGCCTTCCCAAAGAAAGCCATGCTCCCGAAGTTTAGAGCTTTAGCCTACATCGTCACTCAGATCCTGATGAGTCAGGCTGGGTAATTTGACCAAGTGTCAAGGCCAAAGATTCAGATGATGATGGCCATCTATGACCATGCAAAGATAAACTCGGACGAGTTTTTCTTGAAGGAGTTCATGACTCAGGCAGCGAAATTTGATCGATCCACTAACTGCCTAGCCGTGAAGGGAAAACCCCTATAAGGACTGAAGTTCTCCGTTATGATTGAAGACTTGTGTGGAGCTGACAATGCAGTCTATGCTGAAAAAGGGTATTTCAACCCTAAAAAGGTGAGGCTCCAGAGCAGGGCAGCGGCCCTTCAGCAAATTGGCTCAGGGCCTGCTGAGCCCAAGCAAGGCTCTCAGAAGACCTCCACTCCATCTAAGAAGAGGTCACCTCCCAAGGCAGCTCAGAAGATACCGACCAAGAAGCTGAAGAAGGTCACTGAAGTTGTGGTTGTACCTCCCCTACAACTCAGAGACGAGGCGGAGTCCTCAGAGAAAACAGTATCAGTGGAGAAGGATATCTCCACTAAACAGGGTGAGGCAGTGGACCAAGGGGTAGAAGCTGATCCGATCACTCCTACGCAGACCCCCCTTGAATATTCCACCACTCAGCAACATCCCATCTGCTGAAAAAGAAGCATCTCCGATAGAGATTGAGGATTCGGAGACTACCTCAGAGTTAGAAACTATCGGGATGGAGGCAGCAACTCTACAATCTAGAGCCTCCCGGGAAGTTTCGAAGCCATCCCCGAGATAGCCGGTCACTCGACTTGGTTACATTGGCAAGACATCCCGAGCTTCATACTCTAATCCGGCTCCAGGCGTGGTCAACACTGAACAGATTGATCCAGCACCACTCCTGCGAACAACTCCATGAGGAGGAACTATTGATCCGGGAGAAGATAGGCTATTCTGAGCCTGCTGATATCTGCTCCTTGGATGATCTGAGGGTGGCCATGCTCGCTCTGCTGAACGACCGTCTTCCCACTTCAGCAGCCGCTCCCTCAGATGGGTCTGATCCCGACAATCAAGATCCGTCCCATGATTTAGGCCCTGAGAAGCCTCTTGATGGAACTCAATTGGAGGAGGATGCTCCAACCACAGCTGTTGAACCACCTCTCAGGATCCTCCCACCAGGCCGGTCGGTGCACGGGTACCTCTCGGTCTGCGGACCCACTACACCGTTGTTGTTGGGGGTCGCTTTTGAGTTAGCGCCCAGCCCAAGGAGCCGACGATCAAAGATTGTGGCAAGGGTCCTCAGGAGTCAGGGTGCTCAGAACCGACTCCTTGCCCGCGCCATCCACAAGACATGGAGGCAGTCCACTTAGGCTCAGAGTGCGGATATTAAGGGGCTCAGAACGCCGATTCAGAATACTCCAGCCCCTGACTTCTCTACGATCTTGACTGATGCACTAGCCACTCAGAGAGCCGAATTCGAAAGGCAACAGAAGCTGATGGAAGCTGCCCAGGCAAAACTTCTCGAAGATTATAAGGCAGCCCAGTCAGCTCATACAGAGTCTATTTCTTCCATGAGTCAGGCCGCTGAGCTCAGACTCCAGACAATTCAGAAGGCCATGGAAGATAAGATAGATCTGAAGTTACAATCTATTAAGACTGTGGTGGAGACCTCTCAGAAGAAATACAGTGAAGAACTTACAGATGAGAGGAATGAACTCCACGAGAGACTTGTCAAACTGCAGGATGCTTTGGATAAGCTTACCTCAGCATACACCAGTCTGAATAAGAAGGTGCATGTACCTACCCTTGGCTTATTTGCTGATGCCAAAAAGGGGGAAGGTAGGGAAAGGGTACCAAGGGCACCAAGGGGAATCAGGACAGTGAAAGGGACAACTGAAACTCAGCAATCAGCTCCCAATGCTCCCTAGTATCAGGGTTAAGCCCAGGGTATCTCAGCAGCAGGAGCTGTAGTGCCTGCTGAGACCGGCCCAAGTGGCTCAGGACCCAAGGAATCAACGACCCAAACTCCTAGTGATATTATCAAGGAGGTTGCTGAATATGCAGAGGAGGACTCTGAAGAGGAAGAAGTTCCTCTACCTCCTCCAGTTCCGTGGAAAGGGAAGAAGATACTGAAACTCCCTACTCCACCCAAGAAGAAAGGAACCAGAAGGTTCACATCTCCTGAGGAAGAGGTGATTGCAGCAGATGAGAAGCTGGCAAGGGAGATAGCTGAGGCAGATGCTAAAATCCTAGTACTACCCAATGAAGAATTCAAAAGACATAAGAATTGTGAAGCATGTATGAAGGAAAAGCAAACCAGATCAAGCAATCCGACAATTCTGTCACCGTGTACTGATGGAATCCTTCAGCTGCTCCACATGGACTTATTCGGGCCAGTCTCTCCAGTGACGATCAGAGGCAAGAAATATGCCCTTGTAGTCATTGATGACTATTCAAGATATATTTAGGTGATTTTCATCGTCAACAAGTCTGACGTCAAAACTGAACTATCGAAACTACTAAAACGACTGAGCGTCGAGACGGACATCAAGATTCAAAGAATATACTCAGATCGAGGAATAAAGTTTCTAAACTTGATGATAAAAGACTACTTCAAAGTCTGAAGGGATTCAAGCATGAAACCTCGCCGGCACGCATGCCTCGCCAGAACGGGTTTGCTGAAAGAAAGAACATAACACACTCAAAGAAGCGGCAAGAACGTTACTCGCAAACTCAGGTCTACCATCAAAATTTTGGGCAGAAGCTACTGACACAACCTATTATACTCAGAATCAGTCTTTATTGACTCAGATGCACATGAAGACACCATATGAATTACGGAAAGGGAGAACACCATCTATTTCACATTTTCATATCTTTCAATGTTCGTACTTTATCCGCAATAATGGAAAGGACCAGTTAAAGATCTTCGATTGCAAGTCGGACCAAGGGTATTCTTAGGATACTATAGGGTCAGCAAAGCTTTCAGGTTCTTTAACTACCGGACACTTTGCATGGAGGAAAGTCCTCATGTTGTATTTAATGAATTTACTTCTAAGAATAGGAAACCAAACTCTTAGCAAGATGTTGAAGAGGTCAGCAGCAAGCTACAAAGTCTAAGCTTAAACGATAATATAGAAAAGATCCAACATTGTTGGGATGATGATTCAGATGATGAAACTCGTTTCCAGCCAACAAGCAATGTAGCTGAACAAATTGATTCTTCTAAACAGAATCAATCTAGGTAACTCAGGTCGATGAAGGTACCCCAGTGGTGACTGAGACCTCTATTGAGAATAACAACTCACGGGGAACTACTAATGTTCCTGAGCTGAATCCCCTTGAACCTGGTGACTAAGTAGATCCCGATCTTGTTACTGAACTGCTTAAATCACAAAATAGTACTACTGAAATTCCACATAATCCAACTATTTGTGCAGAATCAACTTCAGAAGAAGTAACAAGATGTCGTCGTTCATGGTTTGATGTTCACATGTCAAATCTTATTATCGGAGATCCATCAACAAAAATTAAGACGAGATCCGGATTCTATCAAGGAGAAAATGCCTTATACTCCTGCTTCTTGTCTATTGAAGAACCTTATTCGATTGAGGATGCTCTGAATGACGCTGACTGGATCACCGCTATGCAAGTACAGCTTAACCAATTTACCAGAAATGATGTTTGGGAGTTTGTAGACAGACCCAAGAACCAACATGTGATAGGAACCAAGTGGGTTTTCAAGACCAAGCGAGATGAAAACAACGTCATCCTCAGGAATAAAGCTCGACTAGTTGTCAAAGGATATTGTCAAGCTAAAGGAATAGACTTTGACAAAACGTTCGCTCCAGTTGCAAGATTGGAAGTCATTCGCCTATTCCTAGCATATGCAACTCATCAAAAGTTTACCGTCTATCGAGTGGATGTTAAGTCGGCTTTCTTGAACGGCGCATCAAGGAAGAAGTCTACATAGAACAACCGCCTGGCTTTCCGCAGGGGCAAAAAGTATACAGACTCAAGAAAGCTTTGTATGGGTTAAAACAAGCACCCAAGGCTCGGTATGATACTCTTTCAGACTTTCTCCTTCATAATGGTTTTCAGAAAAGAACTCTTGATCGCACCCTATTGAGTATCAAGTCAGAAAATGACATCTTACTGGTGCAGATCTAGGTGGACGACATCATCTTTGTATCTAAGAATATAACCATGTGTCAAGAATTTGAACAAATGATGAAAGATTAAGATGTCGATGATGGGAGAAATGAACTATTTCCTTGGACTTCAAGTGAATCAATCTAAAAAGGGAATATTCACAAATCAAACGGAATATACTAGACATCTCATCAAGAAATTCGGCTGCGAATCCAGCAAATCAATAAAGGTACTTATGAACACAAACCTCAAGATTGATCTTGATAAAGAGGGAGTATCTGTTAACTCAACTGATTATCGTGCTATTATTGGTTCATTATTATATTCAACTGCCATCAGACTTGATATAACCTATGTTGTAGGTGTATGCAGGCGAATCCCAAGCAAAATCATGTAGACTCAGCAAAGAAGATTCTCCGATACCTGAAAGGAACACCTGATTTTAGGTTATGGTTTCCTGGTGATGATAATCTTGAACTCACTGGTTATTCTGATGTTGATTATGCAGGATGTCGAATCGACAGAAAATCAACCTCAGGAACATGTCAGTTCCTCGGAAGTAAGCGCATATCGTGTTTCTCAAACAAAAAGCACTCAATAGTAATGTCCATTACTGCTGCTGAATATATGGCTGCCGGAAGCTATTGCGCCCAGATCCTATGGCTTCGACAACAGCTATGAGATTCTGATATTTATCAAGATGAAGTGCCGATCTACTACGACAGTACCAGTGCTATTGTAATTAATCATAAGCCAGTTCTACATACAATATGCAAGCACGTGGGCATAAGACATCACTTCATCCGAGATCATGTTGAGAAGAAAGACATCATAATGGAGAAAATCCACACTGACAAGCAAAGGGCCGACATACTGACCAAACCTCTAGCTGAGACCAGATTCAATGAACTTTTAGTAGAACTAGGTCTACTGGATTCTACTGACTCAGTTCAATAAAACGATCCCGGAAGTATTGAGTAAGGGGGAACTTACACTCAGTACTGCTGAACTACTCAGTGACTACACAATGGTATCAGCTGACTACTATGTTCAGCTGACAGGTTATGAGTATTCTTTCAGCACATCTTTGTTCAGCATTACATTGCATTTATTTCCCGCCTTTAATTCCCTTAGGATTTCTTTAATTAAAAATTTTTTCATTAAAAACACGACATTCCATATATTGACTGTGGTGCATTAAATGTACATCATCTCACCTTACCTTTTAGATAATAAATACGTAGGTCGAGATTATAGGCGGCAAAGTAATCATAACCTCTTATAACATTAAATCTTAGTCGTCCATCTTTCAAATTTAGTTTAATCTCAACCGCCTGCTGAATAAACCGTTCATATTCATATGAGATATATATATACACGTATCCATGATCTAAAACTCTATTTTCCGCCATTATCATACATATCAGTGCTCTGCAACTTAACTTCATGCGAAATCTACTATTTTTTCACAACACTATTTCTTCGATACATCTCCTAAACTCAATCTGCAAGCAACTTACTTACTCTATTTTCAGTGCTAACACGTATTTTGCAGATTCAGTACATTACCAATGGCGAGTTCTCCGAGTAATGAGGTTCTCGTTCCGTCTGATATGGAAGAGATCATCAACAACAAGAGACTATGGTTCGAGCCAGTACTTGCTTTCAGATCATGCGACATCGACTGCATGGCACCAATCTTTGACGCTCTTCAGTCGATAGGCCTTCAGACCCTACTAACTAGGGTTCCTCACCTTTAGCTCCCCAGGCAAGTTACTGAGTTCTTCATGAATCTTCGACAGAATGAAGATCTTCAGGATATATCTTGCATATCATATCAGCAAGAAATCGACAACAATGTATGGGAAGCTAAGATCGCAGACATAAATGTTGTTGACTATCTTCAGCGGAGTTTTGATCTTCCCATCAAGGGGATTTCTCCAGTCGGATATAAGGAGACTTCCATCAATCGTTACCTCTACCAATTTAGCGGGCAAAAGGACATAGTGTTCAAAGAAGCATTCCCCAAGAACAGGCTGCTCACTGAATACAAGGCTTGGCATACATCGTCAACCACATACTGACCAGCTTCGCCGGATCATTCGACCAACTATCCTAGGTCAGGATCCAGATAATGATGGCCCTTATGGATGACGTTTAGATCAACTGGACTGAGTTCTTCTTGATTGAGTTCAAGGCTCAGTTCTAGAAGTTTATAGTGAATGAGGACAAGACGTCACTTCAACTGATTCTGAAGGGAAAGCTTCTCTATGGCAGCAAGGTATCAATCATGATCGAGGATTTCTGCCAAGGAAGGGTAGTTTTTGCTGACGCATTCTCTTCTGATAAGAAGAACATAAAATTCCTAAACGCGACAGTAGTTGAGAAGTTCATAGGGCGTGGCATACTTGAAAAGCGACCAGCTCCGTCCACTAAGGACCTGCGCCCAACTCGGCAAAAGAAAAGGAAACTACTGAAGAAAGTTAAACGAGTAGTTATCCGTGAGCATGTATCCATTCAAGATTCAGAGTCCGAAAAAGAGGACGTGACTCTGATTGATAAAGTAAAGAGGATACACTCAGAGGAGACTCAGTCGGATATACCGTGCAATTACCTCAGCCGAGGTCTCCACTTCGGCTTCTTCGCCCGAACGCTCGCCTCGAGCTACTGAAGAGATAGCGGAACTGATACCAGAGATACTAGATCATTATGATCTAGTAGATATCACAGTCAGGGCTAGGGTCCAGATGCGCCTCAGATTCCTTCAGTGGGACAAATTGGATGAGACCATCGAGGCTAGCTAGGAACTCAGTTGAGCCTTATATAATATAATAGCTTTGTTGAGTTCAGCATGGTAGGAACTCAGTAGGCTAGCTAGAGTTCAGTAGATGATAGATTCAGTAGAATATCAGGTGTCAACCAGAAGAACTCAGCATCAAGGAACTCAGTTGGGAATGTTAGAACCCACTGAATCTGCGAAGGAATTCAAGCCTCGTACTGAATTTCTCAGAAGAATGTCAGTAGAAGACAATTCAGTCGAAGGTCCGAGTAATCAGAAGAAGTCAAATCAGCATGCTCTTGGAGTTTGAACAAACCTCACCTACTCTCTAACCTCGACCAATGAGAAGCTGCCAGCATTGTACCTGCTCTGCCATAAAGTTGCTTCCTAAACTGAAAAATAGGAAATCCGTACAGTGACATTCAAATTGAAATGGCCATTTATCTTGTCGTATTCGACACGTGTCTAGACTCCGTCCAACGGATCTATTCATGAGTCCAGACTATAAATTAAGAGGAGTCTTCATACAGAGAAGATACAGGGAGCCAAAGCATTCAAACTCACAAACGCTCTAGTGAACTTAAAGCATATCAAAGCAAATAATTTATATACAGAGAGATCATCTTAGTTCTTCATTCTAGAGATTCATTAGTTCCATTTCTCTATTCTAAGCAGACTTATTGTAATATCATAAGCTTAGAAAAACTCGAAGGAGTTCAGTTTTCTGAACTATTCTTATTGTAAGAACTCCTTCCTAGTTGGAGAATATCAAAACCTGTGTTTGAATCCTGTAAAGTCACTAAGACTATATCTAGAGTATACGTCCAAAGTCCGATCGATCGGCGAGACTTGCTCAGTATAAGTAATCAAGAACTCCTGCTTTGTTCGAGACAGTGGACGTAGGATCTAGCATATCCTAACCACTTTAAAAACTGCTTGTGTTGATTTACTGTTCCATTGATTAATTTTTCATACTAACTTACTTCAAATCACTCAACATAAAATGTGTTTTCAAACTAAGACGAACATATTTTTGGGCCTACACTTCCTCACACATCTTATACTGAATTACTATTCACTGAGATTAGTCAATAGATAGGACTCAGTAGAAAGATACTCTGCCCATACGATCTAGAAAGCTTACTTGGCTAGCTGACTGATCACTAACTTTCGGGTTTGAGTGAAATCGCACTCAGTGTATTCCCCCCCCCTTCTCCTCTAAACCTGAAGGCTCGTCTTTGGACCAATAGTATGCCGAACCTATAACCCCTCAGGCAAAAAATAAATAGAAAAAGAAAGAACCTCAGCTCAACTATCAAAGGATGACCAAAGGTTCAAACCCCAGAACTACAGGATCAAACTCAAGGGGAACCAAAAAGGTCAGGTGGGCCAAACAGTATGGCCACCCTCAGTGGACTCATTCAACATAGTATGGATCATATTACTATGAGCCAAGAGTCAAGACAAGCCCAAGGTTCAGAAGAAGAAGTCACATGAACCTTAGATAGTGAAGAAGTCAGCATCTCCCAACTCAATTGTGATATTTGTTGATAACAAGGGTAAGAAATCATCTAAGACCATCAAGGTTGTCAGAAAAAATTGGGTTCCAAAATTTACTAACATCTAAGGACCCAACCTGAACCGAAAGGGTACCTGGATTTGTTTTATTTTGCAAGTGCATAAGGACCCTTAGATCGTAGACAGTGGATGCTCAAGGCACATGATTCATTAGAAGAATCTACTGACCGATTATGTTCAAAGAAGAAGGAGCCGTAATTGAATTTGGTGACAACTCCAAAGAATACACAAGGGAATATGGAACACTGAAGATCATAACTGCCACAGTTGTAGCACAATGAAGTTCTGCCTTCTCTTTTTGAAGTGTCATTCTTTGCAGTGGCAGTTGTTTCAGCATTCCTGCATTCATTTTGAGAATTAGACTCCTCATTCTTGTTATAGTTATTTTTCTTACCATGAGAGTTCTTGCTAACTCTCTTCATCTTCCTAAGCTTGTCCTTCTCCTTTTGGTATTTCATAGCTAGATCGGCATATTTTTCAGCTTGATTGTCAGCAGTTGGGATAGACACTTTTTTTGCTGATGATTGGCTAGCGACTGATGAACTTGCGCTTGGAGTGTTGACTGTTTCTTTATATGCATGATCTATTGGCATGTCAATAGGAGCGTTCATGCTTTGTTGTGGCAAACTGTACTTAAATTCTTCAAGTTTAAGCTCTGAAAATACAAAATCAGGAGTAACACTACTAAGATCAGATCTTCGTAAATAAGTAGCAAATGAATACCACTTGAGCCTAGTCAAAGCCCGTAAGATCTTGGTGTCCGTCTCCTTGGTGGTGAACATCTTCTTAAGCCCGTTGATGACGTTGATAAGATTTGTGAATCGCATGCTAAAGTCATCAATTGATTCGCTAAGAATCATAGTGAAGGCCTCGAATCTCTGTAGTTCCAGCTCCAACTTATTTTCTTTAATCTGTGGAGTCCCCTGACTCAGCACGGTTAGATCCTCCTATCCCGAGATATGAACCATTGAGCGTTGTCTGTATCGCATTTCTCGCAACTCGGTCGAAGTTGTGTAGCTTTCTTTCTTCTAGAGTGAAGACACTTTTGACCTTCGATACGTTTTCCCCTATTTTGGCTCCTACGCCTCCCAAAACTGCATATTCAACGTTGTCGATCATAGGGACGATAGGTCCAGACTCCAGTACCTCAGTCATACTGTCGTGTAGTGGCATCAAGTGCGCCTCCATTCTCTCGCGCCATACAGAGCATTTTTCTACAGAAAATATTGGCACTATCCTGATACCTGACATATCAGAGATTGTAGAGATACAATATAGGATGCAATGAAAGAAATGCAAGTGCAATGAAAAGCGTTTTTCAGGATCTGTTCAAGTAGAACACTGGATTTAGATAAAGGTGATTAGAAGAACACCGCTCTGATACCAATTGTTGGTCCAGAGACGAGTCTTCAGGTGTAGAGGGGGGGGTGATACACTTGAGTACAAGTTTCAACTTAAACGCAAAATTGCTTGCTGAAAAAGTTTGGCTCGCCAAAGTAACTTTCAGATCGCGTAGGCATAGTGGTTCGCTCTACCGAGTCTCGTCTACTGACTTCAGTCACTCTACAGAAAATTTAGTATATGAATAAGTGCGAAAGTGTAGGCCCGAATTTTATCGTCTCTTGTTTGAAAAATGCTTTTAATGAAATTTATTTAAGTCGTGCTTGTGTGTCAATTCAGCTTTACTAAAATCTGTTTTATGCTTTGTAAACAATTTTATACAGTATGAACAATAAATAATAAAACAAGAAATACACGACCTATTTTAAAGTGGTCTGGATACGCAAGATCATACGTCCACTGTCCTGAACAAAGTAGGAGATCTTGATTTTATTATACTAAGCAAGTCTTAGTCAATCTGTACACTGGACATATGCTCTACTTATAGTCGTAGTGACTTTACAATTGTTTCAAACACAATGTTTAAGTTTCTCCAACTAGAAGGAGTTCTTACAATACGAACAATTTAACAAAAATATGAACTGCTTCAGTTTTCTAAGCGTCTGATCTAACAAGGATAAGCTTAGAATAGACAAAGGGAACTAGATTATCTCTAGAGAGAAGAACTAAGTGAGTCTGATCTGAGCTGTGAGTTCTTCGCGAAGTATGCTTTTAAGTTTGCTAGAGCTTAATCGCTTGAATGCTTTGAGTTCCCGATATCTTCATCGCTTGAAGATCTATCTATATTTATAGTTGTGACTCGTGAAAAGATCCGTTGTAGGAGACCTAGCCACGTGTCAAAACATGACAATGAAAACGGTCATCTTTAATTTTAACATTACTATACAGATTCTCTCTTTTTTAGTCTTGAGAGAAACTTTATGTTAGTGCAAGTACAGTGCTGGAAACTCCTCATTGGTCGAGGTTGAATGTTAGGTGAGGCTTTTTCAAACTCAAAAGCAGATGTTAAGTTGACTTCCTCTGACTTCTCAGACATTTTAACTGAATTGTCCTCTACTGACATTCTTTAGAGATGTTCAGCTTGTTGACCGATTTATTTGATAATCTGTAGATTCTGAGCAACCATACTGAGTCTTCATTGCTGAATTCGACTGGCTGAGAAGATAATATCTACTGAGCATATCAGCTACTAAATTCTATCTAGTCTATTGAGTTCCTAACATGCTGAACTCAACTAAGCTATTACATTATAAGGTTCCATCACTCAGTTATGGGTTTTGGGATCTTCAAATATTATCTTACTGAATCTCATTCCCAACATCTCACTTTCTCACACTTTCCAAATCCTCATACTTTGCAATGCACAATATGACTCAATATTCTTCAAGTAGCTCTAGCTCATCTACTAACAACGAGGACGAGTTGAATTATGCGGAGTTAGTCGTGTGTGAAGCAATTCTTCTTCATAGTCAAGCTTTAATGGATGAATACGAAAGCAGGTGTCTCTAGGAGAGGCATCAAAGGAGAAGGTATATCGAAAGGAATCGTGAAGACGGACTTCGGAGGTTTTTCAATGATTATTTTGCCAAGGTCTCAGTGTATCCCGGCAACATATTTCATCGTCAATTCTTAGTGCGGAGATACATATATTCCAAATTGTGAGTGCCTTGAGAATCACTCGACATATTTCCATCAGAGGAACGATGCAATATATCATAGAGGCTTGTCACCTCTACAAAAGTGCACCGCGACTTTTCATCAATTGACCTACATAGTACCAACCGATCATGTGGACGAGTATCTCCGAATTGGAAATCAACTGCAATCAAATGTCTTTCTACATTCCGTAAGAATGTGGTAGAAATTTGGGGCAGTCAATACTTGAGATGTCCCAATGCAGCTGAAGTTCAACTTTTTACTCAGATGCACAATGATAAACATAGATTCCTAGGAATGCTAGGAAATCTTGACTGTATGCACTGGGAATGAAATAATTGTTCGGTCGCGTGGAAATGTCAATTTACGAGGGACATGGTTCTTCTACGATCGTGTTATACGTTGTCGCTTCCAAAGATTTCTATAGATATGGCATGCCTTTTTTTGGTGTAACTGGTTCACGGAATGATATCACTATATCAATCTATTAAGGCCCCGTTTGGAAGAACTTATAAACAACTTATTTTAACTTATTCTAAATAATAAGTCATTTACGCGCGTTTGGAGTAGCTTATCGAAATAACTTATTCTAAATAATAAGTTACTTTTAACTTATTTTCATAAGTTAATATTATTAACTTATGACAACTTATAAGTAACTTTTAAGGAGATTCTCATATCAAATCTTGGCAACTATATTTTCTTTAATTTCTTTATTTTGCCTATATAAGTCATTATTATTGCATGTATCCAAACACAATTAACTTTTTAAATAAGTTCTTTTGTCATAAGTCATTATTTTGCCTATATAAGTCATTATTTTGCATAGAATAAGTTCTTTTGTCATAAGTCCTTAATTAAGTTATTTTCTCAAACGACACCTAAATGAATCTCTGTTATTCAACAATGTTCTCTTAGGAAATGCACCTGAGATTAATTTCACGGTGAATGACACGCATTATAATCAGGGCTACTATATGACAGATGAAATTTATCCAACGCGGACTACTTTGCCCAGACGATCCATAAAGGAAGCTTTTAAAAAAGGAAAGGTGTTGAACGACCGTTCGGGGTGCTCTAAGCTCGATGGGCAATCCTTAGAAGGTCAGCTCAATCTTGGTACAGGAAAAGAATAAAATTCATCATGTTAACTGGCGTAATTTTACACAACATGATTGTTGAGGATGAGAGGGATATAGTTGCGTCGTTTCCCAACGATGAAGATGATGAACATACATAATTCGTTCAATGTTCAAATCCAGAATTTCTAAACGTGATCTGAACCAACTCCAAGTTATGTAACAGTGATGTGCATCACCACCTTTGACACGACTTGGTTGAACATATATGGATTCACTACAACAATTGATCGATTAACATTTTAATGTAATAGATCGTATTTTAATTTTTAAGTGTTGTATTAATTAATTTTCGATGTTATTGCAAGTTTCTAAGTTTTTTTTTTTTTTACTTTCTTACTATTTATTGATTAATGAATTTATCTAAAATAATTAGTAATTTTTTTAATTTTATAATTGTTAAGTTATTTGTTGAGAAATACTAATATTATTGTTATATATGTGTTTTTGTTATTAAAATATAATGTTTAAAACAATAAAGTAGTTGACTCAATAAAGTAGAATTTATAAATATGGATGTATGAACGCATGTGATTGTGTGTTAAAAATTGAGTATTTAAAAACAAAAGTTGATATAGAGGAAAGAGAAATTGATAAATGAGTGTTTAAATGCTAGAAGGTAGTGGATGCTCTGACGCCCTCCGATAATAAAATCATAAGCATATATATTTCTATTAAAATAAACCTTAGTCGTTTCTCTACTTCTCTTTCTCTCCCCTACCTCTCCATGTATGTTGTTTGAAAAATGTAAGTTATTGTTCTAGAAGAGTTGGACTCCTGTACATCCGGTTGCAGGTGCAACCGGAAGTAATACAGTTAAATTCGTTAGATGTGCATTATATTAACAATACCGTAGTAGTGCAGATGGTAAGGCTGCTGGGCTCAAACCCTTTATACCTGGGTTCGACTCCCAGCAGCGTAATTTTGTATTTTTTATATTTAAATTGATATATTAATTTAAAAATGATTCATTTGTTCATAATAATTCATATTTTTATTATAATTATTTTTTTTGAATAAGTTTGTTCTTTTTTTATAATATTTTCTTTTCATTTTAATTGATATATTAATTTAAAAAAGTGATAAATTTGTTTTAAATAAGTAATATTTTTATTCAACCAATTCATATTTTTTCAAATCAAGTTTGTCCCTTTTTTAATTTTAATTGATATATTAATTTAACAAAAGTGATAAATTTGTTTATAATAAGTAATATTTTTATTCCAACCAATTGAAAAATATCATTCTTCCTTAAGAAAAGTATCATTCTTATTGAGCAATAGTATCACATGTTGTTAACAAAAGTATGATTCTTTCTAAAGAAAAGTATCATTCTTCTTTAAGAAAAATATTATTCTTCCTAAAGAAAAGTATCATTCTTCCTTAAGAAAAGTATCATTCTTCCTTAAGAAAATTATCATTTTTATTGAGCAATAGTATCACATATTGTTAATAAAAGTATCATTCTTCCTTAAGAAAAGTATCATTCTTATTGAGTAATAGTATCACATGTTGCTAACAAAAGTATCATTCTTCCTAAAGAAAAGCATCATTCTTCTTTAAGAAAAGTATGATTCTTCCTAAAGAAAAGTATCATTCTTCTTAAGAAAAGTATCATTCTTATTGAGCAATAGTATCACATGTTGTTAACAAAAGTATCATTCTTCCTAAAGAAAAGTATCATTCTTCCTTAAGAAAAGTATCATTCTTATTGAGCAATAGTATCACATGTTGTTAACAAAAGTATCATTCTTCCTTAAGAAAAGTATCATTCTTATTGAGTAATAGTATCACATGTTGTAAATAAAAGTATCATTCTGCCTAAAGAAAACTATCATTCCTATTGAGCAATAATGTTTTTTTGTGTTTTTACTGTACCCTAGAGGGGAAGTCTAAACCATACTTTTTCTCCGGTTAAAAATGCTCGCGTTCCTTCGGAACACTCGCATTTTTAAAGGGTTTGGAAAAAGCTAGCGTTCCTTCGGAACGCTAGCATTTCCTAACCATTTTAGTCGTGGAACTGCTACGGTATTTTTCCTTATTTTTACTGTACCCTAGAGGGGAAGTCTAAACCCTACTTTTTCTCTGGTTAAAAATGCTCGCGTTCCTTCGGAACACTCGCATTTTTAAAGGGTTTGGAAATGCTGGAACTGCTACGGTATTTTCCTTATTTTTACTGTACCTAGAGGGGAAGTCTAAACCCCACTTTGATTCATGACAAGTGATACATTAGTTAATAAGAAGTGATACTTTTATCATCTCCACATATTTCCCTATCATGTAATTGAAAAAAAAAATAATAAATTTATTAAATTTTTTTTGCATCATAATGTAATTTAAAAATAAAAATTCAATTTTTAATGTTAAAAAAAAGGTTTGTTGGTGATGTAGGTTAAAAAAATTATATATATTATATTTTTATTAACAAGAATAAATTCTAATGTACATATTAATATTTTTTGAATCATATTATTTTTTTGAAAATAAAATAATAAATTTATTATATTTTTTTGTATCATAATGTAATTTAGAAAAAAAACAAATTAAATTTTTAAAGTCAAATTAAGAAAAAAACGAAAAAAATTAATTTACTATATTTTAATGACAAATTAATATTTTGAGTAAATTTGGTGCTGCTGGGTCTCGAACCCACGTCTCTCGGGTGAGAGCCCAGCAACACACCAACTGCGCTACATGCACACACGTGATAGTGTGTACATTAATAATTTATATAGCTTACGCAGCCGGTTGCACCTGCAACCGGTTGCACTAAAGTTTTTGCGGTTCTAGAATATAAATTATTGTGATTGTGATTTAACAGGTCTGTTTTTCTCTTTTTATTTTATTTTATTTTTTAGATATATATAGTTTTTTGTGTATGTCAGCCCGCAACCACCCGCTGAATCGCACATATCCACACAACCCGAAATCGTACTGTTTCTGAAATTAAATAACCTGTATGATTTGAAAAATTGGCTACTCTCACTATAACGGGTGGGTGGAAATTCTGTTGACACCCACCGCATAAACCCTATGGCAAGCAAACCTCTAAATTGAACAAAAAGAAGGAAGTAGAATATGGTGGAGAACACTCGACAGCTAAAAGATTTGCATCCAAAATTAATATGTGTTGTCTCTTCCTCGACTTGGAGTATGAATCCCTCACTGATCCACATTTGTTCTTTTGCAAGAATAAATTGTAGTGTTTTATTTAGAACTCGCAATAAGAAGGAAGAGAGACAATTAATTCTAGCAGATATGGTGCTTTATTCTAATTAATTCTCCACTATTTGTAGGCATTTGTCAATGGCAAAACTATTTATTTAATTGAATAAAACTAATCAAGTTTTAGAACCCACGACACAAAAAAATAGAGGCAAAGAATAAACCACGAAATTGTAATTTTAAACCACATGTTTTATTCCGATATAAATACAGAAAACCCTCTAAGTTGGCAAATTCAACATAAAAAAATCCCACATGATTATAAAAACCTTAACTTTTCAGAAGGTACACAGCATATTCTCTCTACAGACAATCCAAGATTCTTGAAGTTGAAACCTGTAATCGCAGGACCAAACATTAACCCTCAAAGCACACATAACTGTGTGGCCATGGATGCTTGTGGGCTTACTTCTGATTAATAGGACTATTTTTATCAGGCATTTTCGACGGATAAGCATTTAAGAGATGAGACGCTGAGACGCCATCCTCTTCTTCCTTAATCTCTCTGAAACAATGAAGGCCAGTTCAAGAGACTGCGACGCATTCAATCTTGGATCGCAGTGAGTGTGGTAGCGGGAGCTCAGGTCGTCAAATGTCACGGTCCTTGATCCTCCGATACATTCAGTCACGTTCTGTCCGGTCATCTCAAGATGGATTCCACCTGCGTTGCTGCCTTCTTGCTCATGCACGTCGAAGAAGGCCCTCACCTCGGCCTACAAATATGCGAAAGAAAAACATTATTTCAATGCACAACCGGGTTTAACTCGGGTTAAGCATATTAAAGAAGATGGGGGCAATCTAAGAATATCCTCCAAAAGAAAAGCATCACATTTCAACTCATTGTGATGGCCTACTTGAACAAAATTCTGAAATTTAATAATTCACGTGACAGATCAAGAAAAAGACAGCTCCAATAATGGATCGCACCTAATTAGATAGTTCAACTACCTCAACTATGTGCCGACATGTAGTAGCTGAAGTTTTCTTATTGAACACTAGATCATATTTAAAGACAAACAATATTTAAAGACTCGGATCATTTCTTAGTATTCAGATTTCAGAGTCAAAATTAGCAGAATAATTCCTTTTCGATCTTCTTTCGCTTTAAGGGAAACATGCATTAATCTCAAAGAACTAAGGAAATTGAAAGCAGAAATGATTGGATTGTTAAAACATAGTAATTAAGTTCACAATCATATTTTCATGAGACTATGAGGAAAGAGAACATACCAAGATTGCATCAAAAGCGCGAGTTTTGAGCCCACATGGTGCCTTGATAGTGTTCCCATGCATAGGATCGCATACCCAAGTTACAATTTGGCCGGCTCTGCGGACTGCACGGATCAAATGAGGAAGCTTAACTCTCATGTTCTCAGCACCCATTCTAACAATGACTGTAATTCTCCCCGGCTTGTTGGTGGGATTCAAGATGTCTACGAGCTTAGTGAGTTCATTAGGGTCCATCTTTTGGCTCACCTGCAAAAAGGATTCCGTCAAAAGATATTCAAGCATATTCTGTAAGATAGATGAATATTCTTTATTTAGAATTAAACTGTCTGTGCAAGATCTCTACCTTGATACCGAGAGGGTTGGAAACCCCTCTCAAGAATTCAACGTGTGCACCATCGAGCTGCCTGGTACGTTCACCGACCCACAGCATGTGCGCCGAGCAGCCATAGTAGAGACCAGAAGTAGAATCTAAGCGGGTGAGTGCTTGTTCATAAGGTAACAACAAACATTCATGGGAAGTCCAAAACTCTGTTGTCGACATCACAGGATGGTCGACTGTGAGTCCAGCAGCCTCCATGAACCCCAAGGCTTCGTCAACTCTGTGAGCCAGTTCTTGATACCTATCCAAAATTTCAAACATGGACTTTTAAGAGATTGAAAGACTTAAATACAAATGAGACAAGATAAAATAATAGACCGGTAACATTTCAATGCCATTCATGAAGGAAGACACACCTGTCGCCCTGCTCACTGTTCTCAACAAAATCAAGATTCCACTGAGTAACTCTCTGCATTGCAGCGTAACCTCCGGTTGCAAAGGCCCTAAGAAGATTAAGGGTCGATGCAGCCTGGCAGTAGGCCCTGATCATCCTATTAGGATCCGGGATTCTTGATTTTTCATCAAATGTATCGCCGTTTATGTTGTCACCCTTGTAACTAGGCAGCTTCACTCCATCTTTTTCCTCATAAGCGTCTGATCTTGGTTTGGCAAACTGTCCAGCCATCCTGCCAACCTAAGGAAAACATACAACTGTTATATGAAACATTGCAATCCCGACTAACTTCTTGAATAAGATTTTTAAAAAATTAAATAATTCGAATTCTCAATCGCCTAAATGCATGGATGAAGCCATAAGTAAGTGAAAGAAATATTAAACCCAATAAACAAGGGTTTGCTCGTTTGTCTACTCCAAAAAAGAAGTTATGGACTAAACTATAGACAGTAACAACTTTATACATCAATGACTTGCTATATTATTTTAAAGCAAAAAAAAAAAAAGTAGATCAAAACCAATAATTCTTGATATCATGTGCCGCATAAACGCTAGACTCCACTGGCAAGTACATATACACATTACAAAATAAATTTCATATGAGCAGTAAAAGAACACTTATACCTATATTTAGAAGCATGTCTATCTAGGTGGTCTACTTCCAAAGAGGATCTTGAAAGAGTCAAAACCGCCCTTCAATTTTGGGTTCTATTTTAGGACGAGAAGACTCATCTGTTCCACGCAGGACAAAAACATCTAACACTATCACGATTCACAAATTCGAGTTTTGATTTCGCCATCATATTGACTACTAATTCACAGACAAATCTTCTAATTTGGATCAAACAAGAAAGACAAATTCCTATGACAGGTGTAAACTACTGTAGATCTAAAAAAGATAGGCAAATCAAACCATCATATTAAAAATCGCAAAGGTGGATTCAGTTCAAAATCGAGAAATGGAATTTAAAAAGTGGCAAAATATTTATTACTACCTTAATAACAGGCAGTTGACCTCCGAAAGAGAGGACGACGCTCATCTGGAGGAGAATTCTGAAAGTGTCTCGAATGTTATTAGCATTGAATTCCTTGAAGCTCTCGGCGCAGTCACCGCCCTGGAGGAGGAAGGCTTTGCCGACGGCGGCCTCCGCCAGTCGCTCCTCCAGGCTCCGCACCTCTCCGGCGAACACCAATGGGGGTATGCCTCCATGGTCTTCAACACGGACTCCAGTTCAGCCTCATCGGGGTACTCGGGGAGCTGCAGAGCCTTCTTCGTTTTCCAGGTCTCCGGGGCCCACTTTGCGGAGGAGGGCGGCGCCGATTTGGTGGCGACAACGGGCGATTTAGCCGGCTCAGCGGCATGCACGGCGGATATGCGGCGGCGGGCGACGGAGGCGGTGGATGGGAATGAGGGGGAGGGAGTGTGGACGGCGGCGGCGGGGAGGAGGGTTTGGGACTGAATGACGGATTTGGAGGAGATGGCAGCGGTGTTGGGAAGCGCCATTGTTGTATGTGGTGATTGATCTGGATTTGTGTTTTCTCTTCTATCTCTCAGCAAATGTAGGAGAGAATGCGGATGAGAGAGGTGTAGGATGGCTCTACTTTGCCCTCGCAGTGGAGTGGCTTATATAGAAAATGGAAACAGACGGGTTTTTGGGTGGTGAAATCAATTTTTTTTTTTTTAATAGGGCAAGGACAATTTGGATCTTCTGGTCCAAAATAGGAGGACCACTACATGACCCATCAATTAGATGGTGTCATGTTTGTTTTGACTTTTAAATAAACACTATAATATTAATTATATTGTCCACCAACATACACTTGGCACCACGTGATTGGTCAGTCACGTAGTCATCCCTCCAATTTTGGGCCAAAGGATCCCTGACGGGGGGATGGGGGGGGTGTGGGGGCGGGTTGGTTCCCCGCGGGGGTTTGGGGTGGTTAGATCGATGGTTGGTGAAATGAAATCTAAAATTAGTGTGAAACATGTTTGCGAAGGTTAGGTGTTGAGTGGCGCTAGAAAGAGGGTTGTTGGTTCCACTTTTATTTATATTTTATTTCATATAATTCTATTTTCATCAAATAAACCTAGCACCTAATTTTGATTAACAAACACTCTTTCTAACAAAAATTAGGCCGTGTCTTACATATTTGTTAAAAAAAATGGTATCTCACATTAATTATTGATACAAAGACAAATACTAACGAATAAAAAAGGTGGCAATATAGGAAACGTATTTGAGATCAAATGGTCCGGACCACTCTATCAATTAGGCTAGGTAGTAAATGTTTAATAGCAATAGGTTTGGTAATTATTAATGGAGGGCCAAACTATACTTTTATCTATAACCTCATGACTTATTTTATTTCTAAAAAAAAACAGGCAATTTGGCTGATAAAGTTTTTCCACATTTTCAACGACTAACCTGACTAGTATTTGTTGATAAAGGTTGGTGGGCAAGTGGAGTCCTTTGTCATTATATACAAACAATACGGGCAATATCGGTATTCTAGCAAGAATCAAATCACATGATCCATAGATTCAATAGCCAACAAGGTTGTTATTGTCACAAAGCTAATTCTCTGCCTAGCCCCAGACACGTCACATCTCAGCAGCATTTAAGAGTTACATTAATCATAGCCTCATAAGCTAAACAAAAATATCTCACTAGCAGCATTTAAGGGTGTAATGGTTTTCCTCCTAGTCTTGTAGAATTCATAACGTAATAAAAAATATCTTAGTCCCTTCATGATGACATGGTTAAGGTTCTTAGTTTGTCATTGAATATCATGGTTTCAAAACTCAACAATGCTATTATGTATGAGTAATTTTGTCCGCACAAAAAATAGTTGTTGTAAGTTCTCATAATAAATTTTATTTAAAAAAGTTATCTAAATATCAAAAAAATAATAATAAAAAAATATCTTATTTCTATTAATAGATATTAAGATTTATTATAAGAAATTTAAAAATACACATAACACGATATAATTGATAGAACATTTAGTAAAAGGCAAAAACTTGTCTGAATAGCCGTGTTTGTTTATGCTTAACACTCAGAATCACTGAAGTGATTACTGACTCACACACTCACTATTGTTATTTACTGTCAGTTTTTGCTTAGCTAGATTCTGATAGACTTGTTAGTATTCGGGGGAATATGTTGTTAAGACAGGGGGGAAATGTTGATTAGACTCTGTATAGATTATGACTTTCTGCCCTGATCCCCTCAGTAGTCTAGGACTTGAAGAACAACTCCACTGATCCTACTTGTAATATTTTGTAAAGAGCTCTGTTTCTGATAAGTCATAGTGTTAGGTTATTAGGTTTTGGCATCATCAAATAGGGGAAAATGTTGGGTGATGATTCGGTCCTCAAGAATTGTTGGAAAATGTTGGGAAATGATTCAGTCTTCTCAGCTGATAAGTTAACTCAGTAGCCTTGTGCTCTGAGTGTTTACTGACGATTTGAAGATCTCAAAACCCTATATTGATTGGTGAACCATTGTGTTGTAATCTGTTTTTGTCTCTGAGGTTTCAGACTCAGCAGACACTCTGCTCTGGTTCAAGCACTCAGTAGATTATCTGCCTCAGCACCAGGAGTAGAAGACTCGATATCTTTGGACTCGGCGGGAGCGATATGCGAAAGGAGTCGGTGAACCGAACCCAGCGAGAGTAGTTCATCGAACTCGAGTTGATCTTCGGAGAGCCGACTCGGCGGGAGCATGCTTCTCGAATCGAGATTAGACTCATCAACGGCCAGACAGTCTTCTGCCTGTCAGGATCTTTAAAAGTCAAATCAGCAGAGTCAATACGAGGAAGAGAGAAGTCGCCTTCGATCTCCTTGAAGTCTGTTCTGTCTCAACCACTTTTTGAACCTCGACCAATGACAGGCAGCCACGTATCCTATATCTATTAAAGCTGCAAGTCAACAACTTTCCAGAAATGGAGGGAAAGGACACTGCTACCATACTTCAAAAGAGCCGTTAGCTACCCAAAAGAGAGAGACAAAGGATCGTCATCTCCAACGGATCTATCCTAATCTCTGCTCTATAAATAGAGGGATAAATGAAATTTGAAGCTCACGAGAGAAACCGAACCTTCGCATACACAAGAACACACAGAGCATTCAAACGAGCAAATTCGAAATAGCCTAAGTCTTCCGCAAGAAGTTCGAATAAACAATCTCCGGCGAAAGACTACATTTCTGCTCTTAGGGAACCAAGCTGAATTGAATTATACAGCCTCTAGTATCCAAACGACGCTACACGAACCCAAAGCTTACACTCAGTTGTTCGTCGTTCTAGAAGCCACATCCTTATTCCCTATCCCTCTAACCTAAGCTCAGTAGACTAAATCCATATCTTAGACGAAGGAGTTCACTTCTGAACTGATCCTTATTGTAAAGGACTCCTTCACTGTTGGAGAGTTTTTCAAACACTTAGTTTTATAACCTTGTAAACTGAGACTTGCTCAGTATAAATCTCAAGACCAGTGTTTGTCCAGCGTGCAAACCAACTGAGACTACCTCAGTATAATACATAGCTTCCTGATCTTTTGGGACAGTGGACGTAGGATTGTTGGATCCGAACCACTTTAAAAATCTCTGTGTTCTGTGTTCTTTATTTAACTGTTGCATTGATTTACTGTTCATACTGAAAATATCTTTCAAATCATTCAACTGAGTTTCAGCAAACTTAACAGTATCGCACAAATCTCTTGAAACCGTTTCGATAAAAACATTTTCCCTAACTCAACTGAATTTGGGCCTACACTACTCCGCGCTATTGAACTCTATCTGAAAGATACTGAATTCTGACTCTAAGTCAGCTAGCAGGTCTCAGTAGAGTCAGTCACTCAGCCACACGATTCAGAACAGCTTATCTGGTCAGCTGAACTTGTTTAGTACGACACTTTCCTGAAAAGAACTGTTCGTGTTTAAGTTGGGAAATCGGTTTTTAGGTGTATTCACCCCCCCCTCTACACCTGAACGTACTCTCGGGACCAACAATTGGTATCAGAGTAGGAGTTCTATAAGACTCTTGTTATTCTAAAACTGGTCTACTTGAACGGATTCGAAAAATGTTTTCCCTGCATATCATTCTTCATTCATATCAACATCTATCATGTTTTATATGTCAGGGATCAGGATGGTACCCATGTTCTCAGTAGAGAACTATGGTGTATGGCGGGTCAGAATGGAGGCACATCTGACCTCTCTCCACGATAGCATGACAGAGGTTCTGGAGGATGGACCTATTGTTCCCATGATCGATAGCGTCGTAGCTCAAGATCCAGCAGACGGAGGTGGAATGGTGACCCGAAAGAAGATTCTCAAGGACAGAAGTCTCTTCACCCCTGAGGAGAAGAAACTTCACAACTTAGACCGCGTCGCCAGAAACGCCATACTGACCACCCTGAGTGATTCCTATCTCGGAAGAGTTCAGGACTGTAAGTCCGTGAAAGAACTCACGGGATGCTCTAGTGTTCCCGAGGCCGGGGGACTCGGAAGATTAAAAGGAACAAACTTGCTGTTGGAACTTCGGAAGCCTGGAGAGATTGTCTCTCATGCCGGTGACACCATTAAAGATCTCAACGTCGATTTACGAATCGATGAATTCTATCAACGGGCCGGGAAAGACATTCTCCAACCGAGAGATGAATCTCAAGATTTTGAGGGCACGCGCACGGGCGAACTGGACCCCCTTTGCTACTTTATTACGTCATTCTGATTTAGATATTGTTACTCCTGATCATATCTTTTCAGAACTTAAAGCAGAGGAGTTCGAGTTGTCTTACCTCAAAGGAAGCAGCGAGCTGAAGCTGACACCAAAGTCGACCATACCTTTAAAGCATCAGTCAGCACAGCAGCTCCAGAGTCTAGCAAGGCTGAACCTTCACTCAGTGACATACAAGAAGGAAATCTAGCCAAGAAGTACGCGCTGCTTGCCGTGAAGTATCAGAAGGAAAAGGAGAGGCGCGGAAAGCTCTCAAGAGTCGTCAGAGACTCTAAGGGTAAGAATGAATATACACCTAAGCGCACTCTTGACTCGCATACTTCTGAATGCAGGAAACAAGAGGACTCAGCTCAGTCGAAAGACAGTGAGAGCCAAGAAGAAAGAGTCACAACCTGCTATAACTGCAAGAAGCCAGGACACTATCAGTATGATCGTCACGAGCTCGATGCGGCTTGAAAGAGCAGCACGCAAAGCAAGAAGGGAGAAGTTCATCAAGAAGAGACAAGCATACATTGCCGATGAACTCTCAGACGACTCAGATGAAGTCGATTCCTTCATGGATTCATCTGACGATGAAGCAGCTTTCATGGCCATAGAGCTTGAAGCTGAAGAAGATACTGAAAAGTGTCTCATGGCAGGAGAAGTGGATGAGGCAAACTCTCATGAACCATTTAATTCCTCCTCACACTGCACACACGACACTCTTTCAGGTGCAGATGAGAATCTGGACGTCGCGATTGCATACGAAGAACTACTCGATGAGCAGATTCGGATGAGTTTGCAGCTCAGTAAGACTCTTCAGGAATTGGATACCCTGAAAGTGGAGAATCAGAGACTTTCTCAGGAGAGTCAGGTTGCTACTGAGTCAGAAGGACTTGTGTTGAGACTCAGGGAGGAGATAAACTCTCTGATGGCCAAGTCTCAGCATCAAGAAGATCAGATCTCAGTTTTGACCAAAGACTTGACTCAGAAAGATACTGAACTGAGTCTACTGAAGCAAGAGTTGTCATGACTTCAGACCGAGCATGAATTGTTGAAGAAGAGTGATGATGTCTGGAGAAACCTGATGACAGAGCGTTACATGGGCGCTGAAAAGAAGCTAGAGGCTATGCTAGCAAGCAACAAGCCCAAGCATTGCAAGGAGGGACTTGGATTCAGCCAGGGAGCCTCCTCATCTGCCCTCGCACGCTCAGAGAATCTGCTAGCTGATAGGTTTGTTCAAGGGGAGACCATCAATGCAGACATACTGAACCCCCTAGCTAAGAACAAACAAAAGATGAAGGCACCTCATCCTAGTTATCAGCACTCTGACAAGAAGGTCAGCACCAGATTACCCCAGTTCAGTCAAGGGGGAACCAGCAAAGCAAAATGGGCTGATCAGTATGGACCTCCATAGCTGACTCATCCAGCTCAGTATGGGTCATATTACTATGATCCTATAGTCAGAAGAGGATCCAAAAGTCAGAAAAAAAAGAAAAAAGTCGTGCAGAAAGCAAAGGTCAGCAGTCCACCCACTCAGAAGATCAGGACTCATGAACCTGAAAAGCCTCAGAAGTCAGCATCGACCAGTCCAGTGGTCAAATATGTTGACAAAAGTGGAAAGAAACTATCTGAGACCACCAGGGTCGTAAGACAGATATGGGTTTCCAAAACTAACATCTGAGGACCCAAAATCAAAAATAAAGGGTACCTAAATATAATTCTGTTTTGCAGGTGCACAAGGACCCTTGGTATGTGGATAGCGGATGCTCAAGACACATGACATACCAAAAGGACTTGCTGAAGAATTATACTACTGAAGAAGGACCCCGAGTCGAGTTTGGAGACAACGCAAAATGCTATACCAGAGGTTATGGAACACTCAGCATTGGAACAGCAACAATTCCAAGAGTATCATATGTTGAAGGACTTCAGCATAATCTTCTCTCTGTTTGTCAATTTTGTGATAACTCGAATAGAGTGATTTTTGACGCTGGTTTCTGTGATGTTATTGATAAATCTACAGGGAAAACAAGTGTTATCGAGGTTCAAGCAAAAAGAACATCTATGTAGCCGGATCGGAACTCATCCGAACCCCGAAGCTTGTTTGCCGGCGAAGAATGACAACAGAACGGGGTGGCTCTGGCACAAAAGACTCAGCCATCTCAACTTCAAGACGCTCAACAAATTGGCTAGAAACACTCTAGCAAGAGGACTGCCGAATGAAGTATTCAGCAAGGACACTCAGTGTGAAGCATGTTTGAAGGGAAAGTAAACAAGGAATCAAAATCCGCCTGTTCTATCTCCTACCACTGATGGAGTCCTTCAGCTGCTACACATGGATTTGTTCGGTCCAGTCTCTCCAGTGACGATCAGAGGGAAGAAGTATGCATTAGTGGTCATTGATGACTACTCGCGCTACACATGGGTCATATTTATTGCCAACAATTCTGACGTCAAAACAGAGTTACCAAGGCTTCTGAAAAGGCTCAGTGTCGAGAAGAACACCAAGATCGTCAAGATACGTTCAGACAGAGGAACAGAGTTCCTGAATTTTATGGTGGAGGAGTTCTACAAAGCAGAAGGTATAAAGCATGAGACGTCCGCCGCGCGCACACCTCAACAAAATGGGGTTGCGAGAGGAAGAATCGAACACTCAAAGAAGCAGCAAAACCCTGCTCGCAGACTCAGGACTCCCAACCAAATTCTGGGCAGAAGCAACTGACACTGCATGTTATACTCAGAATCGATCTCTACTGACAAAGCAGCATAAGAAGACACCATATGAACTATGGAACGGCAGGAAGCCTTCTTTATCTTATTTCCATATTTTTGGGTGTTCGTGCTTTATTCACAATAATGGGAAAGATCAGTTGAAGACTTTTGATAGCAAGTCAGATCAGTGAGTGTTCTTAGGATACTCCCGGGTCAGCAAAGTCTTCAAAGTCTTTAACTATCGGACCCTTTGCGTGGAGGAAAGCCCTCATGTTGTTTTTAATGAGTTTGCTGCGAAGACGGGGAGCAAAAACTTTAAACCCGAATTTGAGGACATCGATAAGCGACTACGGGATCCGAGCTTAAAAGATAAAGTTGAAAAGATCCAGCTATGTTGGGATGATGATTCAGATGAAGAAACTGAAGACAAGTCTACTGAATCTCAACCAGCAGCAGAAGTAGCTGAACAGATTGACTCTCCTGAACAGAGTCAACCCCAGGTAACTCAGGTCGATGAAGAAACCCCCGTGGTAACTGAGACCTCTACTGAGAATAATAATTCAGGCGGAACTAATGATGTTCCTGAGCTAAATGCCCTTGAACCTGGTGACTCAGTAGATCACACTCTTGTAACTGAATTGCTTCAATCTCAGAATAGTACAACTGAAATGCCTAACTCACCTACTATCTGTGTTGAACAAATTTCAGAAGAAGAGTTGAAACATCGTAGATCATGGCTGGATGCTCACACTTCTGATTTAATTATTGGAGATCCTTCAGCAAGCGTAAAGACAAGATCCAGATTCTGTCAGGGAGAAAGCGCCTTATATTCCTGCTTCTTGTCTACTGAAGAACCTCAATTAGTTGAGGACGCACTGAAAGACGCTGATTGGATCATAGCCATGCAGGAGGAGCTGAATCAGTTCACGAGAAATGAAGTTTGGGAGCTTGTTGACAGACCCCGGCATCAACATGTGATTGGAACAAAATGGGTCTTCAAGAACAAGCGAGATGAAAACAACGTCATAGTAAGGAATAAAGCAAGACTCGTGGCAAAAGGCTACTGTCAAGCTGAAGGGATAGATTTCGATGTAACATTCGCTCCAGTTGCAAGATTGGAGGCAATCAGACTATTCCTAGCTTATGCAACACATCAAAGATTCAGAGTATATCAGATGGATGTGAAGTCTGTTTTCCTGAACGGCGTACTGAAAGAAGAAGTCTATGTGGAACAGCCTCCGGGCTTTCGAGCGGGGACATCAAGTTTATAGACTCGAAAGGCTCAGTATGGATTAAAACAAGCACCCGGGGCTTGGTACGATACCATTGCGAGTTTCTTCTTGGAAAGGTTTTCGAGAAGGGCACGATGAGACCGCACATTATTCAGCATTCGACCGGAAGACGACTTATTACTTGTGCGGATCTACGTAGATAACATCATCTTCGGCTCGAAGAACGTCATCATGTGTCGGCGGTTCAAGAAAATGATGAAGGACAAATTCGAGATGTCAATGATGGGAGAGATAAACTATTTCCTCGGCTTTCAAGTCAAACAATCTAAGAAGGGAACGTTCATCAATCAAGGCAAATATACTCGAGACCTCATCAAGAGATTTGGTTGCACATCCGAGCAAACCAATCAAGATCCCGATGAACACGAATATGAAAATTAATCTTGATAAAGAGGGAGTATCGATGAGACCAAACTGAATTTCGTGCTATAATTGGTTCTTTATTATATTTAACGGCTACTCCTCCCGACATAACTTATGTTGTAGGTATTCTGCGCTCGATTTCGGGGCGAATCCGAGCGAGTCACATGGACTCAAGCAAAGAAGATTCTCCGCTATCTCAGAAGAACACCTAACATGGGCTTATGGTATCCACCTGATGATAATATTGAACTAACTGGTTATCCTGACGCTGACTATGCAGGATATAGAATTGACCGAAAGTCAACTTCGGAACGTGTCCGTTCCTTAGCCGTAAGGCTGATCTCATGGTTTTCAAAGAAACAACATTCAGTAGCGACGTCAACTACTGAAGCTGAATACATGGCTGCCGGAAGTTGCTGCGCCCAAATCCTTTGGCTGAGACAGCAGCTGCGCGACTATGATGTCATTCAGAATGAAGTGCCGATCTTCTGCGACAGTACCAGTGCTATTGCAATCACTCATAATCATGTACTTCATATGAGATGCAAGCACGTGGACATCAGACACCACTTCATTCGTGACCATGTCGAAAAGAAGGATATCAGGATGGAAAAGATCCATACCCGACCATCAAAGGGCCGATATCTTGACCAAGCCTCTAGGCGAAGCCGGATTCGAGAGAACTTTCGGTAGAGCTAGGTCTGCTTTGACCCTACGGACTCCGGTCAGTAAGAGGATTCAGAAGAGGAGCATTCAGTAAGGGGGAAGTTCACTCTCGGTACTGAGTAAAATCAGTATGTAGAGACTCAGCAACCATCTACACGAGGTATCAGCTGACTACGATGTTCAGCTGACAAGTTTGCGTATCTCTACTCAGTAGCCGATAGAACAGTTCTGTGTATTTATGAATCGAGATTCAAGCATCGTATTCAATGCCTTAGAAAATGTCATTTAAGATTAACTGTTTACATTTAATACACGACATTCTATGTAAAAACATGTTGAACTCTGCAAAGCATTAAATGCATGTCGTATCAAGTTACTTCTTAGGCTATATACAGCTGTCTTTTGACTTAGGCGGCTAATATGATCATTGCCTATTTTATAAAACTCAATCCTAGCCGTCCATCTCAAAAAGCGCGTTCAAATTGAACCCTTGATATTTAACTGTTTATCTTCTCTAAGATATATATGTGCATTCAAATGTTTGAAACCGCCATTTTAACTCTGCAAATATCCTAGTGCCCTAGATTTTCTGAAACTATCTCTTGCTTCGTTACCAAGAATTCTATCCTTTAAAACCTCTCAGAAAATCTTTTGGTAATTTTTCAATGATCTTTCGAGTATCGTATGATCTTTCAATAATTTTTCTTATATCTTATCAAATGCCGACTAGCACTTGTGTTTGCAGATTATTAAAATGACAGGGAACCATTGTAGACTCTCCTTGTTGATATGCAAGAGATCCTCGAGAAGGATCGCGTCTGGTGTGGACCAATGACGGAATTTGACGCGTGCGATCTCGACTACATGGAGGAGATCTTCTACGCCCTCCGCGAGACCGGACTGGAAGGATTTCTAACGAGGAAGCCATCCTTCTTCCTTCCGCGCCAGGTGGCTGAGGCCTTTCGTCGACAGGGACATTCGCTGCCGTTTTGTAGTCTATTCAGTAGGCGACCCCGCCCGAGATGCTTCGATTATCAAGCAGATGTTCATCCGCGAAGCTCTTCAGAAAAGCTTCAACTTGCCGAATGAAGGACTCAGCACCGTCGCTTACAAAGACGATTTGATGGACGAGTACCTTACGGAATTCTGCGGGAAGCCAACGGTCTTCAGAGCTGCTCTTCCAAAGAATGCAATGCTCCCTCAATACAGAGCATTGGCGTATATAGTGACTCAGCTTCTGACGAGTCAAGCAAGCTCATTCGACCAAGTGTCAAGGCCCAAGCTACAGATGATGATGGCTATCTATGACCGAGCCAAGATTAACTGGACGGAGTTCTTTCTCAAGGAGTTCATGACGCAGTCAGCTAAGTTTGATAAATCTTCCAAGCGACTGAGCGTCAAAGGCAAACTCCTATACGGACTGAAGCTCTCCATAATGATAGAAGACTTCTGCGGATCTGAGAGCATGACTTTCGTTAATAAAGCCTACTTCAATCCAAAGAAAGTCAGGTTCCAGAACAGGGCAGCGGCCCTTCAACAGATCGGCTCAGGGCCCGCTGTACCAAAGGTCGGGACTCAGCAGACCTCCACACCGACGAAGAAGAGGTCCCCTCCTAAAACAACGCCTAAGGCACCAACCAAGAAGCTGAAGAAAGTCAGCACGATTGTATCTGAGACTGAGCCAGACGCAGAGCCAGTGGCCGTAATTGCTGAGCCGCCTCTGCAGCTGAGGGATGAGCCCGAGTCTTCTAAGAAGACACAGTCAGTGGAGAAAGCCGTCTCCACTGAGCATGGTGAAACCGTGGACCAAGGGGTCCAAGCTGAAGATGTACAGACTGAAGAAATTCAGACTCTCGAGAGCCCCTTGGACGTCCCACCACTCAGCAGCATCCCGTCTGCTGAGAAACAGGCGTCTCCCATTGAAGTTGAGGATTCGGAGACCGCCTCCGAGTCAGAGTCTATCGAGATGGTGGCCACAACTCTCAAATCTAGAGCCTCCCGAGAGATTTCTGAAGCCATACCGGAGATCGCCAGCACAACGGCCTTGTCTTACTTGCAAGGCAGGCGAGGCTCCACATGCTGATCAGGTTCCAAGAGTTGCACAACCTGAAGAGACTCATTATCCACCACTCCTGCGAACAACTTCATGAAGAAGAGCTACTGATCAGGGGGAAGATCGGCTATTCCGAGCAATCTAACCTCGGTATGCTCGAAGACCTGAGGGCGGCAATGCTCGCGATGCTGAACGACAGACAACCAGTCTCAGCATCTGCGCCCTCAGATGGGTCTGACCCTGATGGTCAGGACCCACCCCGTGATTCAGGCCCTGAGAAGCTTGATGAGGGAACTCAACCGGCTAAGGATGTTCCTACATCAACTGCTGAACCTCCACTCGGCATCCTTGGACACGGGCGATCGGTCGGTACTTCGAAGGCAGCTAATCCTTCTCAGCTCCTTCTTGAGTCTGCTTTCGAAGCAGCCCCCAGCCCGAAAAGCCAACGTTCAAAATCAGTGGCCAGGGCACTAAGGAACCAAGGCACTCAGAATCGCCTACTCGCCCGAACCGTCCACAAAACATAGCGGATAACCATTGAGGCTCAGAGTGCAGAGTTGCAGGAGATCAGAACCACAATTTCTACATCTCCCATCCCTGACTTCTCCAGCATTCTGACGAATGCCCTAGCTGCACAGAGAGCTGAATTTGAAGAACAGCTCAAGACGATTCAGGAAGGCCAAGTTAAATTGCTAAATGATTACAAGGCCGCCCAAACCGCTCATCTTGAATCCGTCGTTGCCATCTCTCAAGCCGCTGATCTTAGATTGGAAACCATTCGAAAGGCTATTGAAGAGAAGGTGGAAAAGCAGCTGAAAGAATTTCAGGCAGCAGCTGATCTCTCGCATAAGAAATACAGCACTCAGCTCACAAACGAGAGAAACGAGCTGCATGAGAAGGCGACAAAGCTACACAATACGTTGGATGATCTATCCGACGCATACAAAAGCCTCGAACAGACAAGGTGTCGGTTCCGCCCCCTACCCAATTTGTTGATGCCAAAAAGGGGGAAGGATTTATAGAGAAAGGAACTAAGGAGGCTGATAAGAGAGCAAGGACAGGTGGAAGGGGCATCACATACTCGGTCATCCGCCCCCACCGGACCTTCACATACTGGCGAGGCCCGGGGTGTCTCGGCGAGCCAGGAGCCGTAGTATCTGCCGAGACCGACCCAAGTGGCTCGGGGAGCCAAAGAAGTCACAACTCGGGGCAACTCAAACTCCCTCGGACATTATAAAAGAAGTTGCTGAGTATGCTTGACGAGGAGTCGAAGAGGAAGAAGCTCCTCTTCCTCCTCCGGGTTGCCGGCAAAGGCAAAAAGATACTTGAAGCTTCCAACCCCTCCCTCCAAGAAGAAAGGACCCGGGAGGTTCATAACTCGGGAGGAGGAGGCTCGAATAGCGGCCGATGAGAAATTGGCTAGAGAGATAGCCGAAGGCGAAGCCACGAATAAGCCAAAGAAAAAGCCTGCTACGAGCGAAAACTAATGCTCCATTTGGAGGCGGGAAGACTGGAGCTAGGCCGCCTCCTAATTGCGTTTTCATTATGGTCTTATAGAACGACAATTACTTAAATACGTTCATATCGCCGGAAACACTCAAGCTCGGGGGACGAAGGCGACAAGGAAAAAGAGAAGGAGCAAGCGAAGCGGCGGTGATCAAGCGGGCGGCGAGGGAACATCTAAAGAGAAATCTTCCACACTGCGACTCGGAAGAAGAGCCGCCTCATAAGCCCTCCTATCCTGCCTCGAAGGCACATGATCAAGAAATGGAAGAGATCTGGGGCTCGAGATGGAGAGATACTTATACAGAGGTGAAGAGGCTAGACAGATAGAAGCAGCCAGAGAAAGGATATGGCTGGCTGACCTCGAAGCTCTGAGGCTAAGGACTGAAAAAGAAGCAAGTCAAATGATCCCTAAAAAAGGCCGGCAATCCCTACAAATACAGGGAAATTCGGGAAGCCTACGATCCGAAGACTCACGGATGGCCGAGAGTGGATGTATGGATTACCGTGGGAAGTCACTCGAGAGATGGGAGACGCCGAAAGTCGAATTCATAAAGAGGAACTACTTACGGAGGTTACGGTGCGAGAAGCACAAGACAGTGGCTTTCCGAATGGATAATGAGAGCGATGCGGGAAATGTATGCCGGACTTCAAAAAGTGTCAAGGAAAATATTGATGTCAGAGTTCCAGCTCCCAGAATCCTGCCACCCCCACAGAGACTTGACGGATCTATCTACTATGGAGTGATAGAGAAAGAAGTGAAGGACGTTGCTGAAGCCAAATTCCTAGATGAAGAAGACCCAGCGGACTTTGCTGAGATACTGAAGCTAAGAAAGATCACTTACCGCATGTATGGATCGCCGCTTCCACGAAACTCAATCAAAGGATTTCAAAGACGAGGATCAAGCGGTTCAAATGATTCTTGCTTCTGTATTATCCTTGTATCTTTCTTTTACGCTTTTTAGTCTAGCAGAAGATGTACTTGTACTGAATTGCTCATACATATATAACATCTCTGTTTTGGCTTTGACAATTCCATATTGTCTGAATAGCCGTGTTTGTTTATGCTTAACACTCAGAATCACTGAAGTGATTACTGACTTACACACTCATTGTTGTTATTTACTATCGGTTATTGCTTAGCTAGATTCGATAGACTTGTTAGTATTCGGGGGAATATGCTTTATTAAGACAGGGGAAAATGTTGATTAGACTACGTATAGATTCGACTTTACGCCTACGATCCCCTCGGTAGTCTAGAACTTGAAGAACAACTCCACTGATCCTACTTGTAATATTTTGTAAGGAGCTCTGTTTCTGATAAGTCATAGTGTTAGGTTATTAGGTTTTGGCATCATCAAATAGGGGGAAAATGTTGGGTGATGATTCAGTCCTCAGCAATTGTTGGAAAATGTTGGGAAATGATTCAGTCTTCTCAGCTGATAAGTTAACTCAGTAGCTTTGTGCTCTGAGTGTTTACTGAAGATTTGAAGATCCCAAAACCCTATATTTATTGGTGAACCATTGCGTTGTAATCTGTTTTTGTCTCTGAGGTTTCAGACTCAGCGAACACTTTGCTCTGGTTCAGGCACTCAGTAGATTATCTGCCTCAGTACCAGGAGTAGAAGACAAAGTAATACTGGACTCAAGAGGAGCAGATATCGAAAGGAGTCGGTGGAGCCCGAACCCGGCGGGAGTAGTTCATGGAACTCGGGGCGATCTTCGATAGAGCCGACTCGGCGGGGAGCATGCTGCCGAATCGAGAGATCGAGCTTCGGCAACGGCCGACAATCTTCTGACTATCAGGATCTTTAAAAGTCAAATCGGCGAGAGTCAATACGAGGAAGAGAGAAGTCGGCTTCGGATCTCCTTGAAGTGCGTTGCTGTCTCAACCACTTTACGCACCTCGACCAATGACGAAGCGACCCACGTATCCTATATCTATTAAAGGCTGCAAGTCAACAACTTTCCAGAAATGGAGGGAAAGGACACTGGTACCATACTTCAAAAGAGCCGTTAGGTACCCAAAAGAGAGAGACAAAGGATCGTCGTCTCCAACGGATCTAACCTAATATCTGCTCTATAAATAGAGGGATAAATCAAATTTGAAGCTCACGAGAGAAACCGAACCTTCCCATACATGAGAACACACAGAGCATTCAAAAGAGCAAATTCGAAATAGCCTAAGTCTTCCGCAAGAAGTTCGAAGAAACAATCTCCGGCGAAAGACTACATTTCTGCTCTTAGGGAACAAAGCTGAATTAAATTATACAGTCTCTAGTATCCAAACGACGCTACACGAACCCAAAGCTTACACTCAGTTGTTCGTCGTTCTAGAAGCCACATCCTTGTTCCCTATCCCTCTAACCTTAGCTCAATAGACTAAATCCTTAGCTTAGACGAAGGAGTTCACTTCTGAACTGATCCTTATTGTAAAGGACTCCTTCACTGTTGGAGAGTTTTTCAAACACTTAGTTTGATAACCTTGTAAACTGAGACTTGCTCAGTATAAATCTCAAGACCAGTGTTTGTCCAGCGTGCAAACCAACTGAGACTACCTCTGTATAAAACATAGCTTCCTGATCTTTCGGGACAGTGGACGTAGGATTGTTGGATCCGAACCAATTTAAAAATCTTTGTGTTCCGTGTTCTTTATTTAACTGTTGCATTGATTTACTGTTCATACTGAAAATATCTTTCAAATCATTCAACTGAGTTTCAGCAAACTTAACAGAATGCACAAATCTACTGAAACTGTTTCGATAAAAACGTTTTCCCTAACTCAACTGAATTTGGGCCTACACTATTCCGCACTATTGAACTCTATCTGAAAGATACTGAATTCTGACTCTAAGTCGGCTAGCGAGGTCTCGGTAGAGTCGGTCGCTCACTCTGCCACACGATTCGAAACGGCTTATCCGGTCAGCTGAACTTGTTCGATGCGACACTTTCCCGAAAAGGATTTGTTCGTGTTTAAGTTGAGAAATCGGTTTTCGGTGTATTCACCCCCCCTCTACACTTCGAACGTACTCTCGGGACCAACATGTATCAATTACAACGAACAAAAGTATCATTTATCTCGAGTGTCAATCACAGTGAAGTAAAATACTCCCTCCGTCCCGCTCCATGTGACAGACTTTCCATTTCGGGCGTCCCGTCTCAAGTGGCACACTTACAAAAATAGTAATAATTTTTAAAAAAATCATAAATTTTCTCCTACTTTATCAATTTTCTATCCTACCTTTTCATTTCTCTTTCCTACTTTAATCATTTCTCTCTCTTATTTTATTATTTCTCTTTCCTACTTTATCAATTATTCTCTCACAATCTCACTCATCTTCTCTCTCTTACTTTATCATAAACTTATCTCTGATACTTTATCTTCCACCTTCTTAATTCCCGTCTCGGAAACAATTTTGTCACATGAGCTGGGACGGAGGGAGTATCAATTATAATTAAAGAACATGTCACTTTAATCCAGTAATTATACGAAACCACCTTTCAATGATTTAGTCAACAAAATATGATCACCATAATAACGAGAAATGTTACTCAAAATGTATTGCAATAAATGAATCTGTCATTTATTCACCAAAAAATGTCAATTATTTTGAATAAAAGTGTTATGTTTTTAAATATGAGTTGTTTTAAATAAACGACACAATTGTTCACAACAAATGACACTTCATGTTACAAGAAATGACACTTCAATAAATTAGCTAACCAATAAGCTCATAGCAAACACAAGGATCTCAATACTCATATTTCTAACCATTCAACAAAAATTACGGACAATTTAACACTCGTAATTCGAAGAAATCTCGTTTAAAGTAAAAAAAAACTCATATTTCCAACCATTCAACATAAATTACGTACAATTCAGGTTGTTTATAGCACCAAAATTGAAACCTATACCAGAAATCGTAGAAAATGACCCATAAATTCGCGTCATTTTAGATCTTCACATTACAAATTTGGAGAGTGGAGGCGGAGAGAAAGGAGGTGGAGAGTAGAGGCGGAGAGGAGAGAGAGCAGAGGCGAAGAGAGTGGAGGTGAATTATAAGTCCCCTGAACACAAAGGATCACATGGAGGTGGATCCGGCCACCAAAGTGACGGAGGCAGAGGAGTGATGGAGGCGGAGACTTAGAGGAGAGAGAGAGAGAAGCAAGAGAGAGCGAAGGTGGAAAGAAAAACAAAGAGGACAGTGAGAGTGAGAGAGAGAGAGAGAGAGAGATTGGGGGAGTGGAGAAAGATAGAGAATACGGTGGGAGAGAGAGGGAAGTGGAGAAAGGGAGGGGGGTGGGGGGAGCTACTTGGGAGAGAAAGAGGGGGGAGAGAGAAGGCGGTGGGAGGGAGGCATGCGCAGAGGATAGTTTTTTTTATTATTATTATTTTAACCTAAGTCAATGAGTAAAATGACCTAAATTCAGTCAAAATCGGACATATTTTAACCGTATTGTACCTACATCATGATTTACACTAGTCCATCTCTATGTAAAAATAAAACAAACGATATCATTTCATGATTTTACCTTTTTAAATTATATATATTAATTAAAATATGATCAATACAACTAGATAGTCTATTAGGCTACTACATAAAAATAAAAATAAAAAATTTCTAAATATACACTTCAATTGATTAATAGCTATAAGTGACTACTTTTTATCGTCATGTTAGAGCTCATTATTATATCTCACATCGACTTGGTGAATATACTGACTATTTTATATAAACTTGGATATATATTTACCTTACAATGCCTTTTAAGAGAAATGTGGCCAATTTAAAATAGTATCAAAGCAGACCCAAACGATGTTGGTTTGTTTGGTCCATATCTTAGACCGGTCCCTATGGACCATTTATTTCCACGTATAGTAGTCACATGTTCATACGGGCCTACACGTTAAGAGGTGTGTTAGAGCTTATTATTATGTTCTCCATATTCTGGTGAATATACTGACTCCTCTATATAAGTTTGGATATATCTTCCTCTTACAAAACCTTTTTAAGGGAAATGTTTTCCAAATTATCACGTCCTAGATAAACTTATAGACTAGCTTTGTTTTCCGCCACCGACCAACCCCTTCCTAATAAGACAATGAAATTGAATTAACGAAAATGAAAATGGGGGATGTGCAAAAATGTACATATCAAACAATCATAAATGCAAAAATATACATGACTTCACCAAAATGCAAAAATGTACATATGTATTATTTTAAACCTATCAACAACCCTACAACCTATAAAAGTACAATTTTTTTCTCTCTTATCTACCTTTTTGCAGTGAAGTGATGTTGGAATTGACATTTCTTCTTTCTCTCTCAACGTGTTCTCTCTCTCTCTCTCTCTCTCTCTCTCTCTCTCTCTCTCTCTCTCTCTCTCTCTCTACCTAAACGACATGCATGCACGTTGCCAAATCAATTCTATTTCGTTATATTTTTGCCGTTTTCCTTCTTACATGCATGCGAAAATATTAATAAACATGCATGCAAAATATTAATAAACATGCATGCGAAATTTATATTACGTCAATTTGATATAAACATGCATGCGAAATATATATTACGTCAATTTATCATTACGAAATTTATTTTACGTCATTACAGGCATGCGAAATTTATCATTACGAAATTTATATTACGAAGTTTATTTTACGTCAATTTATCATTAATATAAACATGCATGCGAAATGTTCGAAATGCATGCATTCAATAAACATGCAGAATATTACGTGAAGCTAATAAACATGCATTCATTATTTATATGTTACGTGAAGCTAATAAACATGCAGAATATTACGTGAAGCTAATAAACATACGTTAATTTATCATTATTTTACGTCAATTTATGAAGCTAATAAACAGATTTATCATTATTTTACGTCAATTTTACGTCAATTTATGAAGCTAATAAACATACATCAATTTATCATTATTTTACGTCAATTCTTGTGCAAGTAACCTAATTTGTGCAAGTGGCAACATTCACGTGAACTAGTAACTAGTAACCTATATGTTCGAAATGCATGCATTCAGATTTATATTACGTCAAGCAAAATATTACGTGAAGCTAATAAACATGCATTCAGATATTAAACATGCACCAATGTCATCATCGAAATTCCGAAATATTAAACATGCATTCAGATATTAAACATGCACCGAATGTCCGAAATATTAAATATGAGCAAATGTCCGAAATATTAAACATGCACCAAAGTCATCATCGAAATTCCCAAATAATTACGGGATACATCTCTCCCACATCAAAGCCGCCATCCTCTTTCGGTACTCGACTAACGTGGTGTGCCGAGTCATCATCGTCGGTGTCGGATATCCGAATAGCAGTTTCTCCACGTACATGGATGCATAAACGCCGCAATTGATGTGGTCAAACTGAGTGAAGTGGGGGTCGGGGCCTAGAATAACCGGGACGAGTCCTGGCTAAAAAGGACACGACGCCGTCCCATACTTGTGCTCCCATACGCCTGCATGCTCAAGAAGCTTGTACAAGAATTTGGTCAACGGTACAAGCGTTCCAATTCTTGTAGGGCCGTAATCCGCGTTACCTCTATGCCAAAGTGAGTCATATAACTCAACCTTCCAATTGTCGAGGCAGATACGGATTGTTACCCAGTGGTCCGCAGGAACGAGGCACACTGCTATGACCTATACAATACAATAAAATTTGTAAGACAACGTACTTTCAAAGTGTTTTGGAGTTTCTGGAAACTTACATAGCTAGCCCATCGCCATCTTGTGGCTGTGTCAATCAGCCCCTCTAGGGGAGTCCACCAAGTAAAATCCGCATACGGATCGAAGCTTCAGTATCTGGGTTGCGACAGTTATCTAGCTACTCTTGTATGAGTGCAGCCTAAATCATGTGTAGTGTTAAGAAATTTTATTGGAGAGCTAATTTAGATCCACAACTTATATTATCTAATAAAACAATATACTTACAAAGAAATCAGTATCAACAAAAATTGTTGATACTGGATTCACGTCCGGGAGCAAGCTTTCCCCCTTCCCCAGAAGCCGTCTCATTGAAGTTAACCAAAGGTCAATCATCTACACAAAATCATAGTTAAACATTGTTAGAAATCATCCAAATTTGTACATTATGGAAACATAAATGTACCATCGAGTCCATCATAACCCTGACATTTTCGACCTGGGTGAAGAAACTCTGGTGCAACACGAAGAGAGACTTCGGAACCCTAACGTACGCCAGCACATCCCCCTCACGCCACTCTTTATACCGTTGGAAAGTTTTTTCAATATACACATCCAAGTCATCCGTGAGATCCACCACGGTTTGTTTCTTCGGCCGTCCCCTTCCCCGCTTGGCGGGTGCCTTACCCTTGTCAGGTGCCCTCTCAAACTGGGTGGCTAGCGATGTACAAAGCCCTCTGGATATTGAACTCGTTGGGGCTAGACTCTTAAGATATGGCTTAAGTCGGCTCCATTACGGGGAATATGGGGCTCATCGAATGGCCTTGGTGGACTATTCGATCATGCAATTGATTTATAAAAAATTGTTATTCCTCGGTAATTTATATAGTTTAGAGAATGTAATATGGAGTAATATGTTTTTAAGACAGAGTATTAAGTTCAAAACTTACCACATCGTCATCCTACTGAGCATTTGATTCATCCCAGTGTGCAGTTGAGTGTCTGGAACCCTCGGGCTCTGGCTGGGTCTGGGGCTGAACTCGGTGCGAGGAGGAGTGGCGGGACGGCTCGGGTTGGGGCTCAACTCGGTGCGAGGAGGAGTGGCGGGATGCCTGGGGCTTAACTCGATGTGAGGAGGAGTGGCGGGAAGCCGATGGCTCAACTCGGTCCGAGGAGGAGTGGCGGGAAGCCTCGAGTTGGGTTCGGTGCGACGTCGAGTGTCTTGAACCCTCGGCCTCTGCTCGGTGCGACGTCGAGTGTCCCGAACCTTCGGGAGAGGCTCGGTGTGAGGTTGACCCCTGTCTTCAACCATATGCTTATTCAACACTCCCTTCAAATAACTCTTCAATTTTGGGAGGACACTTTTCTCCACGTCTTTCGCACATTTCTTCATAAACTCGGCTTCATTCCAATTTGGAGGAAAATTGGAGGCACTCCGTCGACCTTTGGGCCACATCCCAGGAGAAGAATCTGAATCGTTATCTTCCACATTCGTTTTCCCTTTTGTACGGGTGGATCGTCGTGTATTCGTCGGTGGTGATAACTGAGGGGATGCTTCTCTTGCTCTACCACGTGGCCGGGGGATATCCATGTCCCTCTCAGCCTTAGATCCAAACAATAGCATCTGAGGCCGACGGTATTGTACCCCAAGTGCTTGGCCGATTTGGGTGCTCATGTACCAAAGTGATTCCTGTTCACTTTCAGTGACTACCAGTGGATGACATTCCACATTATCGTCGAAGAAGCCACGGAATTGACCTTTCCATAGGGGGAAGTACCACCTTAACATGCGGGGGATGGCATCTGCATTGACTATGCTCCCGGCAAGGGCCCCAAGTTGGGGGATAGCTTCAAATGCCCAAACCTGCAACAAATTAGTGTATACTTGAAGTATGAAGTTTGATTAACGAACTATGACGTTTTATTAACAAAGTAAGAAGATTAATTTTCTCCAGTTCAGAACTCTAATAAATAAAAAATGGTACTGTATAGCCCATATGGGCCCCTGCAAAATGGTAGTTGTTTACGCACGCCCTTCTTCCCTACCGGTATATCTTGCTTATAGTGCATTAATACTTGGTATGCATATGCACCCCATGAAAATGTACTCCACCTATCAAGATCATCCACAAGCACCCAAACGAACTCGTCCACCAACCTCAGCTTCGGTACACCCATAACCATTAAGTAAAGCATTAGAATATTTGCCACCTTGATGTAATCTAATGCCGATGCATCTTCGGCTATCTGGTTCTTAAACACGGCATACAACTCCTCCATACTAGGCCTTTTCTCATCACAAAAGAGAGACCGCACCGCAATGCACGATGCATCATGGTCGGCGGTGGGGTCGAAGGATGAAGAGCCCATGCACAAACCGGATACTAGTGCAAACTAGGAGGGACCAAATGAAATGAGTCCACCGCTGATTTGGAACCACATGCAGTCGTCCGCCGCATCGTCTACAGTCACCTCGCGACACATCAATTGATGGATAGCCTTACTAGCAGTCCATCCACCCTTCCACGACATGATGTGTCCAAACGGACTTGACTTACAAAAGTGATCCACCAGTTCCTGCCCACCTACGGCAACAAATGTCACTCTAATATCCCTTATAATGAAATTCTTCCAATGTGTGTTCAAAGTTGGATAGACGTTCCTGCATTCGTACCTAACCCATCTCCAGTTACCCTGAAATAGTTTATAATTAATTAGTAAGACAAATTAAGCTTGTAAACAACGTTAGCTCTACATAAATACATGTTCACACTTCATCATAAACCGTTACATTAATATACGAAGTATTATGTGAAGAAAGATAAAATTTAGAACATAGTATAACCCCAAAAAAAATATAATATTTACTATCGCTACACTATAAATTTTTTGATCGGACAGATTCCAAGTTACATATTGTGATTTTTCATGAACCACGAACTAGTATTACAAATTCAATATGAAAAACCTAGTTTTTTGAAATAAACACCAGTACAGACGATAGGAACACGAAAACAATAATGAAATCACACAATTGACCGTTAAGAAATTTTTGATACATACTATGAATTCGTGTTTTTACAATTATCTTAGCACAACTAAAATAAATCAAATTACTCCGTTCTATACCTAAACGGAATAACTACAATATAATCATAGTTATACCGTGCGTTAACTTTTTTATGTTATTATGATATAATAGGTAATCTTATATGTATCTATATATCTACAAAACTAGCCAACTAATAAGGTACATGCCAACTAAACGAAAACTAGCCAACTAAAACCCTAATTCTTTGAAATCCTAAATTGGTGAAACCACTAAATTGCTTTGAAACTCTAAATTAAACTATCAAAAATCCCTAAATTAAATTCTTTGAAATTGCTAAAACCCTAATTACTAAAATCCTAAATTGCTTTGAAACCCTAAATTGGTGAAATCCTAAATTGCTTGAAACCACTAAATTAAACTATCGAAAATCCCTAAATTAAATTCTTGAAATTGCTAAAACCCTAATTCTTTGAAATCCTAAATTGCTTGAAACCCTAAATTGGTGAAACTCTAAATTTAACTATCGAAAATCCCTAAATTAAATTGCTTTGAAATATCTTTGAAACCACTAAATTGTTGAAACCACTAAATTCGGTCCGGTTGTTCCCTAAATCCTAAGAAATTGACAAAACATACTTAACTAACTACGAAATTGATGAAACATACTAAATTCGGTCCGGTTGTTCCCTAAGAAATTGACAAAACATACTACGAAATTGACGAAACAAACTAAAGTAACGAAATTCACGAAACATACTAAATTTACGAAATTTAAATTGAATTGACGAAACATACTAAATTAACGAGATTAACGAAATTTCCTAAACTCGGTGGACAAATTCCCTAAATTAAATTCGATCCGATTGTTCCCTAAATTAAATTGAAATAATTCCCTAAATTAAATTCGGTCCAGGTTGTTCCCTAAATTAAATTAAAAAAATTCCCTAAATTAAATTGAACAAATTCCTCGAATTCCCTAAACTCGGTGGACAATTTAAGAAATTCCCTAAATTAAACTATCGAAAATCCCTAAATTAAATTGTTGAAATATCTTTGAAACCCTAATTCTTTGAAACCTTAAATTGCTTGAAACCCTAAATTCGGTCCGGTTGTTCCCTAAACCCTAAATTGAACAAATTTACGAAATTCGAAGAAATTGACAAAACATACTACGAAATTGACGAAACATACTAAATTAACGAAATTCACGAAACATACTAAATTTACGAAATTTAAATTGAATTGACGAAACATACTAAATTAATGAAATTAACGAAATTCCCTAAACTCGGCGGACAAATTCCCTAAATTAAATTCGGTCCAGGTTGTTCCCTAAATTAAATTGAAACAATTCCCTAAATTAAATCCGGTCCGGTTGTTCCCTAAAAGGAACATGAAAAAATTCCCTAAATTAAATTGAACAAATTCCCTAAACTCGGTGGACAATTTAAGAAATTCCCTAAACTTCGGTGGAGAATATAAATCGGTTTTAAAATTCCTATTTCGTATATCTTCAAAATATTTTTAAACGAAATCTTCAAAATATATCAATTGCACACAAGATATATCTTCATAAACCAAAATATATAAACCTAAAATAAAACTAACCGTCCATTGTTAGGATCGAGTTCCATTGAAGTCTTTTAGTGAAAGAGGGAGAAGAGATGTGAAGTGGGATGAACAAGATCGGAAATGGAGTGTCAACAAGAATACAGGAGGTGTGAAGAAGGCGAGAAGAGATGTGAAGAACTACGTATTTATTTTCGTCTCGCCTCGGTCAAATGCCAATTTCCCATATATTCGTTTCGTAGAGGCTTTGACTACTTTTAAAATAGCTTCCAAATTATACACTATTTGCGGTGTAGGTAAATAATTGGTGCGGATTCAAAAAATAAATAATATTATATAGACTATATAGGATAATATTGTATTTAACCTTACCCATAATATATAGGATAATATTGAATCCTATTTAGTTTTGAAATTGGATAATATATAGGATAATCTTGAATATTTTTCGAAATTGGATAATACATAGGATGATCTTGAATAATTTTCAAAATTGGATAATAAGTAACAATAATTACTTTTATATATATATATATATATATATATATATATATATATATATATATATATATATATATATATAATATTTATGATAATATTTATCAAGGTTTTACGTAATAATAATTAGGAGCCCTAATATTCATTTCTCGTTATCAACCCTAATTTCAATTACATTATCAACCCTACTATTTCGCATTATTTAAAATTAATTTTTGAAAACATTGATCAAGATCTTCAAAGTTTTCAAATATTATATACGAATGGATTCAAATATTTTTAGAATATTTCGGATTCTTCATATTTCGAATGGATCACAAATATGACAATTTCGTATAAAAACTAATTAAATATACCGTGCTCTTGAGATTGGAATGGATCACAAATATCTATGTATCTACAAATCTCCTACCATGACACTAAACGAAGCAACATCACGTGAAAGTGAAAGTAAACCATAAAGCATACTAATAGTAAGATTCGATTTCGGCCCTTAGAGAATATATTCTCTAACCTGTAAAAAGTGAAAGTATAGAAACAGAAAGGGACGACCATATGCGTAGAGAGAGAGAGAAAGAGAGAGAGAGAGAGAGAGCGAGAGAGAGAGCGAGAGATAGAGAGACAGCGAGAAAGGGACTGATTTATAGAGAGACAACGAGAGAGCCGAGAGGGCTTCGGCGAGAGAGAGAGAGAGAGAGGACTCCAGCGCGAGAGAGAGAGTGAGAAAGAGATAACGATCTCTTCATCACCGACGAGAGAGAGACAATAGATACGAGTTTCACATGCATAGGGTTTTTTCAAAGTTTAATAACGTTAATATTTTCGAGAATGGATCTTGGTACAATGGTTTAATACTCCGGATAAACAAGTTACGTCTCTGGTTCGATTCCTATTGGCGACTTATATTTCATTTTGTTTTGTTTATTCTACAGTTATCTTCTACAAATAAAAAGGTTATAATTTGTTTGAGAATTTGAAATGGCACAGCGGTATGTTTCTTTCATAATAATATCGAGGTCGCGGGTTCCAATTGTCTTCAGCGCAAATGTAGTGTTATTATTTTTTTTGTCTTCAACGCAAATGTACGGTTCAGATTTGCAGTCTTAATTTTTTTTTTTATAAACATGTCTTCTCGAAATAAACAACCGACACAAACCTGCACACACACTTGCACACACTCCGCACACACACCTGCACACACACTGAGTGTGAAGTCTACTTTTTTGTACATTTATGCATTTTTGGAAATCCATGTATATTTTTGCATTTAGCAACTTTGAAATGTATAGAGTTGACATTCCACTCAATGAAAATTTTGAACAACGGACATGACCTCAGTTGGTTTGACAATTTACGACCTCAGTTGGTTTGACAATTTTTCGACTATGAATTGTAGGGGTCTGAGGGGTTCCACTCCGAACCGCGAAATCGATCAAATCGTGCCGATCCAAACCGAAAAATATGATTCGGTTAGGCTTCGCAGTATGGTTCGATTTATTTTTTTAGAAACCGTTTACATTCGGTTTGGTTCGCGGTTTCAAGAATTTTTGAACAGTTATAATCTATACAAAGGAAGAGAAAGGCATCCTATAAACTATTATTCTTGCATTCTTTAGGATTTAAAAAATAAATAAAAAAATAAAAAGGTGAACTGGTGAACCGAACCGAACCAAACCATTTATAAGCGGTTCGGTTCGGTTCGGTTCCGATATTTAAAAACACATCGAACCGAACCGAACCGAACCATTTCTATGTGTTTGGTTCAATTCCTAAAATACATAAAAAAACGAACCGAACCGTTAGTACATTTTGAGACAATCATTCCAAATGTTACAAATCTCATAATCTTATTGGTTGATTATGATTACGAGAAGATAAATTTATTTTATTCAGATTGTTAATTAATTATTCATAAAAAATATATTAAAATTCATGTTTTTTTCCCAATATAAACAGAGCCTAAAATTAGTATGGTTTTACATATAAATCTAAACTCTATTTTCTTTCAAATTTTTACCATCAAATCAAAATTGTATTTCGTAATTATATTATCAACTTTAAAATGGAAATTGTTTTAGTAGTTTTTTGAATCTCTTAAAAGAAGTTAATAGGTAATAGTATTCAGTTAAAAATAAAGCAAAATGAAAGTATAAATTAGTTGGATTGATACAACTAATGAGAGTATACATTAAATTACATTATGGATTGTGACCTTTGAAGTATAGTAGTATATAAGAAAGAAACGAGTATTCTATTAAAATGTTGGGTTGGGGTTGGGTTGGAGATGGAGATAATCTTACACCCTTGAAGATCAATTCAGGCTGCTGTTTTTTTATTTATTTATTTATTTTGTCTCTTACGTTTTTTATTTTTTTTATTTATTTTCCCTTTTTCTTTAGGCATTTTACACGTTGAATTGCTTGTTAATGCACGTGAGGTGGTGCTGACACGAATAAAAATTGATAGTGTGTTTGGATGTACTCGAAATTTGTTAGATACTTACCTTTGTATATTGCTAATAAGAATTTGATTAATGAATATTATTTTGAAGTTTCGTTTTAGATTTATGAGAGACCAATTCTTCGATTTGTAATTTGCAAATTGATTTTTTTATTTTATTTTATTTAAACTCTAGCGGTTAATTTTGTAATCTATTGCTTATAAGTAGTGGAGAGAAGCTTTCATATAAATATAACTCTCTTGTGATTTTCTGAAAAATATTAATAAAATCGTATGTTATAAATAGTTGGAAATACCCTTTGTTGTTTGTTTGATAAAAAGCACTTATAAATATACAAATTTTGGGCAAATTTATATTATGCACGCGGCTTTTAAAATTTTTGCGTAAATACATAAATTTTAATTTGTTATTGTACTAATTTTAACAAATTAAAAAAATTATGTATTTACACAAACACTTTGAATATCATATGCACAACCGTAATCCTTAAAGAATTCATAGATTAAATATCTCGAGAGATGTGCCATATATTTTTATTTGTGTAAGTTGGAAAATTTCTCGAAAAGGAAAAAGTAAGACTGGTTCATTCCAACGGAATGCTGGTGAAGAGTCAATCAATTTACAGAGAGATTTTAATGACCGATTCGAATTAATTGGAGGGACGACATTCAGAGTATTAAGTTTTGAAGGTTAACTCAAATACCAATTTTTGGATGATTTAAGTGGAGCACGTTGGATGGTAAATTTTTCATTTTAGATCGAAATTGATTTGAGCCGTCGAGACTTATTGAAATAAAATATTATTTCAGGTGGTAAAATGTCATTTTCCTCTTTCTTTAAAAGTAAAATAAGTATAATAATCGCGAACCTTATATTCTCGGAAGTATAAGCTGAAAGGTCTCTTTAGTCTTTACCAAAATAATTAAATAAATAGCAGATGTACTTATTGCTATTTAACATTATATTCGATTAGAGCCGTCTAGGAATCAAGTAATTATAAAATAAGTATCTGCTAGGATAGCTGAATTGGGAGAGCGTCAGACTGAAGATCTAAAGGTCTCAGACTTGAGATGAGACTGACACTGTTCGTCTTGGCCGAATCTTGTTTAGTGGAAAATAGCTAAATGGTTCAGATGAGACTGACCCTCTTCTTGTTGGCCGAATCTTCTTTAGTGAAAAATACTCTTTTCGTCCCGTAAAAAATATCTTGTTTTTTTTTTTTTGAGTGTTTGATTGAAATATCATGTTCCTAAAAAAGGATATGGTCGCATATCATTATCAACTTAAATCAATTCAAAACAATTAATTATTACATAGGTTCCACCTCTTTATCTTACAAATCAATTCTAAATAATTAATTAATTATATGAGTCTCACATCTTTACTAACTAAAATCAACTCTCCTAAAACTCCATGCTCCATAGAAACAAGACACTTTTTATGGGATAGAGGGAGTACCTTAGTTAACTAGCAGTATGTACTCATTCACTAGATGGATCTGAAACATAAAATATATTTTGCTTCTCACAATATATTTTTGTATGAACCCTTGTATTAGTTAGAGATGTTACATAAATATGAGGTTTCAGTTCCATCCCATTAATTTTATGTACTATATTATTATATATTATACGTATAAGACCGTGTATTTAAACGCACTTAGTCCTACAAATAAATATGTCTTAAAGACAGAGTTTTATTTGTCACCTACCCATTTGGATTTTAGATGGTTAGGGTGGATCGTATTCTTGCACACGTAACATGCAATATGATCCAATTTATTAATTTTGTCCCGATTTGATCCGATCTAGTACTTTTTTTTAAAAAATGAGAAATAAACTAAAACTGTTGGGTTATGAGTCGGTGGTCGTTTAGATCATTGCTTAGGAAGTACTTAGAGCGACGTCGGTAGTTCATGTACTTAGGACTTATTGATATATTTCGGTAATGGGGGAAATTGTAGTGATTTTATCGCTATAGAATTAAAGATCCCAAAACCTCTCATGTGCCCATTGTGTGTTTCGAACTTGATGATGTAATAGGCTTAGACATGTTCTTATATTCAATATTTATCTTGCCTAAGTCCTGTAAGGGGTGTTGTTGGTCTGAACTTCAGTAGAGAAGTTAAATTCTAGAACCCCATATCATCAGTTTGTAGAGCTCGTGTCTTCAGGTCATCCAGCTGACTGTTCTCAGTAGAAGATTCTTATCAGCAGACCTCCGTCGAAGACTCAGTACGATTCTTATCTATTGAATGCAAGAAGAGCTCAGTACCTTCAGAGTCACCAGCTGACTGTCCTCAGTAGAAGACTCCTATTAGCAGACTCAGATGAAGAAGTCAGTATGATCGCTTCAGATCTACTGATCATATGCAACTCAGTTGCAAATCCGACATGGAAACAAATGCCCGACTTTTATTGTCATTCGAAAGTCAGCAGAGTCTATTCATATGAGGATCATTGAGAGTCAACTCAGATGAAGATTGATGTCTGACAAGTCTCACCTACCACAAACCTCGGCCAATGAGAAGCAACCAAAGCTTTACCTGCTCTGACATTAAAACTGCTCTCATGTACAGAGGCCAACCATTCTGCGGCGCTACTTCCAAAACTTATGACCATTTTCCTTGGAAGTTTGTGACACGTGACATCGTCCTCTCCAACGGATACATGCATGGGTCACGACTATAAATAGAGAAGAGTTTCCAAGCTCAACGCACGGGACATCAAAGGGAATACACGCTCACAGCATACAAACTCTCTAGCGCATTCAAGCCAATCAAGCGAAGAACTTGCTTAGTTGAATATCCATAGTTCTTCTCTCTAGAGATTCTTTAGTTCCCTCTTCTCTATCTAAGCTCCTCAGTTATATCCATAGCTTAGAACCTTCGAAGGAGTTCACTTTCTGTGAATTGTTCTTATTGTAAGAACTTCTTCACTGCTGGAGAAAATCCCCTCCCCTTCAAACTTCGGTTTGATTTGTAAAGTCGCTAAGGACTATAACTTAGAAGGGTCTGTCCAGCGTACAGATACCTTGTTGAGACTTGCTCAGATAAATCAACAAGAACTCCTTTTCTGTAGGATAGTGGAATTTACTGTTTTATTGTATTGTTCTCAAATCGATTTACAAACTCATACTTTGCATAAGACGTATTTAAAAGTGCACCAGCCAAAACATATATGGTTTGTGAAAGCACGTTTTCAAAAGAGACGAAGCCTATCGGGCCCCACACTTATCCGCACTGAAACTCTCCGACTGAACTCTCTATACTGACAAAAGTCAGTAGAACGGACTCAGTAGTTGAGACACTCTGACCCGCGATCAGAAGGTTATTATTTGGCACTGTTCATCAGTCGCACTTAACAGCTCAGTTGTCCTTCGCATTTGAGGAAAAACTTGTACTCAGGTGTATTCATCCCCCCCCCCTCTACACCTGACACTCGTCTCCGGACCAACAATTGGTATCAAAGCGGTGTTCTCCTGATCATCGTTTCTGAAACCTACTGGTCTACTCGAACAGATCCTAAAAACGTTTTCACTGGACAAGCATCTCTTCATACATCCTTATAGTCTTACCCATAATGTCTGATATGTCAGGTTTTCGGATGGTACCTATGTACTCGGTGAAGAACTATACGGTATGGCGCGTGAGAATGGAGGCGCATCTTACATCGCTGCACGATAGCATGACAGACGTCCTTGAAACAGGGCCTATCATTCCCATGATCGATAAAGTTCAATATGCAGTTGTGGGAGGTGTAGGAGCACAAACAGGTGCCAAGGTTGCCAAAGATAAATCTGCCTTCACGCATGAAGGGAAGAAATTGCACAACCTCGACCGAGTAGCGCGGAATGCAATCCTGACAACGCTTAGTTATTCACACCTCGGGAGAGTGTATGACTGCAAAGCGGTAAAGGAACTTTGGGATGCCCTAGGCATGCTGAGCGAGGAAACCCGCATATCAAGGAAAAGAAGCTCGAGCTAGAGCTTCTTTTCCTTGATCTCGCGGGTTCCTGGCTCGCATAACCAGTGGCAACCCAAAGTTCGACAACTTTGCCATGGAGCCCAATGAAACCATTGACGAGCTTAGCGTCAGATTCACCAATCAGATCAATGTGATCAATGGGTTGGGGAGAACGTTCACCAACAAAGAGATGAACACCAAGATCTTGAGAGCGCTACCTCGGCCGAAGTGGCTTCCTTTCGCTACTTATTTACGTCGCTCAGATCTTAATGCTTTAACTCCCGATATTATCTTTTCGAACCGAAGGCCGAGGAGTTCGAGTATAGTCTACCCCAACGGTGCGTTAGCACTCCATCGACACTCAATTTGACTCGCTTTCAAAACAACGATCGGCACTTCAAGAGCCAACCCCGTTTACGCTAGCAAGACAAGTAGCTGCATCAGATGCAAAATCCACGGAGACTCCAGCTACTGAGCGTCTTGCGCTTATGGCTCTCAAATATCAAAGGGAGAAGGAGAGAGTCAGAAAGCTAAAGAAATATCACAGACATTCTCCCTCAGGTAAGAAAGATAATCATAAAAGTGAAGAATCTAAACCTTCTCCCGATTACGGGAACACGAACCTCTTGCTAGTCCATCCAACAGCTCAACTGGAAAAGGTGGCAGAGTGACTGTGTGCTACAACAGCAAAAAGGAAGGACATTTCCAGTACGAATGTCCTGAGCTCTCAGCTGCCCAGCAAGCATAACGACCGGCGAGAAGAGAAAAATTTTCCGAAGAAGGCATGCCTACATTGCCGGAGAGCTATCCACAACTCCATCGAGGAAGATACTTTCATGTATTCTTCTGAAGACGAAGCCACATTTATTGCCGTTGAGGTCGGAGAAACAGATCCTGAAACATCGACTGAACATTTTCTGATGGCCAGAGAAGAGGCTGAGGTAAATTTGAAACTTATTATAACCTCCTCTTCACAGAGCACACATGACACGTGCTCAGCTATAGGTGAACCTCTACACATGATACAAGCATATGACGACCTACTAGAGGAGCGGATTCAGTTGAGCAGAGAACTCAGTAGAACTGTTCAGGAACTGGAACAGGTAAAGGCTGAAAATCAGAGACTTTCTTCTAGACTTTCTTCTTATTATAACCTCCTCTTCACAAAGCACACACGACACGTGCTCAGCCACAAATGAACCTCTAGACATGGTGCAAGCATATGCCGATCTACTAGAGGAGCAGATTTAGTTAAGTAGAGAGTTTAGCAGAACTGTTCAGGAACTGGAACAGGTAAAGGTTGAGAATCAGAGAGTTTCTTCGATTCAGTGCATCGATTCGGAGAATCTAGTTGCGAGGCGAAGGAAGAGATTGAATCTCTTATGACTAAGTCTCAGCTTCAGGAAACTCAGATATCAGTTCTGACCAAGGACAATTCTGAGAAAGATACTGAGATAGCCAGACTCAGTCAGAAGATCGCAGAGGTTGAAAAGGATTATGAATCACTTAGGAAAAGTGATGAAGTTTGGCGAGGACTGATGACTGAACAATACCTGGGAGCCAAGGAGAAGTTGGAAAGCATGTTTAGAGCTCAAAGGCCAGTCACCATGAAGGAAGGACTCGGCTATACTCACGAAGCTTCAATATCTACTTCAAAAGGCTCGGAAATGTTGGCTGATAGGTTCGTCAGAGGAAAAGTTCAAATCACTGAACCTACAACTCAGGCAAAAAACAAACAGAAGATCATCGCACCTCAGCCGAGCAGCAAGAAACTGACCAAGAGTTCTAGCCCCAGAGCACCACGATCAAATTCAAGGGGAACTAAGAAGGTCAGGTGGGCAGAGCAGTATGGCAAGCCACTGTATGAGCATCCAACATAATTTGGTTCGTACTATTATGAGCCCAGGGTCAGGAAGAGCACAAAACCTCAGAAGAAGAAAGCTCCTGAACCCAAAGCTGCCAAAAAGTCAGTATCTCCAAAGTCGGTGGAGAAGAAGACTGACAAGGTTCAGAAAAAGAAGGTGTCTGAGACTCCTAAGGTCGCCAGACAAATTTGGGTCGCAAAACCATCGACTAACGCTTAAGGAGCCAAACTGAACCAAAGGGTACCTAAAATTGTTTATGTTTTGCAGGTGCATAAGGACCCTTAGATTGTGGACAGCGGCTGCTCGAGACATATGACTTATCAAAAGAGCCTGCTGACCAATTACGTACAAGAAGATGGTCCCAGAATTGAGTTTGGTGAAAACTCAAAAGTCTATACAAGGGGATATGGAACACTGAACATTGAGACTGCTTCAGTTCCAAGAGTAACATAGGTTGAAGGACTTCAACAACATAATCTCCTTTACGTCACCAATTGCGTGATAATCGAATAGAGTTACCTTTGACGCTGGTTTCTGTGATGTTATTGATAAATCTACAGGGAAAACAGTGTTATCAGGTTCGCGGAAGAAGAACATCTACGTTGCTAATTGGAACACCGCTAAACCTGGAGATTGCTTGCTTGCCCATACGAAATCAAGTGATAAAACAGGATGACTGTCGCATAAGAGGCTCAGTCACCTGTACTTCAAGGCAATGAACAAGCTAGCCAAGGACTCAAGAGTCAGAGGACTACCCAATGAAGCCTTCATCAAAGACAAAAACTGTGAAGCGTGTTTGAAGGGAAAGCAGACAAAGAAAAGCAATCCACCAATTTCGTCACCTTCCACTGATGGAATCCTTCAACTGCTCCACATGGACTTGTTTGGGCCAGTCTCTCCAATGACTATAAGAGGAAAGAAGTATGCCTTCGTTGTTATTGACGATTATTCAAGATATACGTGGGTCATCTTCATAGCCAACAAATCTTGTAACACCCCGAAATTTAACTTTAAAATAATAATTATTATTATTATAAAATAAAACTTGCATTTGCATCTCATGCATGATATTTTGTGGGTAAGTCCTATAAGTCGCGCCTTAGATATTTAATTAAACGAAAAAGCATGATGATGACATTTTTCATATTTGTTTACTGTATTCATTTTTTTTACTGTGCCGGACTGTTTAGTTATAATTTTAGACATAGATGGATTTTATTTATTTATGTGGAGCCTCGTATCTAATTTTCTAAAAAAAAAAGATTTATCAAATAATTTAATAGTCATGCGTTTAGGCCAAATTTTTGTAAGCCTATCTCAATATTTATGATTGTCCTGCTAGAAAAAAATATCATATCTAAGTATTTTAAATTATTACTATTAGATAGAGGTGCGTATATCCGTTAGATTAGAATAATAAATTTTTCGTTTGTTATTTATCCAAACACGAAGTCTTATTGTATTGTTAGAGATAATCTCGTATATAGAATTCATCCTTATCTTAAATCCACTTAAATTAGAGATTTATATATAGGGGGGGGGCTTATATCAAGAACACCCCCTTAGTGAGAGAATAGAGAACATCTTATAACCATTGATCTAGTGAAATGGATGGGTAGGATTGAAGGAAAGTTATTCCATTTTAATATTTTTTTTAATAACAAAATAGGCAAGAAGGGTAAATTGGTCATTTTGTTAGCATTCTTTCATTCAAAATTTTAGAAACACCATTTCATTTCAAACGTTCCCTCTATTCGACGATTTGCTGTGAAATAGGAATTCTTCTCTCCTTTCTTCGATTCTCTCATAAATCGACGCATTAATCGACTTGAAATAGCAATTCTTCTCTCCCTTCCTCAATTAATCGACGTGAATCTTAGATTCGTAGGTACTCCCTCCTAAACTTCGTCGAATCGTCGAATCTTATAACCCATTCCGATATAAATTTGGGCGACGGACTACCAGAAAATCCACACTGAATCAGGAAATTTGGGCGAATCTTTGAGGACTTCTGCTTGAAGACTGCTGAGTTCTTATTGTGTGTAGAATATCTCTTTCCCGAAGGTATTTTGCTATATTTAGTCTTACAATCTGTAATAGAACATTATAGGGTTTATACAGTCTTCTGTTGTTTTTTGGTTTGGAGCGATGGATTGGGTAAACTAAGGGTTGGTAAAAATTTGTAAGCAATTGAATGTATGTGATAAAAATTAGGGTTCATACGAAATTAGGGTTTGGAATTAGTGGGTTGATTCGAAATGATAGTAAGCAATTGAATGTATGTGTGAAAAACTAGGGTTCATAGGAAATTAGGGTTTCGAATTAGGGGTTGATGACTAATTTTTCCATGGGTATTTCATATGCAGAATCGTGTGTTTTTATATGCACATTATCTATTTTTCATATGCGCACAAACTTGTATTTGAAACATTGTATATCTACACAGTTGTTAATTCATATGCACATAATTTTTATTTCTTCTGCACATTACATGTAATTCGTATGCACACTAAGGGGTATTAGGACATCATGTAATTCGTATGCACCCTAAGTGTACTCGCACACCATGCGTATTTCATATGCACATTCATTAATCATTTTATGCACATCTTTTGAACAGAGATGACAGGGAAGAGAAAGGCAGCGGGTTCAGTCGGTGGTTCGAAGGGTGAAATCAGTTCAAAGAACAGAAAACGCGGAAAGATATATGTGAAAGGGGGGAATGTGGATAGGAAAATGAAGGGCAAGTTATAGAGCACACCGCCGGAAGTAGAACAATCTACAGGTATAGTTGAAGAGTACTCTTATTTAGTGTGTCGTGCAAGCCCAATGTGTCTTTACAGATCTGTTGCAAGAATGAACACAAATCAGATACGTGCTGTGAAAGAATTAGGTTTTGGTTTCTTGTTGAGATTAAACATTACTGAAGTTCCTTTGAAGATGGCACATTGGTTGGTAAGGATGTTTGATGCAAGAAAATGTGTAATAAGATTATTAGACGGTGGACGACTATATATAGTTGATGAGGATGTGCGTAAGGTGTTTGGTTTCCCCATGGGTCGAAGGAGTATAGTTTCATTACCGAGATCAGAAGGTAAATATTTGTTAGATGAGTGGAGAGGATTCTTTGTTAATTACAAGAAGATTTTACCAGCCACATTGATGGAGGTAATGTTGGATTAAAGTGAAGGGGGTAGTTGTTTTAAGAGGCACTTCATAACATTGGTAGAAGCTTGCCTTATTCAGAATACACAAAATGGATATATGTATCCATCTAAAATGGGTTGTTTGAAATATCTAGATGATGTTAGAGAATGGAACTGGTGTGAATATGTGATGGCATGCCTAGTTAGGACAAGGCAAAAATGGGAAGCAAAGAAGCCGTTCGGGGGACCATCGTTGTTTCTAACAGTAAGTATTTTGGTACAGCTTTACTTTCAATATGTAATGTATTATCTAATATATGTTGATAAGTACGTTTTATTTGCAGCTGGTCTATGTTGATAGGTAAAAGGTGTTTAATGAGTCACATCCTAGAGGCTTCCCAGTGATGCTTAATTGGGATGATGAAGCATTGAAGAAGAGGCAGAAAAAGGAAATAAAGGGAGGAGGCTTTGGTGGTGGGTATATATTAGATCCAATTGAAGTAACAGAGGAGAAAAGCAGTGAAGATAATAACATGAAAATGGGGAAACTCATAGCAAAAGCAAACTTGGTTGCAAAACACATGCTTGATTTGTTTGAGGAAATTGAGAACACGATTGTGGAGAGTAGTACAGTCCTTAGATTTCAGAGGGCAATCAAAGCAACAAGCAGACTTATTGGTTGTGATGTTGAAAGTGATGAAAGTTCAGAAGAAAGGCCCGAGAATGTGAATGATTTTGAAGATGAAAGGTTGTGGGCAAACGAATCATTTATTAATGCAATCTCAGTAATAGAGGAAGCAAGTATCAAAAGAGATGAATTAGTGAAGAGCATGTTGGATATGCCGTCCTTTAGTCTTGGCCTATCACAAATGAGTCAGCCAACAACGAAGAATAAAGAGGTAATTTATTCACAAACTTTAATGGATTGGGTATTTTGTTGATGCTATACTTTATGGATATTTTCCCTATGTATTTTATCTAGGTTGGGACTTCAGGCAATACAAATTGTGGTTATGAAGGGAATCGTCAACATAATGCAGAAAAAGATACCGAGGTAAATATTTGAAAGATTGGGAAATGTACTTTTTAAATGATACATAGGATTTTAACCTCAATCTGTTATTAGGGCAATACGGAGTGGACAAATGGCAGTGATGATGAGCTATATAATGAATTAATTGACAATTTCGAGGTATGTATGTTTTGTTCTGTTCTTTCATCATACATGTTCTGTTATTTCTGTTTTATTTTTCGGCTTTGGTATTCTCTTGTTTTAATATGCAGAATTAGTAGTTTTTATATACACATTAATGTTCTTTTATACGCACATCATGTAGTCTGGGACAAATGAAGCTGAAAACTTGGTGGTGGAGAATGAAGGGGGTGTTGGTACAGAAAACGTGGTGGTGGAGAATGTAGCTTCCCAGGGTGGTGTTAATGAAGGGAATATAGTAAGTCCTTTATTATGCACACTGATGAGCTTTGATCTGGACGTAACTTATTCTGGTACATGCACATTTTATAGTTTTTATATGCATATTGATGTAATTTTGTACGCACATCCTATAGACTGGTGCAAATGAAGAACATAGTGTGGATCAAGTTGAGGGGTGTGTTTGTACAGAAGACTTGGTGGTTCAGGATGTGGCTGAAGAAGGTGATATTAATTATTTCGGTCTTGGTAGTTTGTGTTCCCCTTTATGCTTGGAGAACGGTACTACATGATGATGGTGGAAATGCATAGGGCCACAATCCATGTCATAGATAGCTTAAATGATGAAGAATCCAGATGTTCAGAAGAGAAATACTGGAATTCAGCATCTAAACTGGTAACTTCTGACTCTTCTGTCTGTTGCTTGAATTGAAGTTTAATATCTGCTGCTAACATCATCCTAAAAATGTGTGGCAGGAAAAATTCTTGGCTGATTTTCTGGATACTCATGAGTTAGAAGAAAAGGCAGCAAATGTTAGGGCCTCAAAGCTTCGTGTCATGCATGTTAAATGGGGACATCATAAAAACGTGATGGATAGCGCAATATTCACAATGCGACATATGGAAACATTCCTGGGAGAAGACAACGGGTCATGGAAATGTGGATTGACTACAAAATCAAAGAAGCAACTCAGTGTACTATGGGTAAGATACCTGACAGCGCTTATCACATGGAGTGTGAACCAAATGAATGAGGAAACAATACAAAAGGCCGAGGAACACTATCAAAAGACTGTCCTTGGGAAAAATTTGAATGTGGAAAATATTTTGTTAGATTGAGTTGTATTGATGAATTTGGATTTCTGGTTTTCTGACAACAACTGATGAATGTTCAATGTGTTGTTTTGGATTGTAGCTTAGAACCATACATTAAGTGTTTTGATGAAAGTAGCACTTCGTGCTTTTATCTTTATGTATGCACATTGGATACTCTGTATATGCATATTTAATTAAAAATGTCTGCACACATTAGGTTGTTACAAGAAACACTAGTATGAAAAATTTATATCATACGCACATATCATTCAAATCTTATGCACATAGTGCATAAATGTTCTACACATATGCAGATGGTAATCCAAAGTCTTATGTAAAAATATAGAATCTTCGTATTACTTAATGTGCATATAATGATCACTTAATGTGCATATATATATTCAGTTTTTTGAATAAAGTTGAACATGAAGCTTTATTGTATGCACATTTAGTAATATGTATATGCACATTTGCTTAAAAATGTATGCACATTTGATTGAGTGTCGATCATCTCAATGTTTACTATGATGCGCACATGTCACTGAAAACGTATTCACATAATGCATAAATCTTCTGCAAATAAAAATAGCGAAATCCAAATTATAACATTAACTTAACATAAATCCATACAGTGAATCATTTAAATTCATACAATGAATCCACATTTCAACTGAAGATTAGGGGATAAAAGAGATGCGTTCATTCATCTTCAAGCTCTGGTTGGTCGCAATTACGAGCGTCATGGTTGGTCAATTGCTTGCATTTGGTGCATCTCCTTTTGGGTTTATTAGCTTTACGCACGGCTGCTTCCTTTCTACTCTGTATTCGACTTCCACTACCTTTTGTCTTAACCGGGTGGGTGATAAGACAGAATCCGAAACCGAGAAGTAACATTGATAGAAGTCTTCAGCCAGTTTCTTCTTGCTGCTACAATCGCTGCAAAAAATAGAGAGATGCATCAATATCATATCTATAAGTTTAATTTGCCCGTGTAGAACACATAATTTCATAATAGACACTTACTTATTTATCTTCGAACATAAGGTAAGATTCAAATATTTTTCAGTCAGAAGCTTCAAATCAACCAACAACTCAGCTCGCAAATCATCACTAGAATCAACCAATCCAATACATCTATAGCTCTCGTATAGAAGTTCCCTATTATCCTTTGGAGTTGATCCATCACCAAAGCTCGCGTAATGGTCCTCAGTACAAACACTCTTGGACCAACGAGATAGAAGATATTTATCCGAAATACGTTCTAATCTTTTATTCTTAAGAACAAAGAATATATACCTACACAAAATACCCTTTCTGGAAAAAAAGTTGCATCCGCATACAATGCTATTGTCCTTGCTATCAAAAACAAGAGTGAAGGCACCATCTCCGGAATCATCTACCTCGTATACGGTAGTGTTGGCAATTTCAGTCATCTTCAACATACAACATGAATGTATTGCTGCAAGAATTTCTTCTTGCACTTGTTTGAATTTGGCAAATGTATATAATGATGCAGCGTGCTTCTCAATTGCGAGGTTTGACAATAAATTTGAAGAACTTTTTATATCATTGCAGCTCTCCAATTTATGTATTTGTCTTTGAGCATCAATTGCACTCCCAAAGTGCATGAAAAACTCAATCAGATTAGCATGACGGTTCAGAAATCTTTGGTAAAAATTATTCTCGAATTTTGACATAGATGTAGTCTTGAATAAACCACTCATCGGCACATTTCTGAAATACGCCGGAATCCACCTTTCCCTTATATCAAACATGGTATCAAACCATTTGTGCCCTACCAAGTCGTATTCAATCATCAATTCATTCCACCGCCGATCAAATTCAGCCGGTTCGATTAATTCTGACCACACCAATGCATTGAATTTATGCCCAAAACCCTCATCGAATATTAAAGAAACGATATCTTATCAGCAACTTTACACATGATGTGCCACATACAAAATACGTGGCGTGGGTCCGGTAATATAGCTCCAACCGCCTTTATCAAAGCCGGATCTTGGTCGGTTATCAACATCTTGGGGTGAACATTATCCATGGCATTGACAAAGCTTTGGAGAAGCCAACTATAAGAATACTCATCCTCTCCGAACAACAAACCGGCACCGAAAGTAACACACTTACCATGGTTATCCTTACCCGTGAAAGGAGCAAAAATGAGGTTATACCTGATTATGCACATTTAACGTACAGATTATGCACATCGTCATAATATAGTATGCACATTTTACTATAATAGTACTTATTGAGCCAATACAAGCAAGATTAGTATGCAGATTCAGTATGCTAAGTATGCACATACAGAATAGATAGTATGCACATAAACTATAAATTAGTAATAGAACAATATATGAAGGAATCTTACTTGTTGGTCGAATATGTGGCATCGAACGAAACGCGACCTCACCAAATCGCTTGTAGTTGTTGATTGATATAATATCATCCCAAAATAGGCGCGCCAATTTTTTCTCATCATTCACCTCGTAAGAAAAGGTGAATCCCGGGCTTGAATCCCTTCGACTTTCCAAATTATCCAAAGACAACTTGGGTGTCCAACCCAACGACGAAAGAACGCACTTTTTGGGAGAAATTCTTAAAATCCACACTACTACAACCAATCTTATCAAAACTACCTACTAACTCCTTAAATAATTTAAAAGATCTAACCGGACCAATGTTTGCTCTCTTACAATTCATAACAAAACTTTGGTGGGTATAATTCATTTTTCTATTAAGCTTCATAAATTGTTTCTGACCATCTTGCAAAAGAGGATGTGAATGTGCTTCAATGAAATTAGTTATTTCATAACCTTCCAAACCCCACACAATTTAAAAATGACTCGTGCTTTACATCCAACTTTCGATGACTGAGTCTTTCTCTTTTTCTTACTACTAGAAGCCTCACTCGATTCAACTACATTAGAGAATTGACCAATTCCCTGACCCTCCCGATTGCATAGAACGTACCTATGCTTGATAATGAGATCGGTAACACGAACGGTACTCAAACGGACATCAAAACCACAAATCTCAGCGTATATTTTGTAAAATCGAACACCATCCTCCAAATTCAAAAACTTTTGGCCAACAAACGGTGTTAACTATACAGGACACACGGGTCTATACAACATAGACGTTTTTTCGATAAAACAATCGTCAAAACTTCTTTCGACCTCATTATCGCCATCTTCTAAAGAAAGGAAAACCGAATCAAATTATGCTTCAAATAATACAAATTAGACTGAGATATCAATAAATTACTATTCAGAAACCCTAAATCGCATCAAAACACAAATATAACAACAAAATCAGAAAACCCTAAAAAACATCATTATCAAAATTAAGGTATAATGAGGGGATATCACGAATTTCCGACATCACAAATAAAGAATTCACGTTATCAGAATACAGAAATTCACGAAATAAGAAGGGGAAATCGATTACTGAACCCATGGTTACTGGCGCAAAAGATTTGCCAGAAATTAAAGATACGAAATGGCTGGGAATCGTTTTACAGGAACTTCAAGTCGATTACTTGTCGAATTCGAGATTCTCAACTCTCGATTCACTAATCTGCAGAAATCAGAAGGAATCATTCAAGATTCATGGGCGTCCTCGCTCTCGGTTGAAATTTTCGGATGAGTAAGGGCGCTGCAAAACATAACACAAACAAATTACTTTCATACCCTTAATGAAAGTTTTCTAAGTTAAAAAATATTTTTTTTCTCCTTCAATCCGAGCCACACATCACGAAAATAGATGGATGGATCTTGTTCTCTTTTCTCTCAATAAGAGGGTGTTCTCTTTTTATCCTTCTTCTATATATATCCTTTAACCACGATGAACGTCTCATAAAATTCCTTCCTAGTCCTAAACCGTTCAGAGAGAATTTTCGATACTAGCCTGCACCAACGTTTTCAGATTTCAGTTCTTGATTTCTTTCATTTTCTTTCAAGGTACAATATAGTTAAATCTTGTAATTTTGTCCTTTACATTTTTCTTCTCATTTGACATAGTCCTTAAATTTAAAGATTATAATTAATATGTATAGATATTATGTCTGCGTAAGGTTTGGTATGAGAATAGACTGTTTTAAATCTTTCATAGGATTAGAGGAAGCTTAGTCAATTGTACGCTGCATAACAAAGTTGTCATTAAGTGTGATTTAAGTTTTAGGATGTTATCATGGATTTAATTTAGAGTAAATGACATTAAATTATTAGAACTCATTAGCATGTTGATTAATGATCGTGGATCATAGTAATGAATTTATATTTTAAAACTTGCTACGAAAACTGTAGATATACATGTATAAATTATAGGAAATTAAATGCAATGTGGATAGTAGGAACTGCATAAATTCATAATTATGATCTTGTTTTTTGTTAACTGTAAGGTAGTATAATTGTTCTTAGATATTTAAGAAGCAAATACATTAATTCACGGTGCCCTTTTATTTATTAGATATTAAAAACTGAAACTTTTGGGACATAGTGAATTTTGACTAGTTTTATTTGTGGCATTAATAATATTGAGATATGGAATTTGCATGATTGACTACTATAAAATACTATAGAATAGGTTAAACAATTGTATTGTGCATATGCGATTTATTTAATACAGAAAATAATAGAAATAGGCATGCATAATAGAAAACATTGAAAAATATATATATATATTAAGTGTGTGCTAGATTTAATTGAAGTCATAGCAAGTTGTGATAGATAAGGGTACATTATGAATTTATTACTATAAGAAATTTTCTTCCATGCATTAATTACCGTGAGTTTAAGGCTTAGTTATTATATCTTTTTTCGTTTCGGTGATGCAATTCTTCCTAAGGTAATTAAGTCATGTTGGTCAGCTTTTGATGATATTATGTGCACTTACAAATACTTGTCAAATGCGTACACGATATTTAAAGATTAAATTCTTCATGTTTAGGACAAGCGCGCGGGACTTAACCACCTAATATTTTGCATTTACTTTTCGTTCAAGTCAAGGTTAAGGTGGGGTTTTTCTTTTATCCTTATTATACACTATACTATTTTTCTCATGCGTTATTCAGTACAGGCAGAGCCTTCGGGCAATTCACGCAGAAAAACCTTCGGGTTAGCCTTCGGGCAATTCACGCAGTAAAACCTACGGGTTAGCCCTCTGGCATTCACGCAGTAAAACCTTTGGGTTAAGCATCCGGGCTTGCATGTCTAATTTCTCATGTTAAATTCTTTATAGTTTATAGTTTGGATAATGTTTGACCCCACTGAGTAGCCGTACTCACCCCTCTATATTTTCACTTTTTCAGATCATGATCCGGCAGATGTTTGAAGTGGCGGATGGTGTGATGGTCACACACGTGAAAGGATCTAAAACATTTTTTTTTAAACGCAATAAATTAGTTTTTATCTTGAACTATGAATTGTCTCTATTTAATTTTGTGAACTAGCAGGTGCACATGTTTTTGATTCAAGACTTCCACTATTATGAAATGCATTAAAACCTTATTGCTTTTATAAATCTATTATTTTTGAAAATTAAATTTAGAAGATTAAATTTATACACGAGGTGACGTCCCCTTAAAAAATATGAAAATTGGGGCGTTACAGATTGGTATCGGAAGCGCATCTACTTTCCTGTAGACTTGATTCATGTTATGCAGAAAATGACCATCATCACTGCCACATCATCGTGCCGGCGAGGTAAGAAAGATTTTCTAAGTTAATTTTGACGTACAATATTGAAAACATGTTTTTCTAGCATGACATGAGCATGATTTTTATGCATGTAAATTATGTAAAATATTTAAAGTCCTCGAAGATGTTGCCTTAAGAATATGAACCTAGAGGCCTTACATAGTTGAATTTAATATGAACAATAGGGAGATGCATCCGAGAAGACAACCCGGTAACAATGCTAGTGGAGGGACAGGAAATAACCCTCAAGAGAACCTTAGCAATGCACAGTTGTTGGAGGATATGAGAGAAATGTTCCCGCAACGCCAAGGAGGAGACCCAATGGTGAATGATTTTAGGACGATGTCACCCCCTACTCTTAAGGGGAATGAAGGACCTGTTTTTGTGGAGGAGTGGATTAGTGATTTGGAGCGGATCTTCGAGCATCTAGGATGCACTGACGATCAAAAAGTGACATGCGCGAAGTATCAGCTGGCCCAGGATGCACGACAATGGTGAAATTCTCGGCTTCGGACTATGGCGCCAGAGCAGCAGCAGAACATGACTTGTGATTTCTTCAAGACACAGCTCTTGAACAAGTTTTTCTCAGAATCTGTCCGGAGGGAAAAGAAGGTGGAGTTGATGACCATAAAACAAGTCTCTCAGTTTGCGCCTGATTTGGTAGAAACCGAACAAAAGAAGATGGGGATTTTTGAGAGCGAGCTGCATGATGAAATAGGTGGCATATTAGCTGGTCATGAGATTACAACTTTTGATGTGTTGGTGCAGAAAGCCCAAGCAATTGCCAAACGCAAGAAGCTTGATGGACCGACATCTAGACCACCTATCACTACTGGAAAGAGATGATGGGAGGATAACAGGAATCAAGGTTCTAAAAAGAAGTAGAAGCAAGTCGTTCCTAGAAATACCACAGCCTCGACCAGAAAGACAAAGTGTCCGACATGTGATAGGAATCACTATGGGGAATGCTTGCGAGGGAAGTGTATCTGCTACCGTTGCCGTCAGGAGGGACATTAGCACATAATTGCCCTTTGAACAACACTACGGCCCCAAACAACAATGGGAAGCGGGGAAAAGCAAGAGTTTACTCCATGGTTGAAGCAAATCATGATGATGATTAGCCACAGACGGTGTTAGGTATCACTTAGTTTTCAACTACGTTTTAGTTTTATTATATGAATCAACTGCATCCAACTATAGTTAGCAAACTTTATTACCTAATGAAATATTTTAGTACTTAATCAATTAGCCATAGTTCTTTTTTATTCTGGAGCGTCGGATTCCTTCATATCGAAAAGATTTTACGACAAAGTAGCCGAAAAATGCGAAGAGGAGAGTGCAACATGCAAGGTCGGGTTTCCTGTAGGCAAAGCAAAGGAAACAAATCGTCGAGTAAAAGGAGCAACATTGAAGATCGATAGCGTGATCCTTGAAAGCAGATTTGTACCTCCTGGAGATGAAGGGCTCCGACGTCATACTCGGGTTGGATTGGCTCAGCAAGCACAATGCGGTTATCAGATGCAAGGACCGTGAAGTCATTTTCCCAACACCAGACGGAAACCAATTCTCCTTTTACGGAAGTAAGAGAAAGAGAGGACCACATATCATAACTGCTATGAAGGCCACCAAGATGATGAGGAAGAAGGATTGTCAAGCCTACTTGGTGAATATTACAAGCACAAAGACGGAGGAACTAACCATAAATGATATTCCGGTGGTAAGGGAATTTCCCGATGTGTTCCCTGAGGAACTAAGTGGTCTTCCCCCAGACAGACAAGTAGAATTCAATATTGATATAATTCCTGGAGCAGCTCCTGTCTCAAGAGCACCATACAGAATGGCACCAATGGAGTTACAAGTTCTCAAGATACAACTACAAGAATTGTTAGACAAGGGACATATTCGTCCAAGTGTATCACCATGGGGAGCGCCTATGCTTTTCGTCAAGAAGAAAGATGAAACTATGCGTATGTGCATAGATTACCGTGAGCTCAACAAGTTGACAATAAAGAACAAATACCCGTTGCCAAGAATTGAAGATCGCTTTGATCAACTAAAAGGCGCGGGGATCTTCTCAAAGATTGACTTGCGGTCCGGATATCATCAACTAAAGATTAAGGAGAGTGATGTGCCGAAGACAACTTTTCAAACGAGATACGATCATTATGAGTTTACAGTGATGCCTTATGGACTGTCTAATACACCTGCCGTTTTCATGGACTTAATGAACAGAGTGTTTCATCAATATTTGGATCAAGTCGTAATTGTCTTCATCGATGATATCTTAGTGTACTCAAAAGATCGGACCCAACATGAAGAGCATCTAAGGATTGTATTGGAGACCTTAAGAAATGAGAAGCTATACGCCAAGTTCAAGAAATGTGAGTTTTGGCTTAAGCAAGTAGTATTCCTTGATCACGTAGTGACTGCACAAGGAATAGAAGTGGACCCAACAAAAATCGAAGCGGTTAGTAACTGGAAGGCACCGAAGAATGCAAGCGAAATCCAAAGTTTCTTGGGATTAGCAGGATATTATCGGTGGTTTATTGAAGGGTTCTCAAATATAGCAAGGCCACTTACTCAACTTACCAGAAAAGGGATCAAGTTTGAGTGGAATGAAGAGTGTGAGAGGAGCTTCCAATAATTGAAAGGGAAGTTAACTACGGCACCAGTACTTACTATTCCTGACGGAACCGATGGATACATGATCTACTGCGATGCATCCAAACAAGGACTTGGGTGTGTCTTGATGCAACATTGGAAGGTCATAGCTTATGCTTCGAGACAACTGAAGACGCATGAACTGAATTACCCTACACACGATCTGGAATTGACAGTTGTGGTTCATGCCTTGAAGATTTGGAGACATTACCTATATGGAGGCAAGTGCGAGATATATTCTGATCACAAGAGTCTAAAGTATCTGTTCACACAGAAGGAATTGAACATGAGACAAAGAAGATGGTTGGAACAAGTGAAAGATTACGATTGCACAATTCATTATCATCCAGGAAAAGCAAATGTCGTAGCTGACGCTTTGAGCAGGAAAAGGAGTTTGACCGCCATATGTACCCTCAATCGAGGAGTTAGTAGAAATGGAAATTGAAGTTGTACCCTCAACAGAAGACACTACTACCAAGTTAGCAGCTATGAAAATCCAGCCTCTACTAAGGGACCAAATTCGGGAAACACAAAAGAGGGATAGATTTTAGTGCAAGATAAGAGATCAAGTTCCGGAAGGAGAGAATAAGGGGTTTGAGATTGCAACAGACGGAACGCTGATGTTCGAGAGAAGGATTTGTGTACCAAAAGGAAGTGAAATGATGAGGGAGATTTTAGAGGAGGCACACAACACACCATACACTGTCCATCCTGGAGGGACAAAGATGTATCATGATTTGAAGAGACACTTTTGGTGGAGGAATATGAAGAGAACTATTGCAGAATTCAGACAAAGTTGTATGACTTGCCAACAAGTAAAGGCTGAACACCAACGGCCATCCCGCCTATTAAAGTCGCTTGATATACCTCAATGGAAGTGGAAGAAGATATCAATGGACTTTGTGGTAGCATTACCAAAAACCCGAAAAGGAAATCATTCAATTTAGGTAATTGTGGATAGACTCACGAAATCGGCTCATTTTCTGCCGATGAAGATGACTGACAATATGGATCGATTAGCACAAATCTATTTAGATGAGATTATTAGGCTACATGAAGTGCCTACTGGTATTGTATGTGACCGCGACCCGAGGTTCACATCAAAATTTTGGAATAGTTTGCAAGCCGTTATGGGTACTAAGTTGAAGTTCAGTACAGCTTACCATCCACAAACTGATGGTCAGTCTGAAAGAACTATTCAGACTTTGGAAGATATGTTGCGAGCATGTGTCATGGATTTTGGAACCAATTGGGAGAAACATTTGCCTTTAGTGGAGTTTGCATATGATAACAGCTATCAAGCAAGCATAGGGATGGCACCCTTTGAAGCATTGTATGGAAGAAAGTGTAGATGACCACTGCATTGGGATGAGATTGGCGAGAAAAGAATATTGGGACTCGAGATCGTCGAAAGAACTGTAGGTGTGATTGCAAAGATTCGAGAAAGAATCAAGATTGCTCAAGATAGACAAAAGTCCTATGCTGATCTGAAGAAGAAGGATATAGAGTTCAAAAAAGGTGACAAGGTGTTCCTCAAATTGTCACCAATGAAAGGAGTAGTGCGAATTGGGAAGAGAGGGAAGCTTAGGCTTCGATACATTGGACCGTTTGAGATACTCAAAAGAACCAGTGAAGTGTCCTACGAGTTAGCACTACCGCCGAGCTTGACTTCAATTTATAATGTTTTTCATGTCGCGAACTTGTGGAAGTATGTTCATGATACAAGTAACGTAGTCAGCTACGAAGGATTGGAGCTGAACAAAGATTTGTCGTATGAAGAGACGCCAAATGCCATCTTAGATAGAAAGGTTATTCAACTTAGAAACAAGGAAGTGTCATTAATTAAAGTTCTCTGGAGTAGACATGATGCGAGTGAGGCGACATGGGAAGTAGAAAAGGACATGGAGTAAGATATCCGAATTTCATAGACAAATGTAATTAATTTTAGAGGACGAAAATTTTATAAGTAGGGGAGATTGTAACACCCCGAAATTTAACTTTAAAATAATAATAATTATTATAAAATAAAATTTGCATTTGCATCTCATGGATGATATTTTGTGGGTAAGTCCTATAAGTCGCGCCTTAAATGTTTAACTAAACGAAAAATCATGATGATGACATTTTTCATATTTATTTACTGTATTCATTTTTTTTACTGTGCCGGACAGTTTAGTTATAATTTTAGACATAGATGGATTTTTTTTTTATTTATGTGGAGTCTCGTATCTAATTTTGTAAAAAACAATATTTATCAAATAATTTAATAGTCATGCGTTTAGGCCAAATTTTTGTAAGCCTATCTCAATATTTATGACTGTCCTGGTAGAAAAAAATATCATATCTAAGTATTTTAAATTATTACTATTAGATAGAGGTGCGTATATCCCTTTGATTAGAATAATAAATTTTTCGTTTGTTATTTATCCAAACACGAAGTCTTATTGTATTGTTAGAGATAATCTCGTATATAAAACTCATCCTTATCTTAAATCTACTTAAATTAGAGATTTATATATATATATATATATATATATATCCTTTTACCACGATGCACGTCTCATAAAATTCCTTCCTAGTCCTAAACCGTTCAGAGAGAATTTTCGATACTTGCCTGCATCAACGTTTTGAGATTTCAGTTCTTGATTTCTTTCGTTTTCTTTCAAGGTACAATATAGTTAAATCTTTTTATTTTGTCCTTTACATTTTTCTTCTGATTTGACATAATCCTTAACTTTAAAGATTATAATTAATATGTATAGATATTATGTTTGCATAAGGTTTGGTATGAGAATAGACTGTTTTAAATCTTTCATGGGATTAGAGGAAGCTTAGTCAATTGTACGCTGCATAACAAAGTTGTCATTAAGTGTGATTTAAGTTTTAGATGTTATCATGGATTTAATTTAGAGTAAATCACATTAAATTATTAGAACTCATTAGCATGTTGATTAATGACCGTGGATCTTAGTGATAAAATGAATTTATGTTTTAAAACTTGCTACAAAAACTGTAGATATATATGTATAAATTATTGGAAATTAAATGCAATGTGGATAGTAGGAACTGCATAAATTCATAATTATGATCTTGTTTTTTCTTAACTGTAAGGTAGTATGTTCTTAGATATTTAAGAAGCAAATACATAATCTTGTTTTTTCTTAACTGTAAGGTAGTATAATTGTTCTTAGATATTTAAGAAGCAAATACATTAATTCACGGTGCCCTTTTATTTGTTAGATATTAAAAACTGAAACTTTTGGGACATAGTGAATTTTGACTTGTTTTATTTGTAGCATTAATAATATTGAGATATGGAAATATCATGATTGACTACTATAAAATAATATAGCATAGGTTAAACATTTGTATTGTGCATATGCGATTTATTTAATCCAGAAAATAATAGAAATAGACATGCGTAATAGAAAACGTTGAAAAAATATATATATATTAAGTGTGTGCTAGATTTAATTGAAGTCATAGCAAGTTGTGACAGATAAGGATACATTATGAATTTATTACTATAAGAAATTTTCTTCCATGCATTAATTACCGTGAGTTTAAGGCTTAGTTATTATATCTTTATTTGTTTCGGTAATGCAATTCTTCCTAAGGTAATTAAGTCATGTTGGTTCAGCTTTTGATGATATTATGTGCACTTACAAATACTTGTCAAATGCATACACGACATTTAAAGATTAAATTCTTCATGTTTAGGACAAGCGCGCAGGAGTTAACCACCTAATATTTTGCATTTACTTTTCGTTCAAGTCAAGGTTAAGGTGGGGTTTTTCTTTTATCCTTATTATACACTATATCTTGTTTTTCTCATGCGTTATTCAGTACAGGCAGAGCCTTCGGGCAATTCACGCAGAAAAACCTTCGGGTTAGCCTTCGGGCAATTCACGTTGTAAAACCTTAGGGTTAGCCTTCGAACTATTCACGCAGTAAAACCTTCGGGTTAGCCCTCGGGCATTCACGCAGTACAACCTTCGGGTTAAGCCTCCGGGCTTGGATGTCTAATTTCTCATGTTAAATTCTTTATAGTTTATAGTTTGGATAATGTTTGACCCCATTGAGCGAGCCATACTCACCCCTCTATATTTTCACTTTTTCAGATCATGGTCCGGCAGATGTTTGAAGTGGCGGATGGTGATGGTCACACACGTGAAATGATCTAAAACATTTTTTTAAACGCATTAAATTAGTTTTTATCTTGAACTATGCATTGTCTCTATTTAATTCCGTGAACTAGAAGGTGCACATGTTTTTGAATCCAGACTTCCGCTATTATGAAATGCATTAAAACTTTATTGCTTTTAAAAATCTATTATTTTTGAAAATTAAATTGAGAAGATTAAATTTATGCACGAGGTGACGTCCCCTTAAAAGTTATGAAAATTGGGGCGTTACAAATCTGATGTCAAGACTGAGCTGCCGATACTGCTGAAGAAACTCAGTATGGAAAAGGAGATCAAGATTCAGAGAATTCGCTCAGATAGAGGGACAAAATTTCTCAACTCAGTCATAAAGGAGTACTGTGACACAGAGGGGATTCAGCACGAGACCTCAGCAGCTCGCACTCCTCAGCAGAACGGTCTTGCTGAACGAAAGAACAGAACACTAAAAGAAGCACCAAGAACACTCCTAGCAGACTCTGGACTACCCTCAAAGTTCTGGGCCGATGCTACTGACACCGCCTGTTACACTCAGAACCGCTCACTACTTACAAAGCAACGCATGAAGACGCCATACGAACTTTGGAAATGGAGAATTCCTTCTACTTCTCATTTTTCATATCTTTGGCAGTCCTTGCTTTATCCACAATCACAGGAAGGATCAGTTAAAGGTCTTTGATAGCAAATCTGATCAAGGAGTGTTCTTAGGATACTCTCGAGTCAGTAAAGCCTTCAGGGTCTTTAACTACTGGACCTTTTGCGTGGAGGAAAGCCCTCATGTTATTTTTGATGAGTTTGTTACTGAGTACATGAAACCTAAGAAGACAAATCCTGAAGATGTCAACAGCAAGCTACAGGATCTCACACTGAATGATAAACCTGAAAAGATCCAGCATTGTTGGGATGATGAGTCAGACGAAGAAGAAATCCAGACCCATCCCGCAAGCACTGTAGCTGGGCTGGTTGATTCTACTTAACAGAATCAACATCAGGTAACAATGGTCGATGAGGAAGCCCTAGTGGTAACTGAGACCTCTATTGAGAATATAAACTCAGGGGGAACGACTGATGTTCCTAAGCTAAATGCCCCTAAACTTGGAAATTCAGTAGATCCTAACCTTCTTACTGAATTACTTCAGTCACAGAACAGCACTACTGAAATGCCTAGCACTCCTGTTGACTGTACAGAAGTAATCTCAGAAGAAGAAGCTAAACTCAGACGTTCATGGCTAGACGCTCACTCTTCTGATCTAATCATTGGAGATCCATCAGCAGCAGTAAGGACAAGATCCAGACTAAGTCAAGGAGAAAGCGCTCTCTACTCCTGTTTCTTGTCTACTGAAGAACCTCAGTCAATAGAGGACGCGCTCAACGATGTTGACTGGATCATTGCCATGCAAGAGGAGTTGAACCAGTTTGTCAGAAACGAAGTTTGGGAGCTTGCTGACAGACCTAGACACCAACACGTAATTGGTACTAAGTGGGTCTTCAAGAACAAGCGAGATGAAAACAATGTCATAGTAAGAAACAAAGCTCGACTTATTGCCAAGGCATATTGTCAAGCAGAGGGAATAGACTTTGACGAAACGTTCGCTCCAATCGCCAGATTGGAAACCATTCGTCTATTCCTGGACTATACAACGCATCAAAGATTCAAAGTATATCAAATGGATATTAAGTCAGCGTTTCTGAACGGCGTACTAAAGGAAGAAGTCTACATGGAACAACCGCCCGGCTTTCAGCAAGGACATCAGGTGTATAGACTTCGGAAAGCTCTGTATGGGTTAAAACAAGCACCCAGGGCTTGGTAAGATACCCTATCAGACTTTCTTCTTCAGAAAGGTTTTCAGAAGAGGACAGTAGAGCACACTCTGTTCAGCATTAAGTCAGGCGATGACATTCTACTAGTGCAGATCTACGTGGACGACATCATTTTCGGGTGCAGAAATGTGACTATTTGTCAACAATTCGAGAAAATGATGAAGGAGAAGTTTGAGATGTCAATGATGGGGGAGATGAACTACTTCCTCGGTTTTCAAGTGAAGCAATCACCTGAAGGAATATTCATCAACCAAGCCAAGTACACTCGAGATCTCCTGAAAAGATTTGGCTGCGACTCAAGCAAGCCTGTCAAGATCCCCATGAACACGAATTTTAAAATCGATCTAGACAAAGAGGGAGCTTCTGTTAACTCTACTGATTATAGAGCTATTATTGGTTCTTTATTATATTTAACAGCAAGCAGACCTAACATAACTTATATTGTAGGTGTATGTGCGAGATTTCAGGCGAATCCCAAGCGAAGTCATCTAGACTCAGCAAAGAAGATTCTGCGATACCTGAAGGGAACACCTGACGTTGGGTTATGGTATCCTGTTGATGATAATCTGATTCTAACTGGTTATTCTGATGTTGATTATGCAGGATGCAGGATAGATCAAAAGTCACTTCAGGAACGTGTCAGTTCCTAGGCAGTAAGTTGATATCATTGTTTTTAAATAAACAGCATTCAGTGGCGACGAACACTACTGAAGCTGAGTATATGGTTGCCAGAAGTTGCTGTGCCCAAATCCTTTGGATTCGACAACAACTGCGAGATTATGGTATTACTCAAAATGAAGTGCCCATCTACTGCGACTACACCAGTGTAATTGCAATAACTCAGAACCCAGTTCTACATACGAGATGCAACCACGTGGACATCCGACACCACTTCATCCGAGACCATGTCAAGAAGAAGGATATCAGGATGGAGAAAATTCATACTGATAAGCAAACGGCAGACATACTGATCAAACCATTGGCTGAGAACAGGTTCAGAGAACTCTCAGTCGAGTTAGGTCTACTGGATCCTACTGACTCGAATCAGTAAGAAAATTCTGTACGACAAGTCAGAAAGTCAGACTCAGTACTTGATTCAGTAGGGTGAATCATACAGTACATAGTAAGGGGGAACGTGATGACTTCAACATCACGACAATTCTCCTGAATCGATTCAGTAAACAGCTGATCATAAAAGTTCAGCTAAAGAGGTTTGCGTATAGATTTTATAATTCCTTCAGAAGCATGCGTGCATTTATTAACTCAGTAGCTTGCATTCAGTGGCATGATTTACATTTATTTCCCGCCATAAATTCTTAAGGATAAAGTCAGTAGAAACCGTTTTCATTTAAAATGTCTTATCCTTTGAACTGCCTGCAACGCATTTAATGCATGTCTTCTCACCTTACTCTAATTGTGCAAACCTTACATGGGTCTAGTTTAGAGGTGGCTAAGTATTTATTCCGTTTATAAAATCAAATATGAACCGTCCAGAAAAAGCGAGATTTTATCCTGATCGTTCGATCTTAAAACCCTTGACATTCAAATCTTATAAAATCTGTACATTTTTCTCTCTAATCACACTTTACGCCATTATCACACTTAGAGCTTTTGATCAAACGTCTAAACTGCTGCATACTTAGTCTGCATATTTCTCTCAAGCTCTTTGAATACCGGTAATTTTCATTTCTCTGAAATCTGTATCTGACTAAATCTATTTTCGAGTGCTAACACATTTCTTGCAGATTTCTGATATAATGGCGCCTGTTAAGACCCCGTCCAACATAGAAGAAATCATTGTGTCCAGGGTTCAGTTTGAACCAAAGATGGCCTTCCATCTTGCCGAGCTGTCGTTCATGGAGCCCATTTTCTCCGCTCTAGAGACCTCTGATGCTGCTTCTGACGAAGAACCCCAAGGCATACCTACCCAGACAGGTAGCAGAGTTCTTCTACAATTTGCGCTCTATCGAGGATACGGACGCAGAGGTGACCGTGATCGGATACATGAGGGAGGTTGCCCCTCAGAAATGGGAGGAAAGCCACGCGGACCTCAACGTCCTTAAAGGTTTGAAGTCCATCTTCGAACTACCAGACACTGGTATCTCTCCCATCGGATACAAGGAAGCAGAGCTTAACGACTACATTCGTCGTTTCTGCGGACGAGACGACGTCTCCTTCAAATTCGCCCTACCAAAGAACCAGCTTCTACCGGAGTATAGAGGCCTCGCGTATATCATGATTCATATTATCACGAGCGCCGCCGGTTCTTTTGACCAACTATCCAAGCCCAGACTCCATATCATGATGGCGATAATGGATGGAGTCCAGGTGAACTGGGCACAATTTCTCATGTCCAAGCTGAAGGCTCAGGCTCAAAAGTTTGTTGCCACAGAATCAGGAGAGAGAAGACTGATTAGTGTGGGCAAGCTAATGTATGGGACGAAGGTGTCCATATTGATAGAGGACTCCGTGACGAGCCACGCGTCCTTCGCGGGCATGAAGTATTTTGATAAGAAGCTGATCAAATTCAAAACCAAATAAGCAGTAGAGAAATCTATGGGACGTGGAGCCGAGCTTAAGAAATCATCTACTGATCTACCTCCACGTGCCGAACAACCCAAGAAGAAGAAGCTATCCAAGTCAGGAACTTCCAAGACTGTCTCCTCACCGCCCCCTCAGGTGGAAGACTTACAAGACGCTGACACTGGCATAGAAGGTGCCACGTTGAAGGATAAAGTGCAGCGAGTAAGTACGGAGGAGACTCAGCAGGAAGAAGGAGATGAGCCTGCTGCTGAGGTTTCCTCTGAGCAATCGTCAACCAGTCAGCTGAACCGTCTCCGAGCAGCGGGAGAGGTTGCTAAGCAGATCCCTGAGATATCACACCATCAGGATTTGGTAGACATTGTTGTTCGGGCGAGGACCCAGATGCTGCTTAGGTTCCTGAAGTGGGACATTCTTGCTGATCTCATTCAGCATCATTCTCTGGACTCCTTACTGGCAGAGGAGCAACAGATTCAGTCAGTGATTGGGTTTTGAGAACCCGCCGACATTGCTTCCTTCGAGGACCTTCGCTTAGCCATGCTCTATCTTCTAGAGCTCAGGTCCTCACCTTCGCCTGCCAGAGGCCCATCGCCGCCTGATCATCATGATGATGGAAATGATGACAAGGAACCTAAGGATGCAGAGAAGGGAGACTCTGCTGAGGGAAAGACTCCCAGCGAGCAGGGCGATTCACCACCTCCTCCTCCGAAATCAGGTGTTGCCCTAGTTGCTTCGTCGTCTTGACAGTAAGAGCTCGCTGCCTCTAAGAAGAAGCTCGGTACCTCCTTCTGTCAGATTAAGCCAATAGGTACCGTGTCCTCTAAGTCAGTCAACCGAGCGATAAGGAAGCAAGGAGACAAGAATCGTCTCCTGGCTAAGGATGTGCACCTGAAGTGGGCACAATACACCAAGGCTCAGATAGAGAAGGTTGACTCACTGACTGGCGCAGTCAAGAAGGTCTCAGACGTTCCTACTCCTAACTTCCAGGAGATCATCGAGACTGCGCTAGCAGCTCAGAAGGCGGACATGGACGCTCAATGTCAGCAGTTGCTGGAAGCTCAGCAGAAGAAATTCTCCGAGCAACTGACTGCGACTTTGGCCAATGTCCAGGCTACCATGGATGAGAGGAACATGGTTGCCACCTCAAGTGTATCAGCAGCTATTGAAACTCATGCGGCATCCCTGAAACTCATCCAGAAGGAGATGACCGACTCCCTCGATGCATCGCTTCTTCAACAACGCAATCAAACAGATACCCAAATCCGACAAATCTGCTAGGCTCTGGAGGATGACTGGGTGCATTCCTGTGATGCGGTCGGGGATTTCAACACTACCTCTTCGCGAGATAAAGTCAGCTGTCTACGCACTCCAACTGGAAGTGACAACAATCAAGACTCTCCTAACCTCGGCAGATGATGCCAAAAAGGGGGAAGGAAAGGTGAAGGAGGTGTTGGTGGAGTCAGTCGAGAGGGAACCGATTAAGGGGGAAGGTTCAGCTCAGTCTGAAACCAGTTCTGTCCCCACTCCCTCAGTCCAAATTCAATCAGAAGCTCAGCCCATTGCTCCTAAAGCAGGGCCCTCTGAGCCTCAGCAGCAGACAACGCAGGTTGGCGGATCAGGTGAAGGATCCTCAGCCCAGGCGCACATTGAAGATGTGGCCCACTTTGTCCAAGGCTCAGATAATGAAGAAGAGCCCCTGCCATCTAAAAGGCCCGGAAAGGAGATTGCTACTGAGAGCACTCCTCCTCCTTCTCTGTCGCCTAAGTTCAAGAATCGTGAAGAGCAGGAAGAGCATGATAAGAGGGTGGCACAACAGCTGCAAGACCAGCTGATTATGAGATGAGGATGGAGGAAGAAGCTCAGAAGAAGAGAGTTGTTGGGTGATGATTCTATCCTTAGCAGTATTAGATATAGTGAGAAATGATTCTATCTTCTGTACTGACCGATACTCTGTAGCCTTGTGCTCTGAATTAGTCTGAAGATTTGAAGATCCCAAAACCCTATCTTGATCGGTGAACCTTTAAGTTGTAACCTGTTTTTGTCTCTGAGGTTTCAGACTCAGTAGACCCTCTGCAAACAGTTGCTTATCCGCCTCAGCACCAGAAATAGAAGACTCAGTAAATACTGGACTCAGTAGGAGTAGTATACTGAAAGGAGTCAGTGGAACTGAACTCAACAGGAGTAGTTCACTGTACTCAGAGTTGATATTCAGTAAAGTAGACTCAGCAGGAGTTCACTACTGAATCAAAGATCAGACTTAACAATGGCAAGACAGTCGTCTGAACTGTCAGATCTTTCAAAGACAATCAGCATAGTCAAGTACGAGGAAGAGAGAAGTCAGCTTCAAATCTCCTTGAAGTATGTCCTGTCTCAACCACTTTCTGAACCTCGACCAATGACAAGTAGACACCTGTCCTACAGCTACTAAAGCTGCAAGTTAACAACTTTCCGAAAAAGAGGGAAAAGATTCTGCAAATGCTACAAAAGAGCCGTTAGCTACCCAAAAGAGATAGACAAAGGATCATCGTCTCCAACGGATCTTTCCTAGTCTCTTCTGTATAAATAGAGGGATAAATCAAATTCAAAGCTCATGACGCGAGAAACGAAAGAAAAAGAAAAACCGCATACACAGAGCATTCAAACGAGCAAACTCGAAAAGCCTAAGTTCTCCGCAAGAAGTTCGAAGAATTCATCTCCATCAAAGAACTATATTCTAGCTCTTAGGGAACCAAGCTTAACTGTTAAATACAGCCTCTAGTATCCAAACGACGATACACGAACCCAAAGTCATACTCAGTTGTTCGTCATTCTAGAAGCCACTTCATTGTTCCCTATCCCTCTAACCTAAGCTCAATAGAATATGTCCATAACTTAGACGAAGGAGTTCATCTTTGAACTGTTCTTTATTATAAAGAATGAACTGTTCTTTATTGTAAAGAACTCCTGCATAGTTGGAGAGTTTTTCAAACACTCAGTTTGATAACCTTGTAAACTGAGACTTGCTCAGTATAAATCTCAAGACCAGAGTTTGTCCAGCGTACAAACCAACTGAGACTACCTCACTATAATAAATAGCTTCCTGATCATTCGGGACAGTGGACGTAGGATTTTTGTGTCCGAACCACTTTAAAAATCTCTGTGTCTTGTGTCTCGTATTATTTTTCACTGTTGCATTGATTTAACTGTTCATATTGAAAAGCCTTCTTAAATCATTCAACTGAGTTTCAGTGAACTTAACTGATTGCACTAATCTACTCAAACTGTTTTATTAAAAACGTTTTCCAACTCAACTGAATTGGGCCTACACTATTCCGCACCACTGAACTCTATCTGCAAGATACTGAATTCTGACTCTCAGTCAGCTAGCAGATCTCAGTAGAGTCAGTCACTCTACCAACACGATTCAGAACAGCTTATCTGGTCTGCTGAACCTGTTCAGCACGACACTATCCTGAAAAAGGACTGCTCGTGTTTAAGTTGAGAAATCGGTTTTCATTTGTATTCACCCCCCCCCCTCTACACCTGAACGTGCTCTTAGGACCAACAATTGGTATCAGAGCAGGAGTTCTCTAAGTCTCTTATTATTATGAAACTGGTCTACTTGAACGGATCCGGAAAACGTTTTCACTGCATATCATTCTTCATTCATATCATTATCAAATGTGTCTGATATGTCAGGTATAAGGATGGTGCCCATGTTCTCAGTAGAGAACTACGGCGTATGGCGAGTCAGAATGGAAGCTCATCCGACCTCTCTCCACGACAGCATGACAACAGTTCTTGAGGATAGACCTATCGTCCCCATGATAGATAGTGTCGTAACCGAGGATCCAGCAGATGGAGGTAGAATGGTGACCGGGAAGAAGATTCCCAAGGATAGAAGTCTCTTCACCCCAGAGGAGAAGAAGCTTCACAACTTAGACCGTGTCGCCAGAAACGCCATACTAACCACCCTGAATGATTCCTATCTCAGGAGAGTTTAGGACTGCAAGTCCGCGAAGGAACTCTGGGATGCTCTAGCGCTACTGAGTCGGGGGACTCAGAAGATCAAAGCAAATAAACTTGCGCTGGAACTCCAAAAGCTGGAAAGATTGTCGCTCATGCCTGATGACACCATTGAAGATCTCAACGTCAGACTCACGAATCTGATGAACTCCATCAACGGGCTAGGAAAAACATTCTCCAACCGAGAAATGAATCTCAAGATTTTGAGGGCACTGCCAGATGGTCGTTGGACTCCTTTCGCTACATTACTACGTCATTCTGATTTAGATATTGTTACTCCTGACCATATCTTTTCAGAACTCAAAGCAGAGGAATTCGAGTTTGGCTTACCTCAAAGGAAGCAGCGAGCTGAAGCTGACATCAAAATCGACCATGCATTCAAAGCATCAGTCAGCTCAGCAGCTCCAGCGCCTAGCAAGGCTGAACCTTCACTCACTGACATACAAGAAGGCAATCTAGCCAAGAAATATACACTGCTTGCCGTAAAATACTAGAAGGAGAAAGAGAGGCGCAGAAAGCTCTCAAGAGTTGTCAGAGACTCTAAGGGTAAGAATGAATACACACCCAAGCGCACTCTTGACTCACATACTTCTAAATGCAGGAAACAGGATGACTCAGCACAGTCAAAAGACAGTGAAAGTAAGGAAGAAAGAGTCACCACCTGCTACAACTGCAAAAAGCCAGGACATTATCAGTATGATTGTCCTGAGCTCAGCACTGCTGAACGAGCAGCTCGCAAAGCTCGAAGGGAGAAGTTCATCAAGAAGAGACAAGCATACATTACTGGTGAACTCTCAGATGACTCAGATGAAGTTGATTCCTTCATGGATTCATCGGATGATAAAGCAGCCTTCATGGCCTTAGAGCTTGAAAATGAAGAAGATACTGAAAAGTGTCTCATGGCGGGAGAAGAGGATGAGGTAAACTCTCATGAACCATTTAATTCCTCTTCACATTGCACACAGGACACTCTTTCAGGTGCAGATGAGAATTTGGACGTCGCGATCGCATATGAAGAACTACTCGACGAACAAATTTAGATGAGTCTGCGGCTCAGTAAGACTCTTCAGGAATTGGATACCCTGAAAGTGGAGAATCAGAGACTTTCTCAGAAGAGTCAGGTTGCTACAGAGTCTGAAGGACTTGTGTTGAGACTCAGGGAGGAGATAAACTCTCTGATGGCCAAGTCTCAGCAGCAAGAAGATCGGATCTCAGTTCTGACCAATGACTTAACTCAGAAAGATACTGAACTGAGTCTACTGAAGCAAGAACTGTCAGGAATTCAGACCGAGCATGAAACGCTAAAGAAAAGTGATGATGTCAGGAGAAACCTGATGACTGAGCGTTACATGGGTGCTGAAAAAAAGCTAGAGGATATGCTAGCAAGCAACAAGCCCAAGCATTGTAAGGAAGGACTTGGATTCAGCCAGGGAACTTCCTCATCTACCCCCGTACACTCAGAAGTGCGACTTGCTGATAGGTTTGTTCAAGGGGAGACCATCAATGCAGACATACTGAATCCCCTAGCCAAGAACAAACAGAAGATGAAGGCACCTCATCCTACACATCAGCACTCTGACAAGAAGATCAGCACCAAAACACCCCAGTTCAATCAAGGGGGAACCAGCAAATCAAAATGGGCTGATCAGTATGGACCTCCTCAGCTGACACATCCAGCTCAGTATGGGTCATATTATTATGATCCTATAGTCAGGAGAGGATCCAAAAGTCAGAAGAAGAAGAAGAAGAAAGCCGCACAAAGGGCAAAGGTCAGCAGTCCACCCACTCAGAATATCAGGACTCCTGAACCTAAAAAGCCTAAAAAGTCAGCATCGACCAGTCCAGTGGTCAGATACGTTGACGCAAGTGGAAAGAAGTTATCTGAGACCACCAGGGTCGTAAGACAAATATGGGTTACCAAAACTAACATCTAAGTGCCCAAAATCAAAATAAAGGGTACCTAAACATAATTCTGTTTTGCAGGTGCACAAAGATCCTTGGTATGTGGACAGCGGATGCTCAAGACACATGACTTACCAAAAGGACGTGCTGAAGAATTATACAACTGAAGAAGGACCCCGAATCGAGTTTGGAGACAATGCCAAAGGCTATACCAAAGGCTATGGAACACTCAGCATTGGAACTGCCAAAGTTCCAAGAGTATCATATGTTGAAGGACTTCAGCTTAACCTTCTCTCTATTAGTCAATTTTGTGATAACTCGAATAGAGTGATATTTGACGCTGGTTTCTGTGATGTTATTGATAAATCCACAGGGAAAACAGTGTTATCAGGTTCGCGCAAGAAGAATATCTATGTAGCTAACTGGAACTCAGCTGAAACTGAAGTTTGTCTGTTGGCGAAGAATGACAGCAGAACGGGTTGGCTTTGGCATAGGAGACTCAACCATCTCAACTTTAAGACGCTCAACAAATTAGGAAGAAACACTCTAGCAAGAGGACTGCCGAATGAAGTATTCAACAAAGACACTCAGTGTGAAGCATGTCTGAAGGGAAAGAAAACAAAGAAACAAAATCCACTTGTTCCATCTCCTTCCACTGATGGAATCCTTCAGCTACTACATATGGATTTGTTCGGTCCAGTCTCTCCGGTGACGATCAGAGGCAAGAAGTATGCATTAGTGGTCATTGATGACTACTCGCGCTACACATGAGTCATATTTATTGCCAACAAGTCTGACGTCAAAACAGAGTTACCAACGCTTCTGAAAAAGCTCAGTGTCGAGAAGAACACCAAAATTGTCAAAATTCGTTCAGACAGAGGAACTGAGTTCCTTAATTTCATGGTGGAGGAGTTCTGCAAAGCAGAAGGAATAGAGCATGAGACATCTGCTGCGTGCACCCCTCAGCAGAATAGGGTTGCTGAACGAAAGAATCGAACACTCAAAGAAGCAGCAAGAACTCTATTCGCAGACTCAGGACTCCCATCCAAATTCTGGCCAAAGCTATTGACACCTGCATGTTACACTCAGAACCGATCTCTACTGACAAAGCAACATAAGAGGACACCATATGAACTATGGAACGGCAGGAAGCCTTCTCTATCTTATTTCCATATTTTTGGGTGTTCGTGCTTTATCCACAATAATGGGAAAGATCAGCTGAAAAATTTTGATAGCAAGTCAGATCAGGGAGTGTTCTTAGGATACTCCCGGGTCAGCAAAGCTTCAGGGTATTCAACTATCGAACCCTTTGCGTGGAAGAAAGCCCTCGTGTTGTTTTTAATGAGTTTTCTACTGAAGACAGGAGCAATAGCTCTAAATCTGAATCTGAGGACATCAGTAAGCAGCTACAGGATCTGAGCTTAAAAGACAAAGTCGAAAAGATCCAGCTATGTTGGGATGATGATTCAGATGAGGAAACTGAAGATAAGTCTACTGAATCTCAACCTACAGCAGAGGTAGCTGAGCAGATTGACTCTCCTAAACAGAGTCAATCCCAGGTAACTCAGGTCGATGAAGAAACCCAAGAGGTAACTGAGACCACTACTGAGAATAACAACTCAGGGGGAACAACTGAAGATCCTGAGCTGAATGCCCCTGAACCTGGTGACTCAGTAGATCACACTCTCATAACTGAACTGCTTCAATCTCAGAATAGTACAACTGAAATGCCTAACTCACCTACTATCTGTGTTGAACAAATTTCAGATGAAGAGCTGAAACATCGAAGATCGTGGCTGGATGCTCATACTTCTGATTTATTCATTGGAGATCCTTCAGCAAGCGTAAAGACAAGATCCAGATTCTGTCAGGGAGAAAGCGCCTTATACTCCTGCTTCTTGTCTACTAAAGAACCTCAGACAATCGAGGACGCACTGAACGATGCTGACTGGATCATAGCCATGCAGGAGGAGCTGAATCAGTTTACGAGAAACGAAGTTTGGGAGCTTGTTGACAGACCCCGGCATCAACACGTGATTGGAACAAAATGGGTCTTCAAGAACAAGCGGGATGAAAACAACGTCATAGTAAGGAATAAAGCAAGACTCATAGCAAAAGGCTACTGTCAACCTGAAGGGATAGATTTCGATGAGACTTTCGCTCCAGTTGCAAGATTGAAGGCAATCAGACTATTTCTAGCCTACGCAACACATCAAAGATTCAGAGTCTATCAAATGGATGTGAAGTCTGCTTTCCTGAACGGCGTGCTGAAAGAAGAAGTCTATGTGGAACAACCGCCCGGCTTTCAGCAGGGACATCAAGTTTGTAGACTCAGAAAGGCTCTGTATGGGTTAAAACAAACACCCAGGGCTTGGTACGATACCCTATCTGAGTTTCTTCTTCAGAAAGGTTTTCAAAAAGGCACAGTAGATCGCACATTATTCAGCATTCGACTGGAAGACGACCTATTACTCGTGCAGATCTACGTAGATGACATCATCTTCAGCTTGAAGAACGTCATCATGTGTCGCAGTTTAAGAAAATGATGAAGGATAAGTTCAAGATGTCAATGATGGGAGAAATGAACTATTTCCTCGGCTTTCAAGTCAAACAATTTGAGAAGGGAACGTTCATTAATCAAGGCAAATACACTCGAGACCTCATCAAAAGATTCGGTTGCACATCCGGCAAACCTATCAAGATCTCGATGAACACGAATATGAAGATTGATCTTGATAAAGAGGGAGTATCAGTAGACCAAACTGAATTTCGTGCAATAATTGGTTCTTTATTATACTTAACAGCTACTCGTCCTGGCATAACTTATGCTGTAGGTGTCTGTGCTCGATTTCAGGCGAATCCAAAGCAGAGTCACATGGACTCAGCAAAGAAGATTCTCCGCTATCTCAGAGGAACACCTGACATGGGTTTATGGTATCCAGCTGATGATAATATAGAACTAACTGGTTATTCTGATGCTGACTATGCAGGGTGTAGAATTGACCGAAAATCAACTTCAAGAACGTGTCAGTTCCTTGGCAGTAAGTTGATCTCATGGTTTTCAAAGAAACAGCACTCAGTAGCCATGTTAACTACTGAAGCTGAATACATGGCTGCCGGAAGTTGCTGCGCCCAAATCCTTTGGCTGAGACAGCAGCTACGCGACTATGACGTCATTCAGAATGAAGTGCCAATCTTCTGCGACAGTACCAGTGCCATTGCAATCACTCAGAATCATGTACTTCATACAAGATGCAAGCACGTGGACATCAGACATCACTTCATTCGTGACCATGTCGAGAAAAAGGATATCAGAATGGAAAAGATCCATACTGACCGACAAAGGGCCGATATATCGACCAAGCCTCTAGGCGAAGCCGATTCGAGAGAACTTTCGGTAGAGCTAGGTCTGCTTGGACCCTACCGACTCCGGTCGGTAAGAGGATTCGGGAGACGAGCATTCGAGGGGGGGGAATGTTCACTCTCAATACTGAGTAAAATCAGTGTGTAGAGACTCAGCAACCATCTACACGAGGTATCAGCTGACTACGATGTTCAGCTGACAGGTTTGCGTATCTCTACTCAGTAGTAGCCAATAGAACAGTTCTATGCATTTATGATTCAGATTCAGCACCGTATTCAATGCCTTAAGAATTATCATTTAATATTAACGGTTTACATTTAATGCACGACATTCTATGCATAAGCTTGTTGAACTCTGCCACGCATTTAATGCATGTCGTATCATAGTTACTTCTTAGGCTATATACAACTGTCTTTGACTTAGGCGGCTAATTTGATCATTGCCTATTTTATAATACTTAATCTTAGCCTTCCATCTCAAAAAGCGGGTTTTAAATTGAACCGTTGATCGTTAACCGTTCACATTCTCTTAGATATATGTTTACGATCATATCTTTGAAACCGCCATTTGCGAACTATCAAATCTTGAACTCTGAAATTTCTGAGATCTCATTACTTGCAAACCTTACTTGCAATCTCTTTCAAATCTTCAAAATTTCTCAAAAATTTCAATGGTATGATATCAAATCTTTCTGACAACTTATATGATTACTCAGCATCGCTATATTTTTTATATATATCCATTCGATACTGATAATCTTGTTTGTTACAGATAAAATGTCAGGAAATGTTGTTTATGCTCCAGAGAATATGCAAGAAATCCTAGAGAAAGACCGTGTCTGGTGCGAGCCAGTCATGGAGTTTGACGTCTACGATCTGAACTACATGGAGGAGATTTTCTTAGCTCTCAGAGAAACCGGTCTAGAAGGCTTTCTGACAAAGAAGCCCACATTCTTCCTTCCTCGACAGGTTGCAGAGATCTACTTGAATTTCGATTCAGTAGACGGAGATATCCGAGGGAAATTCGTCGTCCACACAGTTGGCGATCCCTCGAGGACGGATATAGAGGTGAAGCAGATATCAATCAAAGAGGCTCTTCGGAGAAGCTTCAATCTACCAAGCGAAGGTGTCAGCACCGTGGGATACAATGATGATCAAATGGATGACTACTTATCCATTTTCTGCGGGAAGCCTACAGTCTTCAGAGCCGCATTTCCCAAGAATACTATGCTACCTCAGTATAGAGCTCTTGCATACATCGTGACTCAGCTGCTGACGAGTCAAGCAGGATCATTCGATCAGGTGTCCAGACCAAAGCTACAACTGATGATGGCCATCTATGATAGGGCCAAGATCAACTGGACAGAGTTATTCCTACGGGAATTTATGGTGCAGTCCGCAAAATTTGACAAAGCATCCAACAGGCTGAGCGCCAAAGGGAAGCTACTTTATGGACTAAAGATCTCAGTGATGATCGAAGACTACTGCACTTCTGACCAGATCACATTTGCTGACAAGCAGTACTTCAACGTTAAAAAGGTCAGGTTTCAGAACAGGGCAGCAGCCCTTCAGCAGATTGGCTCCGGGCCTACAACTCTGCAAACAACGCCTCAGAAGACTGCGCCTTCAAAGAAAAGGTCTCCTCAAGCTAAAATGACTATGGCACCGGCGAAAAGGCTGAAGAAGGTCAGCACAGCGTTGCCTACTGAGACAGAGGCAGAGCCAGAGGCAGCAGCTACTGAACCTCCTCTGCAGCTCAGAGATGAATCCGAGTCTTCTGAGAAGACTCCGTCAGTGGAGAAAGCCGTCTCCACTGAACATGAAGAAGTAGTGGACCAAGGGGTCCCAGCTGAAGAAGTCCAGGTCAAAGATGTTCAAGCCCTGGAGAGCCCCTTGGATATCCCTCCTCTCAGCAGTCACCCCTCTGCTGAGAAACAGGCGTCTCCTATAGAGATAGAGGAATCCGAGACAGCCTCAGAAGAAGAGTCTATCGGGATGGAAGCTTCAGCTTTTCAATCCAGAGCATCTCGAGAGATCACAAAGCACATACCGGAGATCTCAGGCCACAGCGATCTAGTTCTCATTGCGAGACAGGCGAGATTCCACATGCTGCTCAGGTTCCAGGAGTGGCACAATTTGCAACGTCTCATCACACATCACTCCTGCGAACAACTCCATGAGGAGGAACTGAGGATCAGAGTGTAGATCGGCTACTCCGAGCCAGCTGACCTCGGAACCTTGGAGGATTTGAGGGCGGCCATGCTGACAATGCTGAATGACCGTCAGCTAGCATCGGCCTCAGCACCCTCTGATGGGTCTGACCCCGATGGTCAGGACCCGCCCCGTGATTCAGGCCCTGAGAAGCCTGATGAGGGAACTCAACCGGACAAGGATACTCCCGAGCCTACTGAACTTCCTCTCCGTATCCTTGCTCCTGGGAAGTCGGCGGCTGGTACTTCGACTTCTGCAGAGCCTGCTCAGCTCTTGCTAGAATCGACGTTCGAAGTAGCGCCCAACCCCAAAAGCCAACGATCGAAGTCAGTGGCGAAGGCTCTCAGAAGCCAGGGTACTCAGAACAGGCTTCTTGCCCGTGCAGTCCACAAGACATGGCGACAAACTGCCCAAGCCACAAGCGCAGAGATTCAGGGACTCAAAACCACATTGTCAGAATCTTCTGTCCCTGACTTCTCCAACATCATATCTCAAGCGCTAGACACTCAACGAGCTGACTTCGAGGCTCAGCTCAGATTGATTCAGGAAGGCCAGGATAAGTTGATTAAAAATCTCAAGGCCTCTCAGATTTCTCATACTGAATCAGTCACAAACATCTCTCAGGACAACAAGCTCAGACTCAACTCAATTCAGAAGGCCTGGAAGAGACTATTGAACAAAAGCTGAACGAGTTCAAGGCTGCTGCAGATCAGTCTCATAAAGAGTACAAACTTGAGATGATCCTTGAGAAGAACGAGCTGCACGAGGCGCTGACCAAGATCCACACCAAACTAAACGAATTGTCAGCCTCGTACTCCAGCCTGAACAAGAAGGTATCCGCTCCACCTCCTATTATCATTGATGATGCCACAAAGGGGGAAAGGATGGCTAAGCAGACAAAAGCTGATACTGAAAAATCAACTAAGGGGGAAGCCACCAAGGAGCTGGTACTGAAGACTCCTAAGAAGGTAAGGTCAGTAGCAGGAGCAAGCTCAGCTCAGACATCTTCTCCTACTGAACCTACCACAACTGGTGAGGCCAAAGGTGTCTCAGCTGCAGTTGCAGCATCAACTGAGACTGGCCCAAGTGGCTCAGGAACCAAAGAAGTAGCGACTCAGGCAACTCAGACTCCACTTGACATCATTAAGGAAGTTGCTGAGTACGCAGACGAGGAGGACTCGGAAGACGAAGAAGCTCCTCTTCCACCTCCAGTTACTGGAAAAGGAAAGAAAATCCTTAAACTCCTGACCCCTCCCTCCAAGAAATCTAAGAGATATATTACTCCGGAGGAGGAGGCTCAGATTGCCGCAGATGAGAAACTGGCTAGGGAGATAGCCGAAGCTGAAGCAGCCAACAAACCAATAGCTAAGCCTGCTAAAGGTAAGACAAAGGCTCCAGCTCGCGGTGGCAAAAGACCATCTACTACAAGACTGCCTCCTAGGAAGCTCAAACTCAGCGATGAAGCTGACAGAGAAAAGGAGAAGCAACAGCAGCAGTCTACTGAGAAGCAGGGTACTTCAAAAGAGAAATCATCAACTCCTGCTAACTCAGAGGAAGAGCCGCCTCACAAGCCCTCCTATACTGCCTCTAAGGTACAGGATGCTGAAATGGATGCAGTCTGGGCTCAAATGGACAGATATCTTTATAGAGGAGAAGAGGCCAGGCAAATAGAAGGCGCCGAGAACGGATCGGAATGGCAGATCTTGAGGCACTCAGAATCAGAACTGAAAAAGAAGCCAGTCAGAGGATTCCTTCAGAAGCTGATATTCCTTACAGATACAGGAAATTCAGGAAGCCTACTGATCTGAAGATATACAGATGGCCGAGAACTGATGAATGGATACTAGTAGAATACACTCAGAGATGGGAAGCACTGAAGATAGAGTTCATCAAAAGGAACTACTTCTGGAGATTCTGGTCTGAAAAACGAAAAGCTGAAGCTTATACTGAATGGACGATGAGAACAGACTTAGACATGTACGCCTGGATGCAGAAAGCTGTCAAAGAGAATGTCAAAGTCAGAGTCCCAGACCCCAGAATACTGCCACCCCCACGAAGACTGGATGGATCTATTCACTATGGTGTCATTGAGAAAGAAGTGAAGGCCGCTGCTGAAGCCAAATTCCTTGATGAAGAAGACCCAACGGACTTTGCTGAGATACTGAAGCTGAGGAAGATCACATATAGGATGTATGGAGTGCCCCTTCCTGAATCTCAATCGCAAGATTTCAAAGACATGATTAGGCAATTTAAATGATTCCTTGCTTCTGTACTCTTTTGTTTTTCTAGTATAGCAGAGATGTATCTGTACTGATTTTTCTTACATTATATATGATATCTCTGTTTTTTGGCTCTGACAATATCTTATTGTCTGAATAGTCGTGTTCTTTTATGCTTAACACTCAGAATCACTGAAGTGATTACCGTCTCACACACTCACTGTCTGATTTTCTGTTAGTTTATTTCTTAGCCAGATTCTGTTAGACTTGTTGTATTTCGGGGAAAACAGGGAGAATATGCTTAGTCTCTATATTCTGACTTTTTGCCCTGATCCTCTCAGTAGTCTAGGATTTGAAGAACAACTCCACTGATTCTACTTGTAATATTTGTAAGGAGCTCTATTTCTAACTAGTCATAGTGTTAGATGTTGATTTTTGTTGATAGGTTTTGGCATTATCAAATAGGGGAAAATTGTTGGGTAATGATTCTATCCTCAGAAGTATTAGATATAGTGGGAAATGATTCTATCTTCTATACTGACCGATACTCAGTAGCCTTGTGCTCTGAATTAGTCTGAAGATTAGAAGATCCCAAAACCCTATCTTGATCGGTGAACCTTTAAGTTGTAACCTATTTTTGTCTCTGAGGTTTCAGACTCAGTAAACCCTCTGCTCTGGTTCAGGCATTCAGTTGATTATCCGCCTCAGCACCAGAAGTAGAAGACTCAATAAATACTGGACTCAGTAGGAGCAGTATACTGAAAGGAGTCAGTGGAACTGAACTCAACAGGAGTAGTTCACTATACTCAGAGTTGATCTTCAGTAAAGTAGACTCAGCAGGAGTTCACTACTGAATCAAAGATCAGACTTAGCAACGGCCAGACAGTCGTCTGAACTGTCAGATCTTTCAAAGACAATCAGCATAGTCAAGTACGAGGAAGAGAGAAGTCAGCTTCAAATCTCTTTGAAGTCTGTTCTGTCTCAACCACTTTCTGAACCTCGACCAATGACAAGCAGACACCTGTCCTACACCTACTAAAGCTGCAAGTCAACAACTTTCCAAAAAAGAGGGAAAAGATTCTGCAAATGCTACAAAAGAGCCGTTAGCTACCCAAAAGAGAGAGACAAAGGATCATCGTCTCCAACGGATCTTTCCTAGTCTCTTCTCTATAAATAGAGGGATAAATAAAATTTGAAGCTCACGACGCGAGAAACGAATGAAAAAGATAAACCGCATACACAGAGCATTCAAACGAGCAAACTCGAAAAGTCTAAGTTCTCCGCAAGAAGTTCGAAGAATTCATCTCCGGCGAAGAACTATATTCTAGCTCTTAGGGAACCAAGCTGAACTGTTAAATACAGCCTCTAGTATCCAAACGACGATACACGAACCCAAAGTCATACTCAGTTGTTCGTCGTTCTAGAAGCCACTTCATTGTTCCCTATCCCTCTAACCTAAGCTCAATAGAATATATCCATAGCTTAGACGAAGGAGTTCATCTTTGAACTGTTCTTTATTGTAAATAACTCCTTCATAGTTGGAGAGTTTTTCAAACACTCAGTTTGATAATATTGTAAACTAAGACTTGCTCAGTATAAATCTCAAGACCAGAGTTTGTCCATCGTACAAACCAACTGAGACTACCTCAGTATAATAAATAGCTTCCTGATCATTCGGGACAGTGGACGTAGGATTTTTGTGTCCGAACCACTTTAAAAATCTCTGTGTCTTGTGTCTCGTATTCTTTTTCACTATTGCATTGATTTAATTGTTCATACTGAAAAGCCTTCTTAAATCATTCAACTGAGTTTCAGCGAACTTAACTGATTGCACTAATCTACTAAAAGTGTTTTATTAAAAACGTTTTCCAACTCAACTGAATTGGGCCTACACTATTCCGCACCACTGAACTCTATCTGCAAGATACTGAATTCTAACTCTCAGTCAGCTAGCAGATCTCAGTAGAGTCAGTCACTCTGCCAACACGATTCAGAACAGCTTATCTGGTCTGCTGAACCTGTTCAGCACGACACTATGCTGAATCGGTTTTTAGGTGTATTCACCCCCCCCTCTACACCTGAACGTGCTCTCGGGACCAACAAGAGTCCCCATGTCCAGGACATCGAAGAGTCAAGCTAAACTGATAATGGCTCAGCGGAAAAAGAAAGCACAATCTGCTCCGGAGCCTACTGAAGACTCTGACACCGACAACCTGCCCCTTGCTCAATGACAAAAAAACCTTCCTAAACTCACAGCTGAGCAAGAAGCGCAGAGGACAAGGCTACGTGGGACGCAGTGCAGAAAGGGCTTAACCTCAGAACAAGAGACAGACGCGCTGCAGAGCTGAGAGAGAAGAAGAGACAGGCTGATCTGGCTAAGATCATAGAGCTGACCGAACAAGCAGCCAGAGAGCCTATCCTAGACTGTAGCAAGAAGATTCCCAGGAAATCCAAATTCTTCTGGCGCGGTGCTCAGAAGCCACACTTGAAGAAAACTCCGCATCACCGCGTCGACAAGTGGATTCCTTGGAATTTGAACGAGGAGTGGGAGGAGCTGAAGGACGATTTTATCAAGGCATACTATGTATGGCAGTGCTATCTTCCAGAAGTTTCGGTGGTCGATCTCTTTGATCAGTCTCTTTATCATCACGACCCCAACTTCAGAGCTCAGATAAAGCTCCTGTTGTTCAAGGAAAAGCTGCCATTCACAGCCCCTGCCTACCGCCCACTGAATCCTCCGATGACTACGCAAGGCGTCGTCCGTACGAAGGAGATTGAAGAGGAAGAAGAGACAGTTGTTCGTTACAACAATCTCGACATCCTGACGACAGATGATCTCATTCCCATCCAGGCCCTGAGGGAAAGAATTTACAAATCTTACGGGTTAGATGCTCCTGCTACCAAGTCTGCTGATTTCAAAGTTAAGATCAAGAAGTTCAGACGTTAGCAGTTTCTGTGTTTCCTCATTTCTTCTGATGTAATAGCATAGACTGATGTAATCCCTTATCATATTTTAATATATTTGTCATATTTTAATATATCAATTTTTGCTATTAGCCAGACAACTACTCATTGTCTTTAAGATATGTTATCTTTCTTTAACACACTGATCACTAAGGTGATCTGACACACACTCACATAACATGTTTCTTCTGATATGCCTATCTTTTATGAGTTGTTAACCTTGCTATCATTGTTCAGTTGTTACTGAATCCTCTTGGGTTAGTAGTTTAGTACTTAGTGGTTTTGACATCATCAATTAGGGGGAAATTGTTGGGATATGAGTCAGTGGTCGTTTAGATCATTGCTAGGGGGTAGTTAGAACTGACGTCAGTGGTCTTATCAGCAGACCTCCGTCGAAGACTCAGTACGATTCTTATCTATTGAATGCGAGAAGAGCTCAGTACCTTCAGAGTCACCAGTTGACTGTCCTCAGTAGAAGACTCCTATTAGCAGACTCAGATGAAGAAGTCAGTATGATCGCTTCAGATCTACTGATCATATGCAACTCAGTTGCAAATCCGACATGGAAACAAATGCCCAACTTTTATTGTCATTCGAAAGTCAGTAGAGTCTATTCATACGAGGATCAGTGAGAGTAAACTCAGATGAAGACTGATGTCTGACAAGTCTCACCTACCACAAACCTCGTCCAATGAGAAGCAACCAAAGCTTTACCTGCTCTGATATTAAAGCTGCTCTCATGTACAGAAGCCAACCACTCTGCGGCGCTACTTCGAAAACTTATGGCCATTTTTCTTGGAAGTTTGTGACACGTGGCATCGTCCTCTCCAATGGATACATGCCTGGGTCACGACTATAAATAGAGAAGAGTTTCCAAGCTCAACGCACGGGACATCAAAGGGAATACACGCTCATAACATAAAAACTCTCTAGCGCATTCAAGCCAATCCAGCGAAGAACTTGCTTAGTTGAATATCCGTAGTTCTTCTCTCTAGAGATTCTTTAGTTCCCTCTTCTCTATCTAAACTCCATTGTTATATCCATAGCTTAGAACCTTCGAAGGAGTTCACTTTCTGTGAATTATTCTTATTGTAAGAACTCCTTCATTGTTGGAGAAAATCCCCTCCCCTTCAAACTTCGGATTGATTTGTAAAGTCGCTAAGGACTATAACTTAGAAGGGTCTGTCCAGCGTACAGATTCCTTGTTGAGACTTGCTCAGATAAATCAACAAGAACTCCTGTTCTGCAGGACCGTGGACATAGGATCTTGCGTATCCGAACCACGTTAAAAATTGCTTGTGTTATTTACTGTTTTATTGCATTGTTCTCAAATCGATTTACAAATTCATACTTTGCATAAAACGTATTTAAAAGTGCACCAGCCAAAACATATTTGGTTTGCGAAAACACGTTTTCAAAAGAGACAAAGTCTATCGGGCCCCACACTTATCCGCACTGAAACTCTCCGACTGAACTCTCTATACTGACAGAAGTCAGTAGAACGGACTCAGTAGTTGAGACACTCTGACCCGCGATCAGAAGGTTATTATTTGGCACTGTTCATCAGTTGCACTTAACAGCTCAACTGTCCTTCGCGTTTGAGGAAAAACTTGTACTCAGGTGTATTCACACCCCCCCCCCCCCCTACACCTGACACTCGTCGTCGGACCAACAAAAACCCTCACCTCCCCTCCCACTGCCGCCTCTCTCTCCACTCCCTTTCTCTCTCTGTATCTCCCCACTCCCTTTCTCTCTTTGTATCTCCCTCCTCTAGAGGCGGAGCGAGAGGGTGGCGCCAGTGGGCAGCCGCTACCCCTAAAAATTTACTATAACTCTATGTATACTATAATATATTATACTCCAGTCCAACAGCTTCAATTTTTTTTATTAGCATTCAATGTTTTTTGTTAAAGAAAGTCTAATTCTTTGTCCAACAGCTCCAACCCAATTTGGTGCTTATAATCCTAATAAGAAAATAAATATAATCAAACAAATTAAAAGATTAATCTTCCGAATAATACAGTGGTCACTCCTTCTCCAATATTTTCTTCACCATTTTATGTGCCCAAATTAAGATGTCAATGGCGATAAGTCCACCGGAAACTCATCGATAAATAAAAGGTGGATTGTCATAGATATTTTAGTGATACACATACATATGGTATACCAGCGGATTACTCTATTTCCCCTATGTGGAAGAAAAAAAGGAAGCAACCTGCAAATATTGGTAAAACTGCAATTATTGTTAAACAAGGAAAATAGTTCGTGGTAAAGACAAGATATGCTTGGGCCAGAAAAACCCGTGCTCAAAATCAAATTAAATTAAATTGATCACGGATTTTATCGGTAAAAAAAAGAAGAAGAAGAAGAAAATGGATTCAAGTAGAGTTTTATGGAATGTATCAATAAGCTAGACCTATACTACGAGTTGTTTCATGCCATAAATAAACCCGAACACTCAAAAAATGCATTGGACAAGGCGGATTCACACCTCTTACAACCAACGCAGTCTTCGGTCCTTGGAGCAGAAGCTATTTGTTTGGGTGGATTGTCATAGATATTTTAGTGTTCGTATATAGTATGTAATTGTAAATTTTTTGTGATTATGAATAATTTCTTTTGATATATATCAAGTTTCAAACCATTTCTGTATTTCAAATTAAATAATTTTCCCATAACTTGATAGTAAATATATGTCGAATATTTACTCACGACCCATGACTCAATTAACTCGACCCGAACGCGACCCGAACCTGGACCTAACATTTCGCTACCACCATTTTCGAATCTTGGCTCTGCCACTCCCCTCTATCTCTCTCCTACCGTCTTTCCCCCTCTCTTGGCCTGACATCGAACCCTAACCCAGCCCGATTTTCGTTCTTCACAGCTCGTGAATTCCTACCTGGACCTTGATCGTCGCCATGAGCTCCGTACCCGACATTACTCGGATGCTCAAATTTCATCTCTGGCAGCTCCGGATTACGCTCCTCCACCGGTGGCTAATTTACGTTCAAAGAGCTCTTTTAATGAAACTGAGCTGAGGAAATTTGCTGCCATTTCCGAAACATGGTAATTTTATCATTCTGTTTGCTGATTTTGAAGATTCTGCTTGATTATGTTTTGGTGCTATGTCAATCTGATTGTGTTTTTTTTTTTTTTTTGGATTGAGGTTAGGTGGGATGTTGAAGGACCGTTTAAGCCACTGCATTTGATGAATTCGACGAGACTTGCGTTTATAAGGTCCACCTTGTGTCGACATTTTGGGATGGATCCACACTGTTCGAGGCCATTTGAAGGGTTGGAATTTGTGGATATTGGCTGTGGATGAGGTATTTTATCTGAGGTATTTGGTTCTGAACTATTTTGATCATCTTGATAAACATAATTCATTTCTTGATCTCGTTAGTAATACTCTGTCTTCTTACTTTCCGGCCTTTAATGATCATCTTCTTGTTTTCCCAGGTAGTTGAACTTCTTGTATTGTAGTAAAAGTGTATGTGTTTTGCAGGATTTGGATCCGGCAACTTCGCATTATTGTTATTTTAGATTTTTATCAGTAGATTTACTAAACATGAGAGTCATTTTATTCACTAGGAATTTGATTTTGTTTTGAGTATTGAAATCCTTGTGTTTTGTATGGGCTTATTGGTCATTGAAATGTTCCTTGCAATTGACACATTATAAGAATGTGACACTCTCCTTCGAGACAATTGACACGTTTGTTTATTACGATTGACACTTTGGGTAACATTTCTGGTTATTATGCTTCATATTTTATTGTGTAATTACTGGATTAAAGTGACACGTTCCTTAATTACAATTGACACTTTACTTCACTGTGATTGACACTCTGAGATAAATGATACTTTTGTTCGTTGCAATTGACACGTTATGAGAATGTGACACTCTCTTTTGGGACAATTGACACTTTTATTTATTACGATTGATACTTTGAGTAACATTTTTTGTTATTATGCTTCATATTTTATTGTGTAATTACTGGATTAAAGTGACATGTTTCTTAATTATAATTGACACTTTACTTCACTGTGATTGACACTCAGAGATAAATGACACTTTTGTTCATTGCAATTGACACATTATGAGAATGTGACACTCTCATTCGGAACAATTGACACTTTTGTTTATTATGATTGACACTTTGAGTAATATTTCCGGTTATTATGCTTCCTATTGATTCGTAGATTAAAGTAACATGTTTCTTAATTTTGAGTGACACTTTACTTCATTGTGATTGACACACTTGAGATAAATGATACTTTCGTTCGTTGCAATTGACACTTTTTTCATAAGCAAATGACACTTTTTTTAGTAACAAATCGCATTTTTTTCAAAAAAATTGATAGTCAATAAATGATACTACCTATGTCCCGCTATTTCTGGCACACTTTTTCGAAATGGACGTCCCATTATTTCTAGCACACTTTCTAATTTAGAAATAACTACCATCTCTCTCATACTTTACCATCTTATCTCTCCTACTTTTTCTTACTTTATCATCTTGTCTCTCTTACTTTATTATCTAGTCTCACACATCTTCTCTCTTCTACTTTATCATCTATCCATATCTCATTCTTAATCATCTACTTTCTTAATTTACGTGTTCGAATGAAGTGTGCCGGAAATAGCTGGACGGAGGTAGTACTTTATTCAAATACAAATGACACTTTGAGAAAAATAACAAATGACACATTTCTTCATTACAAATGACATGATTTAAAAACTTATATTTGTTACGATTGAAACTTTTGTATGCGAAGAGTGACACGCTCGTCCTTACAATAAAGGGGAAAAAACGAAAAAAAAAATGAAAAAAAATTAAAATTAAAAAAGAAAAGGTGATGTCGTGCTGACGTCAGCAGGTCAAACACGGGTCAAAATTAGGTAATTGGATCATGTAAACGGAGTCTAATTTAATCATATACTTTTAATAATACGTATACATCATAACATAATCATATTGTACTTGAATATCCAAGTTTGATAAAATCAAGTTGAAAACAAACCTACTCTATTTGACATCGCAATTGTAAATTGATTTCATCACTCGAAGAAGTTGATCAAGTCAAGATTTCAACATCGAAAATAGGTGAAAGGAGAAGGCAGTGTATGTTTTATTGGAATAGTCAAATAAGAAGTTGCGATCCCATGATCACTTGAGCTAGTCAAGCAAAACTACGTGTGTGTTAGAGAGAGAGAGAGAGAGAGAGACTATTTCAGTACCTCAATGCAAAGGTGTTAATCTCAGAAGGTACATGATAGCACATTAGCACTTTTAATATCCATCATATATAAGTTAATTAAAATGTAAGTGATTTAGATAATACATGAAAATGTTTTATAGTTTAGATAATAAATGAAAATGTTCTATAATCATAAAGCATACTAGTACCAAAGTGTGATGGCAGTTTGCAAACCAAATATCAAAGGACGCTTCAGTAATAAGGCATGTAGCGCGGCGGTCGCCTGAACCTCGGAACCTTCCTGCAGTTCACATAAGAAAAGTAGGTTATTCGTTTGAGCTTGAATCGGTCGATGGTGGAGTTAGAGAAGAAAGACTCACCCATAGCCATAGGGAGAACCCATATACGGGGGTCCATAAGGCCTCCTATACGCGAGGTAAGGATTGAATCGCCTTCCACGGTACTGTTTCATTCCCGGAACGTTTGTTCTTTTCACCATTACCTGCATTTGAGAGAAACAGAGCGTGCTCATTAGTCATACAGCACAACACAGCAAGCATTAACATAATATTTTATTCACTGGACCTTTAATTGACGCCCGTGTAACTCGGATTCATTCAGTTGGAGGGCCTCTTGTACGGCTTCTACTTCGACAAATTCAACATATGCAAAACCCTTTGGCTGCCCAAACTTGTCGGTCAAGATAGTAACGCGATTTACAGTTCCACATGCTTGAAAGTGTTGCTGAACTTCCTCTGGAGTGCAAGCATAATCCACCTACACCATAATATTCAGTGAATGGCAAGTCAGACCATGTAAAACTGTAATAAGGCAAGAGATAAATAAAACAATTTCGGAATCTTCGATTCATCTCTGCAGACTTTGAATACTCGAAATGGAAATATCACCACATATAAGGATGCAAATGCAGTTTAGAACTCGTATAGAAGAAAAACCCAATCACATAAAACAATGATCCTTAGTGTTATTGAGCCATGAAATTGCCTTTTCACCTAGACAAAAACTCTTTCTCTACCAGGGGAAAGGCATCATTTGGTTAGTAAGAAACCTAGAATATCAATAACTCAAATAAAAGTACTAGAGATTACCAGCACCTTAACGGTGGCCTATGATAAACATCAGATGAGATTGTCCCTTAATATATATCACAAAGAAACTACAGTTAGTAAGTGCTGCATCCTTCTCATGTAATCTTCCCACTCACTTGCAAACAATCCACAAGTCATCTTTTGACATGTTCTGTAGTTAACAGCCTTAGAAATGGAAACAATTATTTACATAACGGAAAAAAATATAAAAAAAAAAAAAACAATTAAAACATAGAGAACTTCCCAAGACTTTTGGCTACTGCAGTTTCTTTGAATACAAAAACATCAGTATAACAAATAACAACTCAAAAATGATTCTGCCTAAATTACTTACAAGCATAAGGCAACACCCCAAGAAACTCTAAGCTTAACAAACTATTTCTCACATTATATCTTGCAAAACACTAAAACCAGAAGACATTAAGATGACATATACAAAACCTAAAAGAATGAAAACAATATGCACTGGTTTTGGCTAAGGAAAAGAAATAGTTAACCCAACGGACTTCATATGCTATTATTTTCTATCTCAATAACATGCAATTCATTTTCCATCAAAGGGTTTTAAGAAGAGAGCTTCTTATGGTTCTTCAATATTGATGTAGGGCAAATTGGGAGAAGGAAAAGTGTCACATCAAGTCAGAGCACCTCACCACATCTCGCTCTAAAAACCAACCATATCTGAAGCATCAAATCTGCAAGCCCAATCAGCAATAAAATTGGCCCACCAGCCTCCACTCTTCAAATGCAGCAGAAGTATTTGTGGTAGAAAAGCAGAAGTCTTGAGGATTTTTCACGTCATGACTAATTGGTGTGGAACTAACATCATTGTTATGGAACTTCTGGGACTTACTACATGAACATATACATTCTTTCTCGCTTTTTCTTTTTCCCTTCTTTTTCTCTTTTTTTCTTTTGTCCCCATACTGTTTTTCAAATGTTTTTCTTTTATCTTTTTTACATGGGGATATTACAATACTTTTTCACCCATAACTTTTAACTTTTTTGTTCATGTTGGAAAATATCTTGCTATATGCATGTGAAGAGATAATATCATTCAAGCCCAATGCTTCTCAGGATTATGACTGACCCTGCGATCATAGTCAGAAGCATTAAATATATAATAAGTCTAATGTGCACTATTTCTTCTAGACAAGATAAAAGCAATCAAGTACCAAATACAAATAGCCACACAAGCTAGTCTCCTACAAACATACTATCAACATTATAAAAGTGGAAAATGAGCAGAGTGTACAATTATTTTTTATTATCCTCTCTCTATGGATGAAAAAGTATGAAGGTTATTTATGTAAAAAATGAAACCCGAAGGTACAACAAGGACACTATATTTTCTATTACAAAATAGAAGATAGTTACAACTTTTTGGTGATTTAAATTGAAACCATACTTTTTAAAGATATTTTCTGTAAATTCTGATAAAGTAAAATGAATAAGAATGACGAAGGAGAGAGATTGCAAAGGGAATTGTTGTTTTCCGTTCTGCCATCAAAACTAATACATACAATACAACTTAATGACTTATGGACCAATCCCAATATCATTCCTAAAATTGAAAAATGATCCACAGTAAAAAAAAAGCCCATAATAAAAAATGTGAGTTCATGATAGAGACTCCTATCATACTCTAGCTTTGGAGACACAAAAATGATCCTTGAAGTCTATGGTAGATACTTACAGAAGCTAAATGTAAGTCACGAGTTTGAAAACTAACTATAATAGTATAGTGGCTAAATATTAGATTAATCTAAACAAACTCACATTAAATACTCTTACCACATAACATAAAGTGATTTAGATACCCTCTGAAATAACAAAACTATACTATTCTATAATCATACACCTAAACAGTTCTAGAAGTTGTTGGTGATGAAATTCAAAAATTTTGAATGAAATGGTCTTAGAGGCGATGAATTATTTCAACATTTAACAATTAAACCAACTATCTTCGTGGGAAGGAGGCACAAGGAGTTTTGCACATTACCTCAAATTTAAACCTTCTCAATGCTTCCACTAAACATATAACATCATGTAGCATATCTTTACATGGTTACGTGCATTCTTTAACAATAAATACCAATAGATTTCTCATACAAACACATTTAATATCTTGAGTATTATAGAGCACACAAGGTTTTGAAATCAGAGATAGAACGGTAGAAAACAGTAATGCTACAAGGTCTCAAAAAGCAAAAGGCCACACAGACGACTAAATATTTAATAGAGATAATGTGTCAAACACTCAAATCACGTATCAAATATGGACTAAAAAAATCAATTCATAGTCTAGAGGCCCATTAGAAAGAACTCGGCATGGGATGGGTACTCACATTGCCAACAAAGACAGATCTTGCATCCACCTCCTTGTTTGCCTGAGCTGCTGCGGCACTAGTAGGGTCTAAACGACAAGAAAACAAAATTTAGAAACAAATTTATTCAAAAGTTAGAAGTGAAAAACACATATATCATGTCAAGATAGGGCTTTTGTTACCACAAATAATCGAATCAGTGAGACCGGAAAATGTTTGGAAACCCATCAACCCAAAGAATCCTTTTTTATTATGTACCAAGGTTACTTTTTTCTTAAGCAATTAACTACTTAATTGCCATCATTTGTGGTGTCTTATAAAGGTGAACATCAAATCTCCACAGACCGTTTAACCATATGCATCCAAGTATTAACAATTTGATACTGAAGACCGGTGATTATACTCATGATCCCATCTAAACTAGTTTCTGAGATAAACTCAGCAAATGAGCATTCCAATTAACCAATTGCATAGATCCAAATTTTCAAATACTCAAACAGAAAATATAATTCAACAATCCATCAGACCTTGTGCAGAACCCATCTCCTTCTCAACTTTGGCCTGCATTTCACGAAGCGCCGCCGCTTCCTCTTCCATTTCCTTCAATCGCTTTTTCATCTCATCCAATTCCTAATCACGTAGATAAGATCAAGCTCTTCAGCGACTGAATCAAACCGCAATTTTCACAATCGAAAAAACAAAATTGATAATAACCTTGACTGCAGCGTCATCGTCCGCTCCCGTCATGTCAACGTCGGCTTCCATCTCGCCTTCGTCTGGTATCTCTCCGCCGTATACCTCATGCTCCTCTTCCTCCATCTCTCTGTGTTTTTTGTGTGCGCTTGTGTGAGAGATCGGAAGGGGGTAACCACTACTTCCGCTCAATAATATAAAACTTCAAATATGGGCTTATTAAATGACGGCCCGTAAAAGAGCCCGACAACTATTTACTGCCCACTATTTATCTAACTAGCCCACCAATAGCGGTTCAAAATAAAGCCCGAAACGCATCATATAGTAAAGTAGTACTCCCTCCGTCCCGCTATTATTGTCCTACTTGCCTAATCGGGCTGTCCCGCTATTACTGTCCTCTTTCCTAAAATAGTAAAAATTACTTTTAAACATAAAATGAAATGGGCCTCCCTTACTCACTACTCAACCCCCACATTCTTATACTCTCTCTCTTCAAAAATCCATATCCCACTCGATTATGTTCCGCTCCGAACTCAGAAAATTATGATTTTTATCTTTTTGAAAACTTTAAATTATTTCTTCAAATACAATATAAAAAAATATAAAAAATAAAAATCGATTGCCTTTTACTAGCCTTGCAAAAATTTGGATAATTCTCATTTCTTTCCACCAACCACTCCTCGAAAACTGTGTCATTTTCTTTATACAATTAAAACTCATAAAATACACACTAAACTAAAATTTCTTAATCTCCGTGTCGAAGTCAACTGGGACAGAATTAGCGGGACGGAGGGAGTATATTATTGTGTTAATATATCAATGTAGCCAAAATCACTACTACAAATTTGACCTACGACAACACTTGAAAGACAATGTTTTTTATGTAAAAACGTTGTCGTAGCTCCAAAAACCGTTGTTGTAGCTAAAACCGTTGTCTTTTATATCAAAAGTGCGCTCATAGACAACGATTTTTTACTACCGTTGTCATTGACCCATTGTCGTATGTAAAAAAAACGCTCATAGCCTACCGTTGTCACTTAAGCGTTGTCGTAGTATATGAATGCGCTCATAGACAACGGTTTTTAACAGCAGTTGTCGTTGACCCGTTGTCGTATGTGCAAATAGGCGCACATAGACAATGTTTCTAGTAACCGTTGTTGTTTGACCGTTGTTGTAGTTAAAACTACATTAATAGAGAACGGTTTTATGAACCGTTGTAGTTTATACGTTGTATTTTATCTAGATATATATATTAATTAATTACAAATTTCTATATTTTTAAAAATCATAATAAAAGTTACATAAAATTATTTTATATAAAAATCTATAAATACACATTTTAACATATAATTTAAAAATATTAAATAATATTTATTTTTTACGTATATATATATTAATTAATTACAAAATTTCTATATTTTTAAAAATTATAATAAAAATTAAATAAAATTCTTTTATATAAAAATCTATAAATATATGTTTTAACATATAATTTAAAAATACTAATATTAAAATTAATATTATAAATTGATAAATATTAAACTAATAAATATTAATTTAATAATTATAAACTATTTAATAAATATTAACTAATACAATATTAAATAACTTATGTATAATATTAAAAATCTAAAATTCTAAACCTAATTTCCTCACCCACCGTCCCTCCCTCTCCCTCGCGCTCTCCCTCCTAGGGGTGTAAGTGGTTCCGGTCCGAACGACGGAACCGACGGAACCGAACCGAATCAAATCGAAAAATGCGGTTCGGTTCGGTTTCGTGGTTCGTTTGATTTATATTTTTCGAAACCGTTTACAATCGGTTCGGTTCACGGTTCCAAAGGTTTAGAAACCGCTCAAACCGAACCGAACCAATGGAACCGAATGAAATATAAAGATTTTTGTTATTACTACATTCTACTTACTTACTAGGTAGTATACTAATATGTGATCACTAAGGGTATAGTAGGTAATTGATACATATGTAAAATATGTAATTAAAAAAATTAAAAAAGAGATATTAATACTACTATTACACTAGGGCAGTAGGGCACGCCGCACAACTGAGTCCTGACTACACCACTCTTCTGCCTTCTCAATTATCATTTCCATCTTCATTCTCATTTCTCAATTCATTCTCAATACTATTTTCACTTTTTCTACCAAAACGTAAAAGTTGAACAACAAGTCATCTATCCGTAGAAATTTTTTCTGGGAGTTCTTAGTTCATCCGTTTAGGTGGAGTCATGAAGTTGTTTCATTTTACTACTGCCTATGTGGATTGTGGAGTCATGAATTTGTTTCCCCTAGTTGGAGATTAACTATTGTAGTTATGTTTAGTATATTTATATTTTGTTAATATTTTGGAGTTGTCGTGCTTGGATTTCATTCACGTTAAGTATGTATAGAATATTATGGTTCAAAAAAATCTATTTAGGATTTAAAAAGGTAGAACCGATGAGAACCGAACCGAACCGAACTATTTCTAAGCAGTTCGGTTCGGTTCGATTCCAAAAATAAAGTACACCTTAAACCAAATCGAATCAAATCACTCTCATATGTTCGGTTCGGTTCGGTTCCTAAATTGTACTAAAAACCGAACCGAACATAACCTTTACACCCGTGCTCTCTCCCTCACGCCCTCCCTCTCCCTCACTCTCCGTCTCCCTCTCCGTCACCCTCACCCTCACCCTCACCCTCACCCTCACTCCCTCTGCCTCACGCCTCACTCTCCCTCCCTCTGCCTCACGCCCTCCGCCATCGCCGACCTCCGAGTCCTGCCGCCTTCAGCGACTCCGTGCCGCCTGCCTCCGTGACCCGCCGTCGCCGACCTCTGTAACCACGGCTACCTCCTCTGTTTCTGGTCAATCCGGTTCTGCGGCGGAGGGCGATAAGGCCGGTCAGATGGTGACGTGTCAACTGGAGGCAGCCGAAGCTCTGGCGGCGATGGCTTGGTGCTCCACGTTGCGCGGCGGCGCTTTTGGTTTAGGATCCCCAATTCACAAATACACTGAAATTCAATGGAAATCTCTGTAATTTCCGACGTAGTTTCATCGATCGCTTATTCGACGCAGTCATCAGGTTTTCGATATCCTCATTCGCCCGTACAACGCGCTTTCCCTATTCGACACGTCATCGGATCAAGCATCGCATTCGCCCCTGCCGTTTCATATCTCGGCCGCATCTCGCCCGCCTACCCGAACTCTGACCAGGAGGCGGCTCCGGAGAACCCGCCGTGTCAAGCGGAAAATAGCGCCTGGTGATGACGGCGATCTCAATAACGGGGATGGGTATTTTGTTGTTGGCGATGGAGGTGGTTTCGGTAATGGTAATGGGTCTTTTGGGAATGGTGGTGGGGGCAAAGGGTGGAATTTCGGTGGCTATGGAGGGGTTAATTGGGAAGAGTATCCAAATGATTCGATACTTGATCCGGCTTTTGATGTTGTTTATGAGGTTTTATGTTGGATCGCAATGTCGAATTGCTTACATTTCGCTTTCAAGAAGATGGTGAAGTTTGCCTCAGATGGCTTTGGTGATCGGGAAAAGATACCAATTCGATTGGCACCAGTGTGCTAAATGGTTCTGATGAATATGCATTTGATAAGTATTGGGGTTTAGTTTGCCTTTAGCTTATAATTGATGTAAATAATGATGTATGTATATTCATGATTCATCTAATTGACTTGGTATGGTAGTTAGTGAATCATAATCTGCACATATGTGCTCCATTAGTAAATATTATTGATTGAAATGGTGAACGTCTTAAGATAGTTGTCATATGTGGTGAACAATGTCTTTAGATGCTTATGGTGGGTGCTAATTGATTGTGTTTTGTGCTTTGAGAATGCTGGGCATGCAGTAAATGAAGCCATGGTTGATGAGCCCGAGTTACTTTTCCTAGAACTAAATCCATAATATAGCATTCCCATCTGTCTTGAGAGGCCTTTCCTCTGAGTTTTGCTTGGATTCAGGCAGCTGATTAGTTAAGGATTACTAAACAAGTCATTTGCTTGGTAGATTGAGGCTAGTCCATTTGCTGCATCTAGCTACATCTAGATTTTGTGCATGGAACTTTAGTTTATTGATGAACTAAGATTGATAATTAGATTGTTGTACAGATTCTTCTTGGGTTTTCTTATAAAAATTGTGATTCGGGAGTTACTAGGTATTTTTGCCACGGAATAAAGTCCTCAGTTTATTGGACTTGTGATGATAATGGTGACACTGGTTGAAGTTTATAAGTGATCTGCTACGTGCTTGAGATTATGTGTTGATGAGTGAGACTTATGGCTGTGAACTTACTTTTACTTTGCTTTAGTTGCCTTGGTTTCTCGTAATGCTGGATTGTTTGTGTCTCTTTGGATGTGCTTATGTATGAAATGGTGGTTTGTGGTAAAAGTTCTTATTATGCAACTATTTTCTGGTAGATGCTTCGTAGATCAAATAAACTTGAATTTGGTTTTGTTGCTGGTTGTCAATTTGTTTTTGGTTTATTCTTTTGTTTGTACTGAAGTCTCTTCTGAAGTTGGTAAAGTTTGGAGGCAATATGTTGCAAGAGATGTTAGTTGTTAACCTAGTAACCTTTCACTTTTAGTTGTTACCAATTAGCTGTTTGTTTAATTGTTGTTTCATTAAAAATGTGAGCCAGATAATGTCCATGGATATTGCATCTTTGATTTTTCTTCAACTAGAAACTTTGATAGCCTAACTTGTGAGAGTGTAGGAATGTAATAAGATGAAATAGTTTGAAGAACAATATCTTAATAACCCACTAGATGAAAATAATATAATTATGTCTGCGTTTAAGGTTTTTAAGTTAAAGTACAAAGAGCATATTCTGTAGGGATTGCATAGTGTCATCAGTGACCGCATCTTATGAAGCTTTGGAATATGTATTTGCTTTGGTTATAGTGAAGCTTTGGAATAAGTGTTTTTATCTTTCATAACTAATACCTTCATTTTTTGTTTGAATTGTCTGTTAGTTTTTATTTTTCATTGTAGTAAAAAAGGACATATACGCTCGCATTTGCAGGGGATATGACAAGAAAGACCAAGGCTGCAAGGTCGTGTATGATTTGGGCTCAAGTACTGGGCTCCGAATGCAACCAACTTCTTGGTAAATTTTTCAATCGATGTCGAAGAATGGGTAGTTTGTTTTGTAATGAAATAGTTTTGTTATAGTTTGTATGTGTTTGAGATTTTAGTCAAAGAACAATGAATTATTATTACAGTACGAAATTTCTTGATAAGTATTTTATGAAAATATTACAGGATTTTATTAGTTTTATTGATGGTTGTAAATTGTAAATTGTACCTTTGACAACGGTAAAAATAACGGAACGACAACACTTACAAACCGTTGTCAAAAATACCTACTACAACAGCTGAAAAAAGTGAGACAACAATAGAAAATCGTTGTTGAATATACATATGACAACGGAATAAAAACGATACGACAACGATAGTTTAAAATCGTTGTCTAAAATGCATACGACAACGTGCAGAAAAATGAAACGACAACAACTTTAAACCATTGTCGAAAGATCAAACGACAACAGACGCAATACCAAAAAGACAACGGTTGAAAATCGTTGTCGAAAATCTTACAGACTAGCGAAAACCTACGACAACGGTACCTGTGACAACGCAATATTTCGTGATAGACAACGATTTTTAACCGTTGTCTATCAGCGTTTTTGTTGTAGTGAATCCTTATATTAAAAATAAAAGCCCGAAACGCATCGTACAGTCTGTTGAAGGGTGATGTTCTGTTGAGTACTTTCAGCGACTGACTCTGAAGACTACATAACTCTACTGAACCGATGACTTGGGGTTCTGGAACTTTAACTTCTCTACTGAAGTTCAGTCCAACATTTTATCCCTTACATGACTTAAGACAAAAATAATCTATGAAGATCAAAGCAGGTCTATCCTATTATATCATAACGGTTCATCACACACAGGGGTTAGGACAGGGGTTTTGAGATCTTCAATTCCTCGTAACAATGTAGTTCAGCATCTCTACAATTTCCCCCATAATCCTGACTCATATTATAAAATATTCCTTTGTCAGTATTCTCTACATGTTTTACAATTCTCTATATTAGATGAGTTATACATAAAAATCTACTGAGTCGTGTCCTATGTATCCCTTTAACAATGGTCTACTTGACCACTGACTCATATCCCTACAGTAGTGATTGGCTTGATCTGATATGAAGAACTACTGATCCTCTGCTTAGAGGCGGCGAGTTGTTGTTGTCTTGAAGAAGACACAATAGGGGCAACACCAGATGCAGGAGGTGGTGGTGGTGAATCGCCCTTCTCGTTGAGAGTTTTGCCCTCAGCAGAGTCTCCCCGCTCTGCATCCTTGGGTGCTGAGTCATCATCCTCAGCTGGGTCGTCAATCGGCGAATGACCCTTGGTAGGAGAGAAGACAGACTTCTACTCAAGTAAGTAGAGCATAGCTGACCTCAAATCCTCAAAGGAGACAATATATGAGGGTTCTCCAAACCCTATCTCAGACTTAAGTTGTTGCTCCTCTGCCAATAGTGTGGGTACAGAGTACTGTTGGATCGTCTCTTCAAGAATATCCTAGTTAAGGAATCTTACCAGCATCTGAGTCATTGCCCTGACAGCTACATCCACAAGATCCTGATAGTTGGCAATCTCAGGAATCTGTTCAGTGACTTCTAATTCAGCTCTAAGTCTGGTCAGCTGAACTGTGGTTGGTAGCTCTGAAGATACATCAGTAGTTGGTTCAACTTCGAATTCCAACTGAGTCTCTTCAATACTGACTCTCTGGACTTTGTCTTTGATAGTGGCACCTTCCATGCCTGTGTTCGAGTCCAGTATGATTTCCACCTGAGGAGGGGGTGGAGTATCAGCCTTAGAAGCTTGCTTCTTTGTCAGCTTCTTTCTCTTATGATGTTCGGTTCGTGGAGGCAATTCAGTAGAAGGCCTTTTCAGTGTAGCTCCACGACCAATGGACTTTTCAACAGCGGTCCTCATTGTGAATTTCATTAGCTTCTTGTTGAAGTATTTCATGTCTTCGAATGAAGCTTTTGAGGACACTGAGGCTTCTATCAGTGTTGAAACCTTAGTCCCGTACAACAATTTGCCTATGGGAGACAGTCTTCTCTCTCCTGCTTCTCCAAGGACAAACTTCTGTGACTGAGCCTTCAGTTCTGAAAGGAAGAACTGAGCCCAGTTTACCTTGACTTCGTCCATAATCGCTATCATTATCTAGAGTCTAGGTTTGGACAACTAATCAAACGAACCAGTCGCGCTAGTGACGATGTGGTTAACAACGTAAGCCAGACCTCTGAATGCAGGAGATGACTTTTCAGAAATGCAGCTTTGAAGTAGATGTCATCCCTCCCTCAGAATTGCCTAATGTAGTCATTGATTTCGGCTTCCTTGTATCCAGTGGGAGATATGCCGGAGTCAGGAAGGCTGAAAACAGACTTCAACCCTTCGAGAATATTAATGTCAGCGTGGCTCGCCTCCCACTTCTGCTGAGATATCTCCTCCATATATCTCACAGCAGTAACCTCAGCGTCTGTATCTACCACTTGACGCATGTTCAACGACTTGTCTCAGAAGACAAGCATGGGGTCGCTTTGTCAGAAGCGTCTTCAGACCAGATCCCTGAAGACTTTGTAAATACCCTCCATATATGGCAGTTCCAATTTGTGGAACTCCATGGTCGACTCGAAACAGACTCTGCCCTGGATGATCTCTTGAATATCAGCAGGAGTCCGAACGATGCTTGAGAGCCATTATCTAGAATCTGCAAAATAAGTGTTAGCACTTGAAAATAGAGTAAGTAGAATATGCAGACAAGATATTAGAGAATTAACGTAAATTAAGAGCTTAAATGGTGAGAGAAGTCTTAGAAATCAGTTTCTATATGCAGAGAATGCAAAGCTCTTAAGATCGGATATGACGGAAATAGGTGAGAAGATAGAGCGAGAGAGATTAAATGTGATTTGAATACCAAGCGATTTTTCAGATCGATGGTTAAGATTAAATCTCGCTTTATTATAGACGGCTAGGATGAAATGTTATAAAAGGAATGATTACTAAGCCGCCAAAAATCTCGACCTATGTAAGATTTGCAAGTTGGAGTAAGGTGAGAAGACATGCATTTAATGTGCCACAGTCAGTTCTTAGGATGTCGAGCTTTTAATGAGAACGATTTTACTGAATGCATCCTAGGAGACTTAATGGAAGGAAATTAATGCGAAGCATGCAGCTAAATGTATGCCACTGATACCAATTAAATGCGATGCATGCTACTGAAAGTAAATACTCAAACCTGTCAGCTGAACATAGTAGTCAGTCGATACCAATTGCAAATCAGTAGGAATCATCGTGATACCAATGTTGATGCAGCTGATACCAATTGTATGGTCCACACGATCTCACGTTTCCCCTTACTGAGTACTTTATGGTTCTCCCTACTAAACCATAGTACTGAGTCTGACATACTGACTTGTCGTACGATCTTCTTACTGACTCGGGTCAGTAGAATCCAGTAGACCCAGCTCAACTGAGAGTTCTCTGAATCTGTTCTCAGCTAGCGGCTTGTTCAGTATGTCTGCCCTTTGCCTATCAGTATGGATTTTCTCCATCCTGATATCCTTTTTCTCGACATGGTCTCGGATGAAGTAGTCTCGGATATTCACGTGCTTGCATCTCGTGTGAAGAACTAGGTTATGAGTGATTGCAATCGCACTGGTGGAGTCGTAGTAGATGGGCCCTTCATCTTGATAGATACCATAATCACGCAGTTGTTGTCGAAGCCAAAGGATCTGGGTACAACAACTTCCGGCAGCCATATATTCAGCTTCAGTAGTGGACGTTGCTACCGAATGTTGTTTCTTGGAGAACCATGATATGAGCTTACTGCCTAGGATTTGACAAGTTCCAGAAGTTGACTTTCGATCTATCCTACATCCTGTATAATCAGCGTCAGAATATTTAGTTAAAACAAGATTATCATCTGCAGGATACCATAACCCTGTGTCAGGTGTTCCCTTCAGGTATCGCAGAATCTTCTTCGCTGAGTCTAGATGACTTCGCTTGGGATTTGCCTGAAATCTTGTACATACACCTACAACATAAGTTATGTTAGGCCTGCTTGCTGTGAAATATAATAAAGAACCAATAATATCTCTATAATCAGTTGAGTTAAGAGAAACTTCCTCTTTATATAGATCGATTTTGAAATTTGTATTCATGGGGATCTTGGCTGGCTTGCTCGATTCACAGCCAAATCTGTTCAGGAGGTCTCGAGTGTATTTGGCTTAGTGGATGAACGTTCCTTTTTCAGATTGCTTTACTTGAAAACTAAGGAAATAGTTCATTTCCCCCATCATTGACACCTCGAACTTCTCCTTCATCATCTTTTCAAATAGTTGACACATGGTCACATTTTTGGAACTGAAGATGATGTTGTCCACGTAGATCTGCACCAGTAGAAGGTCGTCTCTGACTTGATGCTGAACAGAGTGCAATCTACTGTCCCCTTCTGAAAACCTTTCTGAAGTAGAAAGTTTGATATGGTATCGTATCAAGCCCTATGTTCTTGTTTTAACCCGTACATAGCTTTCCTGAGTCTGTAAACCTAATGTCCCTGCTGAAAGCCGGGCAATTGTTCCACAGAGACTTCTTCCTTCAGTACGTCGTTCAGAAAAGCTGACTTCACATCCATTTGATATATTTTGAATCCTTGATGCATTGCATAGGCTAGGAATATACGAATGGCTTCCAATCTTGCGACTTGAGAGAACGTTTCATCAAAATCGATTCCTTCTACTTGACAGTATCCCTTGACAATTAGTCGAACTTTATTTCTGAGTATGACGTTGTTTTCATCATGCTAGTTCATGAAGACCCACTTTGTACCTATCACGTGTTGGTGTCTAGGTCTATCAACAAGCTCGCAGACCTCATTTCTGAAGAACTAGTTCAGCTCCTCTTGGATTGCAATGATCCAATCGACTGAGGTTCTTCTGTAGACAAGAAATAGGAGTATAGTGTGCTTTCTACTTGATAGAATCTGGATCTTGTTTTTACACTTGCTGAAGGATCTCCAATGATGAGATCAGAAGAGTGAGCATCGAGCTATGATTGTCTTCTCTTGGTCTCTTCTTCTGAAGTTACTTTTGTACAGTCAGTAGCAGTGTTAGACATTTCAGTAGTACTGTTCTGCGACTGAAGCAATTCAGTAAGAATATTAGGATCTACTGAGTTCCCAGGTTCAGGGGCATTTCGCTTAGGAACGTCATTCGTTCCCCCTGAATTGTTATTCTCAGTAGAGGTCTCAATTACCACTGGGGCTTCCTCATCGACCGGGTGATTTTGTTCAGTAGAATCGATCAGGTCAGCTACATTGCCTGTGGGATGGGTTTGAGTTTTTTCTTCATCTGACTCATCATCCAACAATGCTGGATCTTTTCAGTTTCATCATTCAGCTTGAAATCCTGTATCTTGCTGCTGACATCTTCAGTATTTGTCTCGTCCGATTTCCTATCCTCAGTAACAAACTCATTAAATACAACATGAGGGCTTTCCTCCACGCAAAGAGTCCGGTAGTTAAAGACCCTGAAGGCTTTACTGACTCTGGAGTATTCTAAGAACACTCCTTGATCATATTTGCTATCAAATACCTTTAACTATCCTTACCATTATTTGGATAAAGCAAGTGTTGGTCCTGAGACGTGGTTCAGGTGTAGAAGGGGGGGGGGGGTTTGAATACACCTGAATACAAATTTCTTTCTCAAACGCGAAGTCAGCTCTAGCTGAGTTTGCTACTGAACTGAGTCAGGCAGCCAGATATACTTCAGATCGCGTGGACAAGAATTTCTTCTACTGAGTTCAGCTCTAGTGACTTGAGTCAATCGAACAGTCGTTCAGAGTGTGTGCGGAAGTATATGCCCAATCAAACGTCTCGGTTAGAAAACACCGGTTTTATGCTGAGTTTTATGAAATACAGTTTTGTATGCAGTATGAGCAGTTAAGGAAAACAGTAAATCAACACAATAATTTTTAAAGTGGTTCGGACACACTGGGTCCTACATCCACTGTCCTGACCAACGCAGGATACATGTTATATTTATACTGAGCAAGTCTCAGTTGGTCTGTTCACTGGACAGACGCAAAACTTGAAGCTTATACTGAGCAAGTTCTCAGTGATCTGTGCGCTGGACAGATTCTCTACTTATAGTCGTAGTGACTTTTACAAGGGTTCAAACTTGAAGAGTTTGAGTCTTCTCCAACTAAGAGGATGTTCTTACAAATAAGAACAGTTTCACGAGGATGTGAACTTCCTCGAGGTTTCTAAGCTAAAGGTATTACAATGAAGCTTGCTTAGATAAGAGAAAGGGAACAAATATAACTCTAAGTGATGAACTAAAATGGTTCTTCAATGGACGCTAGTTCTTCACTGGATTCTATGTTGAGATTGCAAAGAGTTTGTGCTTAGATAGCTTGGGTTCCCGGTGTCGTCTCTACATGGCGACTTCTCTTATTTATAGTCGTCGATGGTGAATAGATCCGTTGGAGGGAGGTCTAGCCACGTATCGAAACGACAGGGAAAACGGCTCCTTTAATTTGAACGTTGATGAGTAGGAGCACTGTAGAGATTCTCCTCTTTTTCTGTCTGAGAGCAGCTTTTGTCAGAGCTATAGGTCGCTCTCGGCTCCTTATTGGGCGAGGTAGATGGTTAGGTGAGACTTATCAAACATTAAGGTTGACTTCCTCTGAATCCTCGGACCTTCAACTTAAGTGACTTTCCTACTGATGTTCTTTTGAGCATTCAGTGCATGGGCATGAATTCCTAGGCAGATTCAGCTGGTGGTTGGCTGTCCAACTGACTTCTTCGATCCTGAGTTCATCAGATGAGTGCGAGGTCTTATACTGAATCCCGCAACTACTAAACACTATCATACTGAGTTCTAACAACTGAACTCAACTAGGCTATTATAGATGCGAAGGTACAATATTCAGCTAAGGTTTGAGGATCTATCAAATTTATCGATATCAGATACTATCGATTCATCTACTGAATCCTTATCCCAACAATTTCCCCCTATTTGATGATGTCAAAACCTATTACATCTTCTATCACAGAAAACATGCTAAGGTTAAGAGTAATAGCTACTGAATGAAATATCTATTACAAGGAAATACTCCAGTCAACAAATCAAAGCTAATAGAGATAAAGAAAACAAGGTATCAGAGCAATCCCAAGTAAAGGAATATCAGAGCAAAACTTATGATAATAAGTCATGCATTAGAGCCAATACAAGAATTAAGACAGTTGAGAACAACTGAATGTAACAGAGCGTATGACTTCAATTAATATAGTTATAGCATGTTGATTCTACTGACATGTATCAGAGTTTATCAGACCATAACAGAACAAGTTCAGCGTGTTCGCACAATATCAGGACTGATACAAATAATCAAAGTTCAGAATAGATCATTTAGTAGCTAATCATCAAATGTAAGTTCAGCATTTATCATATCCTTAAGATGCAAGTTCCCCCTAAGAAACAATTTCCCTTATATCATAGATGAGTTTTTCCCCCTAAGTACTAACACAGTATCAGAGAAGAATAAAACAAGAACAGTAAATCAGTAGGAAATAATTCTAAGGCAGATAAGCACATAAGTCACATAGGGTCAGATAAGATAAGATAAGTATCTGATCACTTAGGTGATCAGTTGTGCTGAAAATAAATAAAGCCGTAAAGACAATGAGTGATTGTTAATGCCAAAAGGTGATATGTCATATATGATGAAGAATTTACAGCACAATGACATCTATCACTAAGAAGCTAGACTAGGAGAGGAGAAGGTCAGCTGGGCTTCTTCTTGAATTTCTGCATGCGCGCCCGGAAGTCAGCAGACTTCTTCTCAGGAAGCTCAAGGCCATAACTCTTGTAGACTCTGTTCCTCAAGGCCTTAATCTCCACTAAGTCTTCTTCAACATTCTGATTCAGTCCTCTGTTGTGTATGGCATTCTCAATCTCTTCTTCTATCTCCTTTTTGCATAAATTATCAGCATGAGTCATAGGAGGAGGAAGGGTCCGAAAAGGAGGTGCCTTCAGCGTTTGACCAGTTTGGTCAAGCAGAGTCTGGATTTCAGCGAGGAGTGCTGGATTCGCGGCAGTCAGGAAATCCTTGAAGCATGAGTCAGCATCAGAGGTGTCTTCATTCCCGACTCTCCAAACGTAAAATCTCTTGATGAAATCCACTTTCATCTTCTCCCATTATTGATTGAGCTTGAGCGGCACCCAGTCATCAGTCCTCTTATAAACAATTCGCTTCACCTGACTGAGGGGCTCTCTGCTCATGAAGAAGCGGGAAGAGGTAGGAATGCTTCTGTCTTTGACTGGCACTCTTTCCCTTGCTTCTTTCTCTGTCCTTAGCCTGAGGGCCTCAAGGCCAGCTAGGCGGATCCTCTCCCTCGCCTCTCTTAGCTGCCTTGCCTCGGCTGTTCTGCTCAATGCCCGCTCGCACGCGTCCCATATCTCTTTGATTTCCTGTTCTTGCTCCTTGGAGGGGACCGTGGATGGCATGTGGGGTTGCTCTTATGAGTCAGCCGGCGATTGAGATTTGGATTTGGAACCTGAAGCGCCCTGCTGATCAGTCTTGGACTTTTGGGTTTGCTAAGCTCTGGTTTGTTGAGCTCTAGCCGCTGCTGATCTAGATTGTTTAGAGGTTGTCTTCCGTGTGCGTGCAGATGCAGGAGAACGAATCTGAACCCCTTTCTTTTTGGCAGCTGGCTTGTTCTTAGCTTCTTCCTCAGCCAGTTCTCTCGCGAGCTTCTCGTCATATGCAATCTTCTCCTCGCGAGATTTGAACTTAAGCTTTTTCTGAGCTTTGGGTGGGCTAGGGTCAGCAGGAGCCTTGCCCTTTCCCTTAGCATCTTTCTCAGGTGTTGGAGGTGGCGAGCCCTTAGTTGGCAAATTTTCCAAATATGTAGCCACCTCAGCTATGGCTGATTCAGTTGATCCTCCAGCTGAAACAACTATTGCTTGTTTAGCTGCTGAGCTAGGTCCGCCCTGCTGATCTTCAGCTTTAAGGATAGATCTCAGATGTGCTGATCTAGATCCTTCCCCCTTTTTGGCATCATCAAGGAGGGTTGCCAGGGCTGTGACCTTTTTAGTCAGTTCATATACTAAATCTTTGACCGAAGTCATCCAGTAGCAATATCTATTGGTGCATCCGTGTATGACTCCCACCTTTTCTCATGCTCTTTATCAATAGCTTTCAGTAGAGCATTCTTGGACTGATCGAATCGGGTGAGGTAGTCCTGTACAGCAGCTGATGCATTCTTTTCTATTTCTTGGCAAGAAGTATGCTGCTGAGTCAGTGCCTTAGACACACTGTCAGCTGTGAAAGCATACTTGTCCTACACTACCTTCTGGACTCGACCTGTTATAGTCGCCACTTCCTCAGAGAAGGATTTGGCCTGCGATTGTAGTAGAGTTTCGAACTGAGCAGTCAGGTCGGTCTTCTGCGCTGCAAGTGCCTTCGCGAGGATCTCATCAACATTGACAGAACTTGGCGTGCTGATCCTCCGCACTTCAGCTGTAAGGTTGGTCAGCGATTTAGTCTGGGCCTCAATGAACCTACTCCACTTCTGGTTCACATCATCGGCAAGATTCCGATTCTTATGCGCCTGTCACTTGATCACCTTATTGATAGACTCCGTTGAGATGTCTTTGACTTCAACAGCTTGGTATCGACGTTTCAGTATTTGCTGGTGCTAAGTCGAAGACGAAGTCTGAATGATCGGGCCAGATGATGAAGGTGGTTGTGGCTGATCATTCTTGGGAGTCTGGACTTCAGCAGATCCTCCCTGGTTTGCATCCTTAGGAGAGTCGTCACGAGGAGGAGATGGTGGGGGAGAAGGAGGAGGCTAAGTGGAAGATGGTTCAGCTCTTTGAACCGTATCATTGAGCATCATCAGCATGACTGCTCTCAGGTCCTCCATCGATGCGATGTCAGGAGGCTCCTCGTAGCCTATCTCCTCTCTTAATTTCTGCTCTTCCTCAAGTAGTGTGGACAGAGACCGGAGTCGGATTGTCTCTTCTAGCTGATCCCACTATAAGAATCGAATGTGCATCTGAATGCGAGCGCGGATCGCTATATCCACTAGATCAGGGTAAGAGCTAATCTCTGGTATCTCAGTGGTTATCTCGTCTGTCGCCTTCAGACGGGCATTGAGCACTGAGATTGGAACTGAGGAAACCTCAGCAGTCTGAGTTTCAGCTGGATTTTCCTGCTGAGTTTCCTCTGTGAAGACCGTCTGCACCTTATCTCTGATGGTCACGTCATGTTTTCCTGACCCAGAGTCCTCTATTGAAATGGATGAGAGGAAGGTGGGACATCTGAAGTAGGCTTCTTCAGTGTCTTTGGTCTTTTCGCCTGAATGAGAAGGGGAGCCTGAATGATCTCTAAGGGATGCTTAGTCTGAGGTCCCTTCCCGATGGATTTATCCGCTGAAGCTGAAGTCGTGAACTTCATCACCTTTGTATCAAAATAGAAGGTGTTGGCGAAGGAGACTGTGCTAGGGAGGTTGTCTTCTATCAGGATAGACACCTTTGTCCCGTATAACAGTTTTCCCTTAGGGATCAATTCCATCCCTTCTTCAGCATCCACGAACTTCTGCGACTGAGCTTTGAACTCAGCCCTGATGAACGCGTTCCAGTTGATGGGAGCGGCATCAACTGTCGCCATCATAGTTTGGACGCAGATTCTAGACAGTTGGTAGTACGAGCCTGCTGAGCTTGTGAGAATATGATTCACCACGTACGCCAATCCTCTGTATTCAGGAAACAACTGATTCCTTGGGAATGCTTCCTTGAATAGGCAGTTTGCTTGTCCACTGAACTTGCAAAGGTACTGATTGATCTCCGACTCCGTGTACCTTGCAACAGATGACCCTTCATCAACTAGACCGAAGCTGTCATGGAGACGCTTGGAGACGTCTAACTGAGAAGCCCTGTCCTCCCACTGATTGGCAAGGACCTCTTGCTTCGTAATGACGTTTGAGATGTTATTCGAATCGTTATATTGACGATAGTTCAAGAAGAACTCCGCCACCTGATGTGGAAGGAGGTGACGCGGAGCACGGGAAAGGATCGGTAGAAGGCCCGACCTCTTGAGGGCGTCAAACACTGGCGTCATACACTCCACCCCGCATGTTCTGACAGACAGAACAGGCTCGAACCAGACGCGCTTCTCGGAAAGGATGTGTTCCATGTCTAATGGGATGGAAATGTCTGAGAGCGAAACATTGATTGTCATTGTGTATAATTGAGATCTGCAAAAGTAAAGATTAGCACTCGAAAAATAGAGAGTTAGTGACAGATTCAGTATTAAGAAGTTCTTACCGAAGAAAAGGTGCATAAATACAGTAGATGTCTAGATGTAAATTTGAGAGCAAATGCAAAGCACGGATTTCTTCATTAATGGCGGATAAATTAAGGCAGTTTAGAGATAGATGTGTATATATTCAGATTTGAATATGAGGCGGTTTTAGGCATGCGGTTGAGATTAATCAGGTTTTAAATAGTGAACGACTCAGATTGAAAGTTATAATAGGTTATGATTACTGTGTCGCCTATAATCTCGCCTACTTATCTTTATCCCCTAAGTGGTAAGGTGAAATGACATGCATTTAATGCGCCGCAGTCAGTTTTACGGAATGTCGTGAGTTAATAAAAACGACATGCTTCAATTCAATAAGATGAACATTAAAGACGGAAAATAAATGCTATGACATGCTGAATCACCAAAAGCTGAATTTAATACTCATAACCTGTCAGCTGAACATCGTAGTCAGCTGATACCACGTGTGTCGAAGCTGAGTTTTCAGTTGTACTGAAAGTAAGTTCCCCCTTACTCAGTACTTCCCGGATCGGTTACTGAATCGTATCAGTAGGATCCGAAAGACCTAGTTCTACTGAGAGATCGTTGAATCTGGTCTCAGCTAGAGGTTTGGTCAGGATATCAGCTCTTTGCTTATCAGTGTGGATCTTCTCCATTCTGATATCCTTTTTCTCGACAGGATCTCTGATGAAGTGATGACGAATGTCCACGTGTTTGCACCGTGTATGTAAGATTGGATTCTGAGTGATTGCAATAGCACTGGTACTGTCGCAGTAGATCGGCACTTCATCTTGATGGATGTCGTAGTCTCTCAGCTATCGTCGAAGCCATAATATTTGTGCGCAACAGCTTCCGACAACCATATATTCAGCTTCAGTAGTGGACGTTTCTACTGAATGTTGTTTCATTGAGAACCACAATATGAGCTTGCTACCGAGGAACTGACAAGTTCCTGAGGTTGATTTTCTGTCGATTCGACAACCTACATAGTCAGCATCAGAATAACCAGTTAGTTCAACGTTATTATCATCTGGATATCATAATCCAACATTAGGTGTTCCCTTCAGGTAACGAAGAATTCTATTCGCTGAATCGATATGACTCTTCTTGGGATTCGCCTGAAATTTTGCGCATACACCTACATCATAAGTTATATCAGGTTTGCTTGCTGTAAGATATAATAAAGAACCAATAATAGCACAATAGTCAGTTGAGTTAACAGATACTCCCTCTTTGTCAAGATCAATCTTGAGATTGGTGTTCATGGGTATCTTGACTGACTTGCTGGATTCGCAGCCGAACTTTTTGATGAGATCTCTTGTGTATTTTGCTTGATTAATGAATATTCCCTTCTTGGATTGTTTGACTTGGAGTCCAAGGAAATAATTTATCTCTCCCATCATCGACATTTCAAGTTTTTCTTTCATCATCTGTTCGAATTTCTGACACATAGTCAGGTTTCTTGAACCAAAGATGATGTCGTCCACGTAGATCTGCACCGGTAGGATGTCTTCTCCTGACTTGATACTGAATAGGGTGCGATCCACTGTTCCTTTCTGAAAACCTTTATGAAGTAGAGAGTCTGAGAGGGTATCGTACCAAGCCCTGGATGCTTGTTTTAACCCGTACAAAGCTTTCTTGAGTCTGTAAACCTGATGTCCCTGCTGAAAGTCGGGCGGTTGTTCAACTTCTTCCTTCAGTACGTCGTTCAGGAAAGCTGACTTCACATCCATCTGATAGACTGTGAACTGCTGATGTGTTGCATAAGCTAGGAATAGACGAATAACTTCCAATCCTGCGACTGGGGCGAATGTTTCGTCAAAATCTATTCCCTCTGATTGACAATATCCTTTGGCAATGAGTCGAGCTTTATTCCTGACGATGAAGTTGTTTTCGTCAGCTTTTTCTTGAAGACCCACTTCGTTCCTATCACGGTTGGTGTCTAGGTCTGTCAACAAGCTCCCATGCGTCGTTTCGCGTAAATTGATTCAGCTCTTCTTGCATGGCGGTGATCCAGTCAGCATCATTCAGCGCATCCTCTATTATCTGAGGCTCTTCAGTCGACAAGAAGCATGAATACAAGGCACTTTCTCTTTGACAGAATTTGGATCATGTCTTGACGCTAGCTGAAGGATCTCCAATAATAAGATCTAAAGAGTGAGCATCTAGCCATGAGCGACGACGTCATGTTACTTCATCTGGAATTGTTTTAGTACAAACAGTAGGAGTATTAGGAATTTCGGTAGTACTGTTTTGTGTCTGAAGTAATTCAGTAATAAGGGTTGGGTCTACCGAGTAACCAGGTTCATGGGCATTTAGCTCAGGAACATTAGTAGTTCCCCCTGAGTAGGGATGGCAATGGACAGGATTTGGACCAGATCCTCCTCGCTCTAGATTCAGATCCGAGATTTTTTACTTTGGTCCAAATCCGGTCCAGATCCATTGGATCTCAAAAAATGAGATCCAGACCCAGATCCATTGGATCTACAGGGTCTCGGGTCTAGACCCGGATCCATAAGTTTTTTTAGCTAAAATTAAAAAAAATTCTAAATCAATTAAAATTTAACTAAGTTAATTAATTTTACGATAACACGATAATTTATAAGAGCATTACTATCATTAAAAAAAGTCAAAACTACTCATGATATTATAAAATATTACAATCATTTATAAAACTACGATCTTCTCTCTAAACAAACTTCCAAATTCGTGGATAGTGGGTACTCAATCTCCTCCCTCTTTTCTTTTTATTAGATTACTAGCTAAGTATTTCAAGCTCGACAAATAATGTAACGTCATATTTTAAGTAGAATAATATAAATATAATATTTTAGATATGATAATAAAATAATATTTTAATTATAAAAATTGGCGGATCTGGACCGGATCCGGATCTCGAGATCGTAAAGTCCAGATCCACATCCGTAATTTCTAAAATTAGTCCAGATCCGATCCAGATCCAATGGGTCCAATTTTTTAAGATCCAGATCCAGAAAAATGGATCTGGATCCATGGATCTGGACCGGGTCCAAGATCCATTGACATCTCTACCCCTGAGTTGTTATTCTCAGTAGAGGTTTCAGTTACCATATCGGTTTCCTCATTGACCACAATTACCTAGGATTGATTCTGTCTGTTAGAATCAATCTCCTCAGCTACATTGCTTGTTGTTGTGTGCTGAAAGTCATCATCTGAATCATTATCCCAACAATGCTAGATATTTTCAGTGTTGTGTTTTAGGCTTAGATCGTGTAGCTTGCTCCTAACCTCTTCAGCTTCTGGCTGAGAGTTTGACTTCCTGAACTCAGAAATAAACTCATCAAATACAACATAGGGGCTAACGACCCTGAAAGCTTTGCTGACCCTGGAGTATCCTAAGAAGACTCCTTGATCTGACTTACTTTCAAAGACCTTTAACTGGTCCTTTCCATTATTGTGGATAAAACACGAACACCCAAAGATATGGAAATGCGTAACAGAAGGAATTCTCCCTTTCCATAGCTCATAAGATTTAGAAATGCGTAACAGAAGGAATTCTCCCTTTCCATAGCTCATAAGGCGTCTTCTTGTTCATCTGAGTCAGTAGAGACCGGTTCTAAGTGTAGCAGGCAGTGTCAGTAGCTTCTGCCCAGAACTTCAAGGGAAGACCTGAGTCTGCGAGTAGCGTCCTTGCTGCTTCTTTGAGCGTTATGTTCTTTCTTTCAGGAAGTCCATTCTGTTGAGGCGTGCGTGCTGCTGATGTTTCGTGTTCAATTCCTTCAGCCTCACAGAAGTCTCTTACCATTGAGTTCAGAAACTCAGTTCCACGATCTGAGCGTATCCTCTTAATCTTGATATCCTTTTCGACGCTCAGTCGCTTCAGTAGTTTCGGCAGATCAATTTTGACTTTAGACTTGTTGGGGATGAATATCACCCAAGTATTATCTCGAATAGTCATCAACGACTACAAGAGCATACTTCTTTCCTCTGATCGTCACTGGATTGACTGGCCCAAATAAATCTATGTGCAGCAGCTGAAGGATTCCATCAGTGGAAGGTGACGGAATAGGTGGGTTGCTTGACTTTCTTTGCTTCCCCTTCAGACATGCTTCACAATTCTTGTGTCTCATGAATACTTCGTTGGGCAGTCCTTTGACTTTAGCATCACGAGCTAGCTTGTTCATTGTTTTGAAGTTCAGATGACTCAGTCGTCTATGCCACAACCATGTTGTTGTGTCATTGATCTCGTGTGTGCTAGTAGGCTAGCTTCAGGTTCGGCGATATTCCATTCAACATAATATATGTTTCTTCGCCGCGACCCTGATAACACAGTTTTTCCTATAAATTTATCAAGAACATCACAAAAACCTGCGTCAAAAGTCACTTTATTGGAGTTATCACAGAATTGACTTACAGAAAGGAGATTATGTTGAAGTCCTTCAACATAAGATACCCTAGGAACTATTGTAGTTCCTATTTTCAATGTTCCCTATCCCCTTGTGTAGCTTTGGAGTTTTCACCGAACTCAATTCTGGCTCTATCTTGCTCAACATAGTCGGTCAGTAGGCTCTTCTGATGTGTCATGTGTCTTGAGCATCCACTGTCGACAATCCAAGGGTAATCCTGTTGCACCTGTAAAACAAAAATAGATTCAGGTACCCTTTGGGTTCAGCTTGGGTCCTTAATGGTTAGATTTTAGGATCCAAACTTGTCTGACAGCCCTGGTGGCTTCAGACTTCATCTTGCCCTTGTTGTCAGTAGTCTGCTCCACTGAACTTGGAGTAGCTAACTTCTTTGACTGTTGTGGTTCAGCTTTCTTCTTCTTCTGAACCTTAGAGCCTTTGACTTCTTGCTCATAGTAGTACGATCCGTACTGAGCTGGGTGGGTCAGTAGTTGGTGGCCATATTGTTCAACCCACCTGACCTTCTTGGTTCCCCCTGAGTTTGATCTTGGTGTCTTGGGGCTTAAACCATGGATCACTTTCCTGTTGCTAGACTGAGGTGCTTGTTTCTTCTGCTTGTGTTTTTGTCTGAGGGGATGTGAATTCTGCATGCTGAGTTATCCCCTAGACAAACCTATCAGTCAACTTATTGGAGCTCTTCTGTCCAGAAGTGGAGGCTTCACATGTGTACCCAAGACCTTCTTTGGTGGCATGTGGTCTTTGTGCTCGTAGAAGCTTCTCCAACTTCTCTTTTGCTCCAATATATTGCTCTGTCATCAAAGTTCTCCACACCTCATCACTCTTCCTTAGAGCTTCATGTTCAGATTTGGCATGTGCGAGAGTTTCCTTGAGATTTGCAATTTCAGTCTCTTTCTCAGAGATGTCTTTGATCAGCACTGAGATCTGTGCTTCTTGGTCATGAGACTTAGTCATCAGAGAGTTAATCTCTTCCTTCAGTCTCAGAACAACATACTTAGTAGAGTCCTGACTTCTCCTTGAAAGTCTCTGATTCTCTACTTTCAGGATTTCCATCTCCTGAATCATCTTACTAAACTGCTGGCTCATCTGAATTTGCTCTTCAAGCAAATCTTCATATGCAAGAACCAAATCCAGTGGTTCTCCTGCAACAGAGCTTGTGTCGTGTGTGACAGGTGAAGAGGGGCATATAATGAGTTCAGAATTTACCTCAGCTTCTTCTCCGACCATCAGACACGGTTCAACTTCTTCAGTCTCGATTGCCATGAATGCGACGTCGTCGTCAGACGATTCCATGAACAGTTCTTCATCACTTGATAATCAGACAACTCTGCAACTATGTAGGCTTGCCTCTTTTTCACGAACTTGTCGCGTCTAGCTTGCCTTTCAGCTCTTTCAGCTGCTGAGAGTTCAGGACATTTGTATTTGTAGTGTCCCAGTTTCTTGCAGTTGTAGCATACTGAGGTTCTGCTATCCCTTATGGATGTTTCTTTTTGTTCCACGAGGGCAGCTTCAGTATTCCTGCAATCAGGTAGAGATTTAGATTCACTATTCGTGCGATGATTATATCTCTTACATTGATGTTTTTGGGAAGCCTTTTTCATCTTCAGTCTAAATATTTCTTTCTCCTTCTGGTATTTCACCACGAGGAGAGCATACTTCTCAGCCAAGTTGTCAGCATTTGGTATGGTTACTAAGCTTCCAGCTGACTGGCTTGTTGCTGAGGGACTTGCTCCGGGAGTGCTAGCTGATGCCTTGTAAGCATGATCCATTGACACTTCAGCTTCAGCACCGGGGGTGTGTTGGAGATTGAACTCGAACTCTTCAGCTTTAAGTTCTGAAAATATATAATCAGGAGAAACAGAGTCCAGGTCAGTTCTCCTCATACATGTAGCAAAAGAGTACCACTTGGGCCTGCTAAGAGCCCGTAGAATTTTGGTGTTGGTCTCCTTGTTGCTGAAAATCTTCCCTAGTCCGTTGATGATGTTGATCTGATTTGTAAATCGAGCGCTGAAATCATCTATGGACTCCCCTGGAAGCGTAGCGAATGCCTCGAGTTTCTGTAGCTCTAACTCCAGTTTCTTCTCTTTAATCTGTGGAGTTCCTTGGCTCAGCACCGCGAGAGCATCCCATAGCTCATTTGTTGTCTTGCAGTCATGCACCCTCCCGAGATAAGAGTCACTGAGTTTCATCAGTATAGCATTGCGAGCGACTCGATCGAGGTTGTGCAGTTTCTTCTCTTTAGGAGTGTAGAGGCTTTTATCCTTTGCGACTTTGGGTTCGGTTCTGGTACCTCCTGCTCCGTCCACTACGAGTTCGACTGAGTCGACCATCGAAACAATGGGGTCTTTCTCCAGAACATCGGTTATGCTGTCGTGCAGCGAAGTTAGATGTGCCTCCATCCTTACGTGCCATATTGTATAATTTTCTGTTGAGAACATTGACACAGTCCTAATCCCTAAAATATCAGCCGTTAAAAGAAATAGGATATAGGATGCAATGAAGAAATGCAAGATGCAGAGAAAATGGGTTTTATAGGATCTTTGTTTGAGATAGACCAGTTTCAGAAAATAATGATCAGTTAAGAACACTGAGTTCTGATACCAATTGTTGGTCCTGAGACTTGGTTCAGGTGTAGAGGGGGGGGGGGTGAATACACCTGAATACAAATTTCTTTCTCAACGCGAAGTCAACTCAAGCTGAGTTTGCTACTGAACTGAGTCAGGCAGCTAGATATACTTCAGATCGCGTGCGCAAGAATTTCTTCTACCGAGTTCAGCTCTACTGACTTGAGTCAGTCGAACAGTCGTTCAGTATCAGAGTGTGCGCGGAAGTGTGGGCCCTATCAAACGTCTCGGTTAGAAAACACATGTTTTATGTTGAGTTTTATGAAATACAGTTTTGTATACAGTATGAGCAGTTAAGGAAAACAGTAAATCAACACAGCAATTTTTAAAGTGGTTCGGACACACTGGGTCCTACGTCCACTTTTCTGAACAAAGCAGGATACTTGTTATATTTATACTGAGCAAGTCTCATTTGGTCTGTTCACTGGACCGACGCAAAACTTGAAGCTTATACTGAGCAAGTTCTCAGTGATCTGTGCGCTGTACAGATTCTCTACTTATAGTCGTAGTAACTTTTACAAGGGTTCAAACTTGAAGAGTTTGAGTCTTCTCCAACTAAGAGAAAGTTCTTACAAATAAGAACAGTTTCACAAGGATGTGAACTTCCTCGAGGTTTCTAAGCTAAAGGTATTACAATGAAGCTTGCTTAGATAAGATAAGGGAACAAATATAACTCTAAGTGATGAACTTAAAGGGTTCTTCAATGGATGCTAGTTCTTTACTGGATTCTGCGTTGAGATTGCTAAGAGTTTATGCATAGATAGCTTGGGTTCTCGGTGTCGTCTCTACATGGCAACTTCTCTTATTTATAGTCATCGATGGTGAATAGATCCATTGGAGGGAGGTCTAGTCACGTGTCGAAACGACAAGGAAAATGGCTCCTGTTGGGTGATGATTCAATCCTCAGCATGATCATACTTGTGGGAAATGACTCTTATCTTCTATACTGAATCATGCTCAGTAGCCTCGTGCTCTGAACTGTTGAGAAGATTTGAAGATCCCAAAACCCTATCTGATTGGTGAACCATTCCTTTGTATTCATATTTGTCTCTGAGGTTTCAGACTCAGTAGACACTCTGCTCTGGTCAAGGCGCTCAGTAGCTCATCAGCCTCAGCACCAGTGTAGAAGACTCAGTGATACTAGACTCGGCGGGAAGCGATATGCGAGAGAATCGATTGAACCGAACTCGGCGGGGAGTAGTTCACTGGACTCGAGAGCTGATCTTCGTAGACTTATCTCGGCGAGTCTATCTCCCGAATACAAGGTCGGACTCAAGCAACGGCGGATAGTCTTCGGGATGTCGAGAATCTTTTGAAAGACAATCGGCATTGTCATGTACGAGGAAGAGAGAAGTCGGCTTCGATGCTCTCGAAGTTTGTCTTTGTCTCAACCACTTCATCCACCTCGACGAATGACAAGTATACACGTGTCTTCTCACCTGCTAAAGCTGCAGTCAACCTTTTACCTAAAAAGGTGGGAAAGTACACTGTTACCTACACCAAAAGAGCCATTTGCTACCAAAAAGAGAGAGAGAGAAGAAGATCGTCTCCAACGGATCTATTTCAATCTCTGCTCTATAAATAGAGGGATCATTCAAGATTTGAGAGAGAATGCGCATACCTAGAACACGAGAAAGCATTCAAACGAGCGAAATTAACGACTAAGTCTTCCGCAAGAAACAACCGAGTTATCTCCGGCGAAAGACTACATCCAGCTCAAAAGGAACCAAGCTGAACCGACATAAGCTTCTAGTATCCAAGCGACTGACACGAACCTATAGCTAAACCCTCAGCTGTTCGTCGCTCTAGATAGCTACATTCTCGTTCCTTATCCCTCTAACCCTAAGCTCATTTGTTATATCCATAGCTTAGACGAAGGAGTTCACATTTGAACCCAATCCTTATTGTATAAGGACTCCTTCACTGTTGGAGAAGTTTGTCAAACACGTTAAGTTTGATAGTGTTGTAAACTGAGACTTGGATCAGTATAAAAACCAAGACGCGGCTTTGCCCGGTGTGCAAGCCGGCCGAGACTAACTCGGGATAATAAATAGCCTCCCGATCATTCGGGACGGTGGACGTAGGATTTGAGCGATATCCGAACCACTTTAAAAATCCCGTGTCTCTTCTTGCTTTCTTAAGCTGTTGCATTGATTTTACTATTCATACTTGAACATCATATTTAAAATCAATCAACTGTCTCAAAGATATCTTGAACTTTTAAATCTACTGAACTGAGACTTGCATAAAACGTTTTCCTCACAAAAACTGATTTGGGCCTACACAATTCCGCACACTGAACTCTCACTGAACGATACTGAATTCTGACGTAGTCAGTTAGCAGATCTCAGCTGAGTCAGTACACTTTTAGCCTTTAACTCGATTCGGAACGGTTATGCGGTGCGTTGAATTGTTTGATCGAGACACCATCCTGAATAGGACTGTTCGAGTTCGAAACTGAGAAATCGAATCAGGTGTATTCACCCCCCTCTACACCTGACCGTACACTCGGGACCAACAGCTCCTTTAATTTGAACGTTGATGAGTAGGTGCACTGTAGAGATTCTCTTCTTTTTCTGTCTGAGAGCAGCTTTTGTTAGAGCTATAGGTCGTCGGCTCCTTATTGGTCGAGGTACATGGTTAGGTGAGACTTGTCAAACATTAAGGTTGACTTCCTCTGAATCCTCGGACCGTCAACTGAAGTGACTTTCCTACTGACGTTCTTCTGAGCATTCAGTGCATGGGCACGAATTTCTAAGCAGATTCAGCTGGTGGTTGGCTGTCGAACTGACTTCTTCGATCCTGAGTTCATCAGCTGAGTGCGAGGTCTCTACTGAATCCTGCAGCTACTGAACTCTATCCTCTCAACTAAGCTATTACAGATGCAAAGCTACAATATTTATCTAGGGTTTTGGGATCTATCAAATCTATCGATATCAGATACTATCGATTCATCTACTGGATCCTTATCCCAACAGCAAGGACAACCGAAGATATGGAAATGAGAAATAGAAGGAATTCACCCTTTCCATAGTTCATATGGTTTCTTCATGTGTTGCTTTGTCAGTAGTGAGCGGTTCAGAGTATAACATGCGGTGTTAGTAGTATCGGCCCATAACTTCGAGGGCAATCCAGAGTCTGCTAGGAACATTCTTTCTGCTTCTTTTAATGTTATGTTCTTCCATTCAGCAAGACCGTTCTGCTGGGGTGTGCGAGCTGTTGAAGTCTCGTGATGAATCCCATCAGTATCGCAGTACTCTTTGATGATTGAGTTGAGAAATTCAGTCCCACTATCCGAGTGTATCCTTTGAATCTTGATGTCTTTTTCCACACCTAGTTTCTTCAGTAGTGTAGGTAACTCAGTCTTGACAAACAGATTTGTTGGCTATGAAGATGATCCACGTATATCTTGAGTAATCGTCAATAACGACGAGGGCATACTTCTTGCCTCTTATAGTCACTGGAGTGACTGACCCAAATAAGTCCATGTGCAGTAGCGGAAGGATTCCATTAGTAGAAGGTGACGGAATATGTGGATTGCTTGACTTTGTCTGCTCTCCCTTCATGCATGCTTCACAATTTCTGTCTCGACTGAATACTTCGTTGGGCGGTCCTCTGAATTTTGAGTCCCTAGCCAGCTTGTTCATTACCTTCAAATTTAGATGACTGAGCTTTTTATGCCACAGGCACCCTGTTTTGTCGCTAGACTTTGTCTGGGCAAGCAAGCAAGCTTCAGGTTCGACGCTGTTCCAGTTTGCAACACATATATTCTTCCTCCGCGAACCTAATAACACTGTTTTCCTAGTAGATTTATCAAGAACATCACATAAACCAGCGTCAAAGGTAACTCTGTTAAGGTTATCACAGAATTGACTGACAGAAAGGGATTATGTTGAAGTCCTTCAACATATGTTACTCTTGGAACTGAAGCAATCACAATGTTCAGCGTTCTATATCCCCTTTTGTAGCCTTTTAAGTTGTCACCAAACTCAATTCTGGGACCTTCCTCTTGTACATAGTTGGTCAGCAGGCTCTTCAGATAAGTCATGTGCCTCGAGCAGCCGCTGTCCATGTTCCAAGGGTCCTTATGCACCTGCAAAACAGAAACAATTTTAGGTACCTTTGGTTCAGTCTCAGTCCTTTAAGCATTAGTTGATGGTTTCACGACCCAAATACGTCTGGCGACCTTGGGGATCTCAGACTTCTTGTTCTTGTTGTCAGTACTTATCTCCACTGAACTTGGATGTGCTGACTTCTTGGCAGTTTTGGGTTCATGAGCTTTCTTCTTCTGATTCTTCGTGCTCCTCCTGACCCTGGGCTCATAATAGTAGGAACCATATTGTGCAGGATGCACTGATTCTGGTTCACCATACTGCTCTGCCCACCTGACCTTCTTGGTTTTCCCTGAGTTTGATCGTGGTGTTCTGGGGCTTGAACCTGTGGTCAGTTGCTTCTTGTAGCTCGGCTGAGGTGCTTGGATCTTCTGTTTATTCTTTGCCTGAGTGGTGATTGGTTCAGCAGCTTGAATTCCCCCTCGGACAAACTGGTCAACCAGCTTTTTAGAGCCTTTTGAAGTTGAGATAGATACTTCATATGTGTATCCAAGTCCTTCCTTGACGGAGACTGGCCTTTGAGCTCTAACCAATCCCTCTAACTTCTCCTTGGCTCCCAGGTACTGCTCTGTCATCAGTCCTCGCCATACTTCATCACTCTTCCTGAGTGACTTATAATCATTCTGAACTTCTGCGAGCTTCTGACTGAGCCTAACTATCTCAATATCTTTCTCAGAATTGTCCTTGGTCAAGATTGATATGTGAGTTTCTTGATGTTGAGACTTAGTCATGAGAGATTCAATCTCTTCTTTTTATCTCTTCACAAGAATTTCTGAATCAGTAAGGACCTGACAATCAGAAGAAAGTCTTTGATTCTCGGCTTTTACCTGTTCCAACTCTTGAACTATTCTACTGAACTCCCTGCTCAACTAAATTTGCTCCTCTAGCAAATCTTCATACGCTTAAACCACATCGAGAGGTTTTCCTGCAGCTGAGCAAGTGTCGTGTGTGCTCTGTGAAGAAGAGGTTATATTCAGTTTAGAGTTTACCACAGCCTCTTCTCCAGCCATAAGGCAGTGTTCAATTGACGTATTAGGATTTGATTCTCCGACCTCAACAGCCGCGAATGCAGCTTCATCTTCAGAAGAGTACATGAATGTATCTTCCTCGACTAAGTCATCGGATAGCTCTCTCGCAATGTAGGCCTGCCTCTTCTGGGTAAATTAGTCTCTTCTGGCCTGCCGTTCAGCTCGTTGTGCGGCTGAGAGCTCCGGACAATCGTGCTGATAGTGTCCGTTTTTCTTGCAGTTATAGCACACATACGTCCTGCCACCCTTTTCAGATGTGTCGTTGGATGGATTGATAGTAGTCTCCATGTCCCTGCATTCAGGAGAACGTTTAGATTATTCTTTCTTTTTATGATTATCTTTCTTACCTGAAGAATCATTGTGGTATTTCTTCAATTTTCTGACTCTTTCCTTCTCCCCTTGGTACTTCAGAGCCAGAAGCGCGCATCGTTCAACAAGATCCTCAGTAGTGGATTTCAGTAGTGTGGTTGTGACTAACTTGTTTGCTGAACTAGGGCTAGCTCCAGATGTGCTGACTGTTGCTTTAAAAGCATGGTCGATTGGGGTGTCAGCTGGAGAGCTTACGCTTCTTTGGGGTAGACTGTGCTCGAACTCCTCTATCTTTAATTCTGAAAATATAACATCATGAGTTAAAGCATTTAGATCAGAGCGACGTAAATAAGTAGCAAAAGAAAGCCATTTCAATCGAGGTAGCGCTCTTAAGATCTTGGTGTTCATCTCTTTGTTTGTGAACGTCTTCTCTAGCCCATTGATCATATTGATCTGATTTGTGAATCTTACGCTAAGCTCGTCAATGGATTCATTGGGCTGCATGGCGGAAGTCTCAAAATTTTGAAGCTCCAACTCGAGCTTGTTCTCTTTGATCTGCGGGGTTCCTTGGCTCAGTACAGCCAGGACATCCCAAAGTTTTTTCACCGTCTTGCAATCTTGCACTCTCTTGATCACTGAGCGTTGTCAGGATTGCATTCCACGCAACTAGGTCCAGGTTGTGCAATTTCTTCTCTTCAGGCGTGAAGGCGGATTTATCTTAGGGACCTTTGGCCCAGTTTGTGCTCCTACGCCTCCTACAGTATCAAATTCTACATTGTCAATCTGGGAATGATTGGTCCTGTCTCGAGGACATCAGTCATGATGTCGTGCAGCGATGTAAGATGCGCATCCATTCTGACGCGCCATACCGTATATTTCTCTGCGGAGAACATTGGTACCATCCTAATACCTGACATATCATACATGTTAAGCAGATAGTACAAGGATGAATGAAGAGATGCTCGTGCAGTGAAAATGTTTTTCAGGATCTGTTCGAGTAGACCAGTATGTTCTCAAAATGATGATCAAAAGAACACCGCTCTAATACCAATTTTTGGTCCGGAGACGAGTATCAGGTGTAGAGGGGGGTGAATACACCTGATTCTAAGTTTTTCCTCAAACGCGAAGGTCGGTTTTGTACTGAGTTCACTACTGAACGGATTCAGTTGCCAGTTATTCCTTCTGATCACGAGGCAGAGTGATTCAACGATTGAACTCGTTTTACTGACTGATGTCAGTACTGAGAAGTTCAGTAGATGAATGTAGTGCGGAATAGTGTAGGCCCAGTTTTAGTTCGTCTCTTTGAAAAACGTTTTATGCAAACCAAGTCAGTTTTGGCTAGTGCACTTTTAAAGTTGTTTTACTAAAATATTTATTGTGCAAACAGTTGAAACACAGATGCAATAAAACAGTAAATGACACGAGCAAATTTTATCGTGGTTCGGATACGCAAGATCCTACAGGAGGTCTTGTTGATTAATCAGAGCAAGCCTCAACAAGGTTTCTGTGCACTGGACAAAACCTTCTAAGTTATAGTCCCTAGCAACTTTACAAACTCAAACCGAAGTTTGAAGGGGTTTTGTCTCCAACAATGAAGGAGTTCTTACAATAAGAACGATTCCCTAAAAGTGAACTCTTTAGAGAGTTCTAAACTTAAGATCTAACAATGATGACTTAGAAAAGAGATCGAGGAACAAATTTAGAGAGAAGAACTACAAGGATATCTCTGGGATTTCTAGTTCTTCGTTGGATGTAACAGTGAAGTTTGCTAGAGTGCTTGAGAAAGTATTCGTGAGCTTCAAAGCGTTTCTGTTCCCGTTGGTTCGTGTTTTTTACGTTGGTCTCTTGTGGACGATCTCTTTATGTAGTTGTGACCCATGCAAAGATCCGTTGGAGAGGACCATGCCACGTGTCACAATACTCCAAGGAAAACGACCATATAATTTTGAACGTCGCCGCAGAGTGGTTGGCTTTGTGTGCATGAGAGCATCTTTTGTGTTAAAGCAGGTAAGCTTCGCTTGCTTCTCATTGGTTGAGGTGTAGCGATAGATGAGACTTGATAGACAGATGTCTTCTAGATGAGTTGACTTCCTCCGAACCTCGGACATAAGTATTCTCTGCAAACATCCGACTGATAAAGTTCAGGCTGTCGATTTTCCTCGTACTGTCTGCAACTGAGTTGCAGCTCTATTCAGTAGATTAAGGTTGGTCCTACTGAGTCTTCTATCTGAGTCGGCTAAAGAATGATCTTCTAGTGAGTGCTTTCAGCTTCTGACTCGAAGACAATCAAATGAGCTCTTCTCTCATTCAGTAGATCAAGGATGATTGTACTGAGTCTTCTATCTGAGTCGGCTGAAGAGCGATCTTCTGTTGAGTGCTACTAGCAACTGACTCTGAAGACTACTGAGCTCTACTGAACTGATGACTTGGGGTTCTGGGACTTTAACTTCTCTACTGAAGTTCAATCCAACAATTTACCCTTACAGAACTTAGACAAAATAATCTATGAAAGATCAACACATGTCTAGCCTATTACATCATGTCGGTTCATCACACACTCAGGGATTAGGACAGGGGTTTTGGGATTTCAATTCCTCATAACAATACAGCTTATTATCCCTACAATTTCCCCAAAAAATCACTGACTCATACTTACAATCTCCTCTGTCAGTAGTCTCTAGATATTTTACAATTTTTCATAATTATATGAGCTATGCAGAAACATCTACTGAGTCATATCCTACGTATCTCCCGAACAATGGTCTCCTAACCACTGACTCATATCCCTATACATTTCACTAAAGAATCCGTGTTGACTTACCCCTTTATCCCAACTTGAGACTTAATTGATCACCATATTTAAGAAACAAATATACGTTAGTTAATTAAGCTCACTGATAGCTTAAATTAATTAACATCTTATATATATATATATATATATATATATATATATATATATATATATATATATATATATCAAGCAGTACCACTCGACTTTATTAACACATCTAAACTTAATCAACCGATCGTGTTTAGTGTGCTAATCCTTTCGAGTTTCTCAGGATATATTATTAACCCAATTAACAAGGACACATATGAAAGATACAGATAACCAACCCGAGCTACAAATAATGACTATCACCCAAGATACGTAGATCCAGTCATGATGACGTTCACCATAATAAATTAAAGTAATAGATAGTTAAAGGCACTCAGCTGATATCTATCATGCTTAACACAAATCTATGTCACTGATATCTTTAGTTCTCCACTAAGGTCAGCTAGGAGAACACATCTCATTGTAATCAATTAATACACCACCTTCAATATAACAGTATACACAAACAACTAAGACAAGCCACTTATTATCTAAACTGCAGCTTTAACCGACAATTTTTTCTTAAGTTGCCTCAATTGTGATAATTGTTTATATCTTAAAGTTCAACCAAATGTGTAGTCTTTTGTGATCTACAACACACTAACACAATCTAACTCTTATACAAGTTAAATGACCAACATGCGCAAATATAATTAGTTAGATAATAGAATAAAACAGTGGAAAGTAAAACACATTATATACAAACAAAAAAGGTTGATTCCATTGTACAAAATTCCAATAGAAAATAAGAAGATGGTTGTTAGCACAGTGGTGCTGGACATCAAGCTTTCACTGGATGTTCTGAGTACGAGACTTTGAGTCCTTACGACTAGTGGCTACTGACTCTTTATTTTATTTTTTAAATGATTTCCTCTTTATTGCTCTGTTTTTTTAATGATTTCCTTTTGATTATGTTAATTTTCCTTAATCCATATTTTATTTTATTTATGACTTATGAAGGTTTTATTGGTGTTTTTATTTCTCACGTAATTTAGTTCTATATTCAGTATTTTTCATCCCATTTAGTTTAATTTTTTAATTTTGGTACTTCTAATCCTAGATGGCTTTTGTTTCAACTTTCGGTTTTATAAATCTAGGACTCGTTTATTATTTTTAATCTAATTATATAGTTTGGATCAATGTTTAAATCCCTTTTAAATTTAGGGTGATAAGTCTTGTTTTATAACATGTAAGCAAAAACACTGGTCGAATGGATTTGGTATCTTTTTCAAAATGTATGCATTCGAAATTTTTAACCCTTCTATTTTTTCGAGGCTATGTTAGAAATAAATTCCGAGCCCACTTGGAAAGTTCCTAGTTTCGCCACTTGCCACAAACCCTCCCACGACTCCATATGCATTGTAGTTTCGCGACATTGTTGCCTTGGACCGAGACTTGTGTTTTATGTAATATATATAATAATAAAATTAAAGACATTAACAAATTCACATTTTATGTAATATATATAATAATAAAATTAAAGACATTAACAAATTCACATTAACATACAAATATGATAATAATTTAAAGGACTCATTCATTATTTGATGTTTCGGCACCTGGCACCTCGACCTTGTATGACCATATTCTCTACAATTGATGCATTTTTTTGTGCTCGATGTCTAATGCGAGATGTATTCGCTTCTGCATTAAAAGGTCGACAGCAGCTCCTCGGGCGTCCGACTTCACACATGATTATTGGTGGCAGTATAACGGTTTCATCAACATCTGGTGGGACACCCCACTCATTTCGAGGAGATAAGAGATTAACTACATCAGTATATATCTCTTTCCAAGTCGTCGCGGTGTAATAGTCATGAATATGATCATACATATTCTCACACCGACTATAACGAACGACAACAATATGCCTACATGGTTCCATCTGCCATACACCGCAATCACACATCTTGTTCAGAAGATCAACTTTCCATTATCGACCACCATTACGACCATAGATGCGTCGGCACTCACCTGCATAAAGTATACTTCTGAGCTGCCTTTACTTCTTTTCGCATCCTCAAGTTTGAAGCCACTGTGAGTCGATTGTTTGTCGAATTTTCTCTTTGTCTGCGTACATCAAACCACTTCTCGATCATATGGTGGATTGCCTCAAGCATAGCAAGAAATGGAATTCATCTATCTTGTAGTGGTCGAGAATTGATAGACTCGTCGCGTTAGATATTAGTAGACTAGAAAGCAGTTGTTTCCATATAATGTGGACCACTTTTCTGGTCTGGTTTCCATCAACTTCTCATAAATAGCAGGTTTCTTATGGCGAATAACATTCATAGCCTAATGGAACTCTGTTGACTGATATGCGTATATAGCTTAATAGAACATCTCAATATAATGATATGGGACGACTGATCACTTCTGCAGAAAAGACATAGCCTAGGCACACCGTCAACACTCTCATGCACGATATAAGCACAAGAGAAACTGCCACAAGAAAGGCTAGAATAGCTGTGCAGGCACTCCCTCAGTACCCATCGGTGCTTTGTGTTACCGAGGAGAGCCATAGGCAAAGGCAAGCTAGAAGGTAAGTAGGCTTTTTTATAGAAGTCCTCTCAACATAAAAAGTTGAATACGTACTTGGAATACTATAGGCACTCATCAGCACTCTACTGGCACTCCATAGGCACACATTCATGATTTCCAACCATGCACCTTTAGTAAAAAACTCAACCAAGTGCCATTTTGTCAGAAAGCTCATAGGCACTCGTAGACACGACATCAACATTGAATCACATTTCAAGAATCACGTCTTTCAAGTAGTGCCTTGTTTATCTCAAAACTTGTTGCCACATATAGGCACTCTTAGACACATCATTGACACTTGGTGTATTTTTTAAATCTAGTGCCTAGTCTGTTCAATATTGAGAAGAGGGTGTAGGTACATCGTCGACACTCGAGTTTTTGTAGCACAAACTCAATCAACAACATCTGAACAAATTTATTATCTTGTGCCTAGTCCGCTCAAGATAACGATATTATCTTGAGTTTGTATTTATTCTATAAAATATGTATTACGTGAACAAATTTACATTGAAATCTTATGAGCAAGAAATTATTATCTTCTCAATAAGTTGCTTCTATTCCTATACCTTTTATTTTTCAGTTTTTTTATGTATACTGTAAAGTCAGTAAAATGATTTTGCAAGTGGGTTTATAAGATAATGAAATCAAATTATTACTTTTATAATTGAAACATATAAAAAATCTAGAATGATAGACATTAGGCAAATAAAGTAGTGTTAAATTCGTTGTGTGTCCAACATTGGTTAACACTTGGTCTCATAAGATTTTCATTTCTAATTAACCTAATTTCTAAACTAATACTTCCTCTGTCTCGTTTGAAGCGACGTGGTTTTTTTTGGCGCGGTAATTAAGAAAGTGAATGATATAGTATTGGGTATGAGATTCAATGTCATGAAGATTTTAAGATCCCAAAACCCCTTAGCTAAATGGTGAACCTTGATTATGTAATAGCTTAGTTGAGTTCAGCATGTTAGGAACTCAGTAGACTAGCTAGAGTTCAGTAGCTGATAGGTTCAGTAGAACATCTTCTGTCAGCAGGATGGACTCATCACCAGAGACTCAGTTGGGTAGCACAGAACCCACTGAATCAGTAAAGAAATTCGAGCCATGTACTGAATATCTCAGAAGAATGTCAGCAGAAGAAATCTCGGTAAAGGTGTACGAGGAATCAGAGGAAGTCAACTCAGCATCTGCTTTGGAGTTTGAAAAAGTCTCACCAACTCCCCAACCTCGACCAATGAGGAGCTGCCAGTACTGTACTTGCACTGACATAAAGTTGTTCCCTATACTAAAAAGGAGAATCTCTATAGTGGCATTCAAATTTGAGATGGTCGTTTTTCTTGGCTTTTTCGACATGTGTCTGGACCCTCTCCAACGGATCCATTCCATGTGTCGAGATTATAAATAGAGTCTTCATGGATAGAAGACACCGAGAACAAAAGTAGTCAAGTATACAAACGCTCTATCTAGTGAAGAACTTACTCACATAGATATAATTCTTAGTTCTTCACTCTAGAGATCTGTAGTTCTCTTTCTCTATTCTAAGCAATCATTGTAAATTCTTAAACTTAGAAAAACAAAAGGAGTTCAGTTATTAAATTGTTCTTATTGTAAGAACTCATTTTTAGTTGGAGAAAATCAAACCCTTGTGTTTGAACTTGTAAAGTTACTAAGACTATAACTAGAGTATCTATCCAGCCTACAGATCGACTAAGACTTGCTCAGTATAAGTAATCAAGAACTCCTGCCTTGTTCAGGACAGTGGACGTAGGATCCAGCGTATCCGAACCACTTTAAAAATTACTTATGTTGTTTTTACTGTTCCATTGATTTATTGTTCATACTGCATATAACTGAACCTTCAAAATCACACTTAGCATAAAACGTGTTTTCAAAACTAAGACGAAAATTATTTTGGGCCTACACTTCCCCACACCATCTTATACTCAATCTATTGTTCACTGACTAAAATCAGTAGATAGTGAGTCACTAGACAGACTCTCTGTCCACACAATCGAAAAAGCTTATTTAGCGATTTGACTCGGTCAATAGCACTTTTCGGTATCAACTGACTTTCGCGTTTGAATTGAAATTTGCACTCAGGTGTATTCAAATCCCCCCTCCCCCCGCCCCATCTACACCTGAAGGCTCGTCTCTGAACCAACATAAAGTATGAGAGAGGGTAGATGATAAAGTAAGAGAAAGAATATGACTGACATAGTGAGAGAGCAGGTGTTAAAGTAGGAAAGATAAATGATAAAGTATGAGAGAGAAATGATAAAGTAGGACTAAGAAATGATAAAATATGAGAGAATTTGTAATTTTTTTAGAAAGTTATTTCATTTTTCCGAAAACGTATCACTTCGACTAAGGACACCGCGAAAAGAAAAATGTGTCGTTTCAAATGGGACGAAAGTAGTAATAGGAAAAACAGAGATTGATTCAAATAATTAATAGAATTCGATTTTAGGCAAGTTGATCATTGTAGTACTCCAAAGCATACCTGTTGTTGCAACACAGGAACCACATGGCTATGTGTGGTCCTTTGGTCTTTAGAATTTAACTAAAATTGTTTCCTTGTGTAGTGCGTTGATGTGATAATACTATGTGATAAATAATATAAAGGGTATAATATTAATAAATAGATATTTCCTTTTATTTTTAGAATTTAACTAAAGGCAAATTGGCACATACGTCCACAAACTGTGCTAGTTCGGATGAATTGGTTTTTAATCTTTATTTTTTAGTTAATTGGTCCCCAAACTATGTTAGTTTTAATGAATTGGTGTTGGTCCCGAGAGTACGTTCAGGTGTAAAGGGGGGGGGGTGAATACACCTGAAAACCGATTTCTCAACTTAAACACGAACAGTCCTTTTCAGGATAGTGTCGTACTGAACAAGTTCAGCAGACCAGATAAGCTGTTCTGAATCGTGTGGCAGAGTGACTGACTCTACTGAGACCTGCTAGCTGACTTAGAGTCAGAATTCAGTATCTTCCAGATAGAGTTCAGTAGTGCGGGATAGTGTAGACCCAAATTCAGTTGAGTTAGGAAAACGTTTTTAACCAAACAGTTTCAGTTGATTAGTGCAGTCTGTTAAGGTTGCTGAAACTCAGTTGAATGATTTAAAGAATATTTTCAGTATGAATAGTAAATCAATGCAACAGTAAAAAACATAACACAAGGCACAGAGATTTTTAAAGTGGTTCGGATTCAACAATCCTACGTCCACTGTGCCGAAAGATCAAGAAACTATGTATTATACTGAGATAGTCTCAGTTGGTTTGTACGCTGGACAAACACTGTCTTGAGATTTATACTGAGCAAGTCTCAGTTTACAAGGTTATCAAACTAAGTGTTTGAAAAACTCTCCAACAGTGAAGGATTCCTTTACAATAAGGATCACTTCAGAAGTGAACTCCTTCGTCTAAGCTATGGATTTAGTCTATTGAGCTTAGGTTAGAGGGATAGGGAACAAGGATGTGGCTTCTAGAACGATGAACAACTGAGTGTAAGCAGTTCAACTTAGTTCCCTAAGAGCAGAAGTGTAATCTTTCGCCGGAGATTGTTTCTTCGAACTTCTTGCGGAAGACTTAGGCTTTTTCGAATTTGCTCGTTTGAATGCTCTGAGTGTTCTCTCGTGTATGCGAAGGTTCGGTAGGTTCTCGTATTCTCGTGAGCTTCAAATTTGATATATCCCTCTATTTATAGAGCAGAGATTAGGATAGATCCGTTGGAGACGACAATCCTTTGTCTCTCTCTTTTGGGTAGCTAACGGCTCTTTTGAAGTATGGTGGCAGTGTCCTTTCCCTCCATTTCTGGAAAGTTGTTAACTTCCAGCTTTAATAGATATAGGATACGTGGCTGCCTGTCATTGGTCGAGGTTCAGAAAGTGGTTGAGACAGAACAAAGTTCAAGGAGATCTGAAGCTGACTTCTCTCTTCCTCGTATTGACTCTGCTGATTTGACTTTTAAAGATCCTGACAGTCAAAAGACTGTCTGGCCATTGCTGAGTCTGATCTCTGATTCAGTAGCATGCTCCTGCTGAGTCGGCTCTACTGAAGATCAGCTCTGAGTTCAGTGAACTACTCCTGCTGAGTTCGGTTCCACCGACTCCTTTCGCATATCTTGCTCTCTGCCGAGTCCACTATTACTGAGTCTTCTACTTCTGGTGTTGAGGCAGATAATCCACTGAGTGCCTGAACTAGAGCAGAGTGTCTGCTGAGTCTGAAACCTCAGAGACAGAAACAGATTACAACGAAAAGGTTCACCAATCAATATAGGGTTTTGGGATCTTCAAATCTTTAGTAAACGTTCAGAGCACAAGGCTACTGAGTTAACTTATCAGCTGAGAAGACTGAATCATTTCCCAACATTTTCCAACATTGCTGAGGACAGAATCATCACCCAACATTTTCCCCCTATTTGATGATGCCAAAACATAATAACTAATCAACCTAACACTATGACTTATCAGAAACAGAGCTCCTTACAAAATATTACAAGTAGGATCAGTGGAGTTGTTCTTCAAGTCCTAGACTACTGAGGGGATCAGGGCAGAAAGTCAGAATCTATACAGAGTCTAATCAACATTTTCCCCCTGTCTTAACATCATTTTCCCCCAACCATGCAATCTATCAGAATCTAGCTAAACAAAAACTGACAGTAAATAACAACAGTGAGTGTGTGAGTCGGTAATCACTTCAGTGATTCTGAGTGTTAAGCATAAACAAACACGGCTATTCAGACAATAAGGAATTGTCAAAGCCAAACAGAGATGTTATATATATATGAGAAATTCAGTACAGATACATCTCTGCTAGACTAAAAAAAGAAAGAAAGATACAGGGAGAATACAGAAGTAAGACTCATTTGAACTGCTTGATCCTGTCTTTGAAATCTTGTGATTGAGTTTCAGGAAGAGGCACTCCATAGTCCGCTGGATCTTCTTCATCAAGAAATTTGGCTTCAGCAGCGTCCTTCACTTCTTTCTCTATCACTCCATAGTGGATGGATTTGTCTAGTCTTTGTGGGGTGGCAGGATTCTGGGATTAGGAACTTTGACTTCAACATTTTCCTTGATAGCTTTTTGGAGCCTGGCATACATTTCCAGATCAGCTCTCATTATCCATTCAGTATAAGCCACTGTCTTGTGCTTCTCAGACCAGAATCTTCAGAAGTAGTTCCTCTTTATAAAATCGACTTTCAGCGTCTCCCACCTCTGAGTAACTTCCCACGGAATCCATTCATCCACTCTAGGCCATCTGTGAGTCTTCAGATCAGTACGCTTCCTGAATTTCCTGTATTTGTAGGGAATGTCAGCCTTTGCAGGGATCCTCTGACTTGCTTCCTTTTCAATCCTCAGCTTGAGAGCTTCAAGATCAGCCATTCTTATCCTCTCTCTGGCTGCTTCTAATTGTCTGGCCTCTTCACCTCTATATAGATACCTATCCAACTGAGCCCAGATCTCTTCCATTTCTTGTTCCTGTGCCTTCGAGGCAGTGTAGGAGGGCTTATGAGGTGGCTCTTCTTCTGAGTCAGCAGGTGTGGATGATTTTGCTTTAGAAGTTCTCTGTTGCCCAGTTGACTGTTGCTGCTGCTGCTCCTTTTCTTTTTCTTTGTCAGCCTCGTCGCTGAGCTTAAGGGTTCTAGGTGCCAGCCTAGCTCCTGTCTTCTTGCCTCCAGCTGGAGCCTTAGTTTTGCCTTTAGCAGGCTTCTTCTTGGGTTTATTTGCGGCTTCAGCTTCGGCCATCTCCCTAGCCAGTTTTTGGTCCGCTGCTATCTGAGCCTCCTCCTCCAAAGTTATGAACCTCCTGGGTCCTTTCTTCTTGGAGGGAGGGGTTGGGAGTTTCAATACCTTTTTGCCTTTGCCGACAACTGGAGGAGGGAGAGGAGCTTCTTCCTCTTCTGACTCCTCGTCAGCATACTCAGCAACTTCTTTTATAATATCTGAAGGAGTTTGAGTTGCCTGAGTAGTGACTTCTTTGGCTCCTGAGCCACTTGAGCCAGTCTCGGCGGATCTTTGCGGCTCCTGGCTGCCGAGACACCCCGGGGCCTCGCCAGTATGTGAAGGTCCAGTGGGGGCAGATGTCTGAGTCTGAGATGCCCCTGCCACTGTCCTTGTTCTCTTTGGAGCATTCAGTATTAGCTCCTTAGATCCTTTCTCAATAAATCCTTCCCCCTTTTTGGCATCAGCAAATCGGGTAGGGGGCGGAGCAGATACTTTGTTGTTCAGGCTCTTGTATGAGTCGGATAGATCATCCAAAGTATTGTGGAGCTTCGTCAGCTTCTCATGCAGCTCGTTTCTCTCACTAGTGAGCTGATCGTTGTACTTCTTATGTGAGAGATCAGCTGCTTCTCCACCTTCTCTTCAATGCCCTTCTGAATATTTTCCAATCTAAGATCAGTGGCTTGAGAGATGGCAGTGACGGATTCAGTGTGAGCGGTTTGGGCGGCCTTGTAATCATTCAGCAATTTGATTTGGCCTTCCTGAATCGTCTTGAGCTGTTCTTCGAATTCAGCTCGCTGTGCAGCTAGGGCATTCCTCAGAATGCTGGAGAAGTCAAGGACTGGAGATGTTGAGATTGCGGTTCTGAGTCCCTGCAACTCTGCACTCTGTGCCTCAGTGGTTTGCCGTCATGTTTTGTGGACGGTTCGGGTGAGTAGGTGATTCTGAGTGCCTTGGTTCCTCAGCGCCCTGGCCATTGATTTCGAATGTCGGCTTCTCGGGTTGGGCGCTACTTCGAAAGCAGATTCGAGAAGGAGCTGAGAAGGACCAGCTGCCTTCGAAGTACCAACCGCCGACTGCCCGGGTCTAAGGATGCTGAGTGGAGGGTCAGCAGTAGATGTAGGAACATCCTTGGCCGGTTGAGTTCCCTCATCAGGCTTCTCAGGGCCTGAATCACGGGGTGGGTCCTGACCATCGGGGTCAGACCCATCTGAGGGCACAGGTGCTGAGACAGGTTGTCTGTCATTCAGCATTGCGAGCATGGCCGCCCTCAAGTCTTCGAGCGTGCCGAGGTCAGATGGCTCAGAATAGCCGATCTACCCTCTGATCAGCAGCTCTTCTCCGTGAAGCTGCTCGCAGGAGTGGTGGATAATGAGTCTCTTCAGGTTGTGCCACTCCTGGAACCTTATCAGCATGTGGAGCCTCGCCTGCCTTGCAAGTAGGACAAGGTTACTGTGGCTAGCGATCTCCGGAATAAATTCAGCAATCTCCCAGGAGGCTCTGGATTTGAGAGTTGTGGCCTCCATCCCGATAGACTCTGACTCTGAGGCGGTCTCCGAATCCTCAACATCAATAGGAGACGCATGTTTCTCAGCAGATGGGATGCTGCTAAGTTGTGGGACGTCCAAGGGGCTTTCTAAGGTCTGAATTTCTTCAGTCTGGACATCTTCAGCTTGGACCCCTTGGTCCACGGTTTCACCATGCTCAGTGGAGACGGCTTTCTCCACTGACTGTGTCTTCTCAGAAGACTCTAGCTCGTCTCTCAGCTGGAGAGGCGGCTCAGCAATTACGGCCTCTGGCTCAGCCTCAGTCTCAGTAGGCACAACCTCGCTAATCTTCTTCAGCATTTTGGTTGGTGCCTTAGGCGTTGATTTGGGAGGGGATCTCTTCTTCTTTGGCGTGGAGGTCTGCTGAGTCCCCGCCTTTGGTACAGCGGGCCTTGAGCCGGTCTGCTGAAGGGCCGCTGCCCTGTTCTGGAATCTGACCTTCTTCACATTAAAATATTGCTTGTCGGCGAAGGTGATGCTGTCAGACGCGCAGAAGTCTTCGATCATTACGGAGAGCTTCAGTTTGTATAGGAGCTTCCCTTTGACACTCAGCCTCGTAGATGTTTTATCGAATTTGGCTGATTGCATCATGAACTCTCTGAGGAAGAACTCAGTCCAGTTTATCTTGGCCCGATCATAAATGGCCATCATCAGTTGTAGCTTGGGCCTGGACACTTGGTCGAATGAGCCTGCTTGACTCGTCAGAAGCTGAGTCACTATGTACGCCAATGCTCTGTATTGAGGGAGCAGTGCGTTCTTGGGAAAAGCGGCTCTGAAGACTGTTGGCTTCCCGCAGAATTCAGTGAGGTACTCATCCATCAGGTCGTCCATGTATGCGACGGTTGTGAGTCCTTCATTTGGCAGGTTGAAGCTTTTCTGAAGAGCTTCACGTATTGACATCTGCTTTACTTCGATATCTGTGCGTGAGGGATCGCCTACTAAGTGAACGACGAATCGGCCTCTGATGTCTCTGTCTAGTGAATCGGAGTTCAGATAGATTTCTGCAACTTGACGAGGGAGGAAGAAGGTTGGCTTCCTTGTCAGGAATCCTTCCAGTCCGGTCTCGCGGAGGGCGTAGAAGATCTCCTCCAAAAAGTCGAGATCACACTCGTCGAACTCCATGACTGGCTCGCACCAGACACGATCCTTTTCGAGGATTTCTTGCATATCGGCAGGAACAACTACATGTGTTCCTGTTATTTTAATAATCTGCAAACATATAGCTAGTCAGTATTCGAGAAAGAAAGAAAATAATCATTGAAAGATCATACGATACTGAAAGATCATTTAAAAATTACCAAAGAATTTTCTGAGAGGTTTTAATGGATAGAATATATGTAACTAAACAAGTGATAGTCTCAGAAAATCTAGGGCACTTAAGATATTTGCAGAGATGAAATGGCAGTTTCAAACATTTGAACGCTTATATATATCTAGGAGAAGATAAACAGTTAAATATCAAGGGTTCAGTTTGAACGGGCTTTTTGAGATGGACGGCTAGGATTAAGTTTTATAAAATAGGTAATGATCATATTAGCCGCCTAAGTCAAAAGCCAGTTGTATATAGCCTAAGTAGTAACTTGATACGACATGCATTTAATGCATTGCAGAGTTCAACATGCTTTCACATAGAATGTCGTGTATTAAATGTAGTCCGTTCAAAATTAAATGACATTTTCTAAGGCATTGAATACGATGTTGAATCTGATTCATAAATGCACAGAGTTGTTCTACAGGCTACTGAGTAGAGATACGCAAACCTGTTAGTTGAACATCGTAGTCAGCTGATACCTCGTGTAGATGGTTGCTGAGTCTCTACGTACTGATTTTACTCAGTACTGAGAGTGAGCATTCCCCCTTACTAAATGCTCCTCTCCTGAATCCTCTTACTGACTGGAGTCAGTAGGATCCAGCAGACCTAGCTCTACTGAAAGTTCTCTAAATCTGGCTTCAGCTAGAGGCTTGGTCAGTATATCAGCCCTTTGATGGTCAGTATGGATCTTTTCCATCCTGATATCCTTCTTTTCGACATAGTCACGAATGAAGTGGTGTCTGATGTCCACGTGCTTGCATCTTGTATGAAGTACTGGATTCTGAGTGATTGCAATGGCACTAGTACTATCGCAGAAGATCGGCACTTCATTCTGAATGACGTCATAGTCGCATAGCTGCTGTCTCAGCCAAAGGATCTGGGCGCAGCAACTTCCGACAGCCATGTATTTAGCTTCAGTAGTTGACGTCGCTATTGAATGCTGTTTCTTTGAGAACCACGAGATCAGCTTACTGTCGAGGAACTGACACGTTCCAAAAGTTGACTTTCGGTCAATTCTACATCCTGCATAGTCAGCATCAGAATAACCCAGTTAGTTCAATATTACCATCAGTTGGATACCATAAACCCATATCAGGTGTTCCTCTGAGATAGCGGAGAATCTTCTTTGCTGAGTCCATGTGACTCTACTTCGGATTCACCTGAAATCGAGCGCAGACACCTACAGCATAAGTTATGTCAGGACGAGTAGCTGTTAAGTATAATAAAGAACCAATTATAGCATAAAATTCAGTTTGGTCTACTGATACTCCCTCTTTATCAAGATCAATTTTCATATTCGTGTTCATCGGGATCTTGATTGGTTTGTCGGATGTGGAACCGAATCTTTTGATGAGGTCTCGAGTGTATTTGCCTTGATTGATGAATGTTCCCTTCTGAGATTGTTTGACTTGAAAGCTGAGAAAATAGTTCATCTCTCCCATCATTGACATCTCGAACTTGTCCTTCATCATTTTCTCAAACTGCTGACACATGATGACGTTCTTCGAGCCGAAGATGATGTCATCTACGTAGATCTGCACAAGTAATAAGTCGTCTTCCAGTCGAATGCTGAATAATGTGCGGTCTACTGTGCCCTTCTGAAAACCTTTCTGAAGAAGAAACTTAGACAGGGTATCGTACCAAGCCCTGGGTGCTTGTTTTAACCCATACAGAGCCTTTCTGAGTCTATAAACTTAATGTCCCTGCTTAAAGCCAGGAGGCTGTTCTACATAGACTTCTTCTTTCAGTACGCCGTTCAGGAAAGCTGACTTCACATCCATTTGATATACTCTGAATCTTTGATGTGTTGCGTAGGCTAGGAATAGTCTGATTGCCTCCAATCTTGCAACTGGAGCGAATGTTTCATCGAAATCAATCCCTTCAGCTTGACAGTAGCCTTTTGCCACGATTCTTGCTTTATTCCTTACTATGACATTGTTTTCATCTCGCTTGTTCTTGAAGACCCATTTGGTTCCGATCACATTTTGATGTCGGGGTCTATCAACAAGCTCCCAAACTTCATTTCTTGTGAACTGATTCAGCTCTTCCTGCATGGCTATGATCCAGTCAACATCTTTCAGTACGTCCTCAACTGACTGAGGTTCTTCAATAGACAAAAAGCAGGAATATAAGGCGCTTTCTCCCTGACAGAATCTGGATCTTGTCTTTACACTTGCTGAAGGATCTCCAATGATAAAATCAGAAGTGTGAGCATCCAGCCACGATCTACGATGTTTCAACTCTTCATCTGAAATTTGTTCAACACAGATAGTAGGTGAGTTAGGCATTTCAGTTGTACTATTATGAGATTGAAGCAATTCAGTTACAAGAGTGTGATCTACTGAGTCACCAGGTTCAGGGGCATTTAGCTCAGGAACATCAATAGTTCCCCCTGAATTATTATTCTCAGTAGAGGTCTCAGTTACCACTGGGGTTTCTTCATTGACCTGAGTTACCTGGGATTGACTCTGTTCAGGAGAGTCAATTTGTTCAGCTACTTCTGCTGCTGGTTGAGATTCAGTAGACTTGTCTTCAGTTTCTTCATCTGAATCATCATCTCAACATAGCTGGATCTTTTCAACTTTATCTTTTAAGCTTAGATCCTGTAGCTGCTTACTGATGTCCTCAGATTCAGGTTTAGAGTTTCTGCTCCTGTCTTCAGTAGCGAACTCATTAAAAACAACATGAGGGCTTTCCTCCACGCAAAGGGTTCGATAGTTAAAGACTCTGAAAGCTTTGCTGACCCGGGAGTATCCTAAGAACACTCCCTGATCTGACTTGCTATCAAAAATCTTCAGTTGATCTTTCCCATTATTGTGAATAAAGCATGAACACCCAAAAATATGGAAATAAGATAAAGAAGGCTTCCTGTCGTTCCATAGTTCATAGGTGTCTTCTTATGCTGCTTTGTCAGTAGAGATCGGTTTTGAGTGTAACATGCAGTATCAGTTGCTTCTGCCAATAATTTGGTTGGGAGTCCTGAGTCTACGAGAAGGGTTCTTGCTGCTTCTTTGAGTGTTCGATTCTTCCTCTCAGCAACCCCATTTTGTTGAGGCGTGCGCGCGGTAGACGTCTCATGCTCTATACCTTCTGTTTTGCAGAACTCCTCCACCATGAAATTCAGGAACTCAGTTCCTTTGTCTGAACGTATCTTGACGATCTTGGTGTTCTTCTCAACACTGAGCCTTTTCAAAAGCGTTGGTAACTCTGCTTTGACGTTAGACTTGTTGGCAATAAATATGACCCATGTGTAGCACGAGTAGTCATCAATGACCACTAATGCATACTTTTTGCCTCTGATCGTCACTGGAGAGACTGGACCAAACAAATCCATATGTAGCAGCTGAAGGATTCCATCAGTGGAATGAGATGGAACAAGCGGATTTTGATTCCTTGTTTCTTTCCCTTCAGGCATGCTTCACACTGAGTGTCTTTGCTGATACTTCATTCGGCAGTCCTCTTGCTAGAGTGTTTCTAGCCAATATGTTGAGCGTTTTGAAGTTGAGATGGCTGAGTCTCCTGTGCCAGAGCCACCTCGTTCTGTTGTCATTCTTCGCCAACAAACAAGCTTCAGGTTCAGCTGAGTTCCAGTCAACTACATAGATATTCTTTTTGCGCGAACCTGATAACACTGTTTTCCCTGTAGATTTATCAATAACATCACAGAAACCAGCGTCAAAGATCACTCTATTCGAGTTATCACAAAATTGACTAAAAGAGAGAAGATTATGCTGAAGTCCTTCAACATATGATACTCTTGGAACTGTTGTTGTTCCAATGCTGAGTGTTCCATAGCCTCTTGTTTAGCCTTTTGCGTTATCTCCAACTCGATTCGGGGTCCTTCTCCAGTAGTATAATTCTTCAGTAAGTCCTTTTGGTACGTCATATGTCTTGAGCATCCGCTGTCCACATACCACGAGTCCTTGTGCACCTGCAAAACAGAATTATATTCAGGTACCCTTTATTTTTGATTTTGGGTCCTTAGATGTTAGTTTTGGTAACCCATATATGTCTTACGACCCTAGTGGTCTCAGACAGTTTCTTTCCACTTTTGTCAACATATTTGACCACTGGACAGGTCGATTCTGACTTCTGAGGCTTTTCAGGTTCAGGAGTCCTGATCTTCTGAGTGGGTGGACTGCTGACCTTTGCCTTCTGCACGGCTTTCTTCTTCTTCTTCTGACTTTTGGATCATCTCTTGACTATAGGATCATATTAATATGACCCATATTGAGCTGGATGAGTCAGTTGCGGAGGTCCATACTGATCAGTCTATTTTGCTTTGCTGGTTCCCCCTTGACTGAACTGGGGTGATATGGTGCTGATCTTCTTGTCAGAGTGCTGATAACTAGGATGAGGTGCCTTCATCTTCTGTTTGTTCTTGGCTAGGGGGTTCAGTATATCTTCATTGATGGTCTCCCCTTGAACAAACCTATCAGCTAGTCGGTTTTCTGAGCGTACAGGGGCAGATGAGGAGGCTCCCTGGCTGAATCCAAGTCCCTCCTTGCAATGCTTGGGCTTGTTGCTTGCTAGCATAGCCTCTAGCTTCTTTTCAGCGCCCATGTAACGCTCTGTCATCAGGTTCCTCCAGACATCATCACTCTTCTTCAACATTTCATGCTAGGTCTGAAGTCCTGACAACTCTTGCTTCAGTAGACCCAGTTCAGTATCTTTCTGAGTCAAGTCTTTGGTCAGAACTGAGATCTGAACTTCTTGATGCTGAGACTTGGCCATCAGAGAGTTTATCTCCTCCCTGAGTCTCAACACAAGTCCTTCTGACTCAGTAGCAACCTGACTCTCCCGAGAAAGTCTCCCGATTCTCCACTTTCAGGGTATCCAATTCCTGAAGAGTCTTACTGAGCTGCAGACTCATCTGAATCTGCTCGTCGAGTAGTTCTTCATATGCGATCGCGACGTCCATAATCTTTGTCTGCACCTGAAGGAGTGTCATGTGTGCAGTGTGAAGAGGAATTAAATGGTGCATGTGAGTTTACCTCATCCTCTTCTCCTGCCATGAGATAATTTTTAGCATCTTCTTCAGCTTCAAGCTCTAAGGCCATGAAAGCTGCTTCATCGTCAGATGAATCCATGAAGGAATCGACTTCATCTGAGTCGTCTGAGAGTTTACCGGCAATGTATGCTTGTCTCTTCTTGATGAACTTCTCCCTTCTTGCTTTGCGTCTTTGCTCTTTCGGCCGATCTTGAGCTCAGGACAGTCATACTGGCTTCTTACAATTATAGCAGGTTGTGACTCTTTCTTCCTTGCTCTCACTGTCTTTCGACTGAGCTGAGTCCTCTTATTTCCTGCATTCAGAAGTATTCGAGTCAGGAGTGCGCTTAGGCGTATATTCAGACTTACCCTTGGATTCTCTGTGGGCTTTAGTCACTTTTCTGCGCCTCTCCTTTTCCTTCTGATACTTCACGGCAAGCAGTGCGTACTTCTTGGCTAGATTTCCTTCTTGTATGTTACTGAGTGAAGGTTCAGCCTTGCTTGACGCTGGAGCTGCTGTGCTGACTGATGCTTTAAAGGCATGATCGACTTGGGTGTCAGCTTCAGCTCGCTGCTTCCTTTGAGGTAAGACAAACTCGAACTCCTCTGCTTTAAGTTCTAAAAAGATATGGTCAGGAGTAACAATATCTAAATCAGAATGACGTAATAAAGTTGCAAAGGGGTCCAGTTTCCGTCTGGTAGTGCCCTCAAAATCTTGAGATTCATCTCTCGGTTGGAGAATGTCTTTCCCAGCCCGTTGATAGAGTTCATCAGATTCATAAATCTGACATTGAGATCTTCAATGGTGTCACCAGGTATGAGGGAAAGTCTCTCCAGCTTCTAAAGTTCCAGCGCAAGTTTGTTCGCTTTAATCTTTTGAGTCCCCCGACTCAGTAGCGCTAGAGCATCCCAGAGTTCTTTCGCAGACTTATAGTCCTGAACTCTTCCGAGATAGGAATCACTCAGGGTGGTCAGTATGGCGTTTCTGGCGATGCGGTCTAAGTTGTGAAGCTTCTTCTCCTCAGGGGTGAAGAGACTTCTGTCCTTGGGGATCTTCTTCCCGGTCACCATTCCTCCTCCATCTGCTGGATCCTGAGCTATGACGCTATCAGTCATAGGAATGATAGGTCCGTCCTCCAGAACCTCTGTCATGCTATCATGGAGGGAGGTTAGATGTGCTTCCATTCTGACCCGCCATACGCCATAGTTCTCTACTGAGAACATGGGTACCATCCTGATCCCTGACATATCAGACATGATAAATAATGATATGAATGAAGAATGATATGCAGTGAAAATGTTTTCCGGATACGTTCAAGTAGACCAGTTTGAGAATAACAAGAGTCTTATAGAACTCCCGCTCTGATACCAATTGTTGGTCCCGAGAGTACGTTCAGGTGTAGAGGGGGGTGAATACACCTGAAAACCGATTTCTCAACTTAAACACGAACAGTCCTTTTCAGGATAGTGTCGTACTGAACAAGTTCAGCAGACCAGATAAGTTGTTCTGAATCGTGTGGCAGAGTAACTGACTTTACTGCGACCTGCTAGCTGACTTAGAGTCAGAATTCAGTATCTTCCAGATAGAGTTCAGTAGTGCGGAATAGTGTAGGCCCAAATTCAGTTGAGTTAGGAAAACATTTTTAACTAAATAGTTTCAGTAGATTAGTGAAGTCTGTTAAGGTTGCTGAAACTCAGTTGAATGATTTAAAGAATATTTTCAGTATGAACAGTAAATCAATGCAACAGTAAAAAAACATAACACAAGACACAGAGATTTTTAAAGTGGTTCGGATCCAACAATCCTACGTCCACTGTCCCGAAAGATCATGAAGCTATGTATTATACTAAGATAGTCTCAGTTGGTTTGTACGCTGGACAAACACTGGTCTTGAGATTTATACTGAGCAAGTCTTAGTTTACAAGGTTATCAAACTAAGGGTTTGAAAAACTCTCCAACATTGAAGGAGTCTTTTACAATAAGGATCAGTTCAGAAGTGAACTCCTTCGTCTAAGCTATGGATTTAGTCTATTGAGCTTAGGTTAGAGGGATAGGGAACAAGGATGTGGCTTCTAGAACGATGAACAGCTGAGTGTAAGCTTTGGGTTCGTGTAACGTCGTTTGGATACTAGAGGCTGTATTAAGCAGTTCAGCTGGGTTCCCTAAGAGCAGAAGTGTATTCTTACGTCGGAGATTGTTTCTTCGAACTTCTTGCGGAAGACTTAGGCTTTTTTGAATTTGCTCGTTTGAATGCTCTGAGTGTTCTCTCGTGTATGTGAAGGTTCGGTTAGGTTCTCGTATTCTCGTGAGCTTCAAATTTGATTTATCCCTCTATTTATAGAGCAGAGATTAGGATAGATCCGTTGGAGACGACAATCCTTTGTCTCTCTCTTTTGGGTAGCTAACGGCTCTTTTGAAGTATGGTGGCAGTGTCCTTTCCCTCCATTTCTGGAAAGTTGTTGACTTGCAGCTTTAATAGATATAGGATATGTGGCTGCCTGTCATTAGTCGAGGTTCAGAATGTGGTTGAGACAGAACAAACTTCAAGGAGATCTGAAGCTGACTTCTCTCTTCCTCGTATTGACTCTGCTGATTTGACTTTTAAAGATCCTGACAGTCAAAAGACTGCCTGGCCGTTGCTGAGTCTGATCTCTGATTCAGTAGCATGCTCCTGCTGAGTCGGCTCTACTGAAGATCAGCTCTGAGTTCAGTGAACTACTCCTACTGAGTTCAGTTCCACTGACTCCTTTCAGTATACTGCTCCCGCTGAGTTCACTATTACTGAGTCTTCTACTTCTGGTGTTGAGGCAGATAATCCACTGAGTGCCTGAACCAGAGCAGAGTGTCTGCTAAGTCTGAAACCTCACAGACAGAAACAGATTACAACGAAAAGGTTCACCAATCAATATAGGGTTTTGGGATCTTCAAATCTTCAGTAAACGTTCAGAGCACAAGGCTACTGAGTTAACTTATCAGCTGAGAAGACTGAATCATTTCCCAACATTTTTCAACATTGCTGAGGACAGAATCATCACCCAACAATTGGTCATTCCATTAAATTTTAAGTTTGTCAACTATTAGTAAGAAATAAAAAATTTAGGTATCAATTCATCCAATTTTTTCAATTATATTGTAACTATATTTTTCAACTATATTCTTAAGTATAGTCTTTTTTCAAATATAATTTTTTAATTATTTTTTTTCATACATATTTTTTAGTATGTAAAATAAATTAATTAAAAATAGTTAAAAAAAATTATATAAAAACAAAACTTATCTAAATTCCCTCTTTGTCATCGTACCACGGCCACGTCCGCCACCGCAAAAGCAAACTCTACAAGCTCGACTACACTAACCTCTCGCAACCCCGCGCCTATGTTATCCTCCTCATTCTCTCCTTCATTGTCCCGCTACCTCTCCCACATCTAAGTCGTCCAGCTAATCATCTCCGAACTCGAAGAACACAACGCATTCCCTAACTGTTGTGCCGACCTTCCCCCCTCCTCCGCCATGAAAGACAAAATTATTGATTAATCTAGATTTAGTTAATATTTTTCAATTAATTTTTAATTTAATTTTTTAACTAGATTTTTTTACTTACAAAAATTTTTATTTGAAAAAAGAGATAATTAAAAAAGTTTATTTGAAAAAGAAATTATAATTGAAAAAATTTGAAAAAGTTAGTTAATTTAATTTAAAAAATTGGATGAGTTGATCCAAAAAAAATTATTCCGTAAATGGTCTTATGACTAACAGTTTACTAACAGAAACGCAAGACCAATTCATTCAAACTAGTATAGTTTGGAGACTAATGAACCAAAAAATAAAAATAAAAAAAGTTTAGGAACGAATTGATCCAAATTAACATAATATGGGGATTATATGTGTTGATTTGCCCAAACTAAATCGGCCTAAACATGTTTGGTTGCAAAATGCCGACAAATCATGTCTGTCTAGACAATTAGATCCAAATTAACATAATATGGGGATTATATGTGTTAATTTGCCCAAACTAAATCGGCCTAAACATGTTTGGTTGCAAAAGGCCGACAAATAATGTCTGTCTAGACAATTAGATCCAAATTAACATAATATGGGGATTATATGTGTTAATTTGCCCAAACTAAATCGTCCTAAATATGTTTGGTTGCAAAATGCCGACAAATCATGTCTGTGTAGACAATTAGTCCCCTATATATAGTTACATATTTTTCTTGCAATAAATCCACTCCTTATACTATTATTATCGACACTTGTTTGAATCATGGAATTAGGGATGACAAAAGTGTTATTTATGAGATTCGAACCCGCATCAATAATTAATTTACATGCACTTATGCCATTTGAACTAATGTTCACATTTGTTAATATTATACATGTATATTTATATATAAGAATATGACATACTAAAATAAAAAAAATTAATACATCTAACAAAAAATTAGCTTATAAAATGTAAAAATCTATTTTCTAGATTTCAATATACTATTATGGGCATGTATTTCAAAACTAAAATTAACATTTTTAGTTCCAAAATTTAAATTTAAAACTATTTTTATCTATAATTTTATATTCTTTAATTGAAATGAATTATATATATATAAATATAATTATGATTAATGAACAATTACAATTGAAAACTTTTTATAACAAGTTGCCAATGATGACAATGAATGAAGGAAGCCTAGTAGTCTCCAAAGTGGATTAGTAAATTCTTAACTCGAATTTAATAAGCATTAGTGAAATATTTTTTTAACTAAAACATGAGTACGTGACTTTTTTAATCTTTGTTAGGTGGAGTTTTTTGGTTGTCTTACAATGGTGAATTGGTGATCAAGAAATCAAGTGGTGATTTAGATGAAATTTTCTACTTTAATCTATGACTATGAGGACAAGTACATTTTTATGAATTTATGATATGTATTTTATTTATTTTGGAACATCCGAACATGTGAAATTGTGTTTGTTTTATGTGTTGTTGTAGTAGTATTGACAATGACAGGTTTTGCAACTTGATTATTTCGTAGTGAAGAGTGTTTGTTAGTGAAGAGTGTTTGTTTTAGTAGTGTTGACAGAAAATGAAAAAAAAATCCGAGTGTTATGCGGGGCAGGGCGGATAGGACCCGCCCCATGCGGGTCCGGTTCCGAGGCCAAAGTAGTAGACCCGTACGGGTCCACGGGTCGGGGCGGGTCCGCGGGTCCGGGTAGTATGATACCCGGACCCGACCTGCAATTTTGTCATCCTACATGGAACTTATATAATTAGGTACAAAAGGAGTTGATTGGTGGAAAATGAAATGTGTAAAGATGATATTTTCGTGATGAGGAAACCCGCTTAAATGTCTATTAAGTAACTAGTTACGTGCTTTTAAAACCGAACAGAAAATGTAATCACATTCGGGTAACCACATAGAACAGACAACACCTTGCAATATCTGTGAAAAAAATAATATTACTATTTCACTTATATTTGTTGAATAAGCACGAAAGAGCTTTACTTATTATTATTTTTTTCTTTTTATCTACAAAATTGATTTTCTTAATCAAGTGAAATCTATGAAAAGTGACTTTTAATGGTTTCCACCATCTATTGATTTTGTTGGAAATGTGCAATAATTTTAGAGAAGAAATCCTATAACACTATTAGGGTGTAAGTGGTTTCGCTCCGAACCACGAAACCGATCAAACCGAACCGAACCAAACCGAAAAATGTGGTTCGGTTCGGCTTCATGGTTTGGTTCGGTTTATTTTTTTAAGAACTGTTTACATTCGGTTCGGTTCGCGGTTTCAAGAATTTTTGAACGGTTCGAACCGAACCGAACCAATATCTTATTTTTTGATTTTTTAATTTAATATTTGTCTTTCTTATATGAGAATGTTATTGGATTTAGATATTAGATTTAAGTTAATATCAATTCTAATCTATACAAAGGAAGAGAAATGAGTGACAACTTTATACTTATGAGTTTGGAACGATTGACATCGTATAAACTATTATTCTTGCATTATTTAGGATATAAAAAATAAATAAATAATAAAAAAGTGAACCGGTAAACCGAACCGAACCAAACCATTTATAAGCGGTTCGGTTCGGTTCGGTTCCGATATTTAAAAATACATTGAACCGAACCGAACCGAACCATTTCTATGTGTTTGGTTCGGTTCCTAAAATGCATAAGAAACCAAACCAAACCAAACCGTTACACCCCTAACACTATAGCATTATATAAATTATTTCAACTTTTGGATTTATAAACATAAAAAGATGTTTAAATCGATGTTAATACAAGATGTTTAAAAAAAAAAAAAAATCATCCGTGCCTATAAAGGAAATATTGATCATTAAAAAAAAAAAGTTGCTTATAGAAACTAGAATTACCGTTGTTTGGTGAAAGGCTAAAATATAGATTGATTGTGTTAATATACACTGTTGGTCAAAAATATTATTACAAATACATATAAGTACAATTTTCTGACAGAATTTGCAGTTGACTTCAGATTCTGTTAAAAAGTGTTAGAGGGCAAATGGAGGGCCGATTGGACGAAAGGAAGGCCGATGGAGGGCCGAATGAAAACAATTTCCTGAAAAAAAAATTGTATTTTTTATTCAAGGGCCGAAACTCCTCGGTCCAACCATAGGCTCAGCCTTCGGCACCTTCCATATGCCCTACATCGGTCCAGAAACGCTGACATGTGAATATCATATCTGACTAGTCATTTCAGCAGAAAAAGCTGAATGAAAACTACACCTTCCATCGGCCCTTGTACACTTTTGCAGTTAAAATAGAGGGCCGATGGAGAGCATAGGGAATATTTCGCCTCCACCGGCCCCGGTAATTGCTTGTGCAGATTCAAGTGGCTCGGCCGACGGACTTGCTCGACCTTAGTTTTTTTCTCTCGGCCGATTGAGGGCCGATGGACAGCCTCCTTCGGCCCCTCCATCGGCCCTCTGCGTTTTAAAAGAAAAAAATAGTGTTGGTACAAATTCCTATAACACAAATTACCAAATAATTAGGGAAATGTGAGTGAGGATAAATGACTACTTTTATGTTTATATTTAGTATTAGACTATAGTTGATTTTTATTTAGTGTAATAGTTTACTTTTAGAAATGCTAGATTCTATCACTTTTTTATTCATCCAAGAATAGAATGTACAAATTAAACAGTTTAGTTTTATTAAATTATATATGAGAGTGATGCAGCGAAAACCTGGTGGGCCCATAACCCACAGGTCCCAGGATTGACACCTAGCTTTGATAAATTTTAGCTAATTTAATTTTGATTGACAAATCACATAGTGGTATTAGTGGAATTGAATCAATGACCTATCGGTTCCACTTTCACCACTACGTCATTCCATGGGAACACAAAGACAGTTTATTGCGCTCCAATTGTGCTATTACAAAGACAGTATTTTGTTTAATTTATAAATATTTGCAACACTATAAATTGTTTCAAACGCAAAATACTTCTTCAGAAGAGCACTTTATTATATATCAAAAACTAAAATAGTAGATCAAATATTTTGATGGTATGGCAATTAAGATTTATTTATTTTGGACATTTCGGCCAACGTATTAATGCCTACAACAATATAAAGTGAAACATGGATAAGAAAGTAAAAAATAGTTATCACCGCTAAACAAATTTGTAATATTGCGTGAAAAGTCCTATAAATCCCCACCCTGATGACTGACGCATACCGAAATCACTACCAAAAAGAATGCCCCTTCCAATCATCCTCCTCCTCCTCTGCTCCACCGTCGCCTCCGAAGCACCGCTTCTCCGGCCAGGATTCTACTCGCAAACCTGCTCGGAAGCCGAACTCATCGCCCGCGATCTGCTTCGCCAGGCCATGGCCAGAGAAACTAGGACCGCCGCCTCTGTGATGCGGCTACAGTTCCACGATTGCTTCGTTAACGTAAATTCAGAGAAGCCTGATTGAAAAAAAAATCTCAACTCGTGTTTTAATCTTAATTTTGTGTGCAGGGTTGCGATGCGTCGTTGCTGTTGGATGAAACGGCAGACATGGTTGGGGAGAAAACAGCGTTGTCGAATATAAACTCGTTGAGATCGTTCCAGGTTGTGGATGAGATTAAGGAGGCGTTGGAGATTGCATGCCCAGGAGTTGTTTCTTGTGCTGATGTTCTCATTATGGCTGCCAGGGATGCTGTTTTCCTGGTAAATATGTTCTTTCCTTCACCTTTATCTTGTGAGTTGTGTGTCTGTATTTTTATATCTACAGAATTGAAAATAAAAATAAAATTGTGTGTTTTGTCTTTTTGTGATAAGCAGAACAGATTAGTGAAAAATGGATTATTAGGGACGCATTTGATCTTTAGGGAGCTTGTCTTGGTTTATTCTTTTTTCTTTTGCAGTTTGTGTATGATGATATTAGCGTATGAATATTGAAATTTTGCAGAATAGTTCTCTCATATTATAACGATTTAAAAATTTTAGTGATTGGAATAACATACTGCGAATTTAGTATTACAAGAGAGGAGACAAAATCATAAATTACGGAAAAATGGTGTGAAGCATAAAATTTCCGGGGATAAAATAAAAATATAAAAAAAGAATTGGGTTTCGGCTTGATTTTAGGGGTGGGCTGGCGATCATACAGGCGTGTGAGTAAAAAGATGGTGCTTTCCTACACGATATCTTCTTATGCACAAAGGGTACAATAAATGATCCTATCCCAATTAACGCGTTACCGCGTAAATGAAATGATATCATTGATATATATTGCATTTTTACTATAGAAGATGAAATACTAGTCTTTGTCGAAAAAGCTGAGTGACTTGTTGTCTACAAATGGAACAGAGTGGGGGACCTAATTGGGATGTGAAGCTAGGGAGGCAAGACAGCTTGACAGCCAGCCAAGAAGCATCAAACGACATAATGCCAAGCCCAAGAGCCAATGCAACCTCCCTCATAACCCTATTCACCAAATTCAATCTTTCGGTCAAAGATTTGGTAGCCCTTTCCGGATCCCACTCCATTGGCAAAGCAAGGTGCTTCTCTATAGTCTTCAGGCTCTACAACCAGTCCGGATCCGGCCAGCCCGACCCGGCCATGGAGCCAGCTTATAGGGAGGAGCTCGACAAACTCTGTCCGCAAGGAGGAGATGGGAATGTGACTGGGGATCTGGATGCAACGCCTGAAAGATTTGACAATCAGTATTTTAAGGACTTGATGGAAGGGAAGGGGTTTTTGAATTCGGATCAAACACTAGTCTCGTTGGAGGAGACTAGAAAGTATGTTGAGATTTTTAGCAAGAATCAGAATTTGTTTTTTGATGCTTTTGTTGAAGGGATGATTAAGCTGGGAGACCTTCAGTCTAATGAGCGTGGAGAGGTTAGGAAGATCTGCAGGGTTGTTAATAGCAATTATGATGATGAATTGCTAACAAACAAACGATGAAAACATAAGTGGATAATGAATTACTTCTGAAGAAATGTTGCTTAGGCATGAACATGATGCTTGCATTATACTCAAAATGAATTATAACCAAAATGAACGGTTGCTGTAAAACAAGCTACACTAGAAAAAACAATGAAATACAACAAGAATATAAAGTTTCTGCTTAAAAATATAATAAGCTGATGAACTTTAAGGAAAACCAGTAGGAATCTCAAGATCTTTCAGAACGAAAATGGTAATAAAGAGGAAATGATCATAAAATATTCAAAATTATCTGGATTCAGGAATTGGTTATGCAAAGATGAACACAAGGAATTGCAGTTAAGCAGCTATGGATGGTTTTGATGCTGCAGAAAGTCTGGAGCGCTTCTTGGCCAAACTCTCACTTCTCCTTTCTCTCTGTTCCTTCAAGCGAGTCGCAAGAAGCTTCTGGTAGTCAGCAGCCTCAGACTTAGCCTTGGTGATCCTCTTCTTCTTCTCAGCAATTCTACCTCTCTTTCTCTGCAATGTCAAGGGAGTCACTAGCCTCTGGATCTTGGGAGCTTTGCTCACCTTCTTGCCTGTTGCAGTATACAGAGTTTACAATCGAAGCCACCGTCAAATTGCATGTTTGCAAAGTCAGGGATACATATGTAAATCAGATTCAGTGGTGATAAAAATGTAGAGGAATAACAACTTGCCTGCCTTGGTAGTGAAAGTTCGTCGGTAAGTGTTGACATACTTCCTCACGTCATCTTCCTTGGAAAGGTTAAAAAGCTTGCGGATCTTTGAAGCCCTTTTTGGACCTCTCATCCTTGGCTTCTCAGTATCAGTTAGCCCAGGAAGTTCATTATCACCCTTCTTTACGATGACCAAATTCAAGACGGAGAGGTCAGGGCTAACAATGCACCCACGGACAGACTTCCTACGGCGCTCCCCATCTCTCCTACCATAGCCACGGAAGCAAGGAGTACCTGTTGAAGACAGATTTGAGCTCTCGCATATGGAGGAAGAACAGAAACCACATCAAGTAGTCATCTAAACTATAATCACAGACCTCTGTGGAGCAGCAGACTGACACGACCAGGAGTCAACACACCCTGCTTCATGGGGAAACCTTGCTTGTCGCAACCTCCCATGATCTTAAAGACATACCCCTTAAACTCCTGAAATTGTCAATTTGACAAGTCAAAACATAACATCAGGTATTAAAAGCTAACCAATTGTCAATTGAAGAGTATTGAATAGAGAGAATTACATACATCACCGATCGCTTCCCCATTGACTTCCTGAGAAATCCTCTTGTCCCAGAATGCACGGCTGGAATTATAAGATGCACAAATATAAGACATGCTGTGTTACTATCCCATTGAGTTCGGATATATTTGCTAGGGATAAGTAACACGAGGAATGGAGAAGACAATCAAGAGAAACAAGACTAAAATCTAAGCTATAGCATTCCAAAGCAGATTACTGTACTAAGTACATAACAGAAGAGGAATTAGAATACAGTTCAACAAAAAGAGACATATGCATATGATATAAAGATAAACTAGCATACAAGTTTCGAGAAAACTATAGGAAAATGAAAGACAAATAATGGCATCATGAATTTCATTCCTGTACTACCCGGCATTGGTGCAAATATATTTTACAAAATAAGGACCAAAACCTAAAAATCACTCTATAAAGTCTTTCTGGCCCAAACTCAAACTGAGCAAATAAATAACGAATTCTACTCCACATTGAAATACAACAAATAACAAAAAATCATTACTTTGCACTTCAAAACACAATACAATATCAAAAATAAATTACTCACCACACATCAGTATAACACAAGATATCAAACATCCATCTAAAAACAGCTCTACATTTTCACAATGAAAACAAAATTAACTAATGCAATATAAAGACGCACAGCTTTAGGTCATCGTCAATCTCGAGCTTCTTCTGGCATCCAGTGGTCGGATTTGCAATGTTGAACTATAAAGTTAAACAAAAAAAAAAGATTAAAAAAGAGAAAAATATATAGGAATTCATAGTAAACTCTTAACAAATTCATGATAATATACCTTCATCTTCACCGAAGAGCAGAGGCAGCTTCAACGTGATACGACTGCTTTGAAACACTCGGCCTCTAAAATTAAAATAGGGTTTCGGAGCTAATTATATATTCAGGGCTACATGGGCCAAATTCTTTGAGACCAGCCCCGTTTATTTTCATTATACATTGGGTTGTTTATTTGGTTTGGACCCACATCTAGTTTGTCTGTGCTGGACCGTAGTCAGAGGATCGTATTCTTTTATTTTATTTTATTTTATTTTTTGGTTTGTTATAAATAAGAATGTGAATGTTCTTTTTAAGACTTAAAAGATGCATATTTCATACAATAAAGGGGCAAATTTGGACAAAGAAGACTGATTTTATAAAATAATTTGAACTCTGATAGATTAAAATCAGAAATAGTTAATATCATGAATAAAAGAAAAACAAAACTCGATTGATTTTTTGTAGAAGAAACTTTTTTCCCTCAATGCTTTTGCTCCAATTAGTTTAATTAGATATAATTTATTATTTATTTCTCAAATGTCAACTGCAAAAATCAAACGAAGTGGATGGCACCTCCCATTTAATTCGTTTGCCGCCTACAAAATTTACAGAGAAAACAATAATCATTAAAGTTATAATAATAATACTATATAAATATAATCGACCTCAATTATCATGAACAATTTTTCAATTTTGATTTTCAGAGAAACTAAATTGAAGGACTTACCGTTTTAGTGGGTAATAATATCTACACAATTCCCACTACATATACGCATTCGGCATAGAGGCTACAACCCCACGTCAAAAATATCCGCGCACCATCAAAAAGAAAATCGCTAACCCTTCAAATTTCCTCATTACCCTAAGCCTCCTCCTTCTAGTATCAGGTTTTCTATTCATGTCATAAAATTGTACCCATTTTATCGCACAACTTTATATACTTTTTATTATGGTGTATAGTTTTGTTACATATACGATGTAGTTATATGATGTTCCCGAACTCTACATATGTATGATTGTTACCATAAGTTTTTAAGTAAATTCATATTTTGATACTACAGTTAGCAATGGAGTTGAGACCAATAAAACCTGCTTATGTACTCGATTTATTGGAGATTGCGATGCGAAATGCGAAAGCAAATGTCATGCTATTTTTGGAAGCAATACACGTTATGGAATTTGCACCCCATCTGGGCCTGGAGGAACTCATCCTATTGAGATCAGAATGTAAATTAAAGATAGTTAGCTTCTGTTAGGAAGAAGTTAGCTTCAGTTAGGAAGAAGTTACTGTGCTGACAGTTAAGAAAAGTTAGTTAGGAACTGTTGGTCCCGAGTGTACGGTCAGGTGTAGAGGTGGGGTGAATACACCTGAATCCGAATTTCTCAACTTCGAACACGAACAGTCATGTTCAGGAAAGTGTCGTACTGAAATAATTCAGCAGACCAAATAGCTGTTCTGAATCGTGTGTGGCAAAGAGTCTGACTCTACTGAGATCTGCTAGATGACTGACTCAGAATTCAGTATCAAACAGGTAGAGTTCAGCGGTGCGGAAAAGTGTAGGCCCTAATCAGTTGAGTGGAAAACCGTTTTATACAAGTCTCAATTCAGCAAGTAGACAGTTCAGTATGCTGAGACAGTTGTATGATTTTAAAGAAGATTTTCAGTATGAACAGTAAAATCAATGCAACAGTAATCAAACAGAACAATAACGAGACACGGATTTTTAAAGTGGTTCGGATATCAATCGATCCTACGTCCACTGTCCCGAAAGTTCGGGAGGCTATTTATTATACCGAGTTAGTCTCGGTCGGCTTGTGCACGTGACAAAGCCGTGGCTTGGGGATTATATCGAGCAAGTCCCGGTTACAAAGGCATCAAACTAAAGTGTTTGACAAACTTCTCCAACTATGAAGGAGTCCTTTTACAATAAGGATTGGGTTCAAATATGAACTCCTTCGTCTAAGCTATAAGTATATTCGGTTGAGCTTAGGGTTAGAGGGATAGGGAATGAGAATGTGGCTTCTAGATCGACGAACAGCTGAAATAAGCTTTAGGTTCGTGTATCGTCGGTTTGGATACTAGAGGCTCTTCTAACAGTTTAGCTTGGTTCCCTATGAAGTCGAGAAGGTAGTCTTTCGCAGGAGATAGATCTTCAAGTTCTTGCGGAAGACTTAGGGTTTTCTGGTTCTAGCTCGTTTTAGTGCTTGTGTATGTTTTCGTCGTTTAAGCTTATGCACCTTTTTCTCTTCTTGAAATGTCCCTCTATTTATAGAGCAGAGATTGGAAAAGATCCGTTGGAGACGATCTTCTTCTTTCTCTCTCTTTTGGTAGCAAACGGCTCTTTTGAAGTAGGTAACAGTGTGCTTTCCCACCTTTTTAGGTAAAAGGTTGACTGCAGCTTTAGCAGGTGAGAAGACACGTGTGTTCTTGTCATTCGTCGAGGCGGATAGAGTGGTTGAGACAGCACAGACTTCAAGGCAAACGGAGCCGACTTCTCTCTTCCTCGTGTATGACAATGCCGATTGTTTTTCAAAAGTATCTTGACAGTTCAGAAGACTGTCTACCGATGTTGAGTCTGATCCCGTATTCAGTAGGTAGATAGCTGAGTAAAGTCTCATCGAAGATCAGCTCGAGTTCGATGAATCGCTCTTGCCGAGTCCAGCTTCTACCGACTCTTTCGATATCTTGCTCCAATCGAGTCCAGTTCTACTTACTCTTTCAGTATACTGCTCCAGCTGAGTCCAGTTCTACTGATTCTTTCAGATATCTTGCTCTCGCCGAGTCCAAGATCACTGAGTCTTCTACTTCTGGTGTTTAAGGCAGATAATCTACTGAGCGTCTTGATCAGAGCAGAGTGTCTACTGAGTCTGAAACCTCAGAGACAAAAAAATAACGATTACAATGGAATGGTTCACCAATCAGATAGGGTTTTGGGATCTTCAAATCTTCTCAACATTCAGAGCACTAGGCTGCTGAGCATGGTTCAGTATAGAAGATAGAATCATTTCCCACCAAGTAAGACTATGCTGAGGATAGAATCATCACCCAACAGGAACTGTTAAGAGTTAGTTAGGAAGAGAGAGAGAAAGGTGTTGAAGAAACCGTCTCATTCTCATTCATGTATAAATATGAACAAATCAGATCAATAAATCACTTTTACATTTACAGAATTCACTTGTTCTAGCATGGTATCAGAGCTTCTTGGTTCTAGAAACATTTATGGAGATCTTCATCTCTGATCTTCATCTTCTTCTTCGATCTTCATCTTTTCTTCATCTTCAAAACTGATCTTCAAATCTTCAAATCTTCAAGTCTTCCTCTTTGATCTTCATCTTTGATATTCATCTCTGATCTTCACCCTCTTCAATCATCTTCAAAACTGATCTTCGAATCTTCAAATCTTCATACTCAGATCTTCATATGATCTTCATCCTCAGATCTTCTTCATTTCTGATCTTCCGATTCTCCGATCAAAATTCATCCTCGAGATCTTCATCCTCCGATCATATCTTCATTCTCCCGATCTTCCGATCCTCCGATCTAGTTCATCCTCGATCTTCATCCTCCGATCTAAGTCGATCATCTCATTCCAATTTGATCTCTCTCTTCCTTGTGATCGCAAACAAAAATCAATGGCTACCGATCCTCAATCTGTTACTCTTCCAAATATTCATCCACTATCAATCAAACTTGATAAAACAAACTACACATTCGGAAAACACAGAGTTCTAGCATCCGTAAGAGCCTATTGCTTTGAAGATATCCTTCTAGAAATAGAGCATCCAAGTCCAATTTCTTCCTCCTATCGAAGAAGTGGCAAATCGGCAACCACAACCAAATCCACAATATCTAAGTTGGGCTGCAGAGATCAATTCTTATTTGGATGGATCCTTTCCTCAATTTCTCCCCCTATGCTAGGATATATAGGGAGATGTACTACAGCTGCTCAACTCTGGAAAGCCTTCGAGAATCTGTTTCAAACTCACTCGAAGCCAAAAGCAATGAATCTTCGTTTTCAACTTCAAACCTTGAAGAAAGGAAACCTGCAAATTGATGATTATATCATGAAGTTTCGTTCAATTGCTGATGAACTGTTCAACATTGATCAGCCTCTCTCTGAATTAGAACTAATTCTCTTCATCCTTGGTGGCCTTGGTCCGGAATTCAAGTCAATTTGTGTACATCTGACAACCCAAGCTGCAAATCTTACTATAAATGAACTTCAGAGTCATCTTCAAACTCATGAAATCAGACTACTAAATCAGTAGCAGCAACAAGCCTCTGCAAATCCTACAGCAAATATAGCTTATTCTCAGACAGAACATGGTGGAGGAAATCAGTTCTACTCAAACAACCGTGGCAGAGGAAGGTCTGCAGGATATATAGGTGGATTTCAAACCTATAGAGGTGGAAGAACTGGTGGCAGATCTGGCCGGCCTAGTTGCCAATTGTGTGGAAAACTTGGTCATGTGGCATCAAAGTGCTTTAAAAGATTTGATGTCCACTATCCTGGTCCACAAACTTCTACTCTTCCCCCTACACAAGCTCATCTAGCAACTGCTTCACAATCTGTCTATAATACTCCTTCTGGTTATAATGCTTCTCTTGGCAATTCCTCTGCAGCTGGAATTTTACCATATCCTCATACTAACTACTCTCAATCAAATCCAAATCCTGTTGCTAATGTGGTTTCTAATGCTTCAACTCATCACAGTCAAGGTGACTGGTACTTGGACAGTGGAGCTTCACCTCATGTGACCTCTGAAATGAATCAGATGCAGCAGGCTTCTCCATATAATGGAGGAGAACACCTTGTTGTTTGTAATGGTTCTAGCCTCACTATATCTCATATTGGTTCACAAACTTTACCTAGTCTTACTCAGAAGCCTCTGTTCCTCAATAGGATTCTTAGAGTACCACAGATTTCAAAAAATTTAGTTAGTGTTTCTAAACTAACTAATGACAATGATGTTTTTGTGGAATTGCATAACACTTACTGCGTGGTAAAGGACGAGCAAACCAGGCAAATACTTCTGGAGGGAACTGTTGAGGAAGGACTCTATCATCTGAATAAGAACAAGCAAAGACAGCAGGAAACACCTATTGAGCAGAGTAATTTTTCTTGCTTTCTTACTCAAGATAAATCTGTTGGGAAACTATGGCATGAGAGACTAGGACATCCTTGTATTGCTACTTTAAATACAGTCCTTAAAACCATGAATAAAGCATCTATAAAATCCATGTTCTGTGATGCATGTGCTATGGGCAAAATACATCAAACCAGCTTCCTATCTTCCCACACTAGAGCTACTAAACCGTTTCAACTAGTGTATAGTGACCTTTGGGGTCCTAGTGTTGTTCCTTCAACTGAGGGATTTAGATATTATATTCATTTTCTGGATGATGCAACACGGTTCACCTGGATTTTTCCTCTCACACTAAAGTCTGAAACAAGTAGTATAGTTCAAAAGTTCTTCACATATGTAGAAAGGCAGTTCTCTTCCAAGATACAAATACTGCAGACAGATTGGGGAGGAGAATATAGACCTTTAAAAGATCTCTTGGACAAGCTTGGTGTTCAGTTTAGACACCCTTGTCCCCACACTCATCAGCAGCATGGAGCTGCTGAGAGAAAGCATCAGCATATAGCTGAATTGGGACTCACTCTTTTGGCTCAAGCCACTCTTCCCTATAGATTCTGGTGGGACTCCTTTGCCACAGCTAGGGGTGTCGATCGGTACGGGATCGGGATTCCCGATACCGAAGTTCGGGATCCCGATCCCAAAACAGTGAATATTGCATACCAATACCGATCCCGGTTCGGTATTCGGGATTCGGTGTTTGGGACGGGATTTTCGGTATTGGGATTCGGGATTACCGAAAATCCCGTAATTAAAAAAAAATCGAAAATTAAATTACTTCTACATGATTTCGAATTTCGATCATTTTCTTTTTTTTTTTCGTCTCACAATTGGATGGTATATATAAAATATAAATTGCCAACTTGTATCATTTTCTTCTTCTTTTTTTCGATAAAGAATTTTTATGGAAAAAAAATGACCAATGTTATATATTTAATAAATTAAGGGATGCTCTTCACCTAACGAAAATGACAATCAAAATTTGACCATTGCTTAAAAAAGACAAGTAACGAAAACGAAAATGTTCATAGTTCCTAAATTACTAATCATAAATCCTAAATCGTAACTTCCTAAGCCTATATTTCTTGACTTTCTCCGCAAGTCACAAGTCAATAAAAATTTCGCCAGAATTCCGCTGTTTCTCTATCATATCCAATCAAATCAACAACATGTTCAACAATCGACAATTCGACATCAATTAGACAAATACAATCATCATAGTCTCATTCTCATGATTCAAAAACAACCAAATTTCAAAAGTACATGTTTCAAAAGTACAAAAACAACCAAATTTCACATTCAATGTTTCACTTTCACTGTTTCACTTTCACACACCAGTCCGGCTCGCCTGAGCACTCTCTGTCCGCTGATTGTATTCACGTGCCACTGCTCAATGTGTAAACAAAGATAAAAATAAGTAACATATTAAACAGTTAAATGTTAAATATTTATTGTTTACCAATATACCTTTTTCATATAAATCACGTGATTCATCTTCACACATCTCTTCTTCATCATCTTTTTGCATCAGATTCACAATAGATAAACTGGAGATCAACCAATCCTCCGCGCATATCAAAGCCTGTACAATCTCTGGAGTCAACGAGCTTCTAAATGGAGATAGTATACGGCCTCCTGTGCTAAATGCACACTCTGAAGCAACACTCGAGATTGGAATAGCCAAGACATCTTTTGCTATCTTCGCTAGAATAGGAAAGCGCGGAGAGTTTACTAGATTGTACTTCTGATGTAAGTCATAATGAACAAATGACTTTAGTGGTTAGCTGTGTTGATATGTCTCATAATCAAATAATGGTAAAAGAATACTTTATTGAATTTTTAAGTGTGGATGATACATCAGGATTAGCTCTTTTTAATGAAATACAAGCAACTTTACAATTACTTGAGCTTGATATTGATAATGTGAGAGCCCTAGCCACAGCTACCTACCTGATAAATAGGCTGCCTACCCCTTCACTGCAATCTATCTCACCCTATCAAGCTTTATTCAAAACTCCACCAGAAATTTTGGCTGCAGCTGTTTTCCTCTTCTCAGACCTTATAACTCTTCAAAAATACAGTTCAGATCTACCAAGTGTATTTTCCTTGGATATAGTGCTTCCCACAAAGGTTACAGATGCCTGCATCCCTCTGGGAGGATCTATATTTCCAGATCAGTCATTTTTAATGAAACTGAATACCCTTACTCCAAGATGTTCTCACCACTTCCCTCCCTTCCTGAATCCTCCCTAAACGATCATACTGTGACCTATTGTCCTACATCTCAAACCCTTTCACAAAAGATACCTCTACTCCCTTTCACCAGTCCATCACTGCAACCCTTATCTGATCCCAATTTATCTAATACCACTAGGGGTGTAAAGGTTCGGTTCGGTTTGGTTTTTAGTACAATTTAGGAACCGAACCGAACATTTGAAAGTGGTTTGGTTCGGTTCGGTTTAAGGTGTACTTTACTTTTGGAACCGAACCGAACCGAACCGCTTAGAAATGGTTCGGTTCGGTTCGGTTCGTCGATTCTACCTTTTTAAATCCTAAATAGATTTTTTTGAACCATAATATTTCATACATGCTTAACGTGAATGAAATCCAAGCACAACAACTCCAAAATATTAACAAAATATAAATATACTAAACATAACTACAATAGTTAATCTCCAACTAGGGGAAACAAATTCATGACTCCACAATCCACATAGGCAGTAGCAAAATGAAACAACTTCATGACTCCACGTAAACGGATGAACTAAGAACTCCCAGAAAAAATTCCTACGGATGGAGGACTTGTTGTTCAATTTTTACGTTTTGGTAGAAAAAGTGAAAATAGTATTGAAAATGAATTGAGAAATGAGAAAGAAGATGGAAATGAGAATTGAGAAGACAGAAGAGTGGTGTAGTCAGGACTCAGTTGTGCGGCGTGCCCTACTGCCCTAGTGTAATAGTAGTATTAACATCTCTTTTTTAATTTTTTTTAATTACATATTTACATATGTATCAATTACCTACTATACCCCTAGTAATCACATATTAGTATACTACCTAGTAAGTAAGTAGTATGTAGTATTAACAAAAATCTTTATATTTCATTCGGTTCCATTGGTTCGGTTCGGTTTGAGCGGTTTCTAAACCTTTGGAACCGTGAACCGAACCGATTGTAAACGGTTTCGAAAAATATAAACCAAACCGAACCACGAAACCGAACCGAACCGCATTTTTCAGTTTGGTTCGATACGGTTTTGTGGTTCGGACCGGAACCACGTACACCCCTAAATACCACAGAAAATCAAGCCAATCCCCATACAGAAAACAATCCAAATACAGAGTCCTCTGATTCTTCTACCTCTTCTTCTACTAGTCAGAATATCCACCCTATTATCATAAGAGCCAAGAGAGGAATCCATAAGCCAAAACTGTATACTGCCACTGTCCAAACAAATCTAAATTCTACTCCTACAGAACCCTTGTCAGACACAGAAGCCTTGGCAAATCCCCTCTAGGTTAAGGATATGACAGAAGAGTTTGAAGCATTTCTCAGAAATCAGACTTGGGAACTGGTACCACCTACACCAGATATGAATCTAATACAGTGTAAGTGGGTTTACAAAGTCAAGACTTGTGCTGATGGTTCTGTAGACAGACTAAAGGCAAGGTTAGTAGCAAAAGGTTTTCAGCAAAGAGCAGGAATTGACTTTCAAGAAACGTTTAGTCCAGTGGTGAAACCAGTAACCATCAGGTTAATATTTTCTCTTGCTCTCACTCTCAACTGGTCTATTCAGCATATTGATATTAATAATGCATTTCTAAATGGAGTCCTAACTGAGCCGGTGTACATGCAACAACCCTATGGTTTCTCTGACCCAAATCAGCCTAAGTTTGTCTGCAAACTTAAGAAATCTCTTTATGGCCTCAAACAGGCCCATAGAGCCTGGTATGACAGACTGAAAGATTTTCTTCTAAAGGTAAAATTCCAGTTCAGTGCTTCAGACCACTCCCTTTTCTATAATCGAATTAAAGGGAAGCTCATCATTCTATTAATCTATGTTGATGACATCTTGGTCACTGGTGAAGATTCAGAACTTATTCAGTCAGTTATAGCCAGTTTATCTAGAGAATTTGCCTTAAAAACACTTGGTGAGGTAAGCTACTTTCTTGGAGTTCAGATTCAGAGAACTTCAACAAGGTCTGTGGTGATGCATCAATCCAAATACATCAGAGGGCTGCTCAGTAAGCCAATCTTTTAGACAGTAACCCAGTCCCTTCTCCCTATGATGCTGGACAAAAATTGGCTTGTTCAGATAGTCCAGAGTTTAAAGATCCAACTCTATACAGAAGTCTAGTAGGTGGTCTTCAGTATCTATCTCTTACAAGACCTGACATAGCCTACATGGTAAATAAGTTGAGCCAATACCTTAAAACTCCAACTGAGGTTCACTGGAAAGCTTGTAAAAGGGTTCTCAGATATCTTAAAGGCACCATCAGTCAAGGCCTAAGTTTTAGAATCAGTTCTAGTCTAAATCTGCAGCTTGCAGGTTTTTCAGATGCAGATTGGGCCAGCTGCCCTGATGACCGCCGATCTACAGGGGGTTTCTGCATCTTTCTTGGTCCTAACCTCATCTCTTGGAGCTTACGCAGGCAAAAGGTGGTCTCAAGAAGCAGTTCAGAATCTGAATATAGAGCTTTAGCAGATGCCGCCGTGAAACTAATATGGATCAAATCTCTTCTAGCAGAACTCGGTTTCAAACTCTTAATTCAACCAACATTATGGTGTGATAATCAAAGTGCTGCGGCTATAGCATCAAATCCAGTAAATCATGCTCGGACAAAACACATTGAGATTGACATCCATTTTATCTGAGACAAGGTTCTACAAAGAGATTTGGATGTCCGGTGTGTCCCTTCACAAAACCAGCTTGCAGACATATTTACCAAGCCCCTCTCTATATCACGGTTTCAAGACCTTCTATATCAACTTCGAATACAACCGGGATAAGAGTAGTTTGGTGAATATTGAGATCAGAATGTAAATTAAAGATAGTTAGCTTCTGTTAGGAAGAAGTTAGCTTCAGTTAGGAAGAAGTTACTGTGCTGACAGTTAAGAAAAGTTAGTTAGGGACTGTTAAGAGTTAGTTAGGAAGAGAGAGAGAAAGGTGTTGAAGAAACCGTCTCATTCTCATTCATGTATAAATATGAACAAATCAGATCAATAAATCACTTTTACATTTACAGAATTCACTTGTTCTAGCACATCCATCTCAGTGTTTTTGCGTTTATAATTGTGGATGTCCATCCTAGCACAAATATATGTTCAAGCTTATATGGTCTATATTTGAATGCTTTTCTCTTAATCCTTCATAACTTAGAAGTATAGAACCATACTAAATTTTTTCTAATTTGTCCCTTGGGTGCTCTATTCTTGGAAGTAATAAACTTGTTGCAATTTACCTACCCTTTGCTCTCGGATTCCATACCTTTATTTAGTTTATTTAAAATTAAATATATGTACACATAAGGAGTAGATCATGTAGGAAATTAATTTTGCAAGAATTAATCTGTACCCTTCATTTATTAATTAGATAGCATAGATTGAATATGTTATGTAATATTTTTTATGCATAAATTTTATAGGCCCCGTTTGGTTGTCATGAAAGTAAAGTTGTCACTAAATATGATTAGGTAGAATATGATTGTCAGGAAAATGATTAATGAAAGTAAAATTACAGAGAAAATTGATTCTGTGGAATATGATTCGACATAAAGCATATTACTTGCACTTGTTTGATTGATATTAAGAATTATAAAATTAACTTATCAAAAATATGAATAAAATATATTTATCATGAATTATTTAATATAATAATTGTTATATTATCAATTCATAAATACATAAAATCACCCAAAATATTTATTCTATAATTTATAATAAAATATTCAAAATATTTAACTAAATAATTATTAATTAAAATATCTATCTTTTTTAATACTAATAACATCTCAAATAATAATAATAAACTTATTTAATTACTAAAATAATAAAAATAATAAATATTACAATGACAAAAATAAAAATTATTTATTAAAGTACTCCTTTATTTCAATAATATCAATTTTTCTTACAATAATAATAAGATAGTTAAGAAGAAAATTATTAACATATTGTTATTTTTGTTCATAAATAATAAATAATAATAATACAAATAAATTAAATTAAAATATTAAATTATTTAAATATATATATATATATATATATTAACTACTAAATAATAACAATAATATTCAATAAATTAATTATTAATTAATTAATATTGTTAATAAAAAAATATTTTTAACAATAATAATATATTACTATCTTTGTACCAAGGAAAAATAATACGTATTCTGATCAAGGAAAAATAATCCATTAATTATTACACTACTTTCCTTATTTATAGGATTCTGATTACTTTCCCCTATTTTGTTAAAATTGAACCAAACACAAAATTTCATAATCTTTGATTCAAATTACTTTCATTATACTATCAAACATAATGATTTTTAAAATTATGAATCTGTTGGGATGAGTGTATATGATAAGATTTGAAGATCTCAAAACCCCTAACTGAATGATGGACCTTCGATATTGTAATAGCTTAGTCGAGTTCAGCTGTTAGAACTTAGTAGGCTAGAGTTCAGTAGTTGTGGATTCAGTAGAAGATTCTGCACTTAGCCGAAGAACTCAGTATCGAGGAAGTCAGTTGGTCAGCTATCGACCAACTGAATCTACAAAGGAAATCGAGCCAGCGAACTGAAGTGTTCAAACGAATGTCAATAGAGGAACATCAGGCGAAGGTCCGAGGATTCAGAGGAAGTCAACTCATCGTACTTTGAGTTTGAATGAGCATCACCAACTCTCATATACCTCGACCAATAAGGAGCCGACATCGCCTTACCTGCTCTGCCATAAAGCAGCTTCTAGCCGAAAAAAGAGGAAATCTCGACAGTACCTCTACTCAACGCTCAAATTATTATGACCGTTTTCTTGTCTTATTCGACACGTGTCTAGACTCCCTCCAACGGATCTATTCACAAATCGGAGACTATAAATAGAGAAGAGTCTTCATGTAGAAAGACATCGGGAACCAAAGTGATCAAAGCTCATACTCTCTAGTGAACTTACAGCGACATTCAAGCAAAGAACTTGCTCTTAGACTTAGAATCTTTTTTGTTGGGATGAGATTCAGTAGAACAATATTTTATAGATTTAAAGATTCCAAAACCCCTAGCTAAATGATGAACCTTCGATTATGTAATAACTTAGTTGAGTTCAGTTTGTTAGGAACTCAGTAGGCTAGAGTTCACTAGCTGCGAAGTTCAGTAGAAGACCTTGCACTCAGCTGATGGACTCAGGATCGAAGAAGTCAGTTAGTCAGCCGACCACCAACTGAATCTGCACAGGAATACGTGCCCATGGACTGAATGCTCAGAAAAACTTCAGTAGAAAGTCATTTCAGTTGAAGGTCCAAGGATTCAGAGGGAGTCAACCTTGATGTTTGACAAAACTCACCTACCAATAAGGAGCCGACATCGCGTTACCTGTTCTAACAAAAGCTGCTCTGAGACTGAAAAAGAGGTGTATCTCTATAGTGCACCTACTCATCAACGTTCAAATTTTAGGAGCCGTTTTCCTTGTCATTTCAACACGTGGCTAGACCCCTCTCCAACGGATCTATTCACAAATCGAACGCTATATATAGAGGAGAGTCTTCATGTAGAAAGACACCGGGAACCAAAAGCTTTCAACGCACAAACAATCTCTAGCAAGCTCACTGGATATCCAGCGAAGAGCTTGAACTTAGAATAAAATCTTTTTAGTTCTTCTCTCTAGAGAATACTTGTTCCCCTTCTCTTATCTAAGCGAGCTAATTGTAATATTCATAGCTTAGAAACCCCGAGGGAGTTCACATTTTGTGAATCGTTCCTATTTTAAGAACTTCCTCATAGTTGGAGAAGCTCAAACTCTTTAGTTTGAAATCCTGTAAAGTCACTACGGCTATAAGTAGAGAATTTGTCCCGTGAACAGATGACTGAGACTTGCTCTGTATAAACATCAAGTTTGTATTTGTCCTGTGAACAGATCACTGGGACTTGCTCAGTATAATAATACAAGTATCTTGCTTTGGTCAGGACAATGGACGTAGGACCCAGTGTGTTCGAACCACTTTCAAAATTTGGTGTGTTGATTTACTGTTGCTTTTCTTAACTGATCATATTGCATAAAAATGTTTTTCATCAAACTCAGCATAAAAATCGGTTTTCCAACCGAGACGTTTCATAGGGCCTACACTTCCGCACACACTCTGATACTGAACGACTATTCAACTAACATAAATCAGTAGAGCTGTGCTCAGTAGAAGAAATCTCTGCCCACGCGATCTAAAAGCATATCTGGCTATCTGACTCAGTTCAGTAGCACACTCAGCTAGACATGACTTTCGCGTTTGAGAAAAAGAATTTGTATTCATGTGTATTCACCCCCCCCCTACACCTAAAGCACGTCCCAAGTCCAACATTTTTAGTTCTTCTCTCAAGAGAATTATAGTTCTCTTTCTCTATCTAAGAGTTCTTATTGTAATATTCAATAGCTTAGAACCTCGAAGGAGTTCATTTATAGAACTGTTCTTATTGTAAGAACTCCTTCTTAGTTGGAGAAAATCTAACCTTTAAAAGGCTAAGATCTGTACATTCACTACGACTATAAGTAGATATCTGTCCTGCTTACAGATTGACTGAGGCTTGCTCAGTATAAGCAAACAAGTTAGAATATGTCCTATGAACAGATCAACTGAGGCTTGCTCAGTATAATTAATACAAGGACTCCTGCTCAGTTCAGGACAGTGGACATAGGACCCAGCGTGTTAAAATCGTTGTGTTGATTTTAACTGTTGCATTGTTTTAACTGTTCATTCAACATCTTACTGAGTTTTAATCAAACTAGCATAAAAACGGGTTTTCAATTAAGACGCATATTTTAAGGGCCTACACTTCCGCACACAACTCTTGCACTGAACTACTGTTCACTGACATAAGTCAGTAGGAGAATATTCTGCCCACGCAATCGAGAAAGCATGTTTGGCTAACTGACAATGTTTAGTAGCAACCTTTAGCTAAAGCTAACTTTCACGTTCTGAGTTGGAATTTGCATTCAGGTGTATTCACCCCCCCCCCACACCTGAAGCTCGTCTCTGGACCAACAAAATCTGATTACTTTCCTAAGGTAGAATCATTGCCAACCAATCAAAGATAGAAATACAACTAGATCTAGAGTTTCTTGAAAATAAAAGCTTTGAGACCTTTGAAGCTTTGTAATGTTGATAGTGTAAATTCCTGTAGCCTATTGTAGAGCAAAGCTCTCGGCATTTATAAGCACACCACAAAATAAATTCGTTGAATGGAAATTTACTTTGTAGGCGGCTAGGGTTGAGATAACGGTCTTCAAGAGCATTTGAATTAAAGTTGCAATTCTTCTTCTGCTATAAACAGTGTCAACTGTGCCAGACTAAAAACTGTCTCAGAACACTTCCTTTAGCATTGTCTCAAAGTTGGACGGGCAGGATATAGTTGAGTTTGACTTTAATTCAACTTGGATGTGGTACCTTGTACTAAGGCTGAGCTGACACTTGATAGTCAATGTGAAGCAATTTATGAAAGAGTACTAACTGACTGATGTAGTCAGTGGTTGCGGTTGACTTTTTAACTTCATTGAAAGATTGACGCATTCAGTCTATCAGTCAGGAACAATCGTATTTCAGGGACGTCTTTAACGACTATATGTTACGTGATCGGAATCTGAGTGAGAAGCCCGATTTACAAGGGAGATTAAAACCTTGTTGCTCTATGAAGAAGGAACATTACTTCAATAACTTATAATATGAATTCACAATGATTTATTAATGCAAATGAAGAACCTATAAATAATCAAAGAAAACCCTAGTTCCGCTTCTCAATCCGAGGCTTATTTCTCTCCATGATCTTAGGGATCATGAAGATTTGATATTAAAACAACTTATGAAATCATCTAAAAATTACGAAAATCCTAGATTATATCAAATAAGATTATTCTAACAATATTCACTACAAGAAACTCGTTGATTAACGATGAAAAATTCCGTCAATAATCTCTTATTAACGACTGAATTTTGGCGTCGCCTCTGAGCTTGTCGGTAAATTTTACCAACAGAAAAATTCCATTGGTCAAACTTACCGACCTAATACTAAAGAATTGTCCTTCAGTAATTTGTAATTGACCAATTTATCGTCGAACAACCATTGACGGATTACTGACGGAATATTCCGTTAGTAAGATGCCTAAAATTTGTACATAATTACCGACATAATTTTCCGTCAGTAAATCAATGGTGGAATATTCTGTTGGTATCCCGTAGGTAATTTATTAATTTTTTAATATATTTTTTTTAATATTTTGTACCCAGTTTGCGAATACCTGTATCAAGTAATCAATCGGATCCATATCAAGAACCCAATCAATTTCAGAATAAAAAAATAATATAAATATTAATTCAAATCCATATCAAAATCGAAGTGAATTCACATAAACTTCAAGTATAAATCCAAATATTCAATTAACATTGAAGCTCGTCGACACCGCTGTGTGATTGTCTAACAGATGTTGAACCACGTCAGCGCTATTCAATAAGCTACTTCCGTCCTCCCCAAGACTGTACAAACGCCTCTTCTTATCATGAGTATTGTCCAAGTTCAAGTAGATAACATTTTTTGGCGTCGGGGCGCCGCCTCAACCTCATGCTAAAATACATAAAAAAAGAATTATACCTTAATATATATCATATTAAAATATATAAGGAATTGAATACTTACATAAATCTCCTCTGCCTTTTGGGTGGAGAATTTGCCTTTTTTTTATTATGGAGGCTCTTGAAAGTGTAAAAAATGGCGGATGCTAGTTAGCATTCTCTCGGCGGACTGTTGATCACATGTATAAATCAAATTGGGTCAAAACAAACACATTATGAATGAACACTTATTAAAAATTAATACTTACCATAGCCTGAGAGCACTGCAAGCTGGAACGGGACCCTCCCTCCCATGTGCATGCTGATCTCGGCACCCGGCTCTGGCTCTGACAACCTACAATGAGACGCAGTGTCTGACTTCTGCACCATCTTTGGCCTCACCCAATATTCATTTACGACGACCCACCTCTCGTTAGTAACGTAAAGTGGCTTTGCTGGTCGCCTTTCCTTCATCTCATTGTGCCGGCCACTAAATCGTCTGGCTGCCTTTTTTTGCCACATCTGATAGACCGACTTTTCCCATTCAAGAGGCCATCGAAAGTATTGTCGAGGTTTTGTATACTGGAAGCAAATTTTATGCTTGTACACAATAAATTTTTCCTTTCCACTATTTTATTCTCCTATCTAATATCTATCTATCTGTTTATATATATATATATATATATATTTGCACATATAATCATTTATCTTGTATGAAAATTATATTGTGTAGTATGTTGTAGATCACAGAAGATGTTCGTTAATTTATTGACACGTCGCAAGTGTACGGGTGCAATTGCAGATAGAGAAACAATGTCGATCCCACATAGACTAATTAAACTAAGGAATACTAATTCCTATTGTTTTCCTCTATTTAGACTACGAAAATCGAGAAAGAACTATACAGATCTTAGAGGATATGCTATGAGCTGTAATCATTGATAAAGGTGGAAATTGGGAAGATTTACTACCTCTAATAGAATTTGCTTACAACAATAGTTGTCATGCAACTATTGGGATGACACCTGTTGGGTGATGATTCCATCCTCAGCACTGTTTCACTTAGTGGGAAATGATTCGGTCTTAGACACTGATCTTAAGCTCAGTAGCCTTGTGCTCTGTACTTGTCTGAAGATTTGAAGATCCCAAAACCCTATCTGAATGATGAACCACTCCCTTGTATCTGTTTTGTCTCTGAGGTTTCAGACTCAGTAGACACTCTGCTCTGGTCAAGGCGCTCAGTATCTTATTTGCCTCAGCACCAGTGCAGAAGACTCAGTGATACTGGACTCAGCAGGAGCGGTATACTGAGAGAGTCAGTTGAACTGAACTCAGCAGGAGTAGTTCACTGGACTCAGAGCTGATCATCAGTAGACTTATCTCGGCGAGCCTATCTACCGAATACAAGGTCGACTCAAGAACGGCGGATAGTCTTCGGGGATCTGCGAGATCTTTTGAAAGACAATCGGCATTGTCATGTACGAGGAAGAGAGAAGTCGGCTTCGATGCACTGTCTCGAAGTTTGTCTTTGTCTCAACCACTCCATCCACCTCAACGAATGACAAGCATACACGTGTCTTCTCACCTCGCTAAAGCTGCGAGTCAACCTTTTACCTAAAAAGGTGGGAAAGTACACTTATTACCTACACCAAAAGAGCCGTTTGCTACCAAAAAGAGAGAGAGAGAAGAAGATCGTCTCCAACGGATCTATTTTCAATCTCTGCTCTATAAATAGAGGGATCATTCAAGATTTGAAGCACTCAAGAAACCAAGAACTAGAGAGAGCGCGAAAAAGAGCGAATTCCAAAGAACAAAGTCTTAGCAAGAACTCGAAGAACAATCTCCGGCGAAAGACTACATTCTAGCTCATAGGGAATCAAGCTAAACCAACATATAAAGCCTCTAGTATCCAATCGACATTACACGAACTTATAGCTTACCTTCAGCTGTTCGTCGATCTAGAAGCTACTCTCTCATATTCCATATCCCTCTAACCCTAAGCTCAACCGTTCTTATCTATAGCTTAGACGAAGGAGTTCACATTTGAACCCAATCCTTATTGTATAAGGACTCCTTCACTGTTGGAGAAGTTTGTCAAACACTTTAAGTTTGATAGTGTTGTAAACTGAGACTTGGATCAGTATAAAAACCAAGACGCGGCTTTGCCCAGTGTGCAAGCTGACTGAGACTAACTCAGGATAATAAATAGCCTCCTGATCATTCGGGACAGTGGACGTAGGATTTGAGCGATATCCGAACCACTTTAAAAATCCTGTGTCTCTTACTGCTTTCTTAACTGTTGCATTGATTTTACTATTCATACTGAACATCATATTTAAAATCAATCAACCGTCTCAAAGATACCGAACTTTTAAATCTACTGAACTGAGACTTAAAATGTTTTCTCACAAAAACTGATTTGAGCCTACACTATTCCGTGCACTGAACTCTTACTGTAGATACTGAATTCTGACCTAGTCAGTTAGCAGATCTCAGCTGAGTCAGTACTCTTAGCCTTTAACTCGATTCAGAACAGTTGTCTGGTCTGCTGAACTGTTTCAGTCAGACACCATCATGAATAGGACTGTTCGAGTTCGAAGTTGAGAAATCGAATCAGGTGTATTCACCCCCCCCCTCTACACCTGACCGTACACTCGGGACCAGCAATTGGTATCAGAGCTAGAGTTCTTTGACTCTTGTTATCTTTGAGACTGGTCTATTCGAACGGATCCGAGGGAAAGCGTTTTTCACTGCATATCACTCTACATTCATATCATTATTCTTCATGGCTGATATGTCAGGTATAAGGATGGTACCTATGTTCTCGGTGGAGAACTACGGAGTATGGCGAGTCAGGATGGAAGCTCATCTGACATCCCTCCATGACAGTATGACTGAAGTGCTTGAAGATGGACCTATCGTTCCTATGATTGATAGTGTCGTGACTCAGGACCAAGCTCAAGGAGGAGGAATGGTGACTGGGAAGAAGATCCCCAAAGACAGAAGTCTCTTCACTCCTGAAGAGAAGAAGCTTCACAATCTAGATCGAGTCGCCAGGAATGCTATACTAACCACCCTTAGTGATTCTTATCTTGGCAGGGTTCAGGAATGCAAGACTGCTAAAGAACTCTGGGATGCTCTTGCGCTACTGAGTCGAGGGACTCAAAAGATTAAAGCGAATAAACTAGCGCTGGAACTCCAAAAGCTGGAAAGCTTGTCTCTCATGCCCGGTGACAAAATCGAAGATCTGAACGTCAGATTTACCAATCTGATGAACTCTATCAATGGGCTGGGAAAGACATTCAGCAACCGAGAGATGAATCTGAAGATTCTGAGGGCACTGCCGGATGGACACTGGACACCTTTTGCCACTCTATTGCGACATTCTGACTTAGATGCTGTGTCTCCTGACCATATCTTTTCAGAATTACAGGCAGAGGAGTTTGAGTTCGACAGACCTCAAAGAAAGCAGAGAGCTGAAGCTGACACAAAAATCGACCATGCTTTCAAAGCATCGGTCGAGACAAAGATCTCCAAAGCAACGAGCAAAATGACGAGTAAGACTGAACCTTCACTCAATGATCTACAAGAAGGAAGTCTCGCTCAGAAGTATGCGCTGCTCGCTGTAAAGTATCAGAAGGAGAAGGAGCGACGCAGAAAAGTGACTAAAGCCTATCGGGAAACGAAAGGTAAGTCAAATTATATGTCGAAACACACTCCTGACTCACAATCTTCTGAATGCAGAAAGAAAGATGACTCAGAACCATCAAAGAATAGCAAAAGCAAACAAGAAAGAGTCATCGCTTGTTACAACTGCAAGAAGCCGGGACATTTTTGTATGATTGTCCTGAGCTCAGTAGTGCTGAACGCGCAGCACGTAAGGCAAGGAGAGAGAAATTCGCCCAGAAAAGACAATCCTACATAGTCGGCGAAATCTCGGACGACTCGAAGAGATCGACTCCTTTATGGATTCATCTGACGATGAAGCAGCTTTCATGGCCTTAGAGCATGAAGCAGATGAATCAACTGAAATGTGCATGATGGCAGACGAAGAGGATGAGGTAAATTCTCATGAACCAGTTAACTCCTCTTCACATTGCACACACGACACTATTTCAGGTGCAGATGGGAATTTGGACATCTCGACCGCATATGAAGATCTACTAGATGAACAAATTCGAGATGAGTCTGCACGGCTCGAGCAAGACTCTTCGGGAGTTGGATACCCCCGAAAGTAGAGAATCACGTACTTTCTCGGGAGAGTCGGAGTTGCTACCGAGGCCGAAGAACTTGTGTTGAGACTCGTGGGAGGAGATAAACTCTCCGATGGCCAAGTCTCAAGCATCAAGAAGATCGGATTTCGGTTTTGACCAATGACTTGACTCGAAAGATATCGAACCGAGTCTGCTTGAAGCAAGAAATGTCAGGACTTCAGACCGAGCACGACACACTGAAGAAGAGTGATGATGTCTGTAGGAGCCTGATGACTGAGAGGTACATGGGTGCTGAGAAGAAATTAGAAGCTATGCTAGCAAGCAATAAGCCAAAGCACTGCAAGGAAGGACTTGGATTCAGCCAGGGAGCTTCCTCATCTGCCCCAGTACACTCAGAAGTACGGCTTGCTCATAGGTTTGTTCAAGGGGAGACTATGAACGCAAATATAATGAATCCCCTAGCAAAGAACAAACAGAAGATGAAAGCACCTCATCCCACACATCAGCATTCTGACAAGAAGATCAGTGCCAAGAAACCCCAGTTCAGTCAAGGGGGAACCAGCAAATCAAAATTGGCAGATCAGTATGGACCTCCAAAGCTGACACATCCAGCTCAGTATGGGTCATACTATTATGAACCTATAGTCAGAAGAGGCTCCAAAGGTCAGAAGAAGAAAAAGGCCGCACAGAAGGCAAAGGTCAGCATTCCACCAACTCAGAAGATCAGGACTCCTGAACCTCAGAAGCCTCAGAAGTCAGCTGTAACCAGTCCAGTGGTCAGATATGTTGACTCCAGTGGAAAGAAAATGTCTGAAACCACCAGGGTTGTTAGACAGATTTGGGTTACTAAAACTAACATCTAAGGACCCAAAATCAAAAATAAAGGGTACCTGAATATAATTCTGTTTTGCAGGTGCGTAAAGACCCATGGTATGTGGACAGCGGATGCTCAAGACACATGACATACCAAAGGAGTCTCATGAAGAATTATATCACCGAAGAAGGACCCGAATGAGTTCGGAGACAATGCAAAAGGCTATACCGGAGGATATGGAACACTCAGCATTGGAACTGCCAACGTTCCAAGAGTATCATATGTTGAAGGACTTCAACATAATCTTCTCTCTGTTAGTCAATTTTGTGATAACTCAAATAGAGTAATATTTGACGTTGGTTTCTGTGATGTTATTGATAAATCCACAGGGAAAACAGTGTTATCAGGTTCGCGCAGAAAGAACATATATGTGGTGGCCGATCGGAACTCACCGAACTCGAAGTTTGCTTATTGGCGAAGAATGACAACCGCACGGGGTGGCTATGGCACAGAAGACTCAGCCATCTCAACTTTAAGACGCTCAACAAGCTAGCAAGAAACACTCTAGCAAGGGGACTGCCGAATGAAGTATTCAAAGAAAGACACTCGAGTGTGAAGCATGTCTGAAAGGAAAGCAAACAAAGAATGAAAATCCACCTGTTCCATCTCCTTCCACTAATGGAATCCTTCAGCTGCTACATATGGATTTGTTCGGTCCAGTCTCCCTAGTGATGATCGAGAGGCGTAAAAATATGCATTAGTGGTCATTGATGACTACTCGCTACACATGGGTCATATTCATTGCCAACAAGTCCGACGTCAAAATAGAGTTACCAACGCTTCGAAAAAGCTCGAGTGTCGAGAAGAACACCAAGATCGAAAAAATACGTTCGCAGCAGGAACCGAGTTCCTCAATTCCATGGTAGAGGAGTTCTCGCAAGCGTAAGGAATAGAGCATGAGACTTCACTGCACGCACACCTCGGCGAATGGAGTTGCTTGAACGAAAGAACGTAACTCTAAAAGAGGCAGCTAGGACTCTACTCGCAGACTCAGGACTCCCAACCAAATTCTGGGCAGAAGCTACTGATACGCATGCTACACTCAGAACCGATCTTTACTGACAAAGCAAGCATAAGAGAACACCATATGAACTATGGAACGGCAGGAAGCCTTCTCTATCTTATTTCCATATCTTTGGTTGTTCATGCTTTATCCACAATAATGGGAAAGATCAGCTAAAGACTTTTGATAGCAAGTCAGATCAGGGAGTATTCTTAGGATACTCTCGGGTCAGCAAAGCTTTCAGAGTATTCAATTATCGGACTCTTTGCGTGGAGGAAAGCCCTCATGTTGTTTTTAACGAGTTTGCTACTGAAGACAGGAGCAATAACTCAAATTCTGAATCTGAGGACATCAGTAAGCGCCTTACGGGATCTAAGCTTAAAAGACAATCTGAAAAGATCCAACTATGTTGGGATGATGATTCGACGAAGAAACCGAAGACAAATCTACTCGAATCTCAACCAGTGAGCAAGTAGGCCGAGCGAGATTGATTCTCCCGAACGTAATCAATCCCGTGTAACTCAGGTCGATGAGGAAACCGTAGAGGTAATCGAGACCACTACCGAGAATAACAACTCGTGGGGAACATCTAGTAATGTTCCCGAGCCGAATGCCCCCGAACCTCGGTGACTCAAGAGATCATACTCTTATCAACGAAATTCTTCAATCTCGAAATAGTACAACCGAAATGCCTAACTCACCTACTATCTCGTGTTGAACAAATTTCGGATGAAGAGTTAAAACATCGTAGATCGTGGCTAGATGCTCACACCGCCGATCTTATAATTGGAGATCCTTCAAAGACATGTCAAGACAAGATCCAGATTCTGTCAAGGAGAAAGCGCATTATTTTCCTGCTTCTTGTCTACTGAAGAGCCTCAGACCATTGAGGATGCACTGAAAGATGCTGACTGGATCATTACTATGCAGGAGGAGCTGAATCAGTTCACGAGAAACGAAGTATGGGAGCTTGTAGACAGACCCCGGCATCAACATGTCATTGGAACCAAATGGGTCTTCAAAAACAAGTGAGATGAAAACAACGTTATAGTCAGGAACAAAGCAAGGCTCGTGGCTAAAGGCTACTGTCAAGCCGAAGGGATAGATTTCGATGAGACGTTCGCTCCAGTTGCAAGATTGGAGGCAATCGACTATTCCCCGGCCTACGCAACACATCAACGATTCGTAGTTTATCAAATGGATGTGAAGTCTGCGTTCTCGAACGGCGTGCTGAAAGAAGAAGTCTATGTGGAACAACCGCCCGGCTTTCGACGGGGACATCAAGTATATAGACTCGAAAGGCTCTATACGGTTTAAAACAAGCACCCGTGGGCTTGGTACGATACCCTCGTCCGGAGTTTCTTCTTCGAAAGGTTTTCGAAATGCACGAAGATCGCACTCTATTCAAGCATTCGACCGGAAGAAGACTTATTACTTGTGCAGATCTACGTGGATGACATTATATTCGGATCAAAGAATGTCATCATGTGTCAGCAATTTGAAAAGATGATGAAGGATAAGTTCGAGATGTCGATGATGGGTGAAATGAACTACTTTCTTGGTTTTCAAGTCAAGCAATCCGAAAAGGGAACGTTCATCAACCAAGGCAAATACACTCGAGACCTCATCAAAAGATTCGGCTGCACATCCGGCAAATCAATCAAGATCCCGATGAACACGAATATGAAGATAGATCTTGATAAAGAGGGAGTATCAGTAGACCAAACTGAATACCGTGCTATAATTGGCTCATTATTATATCTAACAGCTACTCGTCCTGACATAACTTATGTTGTAGGTATATGCGCTCGATTTCAGGCGAATCCGAAGCAGAGCCATCTGGACTCAAAGCAAAGAAGATTCTTCGCTACCTCGAAGCACACCCAACATAAGTTTATGGTATCCAGCTGATGATAATATTGAACTAACAGGTTATTCTGATGCTGACTATGCAGGATGTAGAATCGACCGAAAATCAACTTCAGGAACGTGTCAGTTCCTTGGCAGCAAGCTGATCTCATGGTTTTCAAAGAAACAGCACTCAGTGGCCACGTCGACTACCGAAGCCGAATACATGGGCTGCCGGAAGTTGTTGCGCCCGCATCCTTTGGGCCGAGACAAGAGGCGAGAGACTATGACGTCATTCGGAATGAAGTGCCGATTTTCTCGCGACGATACCGGTGCTATTGCAATCACTCGTAACCCCGTACTTCACACGAGATGCAAGCACGTGGATATCAGACATCACTTCATTCGTGACCATGTCGAGAAAAAGGATATCAGGATGGAGAAGATCCATACTGACAAGCAACGGGCTGATATACTGACCAAGCCTCTAGCTGAATCCAGATTCAGAGAACTTTCAGTAGAGCTAGGTCTGTTGGACCCTACTGACCCCAGTCAGTAAGAGGTTTCAGGAGAGAGACATTTCAGTAAGGGGGAATGTTCACTCTCGCATCGATACATTCAAGACGTAGAGACGAAACCATCTACACGAGGTATCAGCTGACTACTATGTTCAGCTGACAGGTTTGCGTATCTCTACTCAGTAGTAATTTAATACAACAGTACCTTGCATTTATGACAAAGATTCAGCATGACATTAATATCTTTTAGTTTGTCATTTATTGATAACAGATTACATTTAATACACGACATTCTATGCACAACTTTGCTGAACTCTGTGCGCATTAAATGCATGTCTTATCATAGTTACTCTTTAGGCATGTTTACAACTTGCATTGACTTAGACGGCTTTTGTAATCATTACCTTTTATAATATTGAATCTTAACCGTCCATCTCATAAAGTAGGTTTAAACTCAGCCTTAGATCGATAACTGTTCATCTTCTAGATATGTACATATTTCGATCAAATCTTAAGAACCGCCATTTTCGCACTTAACATTTCGATCATATCTTACCTCCGAAAAATCCGAGAATACCTTTGTGCAAAAACCCTCATTTGCTTACTTTCACCTCGATCAAATTCTCGGTATGCCTACATGAAGTTACTTATGTGTTGATCATTATTGATTAGTATCATATATAAAAAGTTTTATTTAAAAATCGATACTGATAACAACTTCATGTAACAGGTACAATGGCGGAAACCAATATCTCTATGATATTTCCAGCGGATATGCAGAACATTCTGGAGAAGGATCGCGTATGGTTTGAACCCACCATGGATTTCTATTCATGCGATCTAGAGTACATGGACGATATATTCTCGGCTCGCGCGAGTCGTGGCCGGAGAAATTTCTCGTCTAGGAGGCCTTCATTCTTCCTCCCGAGACAAAGTTGCGTAGCCGTACTTGAATTCAGACGCAGTGTCTGGAGACATAGTGGCGAGATTTGTTGCCCATTCTATCCAAAACGCCACTACGGAGCTAAAGCAGATGTCCATCAAGGATGCTTTGAAGCGGAGTTTTGATCTGCCCTCCGAAGGGACCAGTACAGTCGGGTACAGAGACAACCGAGTTGATGAATATCTTACCGTCTTCTGTGGAAAGCCCACTACTTTCAGAGCTGCTTTTCCGAAGAACAGCATGTTGCCTCAGTTCAGGGCACTTGCTTATATAGTGACGCAGCTACTGACAAGCCAAGCAGGGTCGTTTGACCAGGTGTCGAGGCCTAAGATTCAGATGATGATGGCCATATACGACCGAGCCCAGATAAATTGGACGGAGTTCTTTCTCCGAGAATTCATGGCTCAGGCTGCTAAGTTCGACAAGGCATCGAACATGCTGAGCGCAAAGGGCAAATTGCTGTATGGACTCAAATTGTCCATCATGATCGAAGATTTATGTGGATCTGAGCCTATCACCTACAGTGACAAGGAGTACTTCAATGTGAAGAAGGTCAGATTTCACAACAAGACAAGAGCCGCTTCAGCGGATAGGGTCGGGACCCTCGCCAGCCTCTCCACAATCAAAGTCTCAACGAGGCTACGCCTACAAAGAAAAGAACTCCTCCCGCTAAAACTCCTAAGGCACCGGCAAAGAAACCGAAGAAAGCCGTTGAGGTGCCGGCCACCGAGGAGGTTCCGAAGTGCTCGGCGAACGGGCTCCCGAGAAGACTACTCGGCCCCGCACTGCGGTGGTTGATGAGTCCGAGTCTTCCGAGAAGACTCGGTCGATGGAGAAGATCGTTTCCACCGAAAGGGACCAAGGGGGATGCTTCGAAGCTCAAAGCGCAGATATTCGGCCGCCTAGACAGCCCCCCTTTCGTCCCTCCACTCAAATCGGTCCCTCCAACCGAAGAGCGAGACTTCACACATAGACTTGGAGTCGAGATCGCATCCGAAGGTGAATCAATCGGGATGGAAGCTTCAATGATCTTATCTCGAGCCTCCCGTGAGATCCTTCAACGATACCTGGAGCTTGCCGATCATTCGTACTTGATGATCATTGCCAAAACAAGAAAGGCTCCACATGCTTCTTCGCTTTCGGGAGTGGCCACATCTACTTCGCCTTGTTCTCCACTACTCCCGTCGGCAACTCCATGAAGAAGAGATGAAGTTGAGGCAGAAATAGGCTACTCGTAACCCGCCGACCTCAGCACCATGGAGAATCTGAGGGCCGCTATGCTTGCGATGATACATGACAAACAAGCAGAAGGCTCAGCACCCTCAGATGGGTCAGATCATGACGACCAGGACCCACCCAAGGATTCAGGCCCTGGACAACCTGATAAGGGATCACTCCAGGACAAGGATACACATGCTGACATTCCTGATATTCCTCTCGGTATCCTTGGTCCCGAGAAGTCCAAGGCCGGGTGCTTCGTCCTCGGCAGAGCCCGCTCAGCTCTTGCTGCAGTCGACTTTCGAAGCAGCGCCCAACCAGACCGCAAAGAGATCTCGATCAGTGGCAAAAGCCTTAACTGCCCAAGGGATCAAAAATCGAGATCTTGCGAAGGCTATCTATAGGACATGGAAGCAGACTGCTCAAGCCACGACTAAAGAACTTCAGGGGCTGAAGTCTTCTGTCTCTTCATCAGCCGCCCCTGATGTTTCCGCGCTTATTTCGTAAGCGTTGGCTCAAGAAAAAGTCAAATTCGAAGCTCGGCTCAAGATCTTTCAGGAGAGCCAAGCCAAGCTACTTGATGAATTTTTGGCTTCTAAACTGGCTCATACTTACGCTATCACTGAACAATCCGAGGCCACTGAACAAAGACTTGAGAATATCCTACTGGCCTTGGAAGACAAGATCACTGAGAAGCTGAAAGACTTCAAGGAAGCAATGACCTCTCTCACAAGCAAGTACAAGGAAGACCTTACCATGGAGAGGAACGAGTTGCATGAGGCTCGACTAAGCTCCACCATCGTCTTGATGAGTCGTCAACCTCCTACAAAAGTCCGAAGAAGTCGGTCCCTAGTCCCTACCCCGGTGCTCATTGATGATGCCAAAAAGGGGGAAAGTGAAGGAAAAAGGGAAGGAAAGAAGAGTACCGAGAAGCCGACTCCCACCAAAAGTCCAAAATCTAAGGGGGAAGCTACACCGAAGTCATCCCGGACTCAAACTCGGTCTCGAAGGGTGAGGCCCGTGGTGTTTCGGCCGCGAGCACACCGAAACCGGCCCAAGTGGCTCAGGACCCCAGCGAGACTACTCGAGCAACCCGGACTCCCAAAGACATTATTAAGGAGGTTGCTGAGTACGCCGAACAGGCGGTGGAGGACTCGTAAGAAGAAGAGGCTCCTCTTCCACCACCGCTCAAGAAGGCAAGGGCAAACGAAGCTTAAAATTCCAACCCCTCCAAAGAAAGAGATTAAGATACATATCTCGCCGAGGAGGAAGCCCAAATAGGCTGCGGATGAGAAGTCGGCGGAGAAATTGCGGAGGCCGAAGCGGCTAACAAGCCAAAATCTAAGCCTCGCCAAAGGAAAGACTAAAGCCCCATCCAGAGGAGGAAAGAGAACCGCTAGACCGCCTCCGAGAAAGCTCATCATAACGTATGAAGAGGACAGAGAAAAAGAAAAGGAGCAAGAGCAAGAAGAGTACCGAAAGGCGGGGTACATCCAAATCTAGATCTAGTACCCCTGGCGAATCGAAACAAGCTCCTCGAAGCCTCAAGAGCAAGATGCGAAATTGAAGAAATCTTTGCTCGATGGATAGATATCTCTACGAGAGGAGAGGAAGCTAGACGGATAGAGGCCGCGGACGAGAGGATATATTTGGCGGACCTTGAGGCACTCGGGAAGCGCATCGAACAAGAGGCCAGCCGAGAGTTCCTTCGAAAGCCGACATTCCTTATCGATACGAAGGTTCAGGAAGCCAAACGATCTGTAAACACATAGATGGGCGAGATCAGAGGAATGGATGCCTATTCAGTTCAATCAGAGATGGGAATCGGCCAAGATAGAGTTTATCAAGAGAAATTATTTCTGGCGATTCCGGCTCGAAATGTCTAAGGCCGATGCCTATGTCGAGTGGATGACCATTACTAAACCCGATCTTTACCCATATATGCACGTAGCAAGAATGGCGAAGGGGTAGTAGTCGGCGTTCTCGAAGCAAGGATCATTCCTCCACCCGGAAGACAAGACGACTCAAGACATCTCGGAATGATTGAACAAGAAGTGAAGAATGCTTGCGTTGAACGGAGGTCTAGAACAAGATGATCCAGCGAGACTTCGCCGAATACCGGAGCCGAGGAAGAACACGTTCGGAATGTATGGAGTCCCATCGCTCGAAGATAAAACCCAAGGTTTCATGAATAGGATTCAGCAGTTTAAGGGTTCTCCTTCTTAGTTCTCCTTTTAGCTTAGCAAGATTTGTAATGTACTGAACTATTTATTATATATATACAAATCTTCTTTTGGCTCTGACAACTACTTGTTGTCTAAATAGCCGTGTTTGCTTTAAGCTTTAACACTCAGAATCACTGAAGTGATTACTGACACACACACACTTTGTTTATTTACTTGTCAGTTTTTGCTCGGTTAGATCTCCGATAGACTAGACTTTCGAAGAGTTATTATTTCTCTTAGGGGAAATTGTTGCATGGGGGAAATTATTGTAAAGGGGGAAATTGTTCTGCCTTGTCTCCCTCAGTAGTCTAGCACTTACCAGACAACTCCACTGATCCTACTTGTAATATTTGTAAGGAGCTCTGTTTCTGAGTAAGTTAGTGTTTAGCATAGTTGATAGGACATAGATGATAGGTTTTGGCATCATCAAATAGGGGAAATTGTTGGGTGATGATTCCATCCTCAAGACTTAGTTTCACTCGGTGGGAAATGATTCGGTCTTAGATACCGATCTTAAGCTCGGTAGCACTTGTGCTCGTACTTGTCTCGAAGATTTGAAGATCCCAAAACCCTATCTCGAATGATGAACCACTCCCTTGTATCCGTTTTGTCTCCGAGGTTTCGGACTCAGTAGACACTCTGCTATGGTCAAGGCGCTCAGTAGCTTATTTGCCTCAGCACCAGTGCAGAAGACTCAGTGATACTGGACTCAGCAGGAGCGGTATACTGAGAGAGTCAGTTGAACTGAACTCAGCAGGAGTAGTTCACTGGACTCGTAGCCGATCATCGATAGACTTATCTCGGCAGCCTATCTACCGAATACAAGGTCGACTCAAGAACGGCGAGATAGTCTTTAGGACTGTCGGGATCTTTTGAAAGACAATCGGCATTGTCATGTACGAGGAAGAGAGAAGTCGGCCTTCGGTGCCGTCTCGAAGTTTGTCTTTGTCTCAACCACTCCATCCACCTCAACGAATGACAAGCATACACGTGTCTTCTCACCTCGCTAAAGCTGCGTAGCCAACCTTTTACCTAAAAAGGTGGGAAAGTACAATCTGTTACCTACACCAAAAGAGCCGTTTGCTACCAAAAAGAGAGAGAGAAGAAGATCGTCTCCAACGGATCTATTTTCAATCTCTCGCTCTATAAATAGAGGGATCATTCAAGATTTGAAGCACTCAAGAAACCAAGAACTAGAGAGAGCGCGAAAAAGAGCGAATTCCAAAGAACAAAGTCTTAGCAAGAACTCGAAGAACAATCTCCGGGTGAAAGACTACATTCTAGCTCATAGGGAATCAAGCTAAACCAACATATAAAGCCTCTAGTATCCAATCGACGTTACACGAACTTATAGCTTACCTTCAGCTGTTCGTCGATCTAGAAGCTACTCTCTCATATTCCCTATCCCTCTAACCCTAAGCTCAACCGTTCTTATCTATAGCTTAGACGAAGGAGTTCACATTTGAACCCAATCCTTATTGTATAAGGACTCCTTCACTGTTGGAGAAGTTTGTCAAACACTTTAAGTTTGATAGTGTTGTAAACTGAGACTTGGATCGCATATAAAAACCAAGACACGGCTTTGCCCAGTGTGCAAGCTGACTGAGACTAACTCAGGATAATAAATAGCCTCCTGATCATTCGGGACAGTGGACGTAGGATTTGAGCGATATCCGAACCACTTTAAAAATCCTGTGTCTCTTACTGCTTTCTTAACTGCTGCATTGATTTTACTATTCATACTGAACATCATATTTAAAATCAATCAACTGTCTCAGCATACTGAACTTTTAAATCTACTGAACTGAGACTTAAAATGTTTTCTCACAAAAACTGATTTGGGCCTACACTATTCCGTGCACTGAACTCTTACTGTAGATACTGAATTCTGACCTAGTCAGTTAGCAGATCTCAGCTGAGTCAGTACTCTTAGCCTTTAACTCGATTCGTAACAGTTATCCGGTTCCGCCGAATCGTTTGGTCGGACACCATCCTGAATAGGACTGTTCGAGTTCGAAGTTGAGAAATCGAATCAGGTGTATTCACCCCCCCCCCCTCTACACCTGACCGTACACTCGGGACCAACAACACCATACGAGGCATTGTTTGGTAAGAAATGCAGATCTCCCTTGTATTGGGACGAAGTTGGTGAAAGAAAACTCTCAGGCCCGAAGCTCGTGCAACAAATGATCAAGAAAGTCGGCCATATCAAGCAAAGAATCAAGGAGGCCCAAGATAGATAGAAAGCTTACGCCGATAAGTGCCAAACGTAGTTGCATTTTAGTGAGGCGGATCACGTATTCCTCAAAATTTATCCTCCTAAAGAAATCATACGATTTGGCAAGAAGGGTAAGTTACGCCCGATACATATGACCTTTCGAGATTCTAAAGGAACTAAGCCCGGGCCGCTTATAGATTGGGCTTTGCCACCTAGTGTTGGAGATATGCATAATGTTATTCACATCTCTCGGCTCGTAAAGTATGTGTTTGATCCTAAACACATAATTAAATATGACGTAGTGGTCCTCGCTCGTACCTAACTTATGAGGAAAAGCCAGTTCAAATACTTGACCACAAGGTTCAAGTATTAAGGAACAAGCAAATTCCTCTAGTAAAGGTTCTGTGGAAACACCACGGACAAGAAGAAGCTATATGGGAGCTAGAAGAAAATATCAGATCTCAATATCCGCAATTGTTATTTAAAGTTATGTAAATTTCAGGGATGAAATTTCTTTTAAGGAGGGAGGGATGTAATATCCCAAACTTCTAAAATTTAGTCAGCTACGATAAATTTATGCACAATTTTAGAAACCTTGAAAACCTTAGTTGTTAATAGTATAAATGGGACTTTAGCCATGTTTCTAATAAGAACATTAAGAATAAAATTTTATAATTAGAGTCTGCATCTATAAATTAGTACTACATATATTATATTCTCAATTTTGACAAGGTTAAAATAATTAATCCATTTCCGTGTGTGAGATAAGACATTAGTAGATATATAAACATAATATATATTGTTGTACATGGATAAAAAAATATTAATTTTTCAATCCATTATCCTTAATACGTGTCTTCATATAATATATGGAAAATAGATGTATACTCATTCATCCCACGTGTTTTCATTTGAATTTTTATCTTATCTGTTGTTAAGGGAAAATAAGGAAAATGATGACTAATTGTTGGGATGAGTGTATATGATAAGATTTGAAATCCTAAAATCCCTAGCCGAATGATGGGCCTTGGATATTGTAATAGCTTAGATGAGTTCAGCTGTTAGAACTCAGTAGGCTAGAGTTCAGTAGCTATGGATTCAGTAGAAGATTCTGCACTCAGCCGAAGAACTCAGTATCGAGGAAGTCAGTTGGTCTGTCAATCACCAACTGAATCTGCAAAGGAAATCATGCCAACGACTGAAGTGTTCAGATGAATGTTAATAGAGGACAATCAGGTGAAGGTCCGAGGATTCAGAGGAAGTCAACTCATCGTATTTTGAGATTGAATAAGCCTCATCAACTCTGATGTACCTCGACCAATAAGGAGTCAACAACGCCTTACCTGCTCTGCCATAAAGTTGCTCCTAGCCGGAAAAAGAGGAAATCTCGAAAGTGCCTCTACTCAAAATTATTTGTGGTCGTTTTCTTGTCTTATTTGACATGTGTGTAAACTCCCTCCAACGGATCTATTCACAAATAAAAAACTATAAATAGAGAAGAGTCTTCATGCAAAAAGACATCAGGAACGAAAGCGATCAAAGCTCAAACACTCTAGCGAACTTACAAGCAACATTTAAGAGAAAAACTTGCTCTTAGACTTAGAATCTTTTTAGTTCTTCTCTCTAGAGAATTATTGTTCCATTTCTCTATCTAAGCATGCTTATTGTAAAATCAATAGCTTAGAACCTCGAAGGAGTTCATATCTTTTGAACTATTCTTATTTGTAAGAACTCCTTCTTAGTTGGAGAAAATCTAACCTTAAACTGTTAAAAGTTGTACAGTCACTACGACTATAAGTAGATGTCTGTCCTGCGTACAAATTGACTGAGGTTGCTCAGTATAATTAATACAAGAACTCCTTCTCAGTTCAGGACAGTGGACGTAGGACCCTGTGTGTCCGAACCACTGTAAAAATCGATGTGTTGATTTTAACTGTTGCATTGATTAAATTGTTCATTCAGCATCGAACTGAGTTTTAATCAAACTTGCATAAAATGGGTTTTCAACTGAGACGTTTATTTTAAGGGCCTACACTTCCGCACACAACTCTTGCACTGAACTACTGCTCATTGACACAAGTCAGTAGGACTGTACTCAGTAGGAGATTTTCAGCCCACGCGATCGAAAAAGCATATCTGGCCAACTGACAAAGTTCAGTAGCAATATTCAGCTAAAATTGACTTTCGCGTTCCGAGTTTGAATTTGTATTCAGATGTCTTCAACCCCCTCCCCCTCCCCCCTCGTCTACACCTGAAGCACGTCTCTGGAGCAACACTAATGCATTATGAGCTATAGCTACAAGGATAGATTGATGACTAAGTGAGCCTAACCTATCAAATATGAGCTATAAATAGGAGCTTGAGAGAACAAAATGTTTATACCTAGCTAAGAATCTCTATCATCATAAACCCACTTCCAAAATCATCTCTCCTTCTCGTTTACTTTCCAAGTAACAAGATTAGAAGTGAAGCATATTTTGGAGGTATAATTCCTTATACTTGTTCTAATGTTTTATATTATTTAGGATATTAGCTTTATGACAAATATTTATATTGTTAGAATCAATTATTAAAATTTGGAGATAACAATTTTAGAGAAATTAGGAACAATGTAGGGCTAGATTATTAGAAATATTATATGAAATTAAGACTTATCTTGTAGGACCTACTGTGGAAGATACTTAGGATCTGATCAATACAATCACTCAAAATTCTCGATACGTTAAGGTGGATTTTTATTTCCACTATTTTGAGTTAGTAAGCTCTATTATTTATTAAAGGCTGTGAATATGTCTCTATTGGGTAAGTGCTCCTACCGGTTCAATATTGGTTTTGTCAATAAACAGTTAAATCGATCGGATCATGTGCTATGTGAGCGTATTAGCTTGGATTAGTGTACACAAAAATCAGTTTTGAGGTGAATGTGTTTCTCTCATTTCTCAGAAAGGGATCATTGTGGGCAGCTCCCACGTATCCGAAGGTGGGTTAAGTCCCATCTTGTAGGTAACACCAATAGTTGAGACAGAAAGGGAGAGTTGCTCATTTCCAAATTTTAGTATGCCTACAATGGATTTCAGTTTTTAAACTTTCTATGCATACTAGTTAAACATGGATTATTATTATCAATAAGTTATTTTTAGAACTTATTTTCTCAAATGACTTAACCAACGGAGTATATTAGTACTCATCCCAAAAAAATTTTGAAATATTTTGCGATTAAGCTGGCAGTGCATAGTGGAGTACTGAATTGTTGATCCTTTTGTCCCTTTTGCATGTAAATTAATATAGTTTTTGAATAAGTTAAAATATGAACTACTACTCTTGGTATGATCAAAATAAATGAGGTTGTTTTTTGATACTAGTCTATTTAGTAAATGTCATCTCAAGTTAATCTTACTTTTTAAATTTTCCTTTCTTCCCCCCTTCTTTCATCCCACCTCAATCATGTACTAGGGTGTTGTCTTCCCTCGGGAGTTGGGTCGTGACATAATTGATGTTGAAGCCCATTGTAAATATAATTAAATGAATGAGCTACTAATATTAATATAATATATGATTTTGGAGCATATATATATTAGTATTCTGTACATAATCTCTACACACCATACATACGCATAAACACGCGAGTTAGATAGGGAGAGACAGTTTTATTATTTTCTTCAGATCTCTGACCACACGGAGGAAGAAAAAGGTCGGAACACACATCAGAAGATCTGAACGGAAGCAATAATCAGAGCTACTACAACATACGAAGGAGATAGGTACAATTTCTATCATTCAAATATTTCTGAAATTTACAAAATGTAACTTGTTAAATAAATTAAAGTCTTAATTTCTATTTTAATAAAAAAACTTGCCTTGAATTCTTCAAAAAATCCTTAATTTCTTGGGAGTCAGCTTCCAAGTGAATCCACTCAGATTATTAATGAGCTTGAAACATTCAGCAACTGTATATTCAAACAAAAAGAACTGGTTACAACATATCCATCAACAGAAATCTCAAATTGGCCATGCAAATTTTCCAACTGTACTCCATCCAGACAACATGAAAGTCACTGATGGTCCAAAGCAAAGTTGCTCTCATCTGAAAATTTTGCTTCTTCGTAACATTATACACAGACACACCATCTTCCCACAACTCTAGTAACTCGGCTATCAACGGCTATAGAAATACATCCAACTTGTCTTTTGAATTACGAGGTCCAAACACCAACACCATCAGGAACATGAACTGATCCTTCATGCACATGTCAGGCGGTAGATTGTAAGGTGTCATAATAACATGCCACATAGAGTATTGCTTTCTATATTAAGTGAATGTTTGAAAACCATCTGTAGTGTCCAAGTGCTTCCATGCTAGAGAGTCTTGACGCATCACTCCATCATCCAATGATGAAGCATGCCAATGCATATGAGGGGCAGTAGCATTAGATACATACATCTGCTGGAGTCTAGGAGCTAGAGGAAAGTGGTACATTTTTCTTAAAGGGCACTAATTTTTTCTTCCCTCAACTTCTAGATTTCTTGTTGTAATCCAAATACCGTGGCTCTCCATAAAACTTACAATTCTCAAATTCATCGTCTTCTCACCAATAGATCATGCACGAATTAGAACAACAGTGGATCTTCTCTATTGGTAACTCCATGCCTCTAAGCAGTCTCTTCGATTCGCTGCAGTTATTAGGAATCAAATTTCCTTGGGGAGACATATCTTTGATCATTTGACTCATATTGTCATAGCCCATTTATGATATGTGACTCTCTGCATCATCTGAACAACTATAGATAATTGTGAATTCTCACAACCTGACCACAACTCAATGGTTGCTGCTTGCAACAGTTCATAAATTTTCCGTGACTCATCATTTGGTGCTTCCTCAATGTCCTCATCATTATAATTCGGCTCAGCATGATCCGTTACCATCCTATTGTAGGATGTCGACGTGTCATTGTGCACATTCCCTGTAGCTTGCTGAGATAAGTGTAAATGTTTTTCCCATGAGAAGACCAAATTTTGTAGTTTTTTACAAATCCCCTCATGTTTACGTGTTCTCTAACATCTTGTGTAGTTAAAAACATTTTATTCTTACAATTCTTACATGGACATTTGATTTTATCCACATCCATAAAAATTGTCTGAAATTTTTATGAGCCATTCATAAATTCGGGATGTTATGAGCCATCGTTTGCCTACCGCATATACATCCATGAACAACTCATTATTTGAAATCTTAGTTAATTAATAAATCATTCAGGAAGATTAAAAGATTTAAATCACCAAGTCTCCTCATTCATGATGTATGCTGCATATAGGGTACGCATTTTCACTAAATTGCACTTCGTGTTTTGTGTAAAGGCACATATAGAGTACGCATTTTCACTAAGTTGCATATCTTGTTCTATGTTTAAAGCAATAAGTTGCATAATGGTATAACTTCAAGTTAATGAAGTAAGTTTTAATGGTATTACCTCATTACTTCATAATTAGATGACCTTACTTAATTACATCAGAGGAAACTAAAATATATAACATATCTTCCACGGATACAAGATGGTTGGAAACATCATAACTCAAAATTGGTCATAAAGCATAGGAAAATCAACTAAGATATGTTTAGGCAAACTATGATGATGATAAAATTAACCTCAATGAAATGTACATAAAGCATAGGAAAATCATCAACCATCTTTAGATTTTGAAAGAGAGTTTGGAGGTTAAGTAAAAGTTTACCTGGACTGATAAAGTTACCGGACAGTATCTACTTGCAGAGTGCCTCACTGGAATTGCTTTATACACTCGTTGTCTTGGGGGGATGTTGCTAAGTTGTTAGCTGTTATATTTGAAAGTCAATTATTATTGTTTTTCAAGGATGAGACTTGAGATTTCTGATTCAAGTTAGCTTCAATTATGAGGGTGTATATCTACTCTCTTAATAATAAAAAACTTCAAACTTTGGCAAGTAGGTATAACTAAATTTCTTGCATATTGAGTTATGGACAAATAGGAAAGAGACTAAGTGTTTGATTCTAACCTTTCATCGAACACATATTCCACTTGTTCTATACCTTTATCATGTAACTGCAATTATGTTTTGCTAGAGCATTTTGCTAGAGCCTTATATCAGATATTGTCATTGCAAGAAGGAAACTGAAAATAAAAAGAATTAAGAACAATATTTAACTATTTAGTAAGTAGCATAATCAAATCAGTTGCAAAGGCACTCACTGTCCATTACCAATGTTCAAAATTGTCTGCTTCAGCCATTTGCAACTTACTTATATCTAAGATTTAGGAGATACCTTTCTATATCTAAGGTGTGTGCCAAATTATTAGAAGCTGCATGAATTTATGAGGAGTCGGTATCAATTTATGCCGAATTGCTCCACATATAGTTCCTCGAGCTACATTTTCTAAACGAACCAGAGACAATCCGAATTGATCCTCGTAGTCTCTGAAGGATGAGAATAAGACATACAAATAAACATGGTTTAGGTCTAAACAACTCTGCAACAAAAGGAGCAACCTCAATATTGCATAGATACATTTACTCAAACTTTAAAACACCAAGCAAAATTTATATATGATGAATAAGCTAAGTAGGTCATCTGGGATGTACAGGAAACTTCATCTCAAGTAAATCACAACACACTGGACTTACTTTCATGGTTGTCACAGTTGTTAATTATGATACAATAATGACAAGTTTCTGCCCACTCTCTTCCGAACAAAAGAAAAAGGAAATAAAAAAAGAAATGCACACCTCTAAATGGCCACTTTAAATGAGAAAGAAAAATAAGTAGGAGGCGATCTCCTATGCTATCCTTACCAGTAACGGAGAGATTAACCAAGCCTACAAGAGAACGAAAATTAACATGAGAGATGAATAAGCGAGTAATATTCGACTTTTAAGATTTTTAAAATTTGTAGTAACTTATTAAATTGCTTTAAAAAATCAGTATAAAAAGGCAGAATCTATATCCTAAATAAACCAACAAGGCCTACACTAAACTAGTTAATTAATAGACGTCATTAAGGTGCACACCCTCTCGTTCCTTAACTCCCAAACTTTTTTTTTTAAATTATTCTAGTTCATCTCTTCCTTGCAATTTAAACAATTAAGGCTACTTCAAGTTCATCAAGTCAAGCTTCATTCTTTACTCCAAAATCTATTGCTAGCTAATTTAAACGCACTAAGCTTTAATTTCTTTAAAATCTCCATGAATAAAATACATGAGCCGATGCAAACTATTTTTGGTTTTGAAACTATTATGTTTGGAACTCACAAATTTTTGAGAGGCTGATGGAATATGCCTCCGCAGCTTGATTCGACCGCCTCCACCACTTGATTCGACTCCGCCAGTTGATTCGCGACTGAAGGAAGAAGAATTCGCTACCCGACTAGTCTCCTTACAGTGAAAGGAAAATATGGTGGGGAGGGGAAGAAGTCACTGTAACGTGTAGAAAAGGTGGAGTGGGGAAGGGAGATGGGATTTCTAAAAGGTTAATCGATAACAGAGGATAATTTTGACATAGGATTAGTAAGGGGTGTTTTTATTCAACTTATAACTTAATTTAAGAAAAAACTATTTTTTGAAATGTAAAAAAAAAAAAAAAAAAAAAAAAAAAAAAAAAAAAAAAAAAAAAAAAAAAAAAAAAAAATTATTAAAAAAAAAAAAAAAAAAAAATAAAATAAAAAAAAAAAAAAAAAAAAAAAAAAAAAAAAAAAAAAAAAAAAAAAAAAAAAATAAAAAAAAAAATATAAAATAAAAAATATAAAAAAAATAAATAAATAAAATAATTAATAAAAAAAAAATATTTAAATTAATTAACACTGGGGTTCGAGTCCCAAGAAATCATTTGTTTTAGCTTTTTTTATTTTAATTGATATTTTAATTTTAAAAAAGATACATTTGTTCATAATAATTCATATTTTTATTATAATTATTTTTTCGTAGAATAAGTTTGTCCCTTTTTTTTGATAATATTTTTTTCATTTTAATTGATATATATAATTTAAATAAATTGATAAATTTATTTTAAATAAATAATATTTTAATTCCCCATTCACCATTAATTTTTTTTTTTTCTTTTTTCATTTTAATTGATATATTAATTTAACAAAAATGATAATTTTTTGTTTATAATAAGTGATTTTTTTATTCCAACCAATTAAAAAGTTTCTTTCTAAAAAAGAAAATATTATTCCTTAAGAAAAGAATTATTCCTTAAAAAAAATATCATTCTTATTGGAAAATAGTATCACATGTTGATAAAAAAAGAAATTATTCTTCCTCTCAAAAAAAATATCCTTCATTGGATGAAAAAAATATATGGGTCATAAAAAAAATGCCATTTTTACTTAAGAAAAGATTACCTTTTATTGAAGAAATAATATTTTTTTATTATACTTGTGTTTAAAATAAAACCCCCCTTTTCCTTCCCCTTTTCTTTTTTTTTTTTTTTTCTTTTCTTTTCCTTTCTTTTAATTTTATTTTTTCCCTTTTTTTCATTCCTTTCTTTTCTTTTCATTTTATTTTTTTTATTTTCCTTCATTTTCATTTAAATTGATACATTAATTTAAAAAGTGCTACATTTTTTATAATAATACATTTTAATTTATTTTTTAAAAATATTTTTTATGTAACAACTTTTTTTAATAATAATTTTTTTAATTTCTTAAGAAAAAATATCATTCTTTTTTTTTCCTTTTCCTTTTCCTTTCTTTTCATTTTATTTTTTTTCTTTTCCTTCATTTTCATTTAATTGATTTAAAAAAGTGATACATTTTTTAATAATACATTTTATTTTATTTTTTTAATTTTTTTTACGTAGCACCTTTTTTTAATAATAATTTTATTAATTTATTAAGAAAAAATATCATTTTATTGAGCAATAGAATCACATGTTGTTAACAAAAGTATCATTCTTCCTTAAGAAAAGTGTATTCTTCATTAAAAAAAGTATCATTCTTATTGAGTAATGTATCATTCTTCCTTAAGAAAAGTATCATTTTTTTGAAGAAATAATATCACATGTTGTTAAAAAAGCTTAAGTATCATTCTTTTAGAAAAGAATCAATATTCCTTAAGAAAAGTATTATTCTCAATTTAATAAAATATATCATTCTTAAGAAAAAAATAATTCTTGATGGAAAATTAAAGAACATTCTTACTTAAGAAAAATAAAATTATCATTCTTTTCTTAAGAAAAATTATCCTTCCCAAGAAAAGTATCAATTCCTTTATTGAGGAATAATATCGTAATTACAAAAAAGTATTGCTAATCCTCGTAATAGAAAATATCATTCCTATCAAAGAATAAGATCACACGTTGTAAATAAAAGTATCATTTTGCCTAAAGAAAAGTATCATTCGTATTTGAGCAATAATATTTTTCCTTGTTTTTACCGTACCCTAGAGGGGAAGTCTAAACCCTATTTTTTTCTCCTGGTAAAAATGCTCGCGTTCCTTCTAACACTCGCATTTAAATTGAAATTTTAAATGGGCTTGGAAATTTAAAAACCCTTTTGGTCGGGGAAAGTGTAAAAGGTGAATGTTTTTTTTTGTAGTTGATTTTAGGGTAAGAAAAGCCTAAGAAACCTAAACCTATTTTTTCTCCGGTAAAATTTTTTAATATATATATATTAATATTCTTTGTGTCATATATTTTTTTAAAAAAAAATAAGAAATTAAATTTATTATTTTTCGTGTCATATTGTAGTTGTTCATACAATTATAATTTTTTTAAAAATATTATATTTTTCCGTCGTAATAGCCGACACGTATTTTTATTTGTTGGTAATTCTAAGATTTCTTGTAGTGATTTTCGATTCTTCCGCTCCAAGTCGTCTCTCCCCTTTATCCGCTCTCATATTTCTTTCTCTTTCCTTTTTGCTCAATCCCCTTACTTTCTTATCATCTTTGATTCCCGGAGCCTTTTTCTTTTTCGGCATTCTAACAAATAAAAAATGTTTATAATAAACATTTGCAAACACACCCTCGGTAACTTTGATTTTCGATTGTAGTTGCATAGGCTAGCACAAATATACGTTTAGGCTTATTTGGTCTTCAATATTTTTATTTTTTTATTCCTAAAATTGTATATCGATAGAAGTGTAGAACCATCCCAAAGTTTTGGTAATTTGTCTCTCTTTGTTTATTATTATAGGTCTCTATTGTTGGAAAGTAATACTCCTTCCGTCCCGCTATTAGCGGCTCATTTATTTTCTGCATGATTATTAAGAAAGTATATGATAAAATATGAAAGAAGTAGTTGATAAAGTAGGAGAGAAGATGAGTGAGATAATGAGAGAGTAGATGATAAAGTAAGAGAGAGAAGATAAGTGAGATAATAATAAAGTATATGATAAAGTAGGAGGGAGAAAATGATAAAGTAAGAAAGGTGGTATTAAAATTTACTAAATTTGGAATGAGTCACTTTTAACAGGACGTTTCAATTAGAAAAGTGAATTGGTAATAGCGGGACAAAGGGAGTAAAGTTTTTGCAATTTGGCTTACAAAGTCTTTTACACTTTGTTCGTTCGTTTATTATTGCTCTATTATGGAAAAATATCTCCTTGAATTAGTCCCTCATATTTTCTAGATATTTTTCGAAGAAAATATTATTTAGTCCTCTCATAAATTATAAATTTTACACCATAATTTTTAGTTAAGGATACGAACTTAAATGTAACTGTTTATACTTTATACATTGGGTTGATGCACAATCTTTATCTGCACGGCGTAGGAATTTTCTATAACACATATAGCTAGAAGATTTTTATATATAATATTAATTTAAACTGACTTTAATAGTGATCGAACACTAGATAAACTTTAAATTAATCACTTAAGTTGAAGATTTATATATATGCATATATATATATAAAGGTTTTGAATCCAATAGGAAAGTAGGAAGTATGAACAAATATGAACCATTGATCTCAAGATCTAATGGTTCATATTAAACCCTTATTTCACTATTTTTTTTTTCCTTTTTTTTTAACTCATTAAGGGCCCTTTGGTCAATTTGCATTCTATTTCCAAAAACATAATTTTCTTTCCTCTCTCCTTCAAAAATCATCTATTTTCACTCCTTTTTCGAAAGCTAGAATCGAGTTCTCTCCTTCAATAATCATCAACATTGCAGCTATTTATCCAGATCTTATGCTTTGGGGGGATTTCTTGTTTCTGCTCAAAGTTCAAATGTTGAGTTCATCTTTTGTGCAAAAATGGGTGAGTGTAATTTCTGTTTGTTTCGATTTTTGACATTATCAATAGAAATTTCCGAGCTCAAATAGTCTATTGTGCGATAATGGGTGAGTATTATAATCACAAATTGTTTCAAACAATCTTAAAACAACTCAAACAGTTAATCAACAAATGTAGGACATAGCGCATTGAAAAATAAAGGAAGGTGTATTAGAATCACGAAGAAAGTGAATTGTTACAAAGTGTATTGAAAATAAAATTAAAGTGTATTATAATTTCATAAAAAGTAGATTGGAACCCTAGTCCTAAATCTCAAGCCAAACTAGATGGAGGAAACTCAAAGAAGCAGTCCAAGAAAGGCGGATTAAGTTTGAGCAGACCTCACCATATAGCGCCGCTCTACGCGCTACGCTTTACACGAAAGCTTCAATTGTGCCGCCGTTATGGAGCCGTTTGAGTTTAGGTTCTTTTGGTCGCCGCCGCTCTGAACTTTAGATTGTGCTGACGCCGCCGGAAGCTTCAACAAGGAGGAATGCCCGCCGCCTTTCGCGGAACGTTGGTCTGGTAGGCGCGACAGAATGAATCGATTTCAACGGGGAGGGCGTTTTGAGTTGGGGCTGGGAAGAGGGGGGGGATTGGGAATGAAAGACTAGAAAACCTATTACTCAATTTTGAATGAATTATACATGCAAAATGACCCTTTTGCCCCAAAGGGTATCAAAAAACCAAAGAAATTATATTATCGCGAGTGTGGATCTTTTAGTAAGTTAATTCAACTACAATAGTTAGATCGGTCCAATTGGATCGATCCAACTACTATAAAGTGTTCCTAGTTTCTACTATAACTATTGTTCCCATTAGATCCTAATCATATATATATACATATATATATATATATATATATATATATAGTGTGGATTCTCTAAGAAGGGTTCTTAAAATAAAAAATAGGAAGGATTTATATCCGTAGATTAATATCTAATCAATGGATAAGATTTTTTGCAATTCTTATCATCTAAAAAATCATATAATAAGGAAAGGGTATATTAGGCAAAAAAATATATGCATATTATAAAGGTTTTTACACTCCTTTTTTTGTTAACTTGTTCCATTATTTAGATGGAAACCCTCCTAAAAAAAAAGAAACCCTTGGACTACCATTAAAACTTGCACCGACGGTTTTTCTACAAAAAAATATTAATTCACTATTTTCTAAAAGAGATGAACTAGTGTGCATCATGTTGCACATGCAACATAGATCCAATTGCCCAATTTTGACCCTTGTTTGACCCGTTGACCCGCTTTTGATTCATGTGTTGACCATTTGGGTTTTTTTTTTCGATTTTTTTTCTTTTTTTTTCTTTTTTTCGTTTTTTTAATTTTTTTGTCTTTTTTGTTTTTTTTTTGTCTTTTTTCGTCTTTTTTGTTTTTTTCGCCTTTTTTTTTTTTTTCGTCTTTTTTCATTTTTTCACCTTTTTCGTCTTTTTCGCCTTTTTTCTTTTGTTCTTGTCTTTTTCATTTTTTTTTTTTCGCCTTTTTCGTTTATTCGTCTTTTTTTATTTTTTTCGCCTTCTTCGTTTTTTCCGTTTTTCCGTCTTTTTCGCCTTTTTTTGGTTTTTTTTGTCTATTTCGTTTTTTTTTTCGTCTTTTTCGTTTTTTCGCCTTTTTCGTTTTTTCATTTTTTTTGTCTTTTCAGAAATACAAAGAATGACACGACACTTTTTTTCGTTTTTTCGTTTTGAAATACAACAAATATTTTGTTGTTTTTTCCCCTTTATTATACAGACGAGAGTGTCACTCTTTGTATACAAAAGTGTCGTTTGTTCTAAACAATGACACTTTTGTTCGTTTGTTCTAAACAATGACACTTTCATTCGGGACAATTGACACTTTTGTTTATTACGATTGACACTTTGGATAACATTTATGGTTATTATGCTTCATATTGATTAGTAGATGAAAGTGACACGTTCCTTAATTTTGAGTGCCAATTTACTTCAGTGTGATTGACACTTTAAGATAAATGACATTTTCGTTCGTTGTAATTGACACTTTTATCATAAAAAATGACATTTTTTTTCGAAAAAATTCACATTTTTTAAAAAAAATAATTGATATTCAATAAATGATATAAATGACACTTTATTCATATACAAATGATACTTTTGTTTGTTACGATTGATACTTTCGATAAGTAACAAATGACACATTTATTCATTACAAATGACACGCCTTCCTTATCAAAAAAATTGAAAAACAAATAATTAATTGTTACGATTGACACTTTTGTTTTTTACGATTGACATTTTCATATGCAAAGAGTGACACGTTCGTCCTTAAAATAAAGGAAAAAAAATAAAAAAAAATGAAAAAAATTTTGTTTGTTACGATTGACACTTTCGTATGCAAAGAGTGACACTTTTGTTTGTTACGATTGACACTTTCATATGCAAAGAGTGACACGTCCGTCCTTAAAATGAAAAAAAAATGAAAAAAAATTTGTTTGTTGCGATTGATACTTTTGTTTGTTAAGATTGACACTTTCGTATGCAAAGAGTAACACTTTTGTTTGTTAGATTGACACTTTCATATGCAAAGAGTGACACGTCCCTCCTTAAAATAAAGAGAAAAAATGAAAAAAAATGAAATTTTTTTTTTATTTGTTGCGATTGATACTTTTGTTTGTTATGATTGACACTTTTGTATGCAAAAAGTGACACGTCCATCCTTAAAATAAAGGGAGAAAAACGTAAAAAAATAAAATAAAATAATACACACAAGTATAAAAAAAAATATGATGTCATGCTGATGTTAGCGGGTCAAACACGTGTCAATGCGGGTCAACGGGTCAAACACGGGTCAAAGCGGGTCAAAATTTGGTAATTGGATCATGTTGCATGTGCAACATAATACACACAAGTTTTTGTCTTTCTAAAATAATGTAATTGTGCCTTGATACTTAATTGGATGCATATAAATAAATAGTATTATGAATAGTTATTTGAAATATATGCATATTTAGCACTAATAATTACATTATATGATACAAAAAAAATCACAAATATTCAATGCATATGAATGAATAGTATTATGCATAATTATGGTTAATTTCATGCATATTTAGACTTTGATGAACCGAAATGTTAATTCACTATTTCTACAATAATGTAATTGTGTCATGATACTTTAATTGAATGGATATAAATGAATAGTATTATGCATAGTTATTTTTAAATATGTACATATTTAGCACTAATAATTACATTATGTAATATAAAAAAATTCACTAAATTTAATGCATATAAATGAATAGTATTATGCATAATTATGTTTAAATTCATGCATATTTAGACTTTGATGACCGAAATGTTAATTCACTATTTCTAAAACAATGTAATTGTATCCTAATACTTAAATTGAATGCATATAGATGAATAGTATTATGCATAATTATTTGAGAATATATGCATATTTAGCACTAATAATTACATTACGTGATACAAAAAAAATTACAATATTTAATGCATATAAAAGAATAGTATTATGCATAACTATGTTTAAATTCATGCATATTTAGACTTTGATGAAACGAAATATTAATTCACTATTTCTATAAAAATTTAATTGTGTCCTGATACTTTAATTGAATGCATATAAATGAATAATATTATGCATAGTTAAATGAAAATATATGCATATTTACTCTAAATCTATCATCATATTATTATATTAACTTATTCAAGAAGTGAAAACAAACGAGAAAAGAGATGGAATGTTTATTTATGAAATGAAAAAATACGCAAACAATCTCTAAATTCAAAAATTTAAACTCAAATTAGAACCTAAATTTTCTTTGAAATGAAAATTATATGTTATTTTAGAAAGAGAATCAATTACTAAAAAAGAAAGAAGATGATGAAGATTAGGATTCACATTATAAACGTTCCACAAATTAAGGAATTTAAATGGACACAAATACCCTTAATGATATGTTATTAATAATACTGTATTAAATAAAAGCATATCTTCAAAATAATCACAATCATAAATTTTTAAAAATGAAGGGCTAGGATTCCTTCATATTTCTTATTTTAAGCCTCCTTCCCATATGATTCACATATATATATATATATATATATATATATATATAGGGGAGGATTTCGATAAGAACACTCCTTAGTGTAAGAAATATGAACAATTATCATCCTTTAGATCATGAAAATTGATGGCCCAAATTCTTTTTTTCTTTTTTTTTTTACCAAATTTGCACTATTTAGTAACAAAACTTTGCACCAAGGGTATTAGAGTAAAATTCTCGTAATAAAATAATGTAACCCTACCCTAATCTTTTTATATTTGTTGTTTCAATTGTTTTTCTTCAGTTTCTTCTCCGCACGATAGTGGCTCCCAATCCCTCTTCATATCTACACTGAAATCACCATATCCCAAAATTGAAATTTCTGCAGTATGAAGCATATGGATTGATGCGGCAAATCAACGAAATTTATCTGTGAGAATTCCACCATTGCTCGTCCCTTCATCTGGAACGTACGAAGAACTCGAAGATTTAATTGGTGAGTGTTTTTTTTTTTTTCGAGAAAAATCATTGATTTTTTAAGATTCTGAAATACGCACAACTAATTTATTTATGCATCGTCAATTGACAAATTAGTATGTTTTAATTGACGAATTGACTGAATATTTTTCTCGAAATTGAATTTACTTGATTAGGTATTGTGATTTTTTTTGTTGTTGTTGCTAAGATCTAAACGTTTTAGTTTGTAAACATGAACATTCTCTGATTTATTTTTTTTGCAATCGAGTACAAGACATTTTTGTAAAATTTGTAATAGATTATATAGGTTTGAATGTGTTCGAGAATAGTATACAGCTACATGATTTCCAGATTTTTTTATTTTAGTATTAAGTGAAGTATGCACATTTTTTTCCTTTTTTAAAGCACGTATTGTGGGGGTTAGTTTGGCAATAGTTATTTTTTTCTTCTCTTTTTGGATGTTGTTCGATTATTAAGTGAAATATGCACACTTTTACAATATTTTATGCACTATTTCCCATTTTAACTGCACAATTACAATATTTTTTTTTGGGCATTATATGTTTGTGTTAACTGAGTGCACATTTATATCATATTTTATTGCACGTTTTTTTCTTTATTTTTGCACCATCACACAATTGCAATGATTTGTGCATTTTTTGTGATTAAAAATTTAAACATGTGTAATGAATTTAGTTTTACATGTTCAACTTTTTAAATTACTTAGAAATTTTTTAATATACTATTAATTACATGATTAAGCATTATGAACAACACATTTCAGAGTATAAAGAGTGCACTTTTCCTTAATTTGTTGATTATCGTGTGTTTTTTTTATACAGTTTTCCTCAGGTAAACATAATTCGGACGAAGATATTCCAACGAAACTACAAAGATATGTGATTCCAATTTTATTCAATTAAACCTGTTCAGAGGTAGATTTATTCTAGCCTGAAATTATGCACGATTAGTTAAATTTTAGTGCATGTGTTTGGATATTAATCTGCACCATAACACTTTCATTTAATTAGTTCAGTTTGTTTGTGTATTATTAAAATTATGCAATTAATTCAATTCTATAGCACATTTTTTTGTATTAATATGCAATGTTATATTGTTTCTTTTTATTAATTTAGTTTTTGTGTAATATTAAAATTGTGCACAATTTTTTTAATTTTACTGCACGTTTTTTGGTATTAATTTGTATTTTTTTTGGTTATAATAAGTGTCAGTCTCGAAAATAATCAAAAGCAACGAAAAAAGATGAAAACAACTTCATAAAATCGACGATAATAAAAAGATGTAAAGAACATGAACGGAAAATTGAAATTTGTGATGGAGGCTATCAATCACGACAACAGCATATGCAGGATATGACAAATTACAATACAATATTTTATGCAAAGTTATAAAAATAACCTTAGTAACTTTTATAAGTAAATGTGCAATTCGAGATTTCAAATGAAATAAATTTGAATCATCTTTATGCTCAATCCAACGATGAAAAATGTTCTTGGTTCTCTCCATAAGAGTGTTCTCATATGATCTTTTATATATATATATATATATATAGGGTGTGGGTCTGGTGAGAACCTCCCTATTTGTGAGAACTATGAACTAATCATAGTCTTAGATTTCATTAATTTAACAGTCCAGATTTATTTATTTTTTATGTATTTTTAAATATAATTTTAGTTTGTTTATTTAATGAAGGTTAAGATTGTAATTTTTATATTTATGGATTTATAGATACGGTAAGTTTCTTAATATCTAATTTAAAAGATAGTGTGAATATTTATAGATAAGGTAAGTTTCTTAATATCTAATTTAACTTTTAATTAACATACTAATTAATGTGGATAAATATAGTAACAAACGATTTAAATAACTTCCCATATTATTAATTTCAAAATCATAATTCATTAAAAATCTACCATTTAAAACTGTATTTTATACATAAAAATATTCAAAAAAAATCTATTTTACTATGCATAAAAGTCTCTTTCATTATGCAAAAAATCACACATTAAAAGTGTATTCAATTATGCATAAAATGTTAGTTCATTATGCATAAATATCTCTTGCATTATGGATAATAGTCTCTTGCATATTGCTAAAATCATGTTAAGCAAATATAAAATTCTTTGGATTTGTAAAAATAAATTATTGATATATGCATAACAAGTTCATATTTGTGCATAACAGACAACTAATATATGCATAAAACTTGTAAAGACAAATTACTAATATATGCATAACTAAGTTTATATTTTTGCATAATAGACAACTACCATATCCATATTACTAATTTTTATTTGGAAGTTTGTAATAACATACTGTTGGGTTTTGAGTCAGTAGATGGTACTCAGCTGTCTAGTAGTTAAAAGAATATTAGGGGAAATCATAATAGTACTATGGAATTGAAGATCCCAAAACCCAGCTGATATCAGTAGTATAGTGTGTCGATAGGATTAGGCGATGTATAGGTTAGACTTATTTTGTTTTGATTATCTTTTTGTCTAAGTCCATGTACGGGATAAACTGTTGGACTGATCTTCTGACGAAGTTACTCTCCAGAACCCCACGTCATCAATGTAAGAGCTTGCGTTCTTCAGCCAACAGCTGATCTCCACCTCAGTAGGAGACAACCCATCAGCTGATAAGATATCAGCATAAGAACATAATGCAAAGCTCAGTACCTTCGCAGTCATCAGCTGACCCACTAGAGCCTTATCAGCTTGTCAGCCGACTCAGCCGAAGAAGACAGAGACTGTCTTGAGTCTACTGTATCCGACAAAAAGCGACCCAGTCGTAAAACATCTTTTCGAAGTTCAGCAGAAGATCATACGAGGATGTGGAATAGTCAACTCTATCTCTGACACATTCTCACCTACCACAAACCTCGACCAATGAGACGCCGACAACGCTTTGACCTGCTCTGACCAACTAAAGCTGCTCTCATGTACAGTATTAACTGCCCTGCTGCAACAATTCGAATTTATGGTCGTTTTCTTTGGAAGCTTGTGACACGTGGCATCGTCTTCTCCAACGGACATATGCCTGCTCACAACTATAAATAGAGAAGAAATTCGAGCTCCACGCACGGGACTCATAAGGGAAAAAGCTCAAGCTCAAGAACACTCTAGCGAACTCAAGCAGTTATACGAGAGAAGAACTTGCTTTCATAGAATATTTGTAGTTCTTCTCTCTAGAGTATTTAGATCCCTTTCTTCTCTAGACTAAGCTCATTGCCAAATTTATAGCTTAGATTTCGAAGGAGTTCACTTTTAGTGAATTGTTCTTATTGTAAGAACTCCTTCTTTGTTGGAGATTATCCCCTCCCTTTCGAACTTAGGTTTGAATTGTAAAGTCGCTAAGGACTATAACTTAGAAGGATCTGTCCAGTGTACAGATACCTTGCTGAGACTTGCTCAGAATAATTAACAAGTTCTCCTGCCTAGTCAGGACCGTGGACGTAGGATCTTGCGTATCCGAACCACGTTATATCGCTTGTGTTATTTACTTTTTTTATTGCATATCATACAAACCGCTCAAAATCATATGTTTGCATAAAACGTATTTTAAAAAGCGCACGACCAAAAAGAATTTATCTTGCAAAAACACGTTTTCAACTAAGATGAATCTCCCAGGGCACCCACACTTATCCGCACAACGTCTTCGACCGAGTTTCAATGACCGACTTAGGTCGGTAGGAGAGCTCGAGGGCCGACACACTCGACCCCGTGATCGAAGGTTACTATTTAGCCTTGTTCATCGGTTGCACCAAACAGATTCAGTTGTCCCTTCGGTTTGAGAAAAAGAACGTGATCGGGTGTATTTACCCCCCCTCTACACCGACTATTGTCTCCGGACCAACAATTGGTATCGAGCCCCGGTGTTCTTCCGATCGCCGGTTACGTACTCTTCGGGTCCTCTCGAACGGATCCTTGAAAATGTTTTCACCTTGCACAAGCATCTCTTCATTCATCCTTATACTCGTTCACATAATGTCGACATGTCGGTATTCGAGATGGTGCCCGATGTTCTCGATAGAGAACTTCACGGTATGGCGCGTGAGAATGGAGGCACACCTCATATCGGCCGCACGACAAGCATGACGGACGTCCTTGAGACGGGACCCATCATTCCCATGATTGGCGGCGTTCGATTCGCTTGTTGCGGGAGGTGTAGCACGGATCGGGTGCTAAGATCCCTAAAGAAAAATCAGCCTTCACGCCTGAAGAGAAAAAGCTGCATAATCTCGACCGAGTTGCCCGAAATGCTATACTAACAACGCTCAGTGACTCTCATCTCGGGAGAGTGCAAGACTGCAAAACGGCTAAAGAGCTTTGGGATGCCCTGGCTGTACTGAGCCAAGGAACCCCACAGATCAAAGAGAACAAGCTCGAATTAGAGCTTTAGAAGTTCGATGCCTTTGCAATGGAGCCCAGTGAGACCATTGACGAGCTTAGTGTCAGATTTACAAATCAAGTCAACGTCATCAACGGGCTGGGGAAGATGTTCACCAACAAGGAGATGAACACCAAGATCCTGAGAGCGCTACCTCGACAGAAGTGGCTTCCTTTTGCTACTTATTTACGTCGCTCTGATCTTAATGCTCTAACTCATGATGTTCTATTTTTAGAACTAAAAACGGAGGAATTTGAGCATAGTCTACCCCAAAGATGTTCCAGTGCTCCAGCTGACACACAGATTGACCACGCTTTTAAAGCAACAGTTAGCAAGACTGGACCCAAACTAGTTTCCTCAAGCAAGGCAGTGGCCACAATCGAAGCAAAGTCTTCCGAGACTTCAGGCACTAACCAGCTAGCTTTGATGGCTCTCAAATATCAGAGAGAAAAAGAGAGAGTCAGAAAGCTGAGGAAATACCACCGAGATTTTCCCTCAGGTAAGAAAGAATATCCAAAAAGGGAAGAATCTAAACCTTCTACCGAATGCGGGAATGCGAGCCCGCCTTGCTAGTCCATCAAAAAACTCAACCGGAAAAAGCGGAGAACATCCACCTGCTACAAGCGTAAGAAGGAGGGACACTACCAAGTATGGCTTGTCCCAAACTCTCGTTGCTCAACGAGCGAACGAGCAGCCGACGAGAAATTTTTTCCCAAAGAAGGCAAGGCCTACATAGCCGGAGAGATATCCGACAACTCACTTGAGGAGGATACATTCATGTATTCCTCTGAGGACGAAGTTGCATTTGTAGCAATTGAGGTCGGAGAAACGGTTCTCGAAGGAACAGTCGAATCTTGTCGATGGCCGGAGAAGAGGCCGAGGTAAATTCCAAACTTAATACAACCTCTTCTTCACACGGCCACACACGACACGTGCTCGGTCACAAGATGATCCTCTGGATGTGGTACAAGCATACGACGATCTACTAGAGGAACAGATTCAGCTGAGCAGAGAATTCAGCAGAACGATTCAAGAACTTGAACAGGTAAAGGCTGAGAATCAGAGACTTTCTTCTGATTGTCAGGTCTCTACTGAGTCAGAGAATCTAGTTGCGAGACTCAAGGAAGAGATTGAATCTCTTATAACTAAGTCTCAGCTTCAAGAGACTCAGATCTCAGTTCTGACTAAGGACAATTCTGAGAAAGAGACTGAAATAGCCCAAATCAGTCAGAAGCTCACAGACGTGCAAAAAGATTATGACTCACTCGGGAGGAGTGACGAGGTGCGGCGAGGACCCGATGGCCGAACATTACTAGGAGCTAAGGAGAAGCTGGAAAGTATGCTTAGAGCGCAACGGCCAACAGTCCGAAAGAAGGTCTTGGCTATACTCACGAAGCTTCTACCTCAAAAAGCTTCGAAGCGCTGGGCGATAGGTTCGTCCAGAGGAAAGGTGCAAACTGCTGACACCACACCTCAGGCGAAGAATAAGCAGAAAATCGTTGCACCTCAGTCGAGCAGCAAAAAGCAACTGACCAAAGGTTCCAGCCCCAGGACATCGCGATCAAACTCAGGGGGAACCAAGAAGGTCGAGATGGGCGGAAACGTCTGAGAGAACCATCTATTACGAGCACCCGGCTCGATGCGGTTCGTACTACTATGAGCCCGAGGGGTCGGGAGGAGCACATAAACTCGAAGAAGAAGAAAGCTCCCGAACCCCAAAATCATCGAAAAGTCGGTATCTCCGGAGTCTCGTGGAGAAGAAAGCCGACAAGGTTCGAGAAGAAGAAGTCTCGAGACTTCTAAGGTTCCTAAGCGATTTGGGTTCCGAAATCACCCACTAACATGTAAGGACCCAACTGAACCAAAGAGTACCTAAAAATGCTTCTGTTTTGCAGGTGCATAAGGACCCCTGGATAGTGGACAACGGCTGCTCGAGACATATGACATACCAGAAGAGCCTGCTGACCAACTACATACAAGAAGATGGTCCCAGAATTGAGTTCGGTGACAACTCAAAAGGCTACACAAGGGGATATGGAACGCTGAACATTGGGACTGCTTCAATTCCAAGACTAACATATGTTGAAGGACTTCAACATAATCTCCTTTCTGTCAGTCAATTCTGTGACAATCTTAACAGAGTAATCTTTGATGCCGGATTCGTGATATTGTTGATAAATCTACGGGGAAAACGAGTGTTATCGGGTTCGCGGAAGAAGAATATATATGTTGCAACTGGAAAACCGCTGAACACGAGGCTTGCTTGCTCGCACGAGACGAAATCTAGTGACAAGTCAGGATGGCTATGGCACAAGATACTCAGCCACCTGAACTTTAAGACTATGAACAAGCTCACCAAGAACTCTAAAGTCAGAGGACTGCCCAACGAATCGTTCATCAAAGACGAAATTGTGAAGCGTGCACGAAGGGAAAGCCGACAAAGAAAAGCAATCCACCTATTCCTTCACCTTCCACTGATGGAATCCTTCAGCTGCTCCACATGGACTTATTCGGGCCAGTCTCCCCAGTGACTATAAGAGGCAAGAAGTATGCCCTCGTCGTTATTGACGACTACTCGAGATATACTTGGGTCATCTTCATCGCCAACAAATCGATGTTCAAACCGAGCTACCCAATCTCTCAAGAAACTCGGTGTGGAAAAGGACATCAAGATTCAAAGAATTCGCTCGAGACGGAGGAACATAATTTCTCAACTCGGTAGTTAAGGAGTACCGCGATAAAGAGGGAATTCAGCACGAGACATCAGTTTGCTCGCACCCCTCGGCGAACGGACTTGCTTGAACGCAAAAACGAGAACACTCAAAGAAGCGAAGCAAGAACGCTCCTAGCGGACTCCGGACTACCCTCAAAGTTACGGGCCGATGCTACGACACCGCCTGCTATACTCGAGATCGCTCACTACTTACACAAGAACACATGAAGACACCATACGAATTATGGAAAGGGAGAATTCCTTCTATTTCTCATTTTCATATTTTTGGTTGTCCTTGCTTTATTCATAATAATGGGAAAGATCAACTGAAGGTCTTTGATAGCAAATCTGATCAAGGAGTATTCTTAGGATACTCTCGAGTCAGTAAAGCCTTCAGAGTCTTTAACTATCGAACCCTTTACGTGGAGGAAAGCCCTCATGTTGTTTTTGATGAGTTTGTTGCGAGAACGGGGAAAAATACGAGAGACAAACACTAAAGATGTCGGCGGCAAGCTACGGGATCTCGGGCGGCGATAAAGCGAAAAGATCCGAGCATTGTTGGGATGATGAGTCGGGCGATGAAGAAATTCGAGACTCGGCCAGACAAGCGATGTAGGCGACCTAGTTGATTCTCTGAGCAGAATCAACAACGAGTAACAACGGTCGATGAGGAAGCCCCGGTGGTAACTAAGACCTCTCCGAGAATATAAACTCGGGGGACGATTAATGTTCTCGAGCTAAATGCCCCCGAACACCGGAAACTCGGTAGATCCTAACCTTCTTCCTGAACTACTGCAATCTCGGAAACGATACTACTTGAAATGCCTAACATACCCTTCGGACCGTGCGAAGTAGTATCGGAAGAAGAAGCCGGACTCGGACGTTCATGGCTTGACGCTCATTCTTCAGATCTCATTATAGGAGATCCGTCAGCAACGATAAGAACTAGATCTCGATTGAGTCAAGGAGAAAGCTCACTCTATTCTTGTTTCTTGTCTATAGAAGAACCTCAGTCGATAGAGGACGCACTAAATGATGCTAACTGGATCATTGCCATGCAAGAAGAGCTGAACCAGTTCGTTAGAAACGAAGTTTGGGAGCTTGTGGACAGACCTAGACATCAGCATGTGATCGGTACTAAGTGGGTCTTCAAAAACAAGCGTGATGAAAACAACATCATCGTCAGAAACAAAGCTCGACTAGTTGCCAAGGGATACAGTCAAGCAGAAGGAATCGACTTTGATGAAACTTTCGCTCCAATCGCAAGATTGGAAGCCATTCGTCTTTTCCTAGCCTATGCAATGCATCAAGGATTCAAAGTATATCAGATGGATGTGAAGTCAGCTTTTCTGAATGGCGTATTAAAGGAAGAAGTCTATGTGGAACAACCGCCCGGCTTTCAGCAGGGACATCAGGTGTACAGACTTCGGAAAGCTCTGTATGGGTTAAAACATGCACCCAGGGCTTGGCACGATACCCTATCAGACTTTCTACTTCAGAAAGGTTTTCAGAAGGGGACAGTAGATCGCACCCTGTTCAACATAAAGTCAGGAGATGACATCCTACTGGTGCAAATCTACGTGGACGACATCATTTTCGGCTGCAGAAACGAGACCATATGCCAGCAGTTTGAGAAGATGATGAAAGAGAAATTCGAGATGTCCATGATGGGAGAGATGAATTATTTCCTTGGATTTCAAGTGAAGCAATCACCTGAAGGAATCTTCATCAATCAAGCCAAATACACTCGCGATCTTCTTAAAAGATTCGGCTGCGACTCTAGCAAGCCAGTCAAGATCCCCATGAACACAAATTTTAAAATCGATCTAGACAAAGAGGGAGCTTCTGTTAACTCTACTGATTATAGAGCTATTATTGGTTCTCTATTATATTTAACAGCTAGCCGACTGACATAACTTATCTTTGTAGGTGTATGCGCAAGATTTCAAGCGGATCCTAAGCGAAGTCATCTAGACTCAGCAAAGAAGATTTTGCGCTATCTAAGAGGAACACCTGACGCAGGGTTATGGTATCCTGCTGACGATAATCTTATACTGACAAGTTATTCTGATGCTGATTATGCAGGTTGCAGGATAGATCGAAAATCAATTTCCGGAACGCGTCAGTTCCTAGGCAGCTAGCTGATATCTTGATTTTCAAAGAAACAGCATTCAGAAGCAACGTCCACTACTGAAGCTGAGTACATGGCTGCTGGAAGTTGTTGTGCCCAGATCCTTTGGCTTCGACAACAACTGAGAGACTATGGTATAAAACAGAATGAAGTGCCCATCTACTGTGACTCCACAAGTGCTATTGCAATAACTCAGAATCCAGTTCTCCATACGAGATGCAAGCACGTGGATATTCGACACCACTTCATTAGAGACCATGTCGAGAAGAAGGATATTAGAAAGGAGAAAATCCATCTCGACAAGCAAAGGGCGGACATGCCGACCAAACTACTAGGCGAGAACGGATTCGAGAGAACTATCGGTTGAGCTAGGTCTCTCCGGATCCCTCTTGAATCATATCGGTAGAAGACAACTACCGACAAGTGACATCAATTGGTATCAAGTGTAGGAACCCGAGTATGACGGGTCGAGATGATCGGTCTGATGATTCGATCGGGAGAATTATACTGTACACGCGTAAGGGGAACGTGGTCATCAGCACGTCAACCATCCTCCTTAACCTTAACGGTAACCAGCTGATCGTAAAAGTTCAGCTGAAGAGGTTTGCGTAGTATTTTTTACTTAAACTTTTTCAGAAGCATGCTCGCATTTATTATATCAGTCGCTTGCACTCAGTAGTTAATGAGCATTTATTTTCCGCCATTAATCTTTAAGGATGAGTCAGTAGGAAACCGTTCTTATTTAAAGTAACTCGTCTTTAATGCTGTCTGCAGCGCATTTAATGCATGTCTTCTCACTTACCTTTATTACGCATCATCCTACGTGGGTCTATGGTAGAGGCGGCTAAGTAATCATTCCTTTTATAACATCTAATCTGAGCCGTCGATAAAAATGATAGATTAAAACCCAGCCGTCCGATCTAAACGGCTAATCACGCATATCTTACAAAATCTTTCATCTTCTACCATTTCCTCACTTTTCGCCATTTCCGAACTTAGAGCTCTTTTTCTGCGAATTCAGTTTTCTCCCCAAATCATAAACTGCTTTGCGGTAATGTATTTAATCGTGCTTAAAACTCTACTGACTTACGGTAATGTATTTAATCGTGCTTAAAACTCTACTTTTCGCCAGTTTTCTCCGAACTTAGAGCTCTAAATATTACGGTAATGTATTTAATCGTGCTTAAAACTCTACTGACTTACTCTATTTTCAAGTGCTAACGAGTTTTGATGCAGATTTCCATGGCGACTATACAGACCCCCGCGAACATCGAAGAAATCATCCTCTCGCGCATCGCCAAGTGGATATTCTGTATCTAGAGGAAGTCTTCGACGCTCTGGAAGAATCGGGCCTAAACGCTCCTGTTACAAGGCAACCGAGAGCCTATCTTCCCAGGCAAGTTACAGAGGTCTTCTACAACTGGAGGACTCTAGACTCAGGAGCCGAAGTCTCCAGCTTTTCATACATGAAAGAGATCGATTCCCTCTCATGGGACGCCAGTGTTCACGAGTTCAACATTCGAGATGCTCTCGAACTGGCTTTCGATCTGACAGACGAAGGTATTTCTCCGGTTGGTTACAAGGAGAAGGAGATCAATGCCTATGTGCAGAAGTTTTGCGGTAGGAAGGACATAGCCTTCAAGACCGCTATGCCGAAGAATTTGTTGCTACCGAGATATCGGGCGCTCGCTTACATCGTTTCTCATATCTTAACGAGCTCAGTCGGATCATATGATCAGCTTTCTAAGCCGAAAATCCAGCCGATGATGATTATTGACGATAGAGTCCGCGTCAATTGGATGGACTACTACTTAGCCGAGCTGAGGGCTCTGGCTCAGAAGTTTACCGCTCTACCCACTGGAGAGAGGAGGCTTGCCAGTGTGGGTAAACTACTGTTTGGACTAAGATGTCCATCATGATCGAGCAGAAAGTCTCGAGGAGCTCAGCTTTTGCTGACTCCAGGTACTTCGATAGCAAGCTCATCAAGTTCAAAACTAGAGCCGCTACTGAGAAGTCAGTCGGGCGAGGGCCGCCTGAGCCGAAGAGGGTCGTATCAGACCTGCCCCCTCGCGCTAACCCGCCGAAAAGGAAGAGGCTGACAAAGACTGGACCTTCTGAGGTCCCAGTGGAACAAGCCAAACCAACCTCTCCCCCGCCTCCTCAGGAAGAACAAATTCTTGACTCGGACACCGGCATTGAGGGTGCCACGTTGAAGGACAAAGTCCAAGTCATCAGTTATGAGGAAACTCAGTCGGATATTCCGGTACCGACTGAGGAGACATCCTCTGAGTGGACTACCTTCCACTCCACTCGTCTCCGTGCTACAGCTGAAGTGTATAACCGTGATTCCGTAAATCGGCGAGCACTCGAGACCTAGTGAGGATAGCCATAAGGGCTAGGATACGAGATCTTGCGAGGTTCCTAAGTTGGGACATTCTCGAGGACATGATCAAATCTCAATCAGCTCTATCCCTACTCGTCGAAGAGCAAGATTTGCAGTCAGCCATTGGTTTTGGGGAACCAGCTGACCTTGCCTACTTCGAGGACCTGAGGGCTACGATGCTATATCTTCTCGGTCTGCGCACCTCGGTTCTCGGCGGCCGACCGCTTCGCCTCCATCTCATCCCGACAACGATGATGACAAGGATGATGATGAGATGGATCGAGCACCACCCAAGGATGCGAGATTAGGAGGTTACTGCCTGAGGGTTCTACTCCCCGCGAAAAGGGCCAATCACCACCACCTGCTACATCTGGTGAAGCCCAGGCTGCCTCGAAGCCGAGTCGAGTGCAGCAACTCGCGTCATCTGAGTAGAGGCTCGGAACCAGTTCTTATCAGATACAACCTATAGGTTCCGTGTCCTCCAAGTCGGTAAACAGGGCTATCAGGCGCCAAGGTGAAAAGAATCGTCTTCTCTCGAAAGACGTTCACATTAAGTGGGCTCAGTATACAAAAGCTCAGATGGAGAGCATCAATCGACTTGCAGAAGGGGTCGAAAAAGTCTCTAAAGCTCTATTGGTCCGGAGACGATAAGTCAGGTGTAGAGGGGGGGGGGGTGAATACACCCGAGCTCAGTTTCTTTTTCTCAGTGAAGGTCAGCTGAGCTGATGATTGCAACTGATGAACAGTGTCAAATAGGCCTTCGATCGCGGGACGAGTGAGTCGGCCCCTGCGAGCTCTCTCCTCTGCGGCGTTGTCAGTACTTTGAGAATCAGTCGGAGACTGTTGTGTGGAAAGTGTGGGGCCCGGAATTCGTCTCTTTTGAAAACACGTTTTAGCAAGTTAAATCTTTTGGTTGTGCGCTTTATAAATACGTTTTATGCAAGCTTATGATTTTCAAGTCAGTTGAATGCTATGCAATAAAATAGTAAAGGAACACAAGCGATTTAACGTGGTTCGGATACGCAAGATCCTACGTCCACGGTCCTGAACAAGGCAGGAGAACTTGTTGATTATTCTGAGCAAGCCTCGGCGGGGATACTGTGCGCCTTGGACGGTTCCCTCTAAGTTATAGTCCTTAGCAACTTTACAATCCAAACCTAAGTGCGAAAGGGAAGGGAATTTTCTCCAACTGAGAAGGAGTTCTTACAATAAGAACAATTCACTAAATGTGAACTCCTTCGAATCTAAGCTATAAATATGACAATGAGCTTAGTCTAGAGAAGAAAGGGATGAAAGAACTCTAGAGAGAAAAACTAAGAAATCTTCTAAGTATGCAAGTTTTCCTCTGGATGATCTTTGAGTGTTCTAGAGCGTTTATGAACTTGAGCTTGTCCCTTTTGAAATTCCGTCGTTCTTGTTTTCGGAGCTTCAAAAACTTCTCTATTTATAGTTGTGAGTTATGGCATATGTCCGTTGGAGACGACGATGCCACGTGTCACAAGCTTCCAAGAAAAACGGCCATTAATTCGAACTTGTTGCAGCAGGGCAGTTAATGCACTGTTCATGAGAGCAGCTTTACTGGTGTAGAGTAGGTAAGCGTTGTCGGCTTCTCATTGGTCGAGGTTTGTAGTTGGTGAGAATGTCGAGTTGACCGTTCAACAACCTCGTATGTCTTCTGCTTGAACTTTTCGAAAAGACTTGAATAGGTTGGGTCGCTCTTCGTAGGATACAGATGGGCGAAAAGTCTCTGTCTTCTTCGTTGAGTCGGCCGACACGGCATCTATGAGTAGGTCGGTGGCGGCTACGAAGGTGCGTGCTTGTTTACGTTCTTACGCGATGACTATCAGCGGGAGTAGTCTTCTACGATGATTTGTCGGTGATGCGCGTCTTCGGCCGAGTGGAAGATCAGGTGGCGATCGAAGAACACAAGCGATTACACTGATGACGTGGGGTTCTGAAAAGTATCTTCGACAGAAGATCAGTTCAACAACTACCCTGTACAGGACTTAGACAAAAAATAATAAATAATACATCAAGTCTAACATATACATCAGCTAATCCTAACGACACACTAATCTACTGATATCAGCTAGGTTTTGGGATCTTCAATTCCATAGTACTACTATGATTTCCCCCAATTTTCTTTTAACCGAACAACAGCTGAGTATCATCTACTGACTCATATCCAACAAGCTCCTACTCAACAGATCAATATTCAGGAGATAGTTGAGACAGCCCTCGCAGCTCAGAAGGCGGACTTAGCCGCCCAGAGTCAGCACCTCTTGATCACTCAGCAGAATATCTTCGCTGAGCAGCTGACTAAGGGGCTAGCGGCTGTCCAAGCCACCATGGATGTAAGAAATAAAGTGGCCACCACCAGTCTCCAATCAGCCATCACTCAGCAGGCTGCGGCACTTAAACTCATCCAGAAGGAGATCACAGACTCCCACGATCAATCTCTGCTGAAACTCCGACAGGAGTCAGCCGCATAACTTCGGATTATTCGAGAGAAGATCGGGAGCACAATTGGGATAAATGCGTGATGCGGTCAAGGACTTCGAGCCGGCTGCCACTCAAATCAAAGACCTCGTGCGCAACTTGGAGAAAGACGTTAAAGCCATCCACACTCACCTCTCCCAGGCTGATGATGCCAAAAAGGGGGAAGGAGAAGTTAAGATTGAAGATCTTGAGGCGGAACAGGCTGAGGTCCAGAAGAGCCCAGAAGTCCAAGAAATTAATAAGGGGGAAGGTACTTCTACTCGGGGGGAAGGAACCAAGACGCTGTACCTCAGCGAAGGTTCGGCCACCCCGGTGGACCTAGTTCACCTGTGCCCCTCACGGAGTATGCCCCACTCCCAATCGGCTGTGGCCGAGCCGGCACCTATCTCATCCGCTCGGCACATCGAGGAAATTGCTCAATTTCTTGATGAACAAGAAGAAGAAGAGCCACAGCAACTGCCACCGCAAAGGCCGGGGAAGGAGATTACTACTGAAGCCACGCCATCTTCCCCGAACCCTAAATTCAAAACCAAGGCGGAGCGGGGAAGCCTATAATCGAGAGTTGCTCAACGGTGCAAGATAAGGCTGGATCATGAGCATCGAGATGGAAGAGGCAAAGAAAGGCAAGAAGCCTAAGAAACTGATTGGAAAAATTGCCAAAGGCAAGGCTAAGGAGCTGGTGGACGAACATAAAAAGAAAGCTCAGGAGGAGCTATCCAAAGCCCCCACCACCGCTGCCAGTCCGGCCCGACGGCTCGAGGTCACTACACGCCTTATCTTACATCCGAGCAGGGGCCGAGGATAAAGCCACACGGGAGGTGACGCCTGAAGGGACTAAGTCTCCGGAGAGGAGATGCGAGGGCAACGGCCCCCTCAAAGAGAAGAAGAGATTAGGCGAGTTGGCTAAAATGATTAGCCTTATCTCGAAGCCGGCGGTGATCCCAAGGAAGCGAGATTCCACGGGGTTCCAAGTTCGGGGAGGGCACCTTATATCAAGAAGGACCCTATCCCTCATGTGGACAAGTGGGTGCCAACCGAGCTTAATGAGCAGTGGGAGGAACTTAAAGAAGATTTTATCAAGGGATACTATGTGTGGGGTATATATCCTACTGACAGACCAGCTGACCAACTCTTTGATGAGCTTATTTGCCGATTTGATATGGAACTCAGAGATCAACTTTGTCAGATCATGGAAAGAGAGAAGATACCTTTCAAAGCACCAGTGTTCAGAAGAATCCCTCCTCCCCGGACTACTCGCGGCGTGCTGTGCACAAAAGAGATTGAGAGAGAAGTCGAAGAAGCTGCTTATCACCTCTGCCTGAACTTTGACCATCCTGCTGATCACGAGGAAATCCAGGTCCTAAGAGCCATAATCTACAAGTATTATTACCTGGACCCTCCGGCTGATAAGTCTAAAGACTTCAAGAATCGTACTCAGAGATTCAGACGTCAGCAGTGATCTTGCTTTCCTTGTCTTCCTTTTGTAAGAGTGATAGCAACTTGTACTCTCTTGATCATATTTATAACAGTTTCTATTGCTTGCCAGACAATTACTCATTGTCTCATGGCTTTTGTTTGTGTTTTTCACAACTGATCACTAAGTGATCTGACACACACTCACATAACTGTTTCTCTGATTTTGCCTATCTCTCGCCTACTGACTTGATGTTTAACTGATCACCTTGATTGTATCATCAGATATATTAGGGGGATATTATTGTTAGTAGATTAGCTTTCCTTTCCTTATTGTTTTAGAGTGGAGGTTTTGGCATCATCAATTAGGGGGAAATTGTTGGGTTATGAGTCAGTAGATGGTACTCAGCTATCTAGTGGTTAAAAGAATATTGGGGGAAATCATAGTAGTACTATGGAATTGAAGATCCCAAAACCCAGCTGATATTAGTAGTATAGTGTGTCGATAGGATTAGACGATGTATAGGTTAGACTTATTTTGTTTTGATTATCTTTTTGTCTAAGTCACATGCGGGGTAAAGCTGTTGGGTCGATCTTCGACGAAGTTACTCTCCAGAACCCCACGTCATCAATGTAAGAGCTTGCGTTCTTCGACCGAAGCGGTGATCTCCACCTCGGTAGGAGACGGCCCGTCGGTCGATAAGATATCGGCGAAGAACATAATCCAAAGCTCGGTACCTTCGCGGTCATCGCCGTGACCCACTGAGCACTTATCGGCTTGTCGGCCGACTCCGCGAAGAAGACAGAGCTGTCTTGAGTCTATCGTATCCGACGAAGCGACCCGGTCGTAAAACATCTTTTCGAAGTTCGGCGAGAAGATCATACGAGGATGTGGAATAGTCAACTCTATCTCGACACATTCTCACCTACCACAAACCTCGACCAGATGAGATGCCGACAACGCTTTGACTGCTCGACCAACTAAAGCCTTGCTCTCATGTACGGTATTAAGCGCCTGCTCTTGCAACAATTCGAAATTTTGGTCGTTTTCTTTAGAAGCTTGTGACACGTGGCATCGTCTTCTCCAACGGACATATGCTTGCTCACAACTATAAATAGAGAAGAAATCCGAGCTCCACGCACGGGACTCATAAGGGAAAAAGCTCAAGCTCAAGAACACTCTAGCGAACTCAACCGGATTATACGAGAGAAGAACTTGCTTTCATAGAATATTTGTAGTTCTTCTCTCTAGAGTATTTAGATCTCTTTCTTCTCTAGACTAAGCTCATTGCCAAATTTATAGCTTAGATTTCGAAGGAGTTCACTTTTCTTGAATTGTTCTTATTGTAAGAACTCCTTCTTAGTTGGAGATTATCCCCTTCCTTTCGAACTTAGGTTTGAATTGTAAAGTCGCTAAGGACTATAAGCGAGAAGGATGCATCCGGTGCGCGAGATACCTTGCTTGAGACTTGCTCGAGAATAATCAACAAGTTATCTGCCTTGTTCAGGACCGTGGACGTAGGATCTTGCGTATCCGAACCACGTTATATCGCTTGTGTTATTTACTGTTTTATTGCATATCATACAAACCGCTCAAAATCATATGTTTGCATAAAACGTATTTTAAAAGCGCACAGCCAAAAGAATTTATCTTGCGAAAACACGTTTTCAAACTGGGACGAATCTCCGAGCCCTACACACTTATCCGCACAACGTCTCCGACTGAGTTTCAACGACTGAATAAAGTCAGTAGGAGAGCTCAGTAGCTGACACACTCTGACTCCTTGATCGAAGATTACTATTTGACAGTGTTCATCAGTTGCACCAAACAGCTCAGCTGTCCTTCGGTTTGAGAAAAAGAAATTGTGATCAGGTGTATTTACCCCCCCCCCTCTACACCTGACTATCGTCTCCGGACCAACACATACTAATAATATATGCATAAGCCAATTAATATTTATGCATAAAATATTAATTACGAACAAATTATCTTGAAAAAGAATCAATTCAATTAAAAAACTATTAAGAATAAAATAACAAAGCAAGAAGAATACGGAGTAAAATTCAATCTGATTTGGTAATTAATATGCCGTTTTCAGTTTTTCTTTTTTTATGTAAAGACAAATCAGATTGAATTTTACCCTTCCTTAAGAAAACATACTAAATTAATCAATATATATTAGTAAATATCGGTTACTAATCAAATCTATATTAGTAAATATCGGTTACTAAATTAAGACAAATCAGATTGAATTTTTCGATTACAAATTATCACATAGTAAATATCGAATTATGTTAGTAATCGTATATCCATATATAAAAAATTATAATTATACCCTTCCTTAAGAAAACATACTAAAGATATATTTAAAAATATTGTATAAAAAAATTAGATCTGGACCATTAAATTAATCAAATCTATGGTCATAATTAGTTCTTAGTTCTCACACATAGAGAGGGTTCTCACAAGATCTACTCCCTATATATGGTGATGATCTTTTGAGAACACTTATTTAAAGAATTGAGAACACATCTCATTCTTTCATTTTAAAGATGTATGGTTTAAATTTAAGAAGATCTTCTAATTTCAAAGCCCTTATTTAATTTCATTAAGGATATATTAGTCATATGACCTTTTATTTGAAGATAGATATATAATTTTTAAATTCTCATCTATCTTTATTTCGTCTTTTTGGAATTCCTCATGCGGCTCCATTTCCAGCCTGAATTATCTATATGCATTTTATTTGTAATTTTTATGCACTTTATTCATAATTTGTATGCACTTTATTCATGATTTTCACATAATATTCATAATTTTTATGCACTTTATTTAATTTATGCACTTTTTTCAATAATTCTTACACACTTTGTTCGATAACAGATTAATTTAGAATCTGTTTCTAAATCCTAACCCCTTCTTCCAAACAATTAAAAACACCAAATCAAAAAGTCAAATTTTTTAAAAAAAAGGAAGTATTCAAACAAGAGAAAATAGAGGAAAATCACAATAATTTGAAAATAAAATTAATTCACCAATCTCAACTGTTTTCTAGACACCGATGAACTCAAATCGGCATTAAATTTCTGCACCATAGACTACTCTATTCTTATTCTTACAGAATATTGATGCTTTGGTTCATTGCGCAATTTCAGACAAAAATAAACACAATAACATAAATTGAGGTGGACGAGAGATAGAAGAGAGAGTAAGGGAATGTTACTGCAAACAGAAAGCCTTCTTTGAACTTGAAATATGAGATTCAATTTCGATTCAGATCTGGAGTTCATGACTGTGAGAGAGAAGATCTGTGAGAAATAGAAGAAAGAGAAGAGAGATTAAGAGAACACTCTTCTTCGATTCAGATCTAGAGCTCAGTCGTGAAAGAGAAGATAGTTTTAGAGTAAGAGAGAGTGGATAGAGAGGCGAGGGTGAAATGAATTGTGAGAGGGAGTTGATAGAGAGATGAGAGGGGGATTGATTTGTAGAAGACGAGAGACAGAGGAGAGCTTATTTGATTTCATTACTTTATTTGACTATAGTATCATCCATCCCTTATTTTATCAAAGAGTAAACAATCAAATTAGTTCTCTACTTCTACTAAAATATTCAGATTGGTCCTTCACTTTTTATTAGATACATATAAGCCTAAAAATCTCAATTTCATCCATCAAATCCGTCCCACAATCATCCTTTCCCTTCTCTCTATGCTTACGTGACGCCCTCGTGGCATTAACTCCGTTATAACTTTTTTTGCAGCCGTTTATTTCATTGAGTTCTTCTTTATCAAGTAAATAAACCCTAAAAACACCTAAAGTTCATTAATATAGCGTCTCCTCCAAGTGTTGAAGGGCAAATTCATCAACAACATCAAGTCCAAGTGAAGGTAAGATTCCTTAATTTATTCGTGTAAACATCCACCCGTGTCTTTAAACTCCTCTATATTTGTAATTGGTTGAAGAAAGTAATAAATTATGGACGGTGATTTATAGTATGTTTCTTATGGTTTTGTTAATCATTCAATATTTTAATTTAATTTTTGTAAAGACTGGCCACTTAATTTGTGTTCAAAGAATTATGGATTTCGTGCTTTACTGATCGCATTTATAGGTGGTCCAAGTGTTCCTTTTCGTTATTCTTTTGTACCGGAAAAGTTGGTTAACTGATTTTCGTAATTTAATTTACAGCATAACGATCATATAAAGCGTTTGATATTGCTACACTATGCTATACTCTGATCCTTGTTCTTATTTATTAAGAAAGTGATGAAGATGTGTCTTTAACGTGTGGAATCGATGTTGACTTATGATCAATCTCTAGTTACATAAGTTCATAAATTAAGTTATTCTTGAATTTGAAGAAATTAAAGCTTGCAGGCTTTGAGATTACTACACTATATTTGTGCAAAAATGCTTATTCTTAATATTTATGTTGGTGGAGAAAATTTTCTTTGTTGAAGAGAAATTAGTTAGTGCGATCACAGAATAACAGTTGCTATGCCATTTTCCTGTCACGTGTGTTGTGTGTGCTTTCCATCCAATTTTGTTTGTTTCAGTTATATTTACATGGTAAATATTGTCGGCTCAAATTTTTTATTCCTATACATATCCTCCATCCTAAACTTATTACAGTATGTTGGTTTCAATGTTTATGAAATCTACGTTGTTATGTTACCTATTGGTTTTTGTGTTTGTTTATTATTATTTTAGATAGAAACTCAGAATGGGACCAACTTGTACAAGGAGTAGAAATACAAATTCATGAGGATGACGAGCACGGATATATGACTGATGAGATGGGAGAATAACGCTACAGCTTTGATGAAGAGCCTGTAGATATAAGAGGCCGCCGTAGTTCAACTCAACCTCACAATATGGAAATGTCAGTTTGGAGTTGTATATAACATTCCCTACTTTGAAGGTGTTCAAGTTGCCGTAAAAGATTACACAATTGCAGTAGGTAGACCACTGAAAGTCTTGAAGAATGATTCAAACAGATACATGTGAGAATGAGCAGTGCAATTGGTCAATCATCTGTTCTTGGTCTGAAGTGCATGGCTACTTTCAAATCAAACGCTTTAGAGATGATCACAGTTGTGGTACAAGTCTAAAAAATAAAAATGGCTAATCAAAAGTGAGTTGCAGAGAAATTGGTACAAAGATTGAGAGTGAGACCTAAAATGATTGTACGTGATGCATTCACCTTCATGGCAGAGTCTTACCAAGTTCAGTTTGATGACTCTAAGCTCAACAGAGCTCTTCACATTACAAGAGACTTGGTTGAAGGATCTGAGAAAGAGAAGTATTCAAAACTTAGAGATTATTTTACTGATATTCTAAAAAGTAACTGTTGGTCTGGAGACGAGTGTCAGGTGTAGGGGAGGGGGGGGTGAATACACCTGAGTACAACTTCTTTTTCTCAAACGCGAAGGACAAGCGAGGCCGTAGGTTGCAATTGATGAATAGTGCCAAATAGTATCCTTCTGATCGCGGGTCAGAGTGACTCAACTACTGAGTTTCTCCTACTGACTTCTGTCAGTATTTGATTCTCAGTCGGAGAGTTAGTGCGGATAAGTGTGTAGGGCCCGATGGACTTCGTCTCGTTTTGAAAACGTGTTTTTCGCAAACCAAATAATTTTGGCTAGTGCACTTTCAAATACGTTTTATGCAAAGTATGAGTTTGTAAGACAGTTTGAATGCAATGCAATAAAATAGTAAATGACACAAGCGATTTTTAACGTGGTTCGGATACGCAAGATCCTACGTCCACGGTCCTGCTGAACAGGAGGTCTTGTTGATTAATCTGAGCTGTAGGTTGCAACTGTCTTTTTCTCAAACGCGAAGGACAACTGAGCTGTAGGTTGCAATTGATGAATAGTGTCAAATAGTATCCTTCTAATCGCGGGTCAGAGTGACTCAACTACTGAGTTTCTCCTACTGACTTCTGTCAGTATTTGATTCTCAGTCGGAGAGCTAGTGCGGATAAGTGTGTAGGGCCCGATGGACTTCGTCTCGTTTTGAAAACGTGTTTTTCGCAAACCAAATAATTTTGGCTAGTGCACTTTCAAATACGTTTTATGCAAAGTATGAGTTTGTAAGATTGTTTGGATGCAATGCAATAAAATAGTAAATGACACAAACGATTTTTAACGTGGTTCGAATACGCAAGATCCTACGTCCACGGTCCTGCTGAACAGGAGGTCTTGTTGATTAATCTGAGCAAGCCACAGCAAGGTATCTGTGCACTAGACAGACCCTTCTAAGTTATAGTCCTTAGCGACTTTACAATCCAAACCAAGGTTTGAAGGGGAGGGGATGTTCTCCAACTATGATGGAGTTCTTACAATAAGAACAGTCACGAAATGTGAACTCCTTCGAAGGTTCTAAGCTATGGATATAACAATGGAGCTTAGATAGAGAAGAGGGATCTAAAGAAAGAAACTTTAGAGAGAAGAACTAGAAATATTCTAATGAGCAAGTTCTTCGCTGGATCTTCGTGAAAGCGCTAGAGTATTTTGAAAGCTTGAGCGTATAATCCCTTTGTTATCCCGTGCGTGGAGCTCGGAAAGGCTTCTCTCTTTATAGTTGTGACCCAGACATTTGTCCGTTGGAGGGGACGATGCCACGTGTCATAAATGTCCAAGGAAAACGGCCATATGTTTGAAATGTTGTCGCAGAGTAGTTGGTCACTGTGCATGAGAGCAGCTTTAGTTGGTCAGAGCAAGTAGAGCTTAGACCGCTTCTCATTGGTCGAGGTTTGTGGTAGGTGAGACTTGTCAGACATCAGTCTTCATCTGAGTTGACTCTCACTCATCCTCGTATGATCTTCGACTTACTTTCGAATGATGTTAAAACTCGGGTCGTTTCCTATCGGATACAGTAGATCTGATTCGATCTCTGTCTTCTTCGTCTGAGTCTGCTGATAAAGGATCTTCTACTGAGCGAAGTCAGCTGATGACTCTGAAGGTACAGAGCTTGATTTTGTGTTCTTCTACTGATGTGGGTCAGCTGATGAGAAATCTTCTACTGATCTGAGTCAGCTGATGAGCTGAGAACACAAACTCTTACATTGATGACGTGGGGTTCTGGAAAGTAACTTCCTATTGAAGTTCAGACCAACACTTACCCCTTACAGGACTTAGACAAAAACGATAATGAAAATACAAATAGTCTAGCCTATTACATCATCTAGTCTTATCGACACTACACTAAGGGTACAAGACGGGTTTTGGGATCTTCAATTCCATAGTATAAAATCACTATGATTTCCCCCATTATCGATAAACAGATAAGTCTTATTACAAGAACTACTGACAAAATAATACTAAATCCCCTCTAAGTGGTTATTAAGATCAACTACTGACTCATAACCCAACAATTTCCCCCTAATTGATGATGCCAAAACCACTAAAACTCTAACTACAAAACTACTGACCCAATGAGACTTCAGTAAGAACGGAGCAATAAAAACAGGGTAATCAGCAGCTAAACGATAGGCATATCAGAGAAATAGGTTATGTGTGTGTGTGTCAGATCACTTCAGTGATCAGTTGTGATAAAGTAAACAAACACAGCCGTAAGACAATGAGTAGTTGTCTGGCCATAAGCAAGGTACTGATATATATATGAGAAATGAGTTACAATCAGCCTTAGCTTCTATACAGAGAGAGAACATCTACTGCTATCGCCTGAACTTCTTGATTTTGTCCTTGAATTCAGCAGACTTGGCAGCAGGAGGATCCAACCCGTAAGATCTGTAGATTCTGGCTCTGAGGATCTGGATATCCTCGAGATCATCAGGCTGCAGGTGATCTAGATCATTGTGATGAGCAGCAGCCTCAACCTCATCTTCAATCTCCTTCGTACACAAAACTCCTCGAGAGGTCATGGGCGGAGACAGCTGTCTGTAGGCAAGGGCGACGAGTGACAGCTTTTCCTTGGAAAGAATTTGCTTGATCTGTGCTATGAGGTTGGCATCGTACTGATATATGAATTCATCGAAGAGATCAACAGTCGGTACCTCAGCAGGATAGCACTGCCATACGTAGTATGCCTTGATAAATCCGATCTTCAGCTCCTCCCACTCCTCATTTAGGTTCCATGGCATCCATTTGTCAACACGGCGGTGCGGAGTCTTCTTCAAATAAGCTTTCTGTGCACCTCGCCGGAAGAACTTGGAGGTCCTGGGCACCTGTTTGCTCCTGTCGAGGATTTGCTCCTTGGCGATTTTGTCAGTCAGCTCGATAATCTTTGCCAAGTCATCCAACCTCTTCTTCTCCCTAAGGGCGGCAGCTCTTCTATCTCCTCTCCGAAGATTCAGCCCTTGCTGTGTCGCCTCCCAGGTCGCCTTGTCCACTGCCTCCTGCTCAGGTGTGAGAGTAGGAATTTTCTTCATCCTCTGAGCAAGTGGCAGATTATCAGTGTCCAAGTCAGCCGGCTCATCAGCAGATTGTTGAGCCTTCTTCTTCTGCTCATCCAGGATTTTCTTGGCTGTACTCTTGGACATCCTGACTTTAGGCTGTCTCTTCTTCTTGGCCTTTTGAGCCTCTTCTTGCAATCACATCTCATAGTCCAGCTCGTCCTGGAGGAGCTGAGCCACTCGCTTATCATGTTCCTCCTACTCCGCTCGGGTTTTGAATTTGGGCATCGGGGAAGGAGGTGGAGTAGACTCTATAGCTTTCTCCTTCCCAGGCCTTTGCGGTGGCAGGGGCTCGTCCTCCTGGTCCACAAACTGTGCAACCTCCTCAATGTGCTGCGTCTGAGCCGAGGATCCTTCTCCTGATCCTCCGGCCGCTCGAGGCGGTGAGTTTCTTGGACATGAGGGATTTGGACTACGGGAGGGGGAACTGAGCTGGTTCCAGCCTGAGCAGCTGAACCTTCCCCCTTGATGATTTCCCTCACTTCAGACTCCCCACCCACCTGAGCTGTCTCAGCCCTTTCTTCCCCCTTTTTGGCCTCATCAGTAGCTAGGGTCAGAAGAGCACGGATTGCTGCAACTTCCTTCTCAAGTTTGAAGACAACAGCTTTGATGGAATCGGTGGTGGTGTTGAAGTCGCCGACGGCATCGCAGTAGTGCTCCTAGTCAGCCTCTTGATCCTTGCGGATTTGGCAAATTTGGGCTGTTGTTTCTTGTCTCTGCTTCAGGAGCGATGCGTCGTGGGAGGCGATCATCTCTGCTCGGATGAGCTTTAAGGCGGCCGCTCGATTCTCCAAAGCCTTACGTATGCTGGAGGTGGCCATCTTATTTCGCTCATCCATGGTCTTACGGGTTTGTGGCTAGGCTCTTTGTCGTTTGCTCATAAAAGGATTTCTGCTGAGCTTCGAGTAGCTGCTGACTCTGAGCAGCCAAGTTCACCTTCTGAGCGGCCAACGCAGTCTGGACAATCTCCGGAATATTAGGAGTTGGAGTGTCCGAGACCTTCTTGACTGCGCTTGCCAGTCTGTCAACAGTCTTCGTTTGAGACTTTGTATATTGCGTCTATTTCAGATGGACGTCCTTAGCTAGGAGACGACTTTTGTCTCCTTGCTTCCTTATCGCGCGGTTGACAGACTTTGAGGACACGAAACCTATAGGTTTGGCCTGATAGGATGAGGTTCCGAGCCTCTGCTCTGAGGCTGCGAGCTGTTGCTTCCGACAGGGCTTCGAAGCAACTGGGACGTCACCTGATGTAGGTGGTGACTCGCCCTTCTCGCTGGGAGATTTACCCTCAGCAGATTCTCCCTGATCTGCGTCCTTGGGTGGTGCTTGATCCTCATCATTGTTGTCATTATCGTCATGATGGGAAGGAGGCGATGGGCTTCTGGCTGTCTGCTGGGAGGACCTCAGCTCCAGTAGATAAAGCATGGCTGAGCGCAGGTCCTCGAAGGATGCAATGTCAGGGGGTTCCCCAAACCCTATAGCTGACAGCAGACGTTGCTCCTCTGCCAGAAGGGACAATGCGGAATACTGCTGAATCAGCTCTGCAAGAATATTCCAGTTCAGGAATCTCAGTAGCATCTGAGTCCTGGCCCTTATCGCTATGTCGACCAGATCCTGATAAGATGAGATCTCAGGAATCTGTGCAGCGACTTCTCCTATGGCACGGAGACGAGTCATCTGCATTGTCGACCACTCGGATGAGACTTCACCAGCCGGTTCCTCAACTGCCTCCATCTTAGTCTCTTCTGAGCTGACCCATTGTACCTTGTCCTTGAGGGTGGCTCCCTCTATCCCGGTATCAGTGTCCAGTATGTCCTCCTCCTGAGGTGGAGGGGAAGCAAGCTTTGTGGGGGCCTCAGAAGCTCCAGCCTTGGAGAGCTTCTTCCACTTCGGCTGGTCGGCCCGTGGAGGCAGATCAGTAGATGATCTTTTGAGCTCAGTGGCTCCACGTCCGACTGACTTCTCAACCGCTGCTCTTGTCTTCAACTTGATGAGTTTTTTGTCGAAGTATTTCGAATCAGCAAATGATGCGTGATTCGTTACTGAATCTTCGCTCAGTATGGACACCTTGGTCCCATACAGTAGCTTGCCCACACTAATTAGTCTCCTCTCTCTAGACTTAGTGGGTGCAAACTTTTGCGCCTGAGCCTTCAGCTCGGCCACAAAGAACTCCGTCCAATTCACCTGGACTCCGTCAATTATCGCCATTATCAGTTGGAGTCTAGGCTTGGACAGCTGGTCGAAAGAACCTGCGGCGCTCATCAGGATATGAATAACAATGTACGCGAGCCCTCTGTACTCCGGCAGGAGTTGGTTCTTCGGCAGCGCAGACTTAAAGGAGATATCGTCCCTTCCACAGAAGCGGTGGACATAGGCCTTCAGTTCCTTCTCCTTGTAGCCCACGGGAGAGATCCCGTAACTCGGAAGATCGAAGGGGGATTTCAGCGCTGCCCTGATATTGATGTCGGCATGGCTGGATTCCCACTTCTGAGGAGCCACTTCCCTCATATAAGTGATCTCTGATACCTCTCCATCGGTATCTTCCACAGAGCGCCAGACGGCTCCGTTCATTATGGAGTCATTGAGAAGGAAGTCAAGGATACTGCTGAAGCCAAGTTCCTAGATGAAGAAGATCCAGCTGACTTCGCTAAGATATTGAAGCTGAGGAAGGTCACCTACCGGATGTATGGAATGCCTCTTCCTGAATCCCAATCAAAGGACTTCAAAGACAGGATTAAGCGGTTCAGATGACTACTAGCTTCTGTGTTTCTTTGTTTCTTCTTTCTGTTCTTCTTAGTATAGCAGATGATGTAACTGTACTGAATTTTTCAAATCTATAAAACATCTCTGTTATTGGCCCTGACAATTCCTTATTGTCTAAATGGCCTTATTTGCTTTTATGCTTAACACTCAGAATCACTGAAGTGATTACTGACTTACACACTCACTGTTCTTTTATGTTGTCAGTTTTTGCTTAGCTAGATTCTGATAGATTGCATAGTTGGGGGAATATGTTGTTAGAAAGGGGGAAATTGCTGATTAGTTTATGTATAGGTTTTGATATTTCTTCTCTGATTCCCTCAGTAGTCTAGGACTTGAAGAACAACTCCACTGATCCTACTTGTAATATTTGTAAGGAGCTTTGTTTCTGATAAGTAATAGTGTTAGGTTTTGGCATCATCAAATAGGGGGAAAATGTTGGGAGATGATTCAGTCTTCTCACAATCAGTTGAGACATAACTCGATAGCCACCGTGCTCCGAATATTTACTTGAAGATTTGAAGATCCCAAAACCCTTATCTTGGCCGATAAACCATTCGGTTGTAACTGTTACGTTCGTCTCTCGAGGTTTCAGACTCAGTAGACACTCTGCATCTGGTCCAGGCGCTCAGTAGATTACCTGCCTCAGTACCAGAAGTAGAAGACTCAGTAATACTGGACTCAGCAGGAGCAGTATAATGAAAGGAGTTAGTGGAACTGAACTCAGCAGGAGTAGTTCACTGAACTCAGAGCTGATCTTCGGTAGAGCCGACTCAACGGGGAGCATGCTATCGAATAAGAGATCGACTTCAAGGCAACGGCCGGGACGGTCTTCGACCGTATGGGATTCTCTAAAAGTCAAATTACCAGAGTCACTACGAGGAAGAGAGAAGTCAGCTTCAGATCTTCTTGAAGTCTGTTCTGTCTCACCTAATTTCCTGAACCTCGACCAATGACAAGCAGCCACCTGTCCTATATCTGTTAAAGTTGCAAGTCAACAACTTTCCAGAAATGGAGGGAAAGGACACTGCAACCATACTTTGAAAGAGTCGTTAGCTACCCAAAAGAGAGAGACAAAGGATCGTCGTCTCCAACGGATCTATCATAATCTCTGCTCTAGAAATAGAGGGATAAAATCAAATTGAAGCTCACGATGAAACCTAGAAATTGAATAACACACAGAGCATTCAAAGAGAAACTCATAAACACCTTAAGTCTTCCGCAAGAAGTTCGAAGAAATAATCTCCAGCGAAAGACTACATATCTGCTCATAAGGAACCAAGCTGAATCAGAATTATACAACCTCTAGTATCCAAGCGACTAAACACGAACCCCAAGTTTATACTTAGCCGTTCGTCGCTCTAGAAGCCACATTCTCGTTCCCTATCCCTCTAACCTAAGCTCAGCTGTTCATATCTATAGCATTGACGAAGGAGTTCATAGTCGAACTGATCCTTATTGTAAAGGACTCCTTCACTGTTGGAGAGTTTTTCAAACACTTAGTTTGATACCCTGTAAATTGAGACTTGCTCAGTATAAATCTCAAGACCAGTGTTTGTCCAGTCTACAAACCGACTGAGACTATCTCAGTATAATACATAGCTTCCTGATCTTTCGGGACAGTGGACGTAGGATTGTTGGATCCGAACCACTTTAATAATCGCCTGTGTTCTGTGTTCATTATTTACTGTTGCATTGATTTACTATGCATACTAAAAATATATTTAAAATCATTCAACTGAGTTTCAGCAAGCTTAATCGACTGCACTAATATTCTGAAACTGTTTCGATAAAACATTTCCCTAACTCAACTGAATTTGGGCCACACATTTTTGCACTACTGAACTTTATCTGAACGGTACTGAATTCTGACTCTAGTCAGCTAGCAGGCCTCAGTAAAGTCAGTCACTCTGCCACGTGATTCAGAACAACTTATCTCGTCTGTTGAACTCATTCAATACGACACTCTCCTGAAAAGGATTGTTCGCGTTTTAAGTTGAGAAATCGGTTTTCAGGTGTATTCACCCCCCCCCCCCACACCTGAACGTTACTCTTGGGACCAACAATTGGTATCAGAGCAGGAGTTCTCTAAGACACTTGTCATTCTGAAACTGGTCTACTTGAACGGATCTGGAAAACGTTTTCATTGCATATCATTCTTCATTCATATCATTATTCACTATGTCTGATATGTTCGGAATCAGAATGGTACCCATGTTCTCAGTAGAGAACTATGGTGTATGGGGGGTCAGAATGGAGGCACATCTGACCTCCCTCCACGACAGCATGATCGAGGTTTTAGAGGACGGACCTATCGTTCCAATGGTAGATAGCGTCGTAGCTCAGGATCCAGCACAAGGAGGAGGGATGGTGACCGGGAAGAAGATACCCAAAGATAGAAGCCTCTTCACCCCTGAAGAGAAGAAGCTTCACAACTTAGACCGCGTCGCCAGAAACGCCATACTGACCACTCTGAGCGATTCTTATCTCAGAAGAGTTCAGGACTGCAAGTCCGCAAAAGAACTCTGGGATGCTCTAGCGCTACTGAGTCGGGGGACTTAGAAGATCAAAGCAAACAAACTCGCGCTGGAACTTCAGAAGCTGGAGAGACTGTCTCTCATGCCTGGTGACTCCATTGAAGATCTCAATGTCAGATTCACGGATCTGATGAACTCTATCAACGGGCTGGGAAAGACATTCTCCAACAGAGAGATGAATCTCAAAATTTTGAGGGCACTGCCAGACGATCACTGGACTCCCTTTGCTACTTTACTGCATCATTCTGATTTAGATATTGTTACTCCTGACCATATCTTTTCAGAACTTAAAGCTGAGGAGTTCGAGTTTGGCCTACCTCAAAGGAAGAAACGAGCTGAAGCTAACACCCAAGTCGACCATGCCTTTAAAGCGTAAGTCAGCACAACAGCTCCGGCGTCTAGCAAGGCTGAACCTTCACTCAATGATATATAAGAAGGAAACTTAGACAAGAAGTACGCGCTGCTTGCCGTGAAGTATCAGAAGGAGAAGGAGAGGCGCAGGAAACTCTCAAGAGTTGTCAGAGACTCTAAGGGTAAGAATGAATATATACCTAAGCGCACTCCTGACTCGCATACTTTTGAATGCAAAAAACAGGAAGACTCAGCTCAGTCGAAAGACAGCGAAAGCAAAGAAGAAAGAGTCACAACCTGCTATAACTGCAAGAAGCCAGGACACTATCAGTATGACGTCCCGAGCTCGATCGCTTGAAAGAGCAAGCACGCAAAGCACGAAGGGAGAAGTTCATCAAGAAACGACAAGCATATATTGCTTTGGTGAACTCTCGAGCGACTTGAATGAAGTTGACACCTTCATGGATTCATCAGACGATGAAGCAGCTTTCATGGCCATAGAGCTTGAAGCTGAAGAAGACGCTGAAAAGTGTCTCATGGCAGGAGAAGAGGATGAGGTAAACTCTCATGCACCATTTAGCTCCTCTCCACACCGCACGCACGACTCTATTTTAGGTGCAGATGAGAATCTGGACGTCGCGATTGCATACAAAGAACTACTCGACGAGCAGATTCAGATGAGTCTACAGCTCAGTAAGACTCTTTAGGAGTTGGATACCCTGAAAATGGAGAATCAGAGAATTTCTCAGGAAAGTCAGGTTGCTACTAAGTCAGAAGGACTTGTGTTGAGACTCAGGGAGGAGATTAACTCTCAGCATCAAGAAGATCAAATCTCAGTACTGACCAATGACATGACTCAGAAACATACTGAACTGAGTCTACTGAAGCAAGAGTTGTCAGGACTTCAGACCGAGCATGAATTGCTGAAGAAAAGCGATGATGTCTGGAGGAACCTGATGACAGAGCGGTACATGGGCGCTGAGTAGAAGCTTGAAGCTATGCTAGCAAGAAACAAGCCTAAGCATTGTAAGGAGGGACTTGGATTCAGCCATGGAGCCTCCTTATCTCCCCCTGTACGCTTAGAAAATCGGCTAGCTGATAGGTTTATTCAAGGGGAGACCATCAATGCAGAAATATTGAACCCCCTAGCCAAGAACAAACAAAATATGAAGGCACCTCATCCCAGTTATCAGCACTCTGACAAGAAGATCAACACCAAATCACCCCAGTTCAGTCAAGGGGGAACCAGCAAAGCAAAATGGGCTGATCAGTATGGACCTCCACAGCTGACTCATCCAGCTCAGTATGAGTCATATTACTATGATCCTACAATCAGAAGAAGATCCAAAAGTCAGAAGAAGAAGAAGAAAGTCGTACAGAAGGCAAAGGTCAGCAGTCCACCCACTCAGAAGATCAGGACTCCTAATCCTGTTAAACCTCAGAAGTCAGCATCAACCAGTCCAGTGCTCAAATATGTTGACAAAAGTGGAAAGAAACTATCTGAGACCACCAGGGTCGTAAGACAAAATTTGGGTTTCCAAAACTAACTTCTAAGGACCCAAAATCAAAAATAAAGGGTATCTAAATATAATTCTGTTTTGCACGTGCACAAGGACCCTTGGGTATGTGGACAGCGGATGCTCAAGACACATGATATACCAAAAGGACCTACTGAAGAATTATACTAGTGAAGAAGGACCCCGAATCGAGTTTGGAGACAACGCAAAAGGCTATACCAGAGGATATGGAATACTCAGCATTTGAACCGCAACAGTTCCAAGAGTATCATATGTTGAAGGACTTCAGCATAATCTTCTCTCTATTAGTCAATTTTGTGATAACTCGAATAGAGTGATTTTTTACGCTGGTTTCTGTGATGTTATTGATAAATCTACACGGAAAATAGTGTTATCAGGTTCGCGCAAAAAGAATATCTATGTAGCTGACTGGAACTCAGTTGAACCTGAAGCTTGTTTGTTGGCGAAGAACGACAACAGAACGGGATGGCTCTGGCACAGAAGACTCAGTCATCTCAACTTCAAGACGCTCAACAAATTAGCTAGAAATACTCTAGCAAGAGGACTACCGAATGAAGTATTCAGCAAAGATACTCAGTGTGAAGCATGTCTGAAGGGAAAGAAAACAAGGAATCAAAATCCGCCTGTTCCATCTACTTCCACTGATGGAATCCTTCAGCTGCTACATATGGATTTGTTCGGTCCAGTCTCTCTGGTGACGATCAGAGGCAAGAAGTATGCATTAGTGGTCATTTATGACTACTCGCGCTACACATGGGTCATATTTATTGCCAACAAGTCTGACGTCAAAACAGAGTTACCAACGCTTCTGAAAAGGCTAAGAACACTAAGATCATCAAGATACGTTCAGATAGATGAACTGAGTTCCTGAATTTTATGGTAGAGGAGTTCTGCAATGCAAAAGGCATAGAGCATGAGACGTCTGTCGCGCGTACGCCTCAACAAAATAGGGTTGCTGAGAGAAAGAATCGAACACTCAAAGAAGCAGCAAGAACCCTACTCGCAGACTCAGGACTCCTAACCAAATTCTGGGCAGAAGCTACTGATACTGCATGTTATACTCAGAATAGATCTCTACTGACAAAGCAGCATAAGAAGACACCATATGAATTATAGAACGGCAGGAAGCCTTCTTTATCTTATTTCCATATTTTTGGGTGTTCATGCTTTATCCACAATAATGGGAAAGATCAGCTGAAGACCTTTGATAGCAAGTCAGATCAGGGAGTGTTCTTAGGATACTCCCGGGTCAGCAAAGCCTTCAGAGTCTTTAACTATCGGACCCTTTGCGTGGAGGAAAGCCCTCATGTTGTTTTTAATGAGTTTGCTACTGAAGATAGGAGCAGGAACTCTAAACACGAATACGAGGACATCGATGAAGCGGCTACAGGATCTGAGCTTAAAAGATAAACTTGAAAAGATCCAGCTATGTTGGGATGATGATTCAGATGAAGAAACTGAAGACAAGTCTACTGAATCTCAGCCAGCAGCAGAAGTAGCTGAACAGATTGACTCTACTGAACAGAATTAATCCCAGGTAACTCAGGTCGATGAAGACACCCAAGTGGTAACTGAGACCTCTACTGAGGATATTAATTTAGGGGGAACTAATGATGTTCCTGAGCTAAATGCCCCTGAACCTGGTGACTCAGTAGATCACACTCTTGTAACTGAATTACTCCAATCTCAGAATAGTACAACTGAAATGCCTAACTCACCTACTATCTGTGTTGAACAAATTTCAGATGAAGAGTTGAAACATCGTAGATCGTGGTTGGATGCTCACACTTTTGATTTAATTATTGGAGATCCTTCATCAAGCGTAAAGACAAGATCCAGATTCTGTTAGGGAGAAAGCGCCTTATATTCCTTCTTCTTGTCTACTGAAGAACCTCAGTCAGTTGAGGACGCTCTAAAGGACGCTGATTGGATCATAGCCATGCAGGAGGAGCTGAATCAGTTCACGAGAAACAAAGTTTGGGAGCTTGTTGACAGACCCCGGCATAAACATGTGATCGGAACCAAATGGGTCTTCAAGAACAAGCGAAATGAAAACAACGTTATAGTAAGGAACAAAGCAAGGCTCGTGGCAAAAGGCTACTGTCAAGCTGAAGGGATAGATTTCGACGAAACGTTCGCTCCAGTTGCAAGATTGGAGGCAATCAGACTATTGCTAGCCTACACAACACATCAGAGATTCAGAGTCTATCAAATGGATGTGAAGTCTGCGTTTCTGAACGGCGTACTGAAAGAAGAAGTCTATGTAGAACAGCCTCCTTGCTTTCAGCAGGGACATCAAGTTTATAGACTCAGAAAGGCTCTGTATGGGTTAAAACAAGCACCCAGGGCTTGGTACGATACCCTGTCTGAGTTTCTTCTTCAGAAAGGTTTTCGAAGGGCACAGTAGACCGCACATTATTTAGCATTCGAGTGGAAGACGACATTTTACTTCTGCAGATCTACGTAGATGACATCATCTTCGGTTTGAAGAACGTTATCATGTGTCAGCAGTTTGAGAAAATGATGAAGGACAACTTTGAGATGTCAATGATGGGAGAGATGAACTATTTCCTTGGATTTCAAGTCAAACAATCTGAGAAGGGAACGTTCATCAATCAAGGCAAATACACTCGAGACCTCATCAAGAAATTCGGTTGCACATCCGGCAAACCAATCAAGATCCCGATGAACACGAACATGAAAATTGATCTTGATAAAGAGGGAGTATCAATAGTTCAAACTGAATTTCGTGCTATTATTGGTTCTTTATTATACTTAACAACTACTCGTCTTGACATAACTTATGCTGTAGGTGTCTGCGCTCGATTTCAGGCGAATCCGAAGCAGAGTCACATGGACTCAGCAAAGAAGATTCTCCGCTATCTCAGAGGAACACCTGAAATAGGTGTATGGTATCCAGCTGATGATAATATTAAACTAACTGGTTATTCTGATGCTGACTATGCAGGATGTAGAATTGACCGAAAATCAACTTCTGGAACGTGTCAGTTCCTTGGCAGTAAGCTGATCTCATGGTTCTCAAAGAAACAACACTCAGTAGCGACGTCAACTACAGAAGCTGAATACATTGCTGTCGGAAGTTGCTGCGCCCAAATCCTTTGGCTGAGACAGCAGCTACGCGACTATGACGTCATTCAGAATGAAGTGTCGATCTTCTGCGACAGTATCAGTGCAATTGCAATCACTCAGAATCATGTACTTCACACGAGATGCAAGCACGTGGACATCAGACACCACTTCATTCGTGATCATGTCGAAAAGAAGGATAGCAGGATGGAAAAGATCCATACTGACCATCAAAGGGCTGATATATTGACCAAGCCTCTAGCTGAAGCCAGATTCAGAGAACTTTCAGTAGAGCTAGGTTTGCTAGACCCTACTGACTCCAGTCAGTAAGTGGATTCAGGAGAGGAGCATTCAGTAAGGGGGAATGTTCACTCTCAGTACTGAGTAAATTCAGTACGTAGAGACTCAGCAACCATCTACACGAGGTATCAGCTGACTACGATGTTCAGCTGATAGGTTTGCGTATCTCTACGTAGTAGCCAATAGAACAGTTTTGTGCATTTATGACTCAGATTCAGCTTCGTATTCAATGCCTTAGAAAATGTCATTTAATATTAACGGTTTACATTAAATACACGACATTCTGTGTAAAAGCATGTTGAACTCTGCAACACATTAAATGCATGTTGTATCTAGTTACTTCTTTGGCTATATACAACTGTATTTTGACTTAGGCGGCTAATATGATCATTGCCTATTTTATAAAATCTAATCCTGGCCGTCCATCTCAAAAAGCATGTTCAAACTGAATCGTAGATAATTAACTGTTCATCTTCTTTAAGATATATATATACACGTTCAAATGTTTGAAACCGCCATTTCTAATCTGCATATCTTTTCAACCCTAGATTTTCTGAGATATCTCCTACTCCTTTACAAAACTCATCTTTCAAAAGTTCTCAGAAAAATCTTTGGTAAATTTCAATGATCATGCAGTATCGTATACGGTAATTTTCATTGTACTTTATTGGATACTGATCTACTGTGTTTGTAGATTACAGAATATGACAGGAAATATTGTGTATGCTCCTGCTGATATGCAAGAGATCCTCGAGAAGGATCGGGTCTGGTGCGAACCCGTGATGGAATTCGACGCATGTGACCTCGACTACATAGAAGAGATCTTCTACGCCCTTCGTGAAACTGGGCTTGAAGGTTTTCTAACAAGGAAGCCGTCGTTCTTCCTTCCGCGCCAGATAGCTGAGCTCTATCTAAACTCGGAATCAGTAGAGGGAGACATCCGATGCCGCTATCGCTCATTCAGTAGGCGACCCCTCTCGTACTGCTATTGAAGTTAAGTAGATGTCTATCAGAGAAGCACTCCAAAGAAGCTTCAACCTTCCCAACGAAGGATTCACCACAGTGGCTTATGATGGCCATACACGACAGAGCTAAAATCAACTGGACTGAATTCTTCCTCGAAAAATTCATGACGCAATCAGCTAAGCTCGACAAGACAGCCAAGCGTCTGAGCGCCAAAGGAAAGCTGTTGTATGGTCTGAAGCTTTCCGTGATGATCGAAGATTTCTGAAGATCGGACAACATAACCTTTGCTGATAAGCAGTACTTCAACCAGAAGAAGGTCCGATTCCAGAATAGGACAGCGGCAGATCGGATCAAGGCCCGCTGATCCTATGTCCGGGACTCAGAAGACTTCTACACCAACCAAAAAGAGGTCCCCTCCCAAGTCTACTCCTAAAACACCGACCAAGAGGCTGAAGAAAGTCAGTGAGCTCGTGCCGGAGGCAGAGCCTGAGGCAGTGGTTGCTGAGCCTCCTCTGCAGTTGAGGGATGAACCTGAGTCATCCGAGAAGACACCGTCGGTGGAGAAGGCAGTCTCCACTGAGCGTGGTAAAATAGTGGACCAAGGGGTCCAAGCTGAATCTGTGCAAACATTGGACAGTCCCTTGGACGTTCCACCACTCAGCAGCATTCCATCTGCTGAGAAGCAGCCGTCTCTAATTGAGGTAGAAGATTCGGAGATAACTTCAGAATCAGAGTCGATCGGGATTGAGGCCTCAACTCTCAAATCACGAACGTCCCGAGAGATTGCTGAACGAATCCCGAAGATAGTCAGCCACAACGATTTGGTCTTATTAGCAAGCCAGGCTAGGCTCCATAAGCTGATCCGGTTCCAGGAGTGGGACAATCTGAAGCGCCTTATCATTCACCACTCCTGCGAATAGCTCCATGAGGAGGAGCTAATAATAAGGGGGAAGATTGGCTACTCAGAGCCATCCGACCTTAGCACTCTTGAAGATCTGAGGGCTGCGATGCTCACTATGCTGAACGACAGACAACCCGTCTCAGCATCAGCACCCTCAGATGGGTCTGACCCCGATGGTCAGGACCCACCCCGTGATTCAGGCCCTGAGAAGCCTGATGAGGGATCTCAACTGGACAAGGATGCTCCAACATCCACTGCTGAACCGCCGCTCAGCATCCTTGGTCAAGGTCAGTCGGCGGTTGGTACTTCAAAGGCAGGCAGTTGAACCATCTCAGCTCCTACTTGAGTCTACCTTTGAAGTAGCACCCAGCTCGAGAAGCCGACGCTCGAAGTCAGTGGCCAGGGCACTGAGGAACCAAGGTACTCAGAAACTGACTACTCGCTCACACCGTCTACAAGACGTGGAGGCAAACCACTAAGGCTCAAAGTGCTGAACTCAAGGGACTCACAACAGCTATTCAGACATCTCCAGTCCCTGATTTCTCCAACATTCTGAACAACGCACTTACCGCAAAAAGAGCCGACTTCGATGAACAACTGAAGATGATTCAGGCTAGCCAAGCTCAACTGCTTGAAGACTATAAGGCCGCTCAAAAAGCTCATACTGAATCTGTCACCTCCATCTCTCAAGCCTCAGATCTCAGGCTCCAAATAATTCAGAAGGCGATCGAAGAGAGAGTGGAAAACCAGTTGAAAGAATTCCAGACAATAGCAGATGCCTCCCACAAGAAATACAGTGATCAACTTAATGAGGAGAGGAACGAGCTGCATGAGAAGCTGACTAAGCTGCAATATGCCTTAGATGATCTGGCATCAGCTTACAAGAATCTGGACAAGAAGGTATCAGTTCCCCCCACCCCCCAGCAAATTTGCTGATGCCAAAAAGGGGGAAGGAAAAGAAGGAGAAAGAAAAGAAGGAGAAAGAAAAGAAGGAAAAGGTAAAGGTAAAGAACCGGTACTGAAGATACCAAAAAGAGTAAGGTCAGTGGCAGGGGCAACTCAGACTCATACAACTGTTCCCACTGGACCCTCTACTCAGACTGGCGAGGCCCAGGGTGTCTCAACAGCAAGTGATGTAGTGTCTGCTGAGACCGGCCAAGCGGCTCAGGACCCAAGGAAGTAGCTACTCAGGCAACCCAAACACCCTCTGACATAATCAAAGAGGTTGCTGAGTACGCTGACGAGGAGTCAGAAGAGGAAGAGGTTCCTCTACCTCCTCCAGTTTCCAGGAAAGGCAAGAAGGTTCTGACGCTTCCAACCCCTCCTTCTAAGAAGAAAGGACCCAAGAGGTATGTTACTCCGAAGGAGGAAGCTCAGATCGCTGCTGACGAGAAGTTAGCAAGGGAAATCGCTGAAGCTGAAGCTGCTAATAAGCCTAAGAAAAAGCCAGCAAAAGGCAAGATGAAGCTGCTAATAAGCCTAAGAAAAACCAGCAAAAGGCAAGACAAAGGCTCCAGCAGGAGGAAAGAAAACTGGACCCAGACTGCCTCCCAGAACTCTAAAGCTGAGTGATGAGGCAGACAAGAAAAAGGAGAAGGAGCAGCAGCAGCAGACTACTGGATAACAGGGTACTTCGAAGGAAAAATCAACCACACCTGCTGATTCAGAAGAAGAGCCTCACAAACCCTCCTATGTCCCTTCTAAGGAACAATATCTGAAAATGCAAGAAATATGGGCTCAGATGGAGAGGTACTTGCATAGAGGAGAAGAAGCAAGACAGATAGAAGCAGCTCGAGAAAGGCTCAGATTAGCAGACCTTGAAGCTCTAAGGCTGAAAGCTGAACAGGAAGCGAGTCATAGGATTCCTGAGAAAGCTGACATTCCATACCGATAAAGAAGGTTCAGGAAGCCTACTGATCTCAAAATTCACAGATGGCCGAGAATTGATGAATGGATGCCTTGGGAAGTAACTCAAAGGTGGGAGACATTGAAGGCTGAATTCATTAAAAGGAATTATTTCTGGAGGTACTGGGTTGATAAGCACAAGTTTGTAGCCTTTACTGAATGGCTCATGAGGGCTGACATAGAAATGTTTGCCAGAGTTCAGAAGGCTATAAAAGACAAGGTAGACGCCAGAGTACCAGGTCCAAGAATCATGCCGCCCCACTAAAACTAGACGGCTCCGTTCACTATGGAGTCATTGAGAAGGAAGTCAAGGATACTGCTGAAGCCAAGTTCCTAGATGAAGAAGATCCAGCTGACTTCGCTAAGATATTGAAGCTGAGGAAGGTCACCTACCGGATGTATGGAATGCCTCTTCCTGAATCCCAATCAAAGGACTTCAAAGACAGGATTAAGCGGTTCAGATGACTACTAGCTTCTGTGTTTCTTTGTTTCTTCTTTCTGTTCTTCTTAGTATAGCAGATGATGTAACTGTACTAAATTTTTCAAATCTATAAAACATCTCTGTTATTGGCCCTGACAATTCCTTATTGTCTAAATGGCCTTATTTGCTTTTATGCTAAACACTCAGAATCACTGAAGTGATTACTGACTTACACACTCACTGTTCTTTTATGTTGTCAGTTTTTGCTTAGCTAGATTATGATAGATTGCATAGTTGGGGGAATATGCTGTTAGAAAGGGGGAAATTGCTGATTAGTTTATGTATAGGTTTTGATATTTCTTCTCTGATTCCCTCAGTAGTCTAGGACTTGAAGAACAACTCCACTGATCCTACTTGTAATATTTGTAAGGAGCTCTGTTTCTGATAAGTCATAGTGTTAGGTTTTGGCATCGTCAAATAGCGGGAAAATGTTGGGAGATGATTCAGTCTTCTCACAATCAGTTGAGACATAACTCAGTAGCCCTGTGCTCTAAATATTTACTGAAGATTTGAAGATCCCAAAACCCTATCTTGACTGATGAACCATTCAGTTGTAACCTGTTCTGTTCTGTCTCTGAGGTTTCAGACTCAGTAGACACTCTGCATCTGGTCCAGGCGCTCAGTAGATTACCTGCCTCGACTGCAGTAGAAGACTCGATATCTTGGACTCGGCGGGAGCAAAGTATGCGAAAGGAGTCAATGGAAGTGAAATCAGCAGGAGTAGTTCACTGAACTCAGAGCTGATCTTCAGTAGAACCGACTCAGCAGGAGCATGCTACTAAATAAGAGATCAGACTCAGCAACGGCTGGACAGTCTTCTGACTGTCAGGATTCTCTAACAGTCAAATCAGCAGAGTCAATACGAGAAAGAGAGAAGTAAGTTTCAGATCTTCTTGAAGTCTGTTCTGTCTCACCTACTTTCCTGAACCTCGACCAATGACAAGCAGCCACATGTCCTATATCTGTTAAAGCTACAAGTCAACAACTTTCCAGAAATGGAGGGAAAGGACACTACAACCATACTTTGAAAGAGCCGTTAGCTACCCAAAAGAGAGAGACAAAGGATCGTTGTCTCCAACGGATCTATCCTAATCTCTACTCTATAAATAAAGGGATAAAATCAAATTGAAGCTCACGACGAAACCTAGAAATCGAAGAACACAGAGCATTCAAAGAGCAACTCATAAACGCCTTAAGTCTTTCGTAAGAAGTTCGAAGAAACAATTTCCAGCGAAAGACTACATATCTTCTCATAGGGAACCAAGCTGAATCAGAATTATACAGCCTCTAGTATCCAAGCGACTGAACACGAACCCAAAGTTTATACTTAGCCGTTCGTCGCTCTAGAAGCCACATTCTCGTTCCCTATCCCTCTAACCTAAGCTCAGCTGTTCATATCTATAGCTTAGACGAATGAGTTCATAGTCGAACTGAACCTTATTGTAAAGGACTCCTTCACTGTTGGAGAGTTTTTCAAACACTTAGTTTGATACCCTGTAAACTGAGACTTGCTCAGTATAAATCTCAAGACCAGTGTTTGTCCAGTGTAGAAAACCGACTGAGACTATCTCAGTATAATATATAGCTTCCTGATCTTTCGGGACAGTAGACGTAGGATTGTTGGATCCGAACCACTTTAAAAATCATCTGTGTTCTGTGTTCATTATTTACTATTGCATTGATTTACTGTGCATACTGAAAATATATTTAAAATCGTTCAACTGAGTTTCAGCAAGCTTAATCGACTGCACTAATATACTCAAACTGTTTTGATAAAACATTTTCCTAACTCAACTGAATTTGGGCCTACACATTTCCGCACTACTGAACTTTATCTGAACGGTACTGAATTTTGACTCTAGTCAGCTAGCAGGCCTCAGTAAAGTCAGTCACCCTACCACCCGATTCAGAACAACTTATCTGGTCTGCTAAACTCGTTCAGTACGACATTCTCCTGTAAAGGACTGTTCGCGTTTTAAGTTGAGAAATCAGTTTTCAGATGTATACACCCCCCCTCTACACCTGAACGTTACTCTCGGGACCAACAACGATCGCCATAAATATCTGCAAGAAACTCGTTAGCACTTGAAAATAGAGTAAATTAGTTCAAGGATTGTAGATAGTTGAGAATATTTACCGTAAACACAGAGTTTTAGTGGGAAAGAGTAAGCAGTTGAGAGAATAATGCAACAAAGACTGAATACTCGGAAAGCTCTAATGTGCAAAAATGGCGTAAAAGATATGATTAGAGAGAAAAGGGGAGATTTTATAAGTTTTGAATATCAAGAGTTTTCAATCGAACGGCTGGTATAAAATCTCGCTTTTTAATGACGGTTGTGATCTGAGGTTATAAAGGAATGATTACCTTAGCCGCCTCTAACCTAGACCCACATAAGATATGCGCAGATAAAGTAAGGTGAGAAGACATGCATTAAATGCATTGCAGACAGCATTAAAGGCTAAGCTTTTTAAATGAGAACGGTTTCTACTGACTTAAACCTTAAACAATTTATGGCGGGAAATAAACGCACATCATGCTTCTGAATGCAAACGACTGATTTAATAAATGTGAGCATGCTTCAAAGAATATTAAATATTCTAACTACGCAAACCTCTTCAGCTGAACTTTTACGATCAGCTGGTTACCGTAATGACTCAGGAGGATCTTTGTGGTACTGATGACCATGTTCCCCCTTACTGTGTACTGTATGATTCACCCAACTAAATCAAAGTATTGAGTCTGACTTCTGACTTGTCGTACTGACTTCTTTTATTGACTCGAGTCAGTAGGATCCAGTAGACCTAGCTCAATTGATAATTCTCTGAATCTGTTCTCAGCTAGTGGTTTGGTCAGTATGTCTACCCTTTGCGTGTCAGTATGGATCTTCTTCATCCTGATATCCTTCTTTTTGACATGGTCTCTGATGAAGTGGTGTCGAATGTCCACGTGCTTGCATCTCGTATGAAGAACTGGGTTCTGAGTTATAGCAATCGCACTGGTGGAGTCGCAGTAGATAGGCACTTCATCTTGAGTAATTCCATAATCTCTCAGTTGTTGTCGAAGCTAAAGGATCTGGTCACAGCAACTTCCAACAGCCATATACTCAGCTTCAGTAGTGGACGTCGCCATTGAATGCTGTTTCTTTGAAAACCATGATATCAGCTTGCTGCCTAGGAACTGACATGTTCCGAAAGTTGACTTTCGATCTATCCTGCATCCTGCATAATCAGCATCAGAATAACCCGTTAGTATCAGATTATCATCAGCAGGATACCATAACCCTGCGTCAGGTGTTCCCTTTGTTGAGTCCAAATGACTTCGCTTAGGATTCGCCTGAAGTCTTGCGCATACACCTACAGCATAAGTTATGTCAGGTCTGCTCACTGTTAAATATAGTAAAGAACCAATAATAGCTCTATAATCAATAGAGTTAACAGAAGCTCCCTCTTTGTCTAGATCAATTTTAAAATTTGTGTTCATGGGGATCTTGATGGGCTTGCTTGAGTCGCAGCCGAATCTTCTCAGGAGGTCTCGAGTGTATTTGGCTTGGTTGATGAATATTCCTTCAGGTGACTGCTTCACTTGAAATCCAAGGAAGTAGTTCATCTCCCCCATCATGGACATCTCGAACTTCTCCTTCATCATTTTCTGGAATTGTTGACATATAGTCACGTTCCTGCAACCGAAAATGATGTCATCCACGTAGATCTGCACCAGTAGAATGTCATTGCCTGACTTGATGTTGAACAAGGTGCGATCCACTGTCCCCTTCTGAAAACCTTTCTGAAGCAGAAAGTCTGATAGGGTATCGTACTAAGCCCTGGGTGCTTGTTTTAACCCATATAGAACTTTCCGAAGTCTGTACACCTGATGTCCCTACTGAAAGCGGGCGGTTGTTCCACGTAGACTTCTTCCTTCAGTACGCCGTTCAGAAAACCTGACTTTACATCCATTTGATATACTTTAAATCTTTGATGTGTTGCATAGGCTAGGAACAGACGAATAGCTTCCAATCTGGTGACTGGGGCAAATGTTTAATCAAAGTCTATTCCTTCTGCTTGACAGTATCCCTTGGCAACAAGTCGAGCCTTATTTCTGACTATGACGTTGTTTTCATCTCGCTTGTTTTTGAAGACCCACTTAGTACCGATCACGTGCTGATGTCTAGGTCTATCAACAAGCTCCCAAACTTCGTTATGGACAGACTGGTTCAGGTCCTCTTGCATGGCAATGATCCAGTCAGCATCGTTGAGAGAATCCTCTATCATCTGAGGTTCTTCAGTAGACAAGAAACAGGAGTAGAGAGAACTTTCTCCTTGGCTTAGTCTGGATCTTGTCCTTACTGATGCTGATGGATCTCCTATGATAAGATCAGAAGAGTGAGCGTCAAGCCACGAACGTCTAAGTTTGGCTTCTTCTTCTGAAATTACTTCTATACAGTCAACAGGAGTGTTAGGCATTTCAGTAGTGCTATTCTGTGACTGAAGCAATTCAGTAAGAAGGTTAGGATCTACTGAGTTTCCAGGTTCAGGGGCATTTAGCTCAGGAACATTAGTCGTTTCCTTTGAGTTTATATTCTCAGTAGAGGTCTCAGTTACCACTGGGGCTTCCTCATCGACCGTTGTTACCTGTTGTTGATTGTATTCGGTAGAATCAACCAGGTCAGCTACAGTGCCTGCGGGATGGATCTGGATTTTCTCATCGTCTGACTCATCATCCCAACAATGCTGGATCTTTTCGGCTTTGTCATTTAGTGTGAGACCCTGTAGCTTGCTGCTGACATCTTCAGGATTTTTCTTCTTTGGTTTCCTATTCTCAGTAACAAACTCATCAAAGACAACATGAGGGCTTTCCTCCACGCAAAGAGTCCGATAGTTAAAGACTTTGAAGGCTTTACTGACTCGAGAGTATCCTAAGAATACTCCTTGATCAGATTTGCTATCAAAGACCTTCAACTGATCTTTCCCATTATTGTGGATAAAGCAAGGACAGCCAAAAATATGGAAATGAGAAATAGAAGGAATTCTCCCTTTCCATAGTTCGTAAGGCGTCTTCATGTGCTGCTGTGTAAGTAGTGAGCGATTCTGACTGTAACAGGCGGTGTCAGTAGCGTCAGCCCAGAACTTTGAGGGTAGTCCAGATTCTGCTAGGAGCGTTCTTCCTGCTTCTTTAAGTGTTATGTTCTTTCGTTCAGCAAGTCCGTTATGCTGAGGGGTGCGAGCTGCTGAAGTCTCGTGCTTGATTCCCTCTTTATCGCAGTACTCTTTAACTACTGAGTTGAGAAATTTTGTTCCTCTGTCTGAGCGGATTCTCTATATCTTGATGTCTTTTTCCACACTGAGTTTCTTCAGCAGTCTTGGCAACTCAGTCTTGACATCAGATTTGTTGGCTATGAAGATGACCCACGTATATCTAGAATAATCGTCAAAAACGACGAGGGCATAATTCTTGCCTATTATAGTCACTAGGGAAACTGGCCCAAACAAGTCCATGTGTAGCAGTTGAAGGATTCCATCAGTGGAAGGTGACGGAATTGGTGGATTGTTTTTCTTTGTCTGCTTTCCCTTCAAGCACGCTTCACAATTTCTGTCTTTGATAAAAGCTTCATTGGGCAGTCCTCTGACTTTCGAGTTGTTGGATAGCTTGTTCATTGTCTTGAAATTCAGGTGACTGAGTCTCTTGTGCCACAGCCATCCTATTTTATCACTGGATTTCGTCTGAGCAAGTAAGCAAGCCTCAGGTTCCGCGGTATTCCAATTTGCAACGTAGATATTCTTTCTTCGCGAACCTGATAACACTGTTTTTCCTGTAGATTTGTCAACAATATCACAGAAACCAGCGTCAAAGATAACTCTATTCCGATTATCACAAAATTGACTGACAGAAAGGAGATTATGTTGAAGTCCTTCAACATATGTTACTCTTGGAACTGAAGCAGTCCCAATGTTCAGTGTTCCGTATCCCCTTGTATAGCCTTTAGAGTTGTCACCAAACTCAATTCTAGGACCATCTTCTTGTACATAATTGGTCAGCAGGCTCTTTTGATATGTTATGTGTCTCGAGCAGCCGCTGTCCACGATCTAAGGGTCCTTATGCACCTGCAAAACAGAAACAATTTTAGGTACCCTTTGGTTCAGTTTGGGCCCTTAAGCGTTAGTTGGTGATTTTGCGACCCAGATCTGTCTCGGGACCTTAGGAGTCTGAGACTTCTTTTTCTGAACCTTGTCAATATTCTTCTCCACTGGACTGGGAGATACTGACTTTCTGGCAATTTTGGGTTCAGGAGCTTTCTTCTTCTGAGGCTTTGTGCTCCTCCTGACCTTGGGCTCATAATAATATGAACCATACTGTACTGGATGCTCGTACAGTGGCTCGTTGTACTGCTCTGCCCACCTGACCTTCTTGGTTCCCCCTGAATTTGATCGTGGTGTCCTGGGGCTAGAACCTTTGGTCAGTTGCTTCTTGTTGCTCGGCTGAGGTGCAATCATCTTCTGTTTGTTCTTCGCCTGAGTTGTTGGTTCAGAAACCTGAATTTTCCCTCTGACGAACCTATCAGTCAGCATTTCTGAGCCTTTAGAAGTGGAAATGGAAGCTTCATGAGTGTAGCCAAGTCATTCTTTCATTGCTAGTGGCCTTTGAGCTCTAAGCATGCTTTCCAACTTCTCTTTAGCTCCCAGGTACTGTTCAGTCATCAGTCCTCGCCAGACCTCATCACTTTTCCGAAGTGATTCATAATCTTTTTCAACTTCTGCGAGTTTCTGACTGAGTCGGGCTATTTCAGTATCTTTCTTAGAATTGTCCTTGGTCAGAACTGATAACTGAGTTTCTTGAAGCTGAGACTTAGTCATAAGATATTCAATCTCTTCCTTGAGTCTCGCAACAATATTCTCTGAATTAGTAGAGACCTGACAATCAGAAGAAAGTCTCTGATTCTCAGCCTTTACCTGTTCCAATTCCTGAATAATTCTGATGAACTCTCTGTTTAGCTGAATCTGCTCCTCTAGTAGATCATCATATGCTTGAACCACGTCTAGAGGTTCATCTGTGACCGAGCATGTGTCGTGTGTGCTTTGTCAAGAAGAGGTTATATTAAGTTTCGAGTTTACCTCAGCCTCTTCTCCGGCCATCAGATAATATTCAGCTGTTGATTCAGGATCTGTTTCTCTGACTTCAACGGCGACAAATGCAGCTTCGTCTTCAGAAGAATACATGAATGTATCTTCCTCGATTGAGTCATCGGATATCTCTCCGGCGATATAGGCCTGCCTCCTTCGGGCTAATTTCTGCGTCTGGCCTGCCATTCTGCTCGTTGAGCAGCTGAGAGTTCGGGACAATCGTACTGATAATGTCCCTCCTTCTTGCAGTTGCAGCACACAGAGGTTCTGCCGCCTTTTCCAGCTGAGCCGTTGGATTGACTAGCAGCAGGTTCTGCGTTCCTGCAATTAGTAGAAGTTTTAGATTCTTCCCTTTTTCGATAATCCTTTTTACCTGAGGGAGAATCTCTGTGGTATTTCTTCAGCTTTGACTCTTTCTCTCTTTGATATTTGAGAGCCATGAGCGCAAGGCGATCGGTGAGAGTCTCGGAAGACTTAGCATCCGACACGCCTCTTGTCTTCTTTGGAAGAAATGGGGTTGGCTCCAGTTTCGCTGACTGTTGCTTTGTAAGCATGATCTATCTGGGTGTCAGCTGGAGCACTGGAACATCGTTGGGGTAGGCTGTGCTCGAATTCCTCCGTCTTTAATTCTGAAAATATAACATCAGGAGTTAGAGCATTAAGATCTGAGCGACGTAAATAAGTAGCAAAAGGAAGCCACTTCAGTCGAGGCAACGCTCTCAAGATCTTGGTGTTCATCTCTTTGTTGGTGAACGTCCTCCCCAGCCCGTTGATCACATTGATCTGGTTTGTAAATCTGACGCTAAGCTCGTTAATGTTCTCGTTGGGCTCCATGGCAAAGTGTCGAATAGCTCGAGCTTGTTTTCTTTAATCTGTGGGGTTCCTTGGCTCAGTACAGCCAGGGCATCCCAAAGTTCCTTTGCCAGCTTACAATCGTGCACTCTCCCGAGATGTGAATCTCTGAGCGTAGTTAGGATTGCATCCCGCGCAACTCGGTCGAGGTTGTGCAGCTTTTTCTCTTTAGTCGTGAAGGCTGATTTGTCTTTAGCAACCTTAGCACCAGTCTGTGCTCCTACCCCTCCCACAGCGGCATATTGAACGCTGTCGATCATGGGAATGATAGGTCCTGTCTCTAGGACATCAGTCATGCTGTCGTGAAGCGATGTAAGGTGCGCCTCCATTCTCACGCGCCATACCGTATAGTTCTCCATAGAGAACATCGGCACCATCCGTATACCTGACATATCAGACATTATGGGTGAGAGTATAAGGATGTATGAAGAGATGCTTATGCAGTGAAAAATGTTTTCAGGATATGTTCGAGTGGACCAGAGTTTCAGAACCGATGTTCAGAAGAGCACCGAGGCTCTGATACCAATTGTTGGTCCGGAGACGAGTGTCAGGTGTAGGGGGGTGAATAAACCTGAGTAAAAGTTCTTTTTCTCAAACGCGAAGGATAGTTGAGCAGTAGGTTGCAACTGATGAACAGTGCCAAATAGTAACCTTCTGATAGCGGGTCAGAGTGACCCAACTACTGAGTTTCTCCTACTGACTTCTGTCAGTATTTGATTCTCAGTCGGAGAGTTAGTGCGGATAAGTGTTTAGGGCCCGGTGGACTTCGTCTCGTTTTGAAAACGTGTTTTTCACAAACCAAATAATTTTGGCTAGTGCACTTTCAAATACGTTTTATGCAAAGTATGAGTTTGTAAGAAAGTTTGAATGCGATGCAATAAAATAGTAAATGACACAAGAAATTTTTAACGTGGTTCGGATACGTAAGATCCTACGTCCACGGTCCTGCTGAACAGGAGGTCTTGTTGATTAATCTGAGCAAGGCTCAGCAAGGTATCTGTGCACTGGACAGACCCTTCTAAGTTATAGTCCTTAGCGACTTTACAATCCAAACCGAGGTTTGAAGGGGAGGGGATGTTCTCCAACTATGAAGGAGTTCTTCCAATAAGAACAGTCACGAAATGTGAACTCCTTCGAAGGTTCTAAGCTATGGATATAACAATGGAGCTTAGATAGAGAAGAGGGATCTAAAGAAAGAAACTCTAGAGAGAAGAACTAGAAATATTCTAATGAGCAAGTTCTTCGCTGGATCTTCGTGAAAGCGCTAGAGTGTTTTGAAAGCTTGAGCGTATAATCCCTTTGATATCCCGTGCGTGAATCTCGGAAAGGCTTCTCTATTTATAGTTGTGACCCAGACATTTGTCCATTGGAGGGGACGATGCCACATATCACAAACGTCCAAGGAAAACGGCCATATGTTCGAAATGTTGTCGCAGAGTAGTTGGTCACTGTGCATGAGAGGTGCTTTAGTTGGTCAGAGCAGGTAGAGCTTAGACCGCTTCTCATTGGTCAAAGTTTGTGGTAGGTGAGACTTGTCAGACATCAGTCTTCATCTGAGTTGACTCTCACTCATCCTCGTATGATCTTCTGCTGACTTTCGAATGATGTTAAAACTCGGGTCGTTTCCTGTCGGATACAGTAGATCTGATTTGATCTCTGTCTTCTTCATCTGAGTCTGCTGATAAAGGACCTTCTACAGAGCGAAGTCAGCTGATGACTCTGAAGGTACTGAGCTTGATTTTGTGTTCTTCTACTGATGTGGGTCAGCTGATGAGAAGTCTTCTACAGATCTGAGTCAGCTGATGACCTGAGAACACAAGCTCTTACATTGATGACGTGGGGTTCTGGAAAGTAATTTCCTACTGAAGTTCAGACCAACACTTACCCCTTACAAGACTTAGACAAAAACGATAATGAAAATACAAACAGTCTAGCCTATTACATCATCTAGTCTTATCGACACTACACTAAGGGTACAAGAAGGGTTCTGGGATCTTCAATTCCATAGTATAAAATCACTATGATTTCCCCCATTACCGATAAACCGATAAGTCCTATTACAAGAACTACTGACAAAATAATACTAAGTACCCTCTAAGTGGTTATTAAGATCAACCACTGACTCATAACCCAACAGTAACCCAGACTCCACGACTATTTTAAGAGTTGACAGAGCAGATGACGCCTCACCTCCTATTTTCTCTAAGCTATATATATGTTTTGATGCTTGTAAAAGGGGAGCATTAGTTGGTTGTAGGCGGCTTATAGGTTTAGATGGTTGTTTTTTAAAAGGTTACTATGGAGGGACCCTCCTTACAGCGGTAACTTAGGATGGCAATCAAGCATTTTATATGATTGCATATGCATTGGTGGAGCAGGAGACGAAGGACACTTGGACTTTTTTCCTTACAAAATTGTTTGAAGACATTGGACATCCAAATATTGAAGGATGGGAATTCATATCAGATATGCACAAGGCTTGTAATTTATAATCATTTTTTCATTTGGAACCACTTAGTTAATTCTTTAAGGAAATTCTTACGCATTCTTTTTATTTTTAAAATTTGCAGATGGTCTTCTTCCGGCCATGCAAGAGTTATACCCTGAAGTCAATCACAAATTTTGTGTAAAGCATCTGGAGGCTAACCTGTGGAAGCAATGGAGAATCACAAAATTGAGAATACAACTATGGAGGTGTGCAAAGTCGAAAACCATGGTCGAGTTTGAGAGAAACTATAATCAACTGAGAAGCATAAATGCAAATGCTTGGACATATTTGAATAGATTTCCACCGGAAACTTGGTGTAGATCAGCCTTTAAGAATTCCTCCAAGAATTGGGCACTAGTTAATAACATCTCAGAGCAGTTTAATACTAGCATTGTCAAGTTCATAGGGAAGCCTATTCTCACCATGTTGGAGGATATAAGTACATACTTGATGACGAAAATGAACAAGAGCAAGAAGCAGATGTCAAGATACAATGGTCCTCTAACCCCCTACAACACAAGCAAAGTTTGAAATGTCTAAGAAAGATAGCAACAATTGGACTGCATTTTGGGCCTCAGACCATGATGGCCTTAAGTTTCACGTAATACACCTTATACAGAAGTCGTAGGAGTTTGTAGTGGACATAAGAGACTTCACATGTTCTTGTGGAGAATGGGACTTGTGTGGAGTTCCATGTCAATATGTTGTGGCCTGTTTTAGATACAATAATATGCTTCTAGAGGACTTTGTGAGCTCTCACTATTCAAAAGAAACTTGGAAAAATATTTACCGGCCTTTCAATCAGCCTTTAAGAGGCCTTGATCAGTGGGAGAAGACACCGTAGGAGCCCATTGTGCATCCACAATACGCTAGAGGTGGTGGGAGACCTAATAAGTGAAGGAATATGAAAGGAAGAAATCGATACCTCCTCCTTAGTATGTTGTCGTAGCTCTGATTGTTGCTCCCGTGTCAGATCTTCTGATTTGTGTCCCGGCCTTTTTCTTCCTCTGGGTGGTCAGAGAAGTGAAGAAAATAAAAATATGTCTCTCTCAAAACTCGCGTGCGTGAGTTATGATTTTTCTGTATTCTGTTTCTGAACAGAATACTAATATATATAGGCTTCAAAAGCCAATATAATATTAATATATTTGTAGCCCATTAATTTAATTATATTCCAATGGACTTCCACATAATTAGCCCATAATATAATTAATTAATTTACTGGGCTACTAATATTTATCAATTAATTGGCCCAGCCAATTAATTCCAGATAAATAACATTATTAAATAATGTGAAAAAACATTAATCCATTAATAATGATTTCGAGAGACAATAAATTACTAGGCAACTAATTGGGCCGGATCGGGGATCCAATACAAGAAATAAAGCGGGGCCTCCAATTAATTAATTATCCATGCTCGGCCCGGAGCAAAATTAATTAATTAACACGCATTCATTCCACTAGAGAATCCGTGGCCGACTTACCCCTTTATCCCAATTTGAGCAAGGGCTTGTATTTTAGACTTAATCAATCTCCGTATTTAAGATAGAAATATCCGTTAATTAATTAAGCTCACTGACAGCTTAAATTAATTAACATCTTATATTCTTGAGTAGTACCACTCGACCTTATTAACACACCTGAACTTAATCAACCGGCCGGGTTTAGTGTGCTAATCCTTTCGAGTTCCTCAGGGGATATTATCAACCCATTTTACTAGGATACGGATGCAAGATACAGACAACCAGCCTGAGCCACAAATAACTACTAATACCCAAGATACGTAGATCCCGCCGCTCATTTGACGTTCACCATAGTAGGTCAAAGTGATGGATAGCCAAATGCACTCAGCTGAAGTCTTACCAAGCTTAAGATCAGCTAAGTCACCGAGATCTTGGTTCTCCACTAAGGTCAGTTAGGAGAACACATCTCACTGTGATCCTTCAATACACCACCTTAAGTGTACCAGTAAAGACAAGCAGCTAAGACAAGCCACTTCTTATCTAAACTGCAGCTTAAACCGACAACTTCATCCTTAAGTTGTCTCAGCTGTGTTAATTATTTATATCTTGTCAGTTCAACCAATTTGTGTTGTCTTCTGTGATACCCGACACACCACACAAATCTAACTTTTATACAAGATGAAGGATAACATGTGCAAATATACATATTTATCAGATAGGAGAATAAAACAGTGGTAAGGACAAAAACACATTGTATACAAGCATAAAAGTGCTTCCAGTATACAAAATCCCAGCAATTCTCCCACTTATACTAAAGTAAACTTTTAGTATACAATGTGTCTATATCTCAGCTATCTAGGTACAAACTAGTACCCAGCTATATCTTAGCTATCTATCATATCTATCACGACATCTTCTCCCACTTATACAAAAGTTTCTGTAGTCCTAAGTGGGGCATCTCTACCATCCCAAAGCCACGAACATGCTTCTCGTAAGCCGGGAGTGGTAAGCTCTTCGTGAAAGGATTAGCTAGGTTGACTTCAGTTCCAATTTTGTCAATCACCAGGTCACCTCGATTTACGAATACTCATATAATATGGTACTTCCTGTCTATGTGTTTAGACGCCCTGTGAGATCTAGGTTCCTTAGAATTTGTCACTGCACCCGCATTATCACAATAAATCGTGATCGCCTTAGGCAAATTCTGAACAGTATAAAGATCTTGGAGGAAATTCTTGAGCCAAACTGCCTCTTTCGAAGTTTCTGAAGCAGCAACATACTCTGCTTCCATGGTTGAGTCCACAATGCATTTCTGCTTTGCACTCCTCCATGAAACGGCTCCACCTCCCAAGGTAAACACATAACCCGAGGTAGACTTCTTCTCGTCTGACTGGTCAGCCTGGAAATCCGATTCTGTATAACCCAAAGACACTAGACTGTCTGACTGGTAAACAAGCCTATAATCTCTAGTCCGTTTAAGGTACTTGAGAATATACTTGACCGCAGTCTAGTATTCCTTTCCAGGGTTAGACTGATATCTTGAGACCATGCCTACGGCATATGAGATATCTGCTCTTGTACAAAGCATCGCATACATGAGGCTACCGGCAGTGGAAGCATATGGTACTTGCCTCATATTTTCTATCTCTTCAGGCGTTTTCAGGGCACTGATTCTTGGATAGAAAAATGCCATGTCTGAAAGGTACTAAACCTCTCTTGGCTTTTGCATGCTAAAACGAGCAATAACAGTGTCAATGTAGGACACTTGTGACAAGCTTAACATCCTTTTTCTGGCGATCTCGAATAACCTTGATCCCAAGGATGTAAGCAGCTTCACCTAAGTCCTTCATTTGAAACTGCTCGGATAACCACGTCTTTACGTCTGATAACACTTCAACATTATTGCTAATGCGAAGGATGTCATCTACGTAAAATGCAAGAAACACCACTGATCCGTTAACACAAATACGTTACACACACCTCGTTAGGACAGGATACAAATCCATAGATTTGACTACTTCGTGGAAAACGTTGGTGCCATAACCGGAAATCTTGCTTAAGTCCATGAATAGACTTCTTAAGCTTCCAAAGTAGATGCTCTTCGCCCTCCTTCACATAACCATCTGGCTGTTTCATGTAGATGTCCCTACTTTTTTCAAGGTGACCGTTTAGGAATGCGGTTTTGACATACATTTGCCAGATATCTAGGTTCATGTGAGCTGATATGGCAAGGAGAATCAGAATGGACTTGATCATTGCTACAGGCGAGAAGGTGTCTTCATAATCGATACCTTCTTTCTGGGTAAAACCCTTCGCCACTAGCCTGGCCTTAAACGCCATGATCTCTTCATTCGGTGTTCTCTCTTTCTCTTGTAAACTCACTTACTACCAATAGCATTGCAGCCCTCAGGTAGTTCAGTGATCTCGTATACATCCATATCAGTTATGGACTCAAATTTCGAGTCCATGGTGCATCTACATCTCCCACTGCTTCGTTGTAAGTCCAGGGATCCACGGTATCTTGTTCATCTGCCGGGAGATAATCAAACGTCTCCCCAGTGAACATACCGATCAGGTGTAAATATCACCCTCCCACTACGTCGAACAGTGTTAGGAGCTGTGTTAACAGATTGTGCAGTTACTCGTGGAGTACTATCTTGCACTACTGGCTGTTCAAGTGGAACTCGACCACCTTGTAATTCTTCAAGGATGATGTCGACTCGAGATTTATAGTTACTAGTGTATCCTCTTCTAAGAACCGAGCGTTAGGGCTAACAACGATCTTCTGTTCTTTAGGATCATAAAAGTATCCACTCTTCATTTTCTTCGGATGCCCTATGAACAACATCACTTCTGAACGTGATTCCAATTTGTCGGCCTGCCTATTCAGCACATAAGCAGGATAACCCCAAATCCTTAAGTGGTGCATACTGGGTTTGTGCCCGCTCCACAACTCGAAAGGGATCTTTTGTACCGACTTGGAAGACACACGATTCAGCGAGTATGTTGCAGTCTCTAGGGCATATCCCCAAAAGAAAACTAGCAAAGTTGCATAACTCATCATCGACCGAACCATCTCTAAGAGACTTCGGTTCCTTCTCTCTGACACACCATTCTGCTGAGGCGTGCCCGGTGCTGTCAGCTGGGATGTAATCCCACATTCTGTCAAGTAGTCCTTGAACTCGTTTGATAGGTATTTCCCACCACGATTAGATCGCAGTATTTTGATTTCTTTACCTAACTTCCTCTCCTCTTCTGCCTTGAATTCCTTAAAGGTTTCAAAGCAATCCGACTTGTGGTGAAGAAGGTAAACATATCCATACCTCGAGTAATCGTCAGTAAATGTGACGAAGTACTCATACCCTCCACGAGCTTGTGTAGACATAGACCCACACAAGTCAGAATGTATCAAACTTAATACTTCTGTGGCTCTATAACCCTTTGCCTTGAAAGGCCTAGTCATCATCTTTCCTTCCAAACAGGTTTCGCAAGTTGGAAATGGTTCAATCTTGGAGAGACTCCACTGATCCATATTCCACCAACCTCTGAGTCCTGTTAAGATTGATGTGACCTAGTATTAAGTGCCACAGATAAGTTGGTTTACCTTAGAAGACTCTTTCCTCTTCTTAGGATTTGATGATGAGGAAGCAATATTAACGTAATTACGCGGTTTACAAGTAATAGTATATAAAGATCCGTTTAATGGTCCACCACGAGATAAAATCATCGTCTTTCATGATAGAAACTTCACTATCAAAACTTGATTTATAACCATCCATGGTGCGAGTTTTGAAACATAAATAATGTTTCGCCTAAACTCGGGCACATATTAAACATCTTTAAGTACTAAAACGGAACTATCAAAAGATAGATGTAAATCTCCAATGACAATTGCGGGAACTTTCGATCCATTGCCCATTGAGACTACCACCTCGCCATTGCTCAATTGCCTTTTCGCAAGAAACCTTGCAAGGTGTAACAAACATGATCGGTTGCCCCGAATCCACTACCCATTCGTGGGTAGAAGAGGAAACCGAGCAGGTTTCGATTACAAGAGCGACTCGCGTCTCTTTTACGTTTTTGCCTTGACATCCGGATAATAACTCTTCCAGTGTCCTTTCTTACCATAATTGAATAACCTTCCTTTCTTCTTTGGCATTCGCATGCCGCCGATAAGGACCGTCTTCTTACTCCCACTGCTCTTCTTGAATTGTCCACCCTTTCTGCTCTTTTTCTGGTTTCCGCCTTTCGGAGGATTCCTTGAACTACTAGGGATATTCAAGACTTGAGCACTCTTGCCCTTTCCTATAACTTATTTGACCGCTACCAAAGATTTGAGTGACATACTCATAGTAAACTCGTTCTTAGACATAGCGGTCCTTAAACAGAAGTTCTTATAGGACCTTTGCAGAGCTTTTATTAGGAGCGGTAAGATATCTCTTCCACTTTGTAAAATTATTTAAAAAAATTGTTAAACCCATTAGGGTTTGATTGGTGAGACTGTTTAGGAACTTGAAAAATTTCGAACAGACATATCTGAAAAAATATAATTTTAAAACATGTATGAATTAATATTTGCACCTAATTCGTAATTAACTATCATTGTAACCTTTTGAAAAACAATGATGTTAAAAACCTCGAAACGACTCTAAGAATTCCACTAGCAAGCCACGCAGTGGACGTTTACTAGCGTAACCCTAAACCAAGCTATTTACCTAGCTCTTTAATTTCAATCCACGTCTAGGTTCTTGAGACGAATGAAATTAATAGTTCGATATTCTGGACCATGTCACTATTAAAACGCGGGAAGGGACTTCGAGGGAAGTGAATTGTACCTGCGGTGACATCTAAGCATTGACCATTAATTTGACTAAATAGAATCAAATTCTCGAAATTGACATACTTACTCGAACCATGCCGCATTCAATTTGATCTAATTAGCCATCCTATTTAATTATTATCTTCTAGAGTACTCGTGTTTACTAGGCACGCAAGCCACGCAGGTGGACGTTTACGGCTTCGCTCCCACTACTCAATAATAATCAAATATTGTTTTGGAAAACTCATCTCACAAAACTGGTAGCTCAAAAATGCAAGCAAGCCACGCAGGTGGACGTTTACTTACATAATCTTACTACTTTCGTGTAGAGTCCAATTAATGGAGGTCCGATTACATGTTTAATATCCAAATTAATGGAATCTCATTAAACATTTAATTTTAAAATTGCTTAGTCTTTTTGTTCAAAAGGTTTGTAACGAATCATGCAATCCCACATAATTCCTAAAGCATGCAATTTCTAAACGCACATAATAAAACGTGCTCGCAAAAAATAAAACATGCTTTTAGAAACGATATAAATCCTATTTACATGTTTTTCTAAGCGCAATTAATCACATAATCGCATGCTAAAGCATAAGTAAAAATAAATACGCAAATAGGAAATTTAAAATCGTTATCGGGCTTAAAAACATGTAATCCCTAACTATTACATTTCCCGATCATGATACAGATCTTCGAAATCTTCAAAAATCTTCGAATCTGGAAACTGCGACGAAAACTGCTCGAAAAACTGCCATTGCCATGTCATCGAGGTGCCGCCACGTGGTAGACACGTGGCGGATTCTGCCGGGCAGCCGAGCCGGCGAGAGATGGGCCGACGTGGTGCGCCACGTCGGCGCGCCACGTCGGCATCGTCTTCTTCATCACCATCGCGCCGCCGCCGCCCGTCTCGGCGTCGCCGGCGCGCCGTCGACAGCCGCCGCCTCCCCAGACCGGTGCCGTGACCTCCCCGACCCGGCCGCCGCCGCGTGAAATCGGGCCGGGAGCGCGCGCAGCCCGCGCGATCTGCGCCCGTGCTACGCGGCGGCCGCCGCCGCCGCCGCGCCTTTGCCGCCCGTCTCGCTCGTCATCTGACGTCTCCCGGACGTCTTCCGTGAAGAACAACCGGCGCCGGCTCCTCAAATGCGAGAAAACACGTCGCCGTGCGCCGCCATCTCCGCCGCCCTTTGCCGCTCAAAATTCGTCCTCTCCGAGCCGCGATTCGATCAATTGAAAGAGGGGAAACGTAATTGGAACACTCACGACCAACGTGTAACGGATTCCGGTCGAGATTAGTTCCTCAATTTCCCGAATTTCAAACGATTCGCCGGAACGAATTCATAACGAGTAGCCTACTTCAGACGTCAATTCTGGTCGGATCCGGGATCGGATGATCCTTTACAACCTATCGACTCGAAGTTCGTAAGACGAGGATTCCAGAGGTTTAAGCCGATCGTCGATCCCACGTCGGATGCGCCGGGAATCTCCGCCGCAAGATGCGGCCGAACCCTAGCCAAACTAGGGTTTTCGCTCCAATTGGGGCTTTTCTGGACAGCACGACCACTTCTCCTTCCCGACGCAATTCTGGACAAACCGGAAATCGTAATGGGTCTTGCGACCTATCCAGACTAAGCTAACGAGAAGACGAACAGATCTGTCTGAACGGATCGGAAAAATGATGCTGCACGCACCCGCACGTGCCTCTGCAATCAGGCGCTCGTGTTCTGCCAGAAAACTAGGGTTCCGCCTTTTTTCCGTCTTCCTGCGCGTTGTGCCTCGATTTTCGTGCAACCCGGACCAAAATACAGTACAAAAATAGTAACATATTGGTCCTATCAACTACTCGTGGATTTTCTCACGAGAAAAACATTACAATGGGGTCAAAACAGTGGCTCGCAGGCCGCCCCAATCACGAAAAATAGCTCGATAACGACGGAATTGAAACCTAATCATGCATCTAACAGCAAAAATCAGAGCCTAAACCAGGCTCTGATACCAATTGAAGGAATATGAAAGGAAGAAATCGATACCTCCTCCTTCGTATGTTGTCGTAGCTCTGATTGTTGCTCCCGTGTCAGATCTTCTGATCTGTGTCCCGGCCTTTTTCTTCCTCTGGGTGGTCAGAGAACTGAAGAAAATAAAAATATGTCTCTCTCAAAACTCGCGTGCGTGAGTTATGATTTTTCTGTATTCTGTTCTGAACAGAATACTAATATATATAGGCTTCAAAAGCCAATATAATATTAATATGTTTGTAGCCCATTAATTTAATTATATTCCAATGGACTTCCACATAATTAGCCATAATATAATTAATTAATTTACTGGGCTACTAATATTTATCAATTAATTGGCCCAGCCAATTAATTCCAGATAAATAACATTATTAAATAATGTGAAAAAACATTAATCCATTAATAATGATTTCTGAGAGACAATAAATTACTAGGCAACTAATTGGGCCAGATCAGGGATCCAATACAAGAAATAAAACAGGGCCTCCAATTAATTAATTATCCATGCTCAGCCCAGAGCAAAATTAATTAATTAACACAGATTCATTCCACTAGAGAATCCGTGCTGACTTACCCCTTTATCCCAATTTGAGCAAGGGCTTGTATTTTAGACTTAATCAATCTCCGTATTTAAGATAGAAATATTCGTTAATTAATTAAGCTCACTGACAGCTTAAATTAATTAACATTTTATATTCCTGAGTAGTACCACTCGACCTTATTAACACACCTGAACTTAATCAATCGGCCGGGTTTAGTGTGATAATCTTTTCGAGTTTCTCAGGGGATATTATCAACCCATTTTACTAGGATACGGATGCAAGATACAGACAACCAGCCTGAGCCACAAATAACTACTAACACCCAAGATACGTAGATCCCGCCGCTCATTTGACGTTCACCATAGTAGGTCAAAGTGATGGATAGCCAAATGCACTCAGCTGAAGTCTTACCAAACTTAAGATCAGCTAAGTCACCGAGATCTTGGTTCTCCACTAAGGTCAGTTAGGAGAACACATCTCACTGTGATCCTTCAATACACCACCTTAAGTGTACCAGTAAAGACAAGCAGCTAAGACAAGCCACTTCTTATCTAAACTGCAGCTTAAACCGACAACTTCATCCTTAAGTTGTCTCAAATGTTGTTAACTGTTTATATCTTGTCGGTTCAACCAATTTGTGCTTTTTCTTACGTGATACCCGACACACCACACAAATCTAACTTTTATACAAGATAAAGGATAACATGTGCAAATATACATATTTATCAGATAGGAGAATAAAACAGTGGTAAGGACAAAAACACATTGTATACAAGCATAAAAGTGCTTCCAGTATACAAAATCCCAACAAGAAGAAGAGGTCAAAACTCAATGATATTCCTCATGACCCTCACAAAGCAAGGAAAGAGTTTAGGACTGTTGAATGTCGAAAGTGTGGAGTGGCAGGGCATAATAGCACTGCAAAGGAACAACTACCAAGCACCAACATGCCAAAACACCAAAAGTTCCGAGTGACAATGTAAGTCATATATCCATGTAAGTCAATTTTTAATAGACCAAAGCACTAACTTCAACTCTTTTTATTTGTAGGCTTTCTTTTCCAAAGAATTACAAAGTCGGCAACAAAATGCAACTGCTATCCAATCGCTAGTGTGTGTTATTACATGACAAAGTTTACACTGTTTCTCATTTTGTTGATGTGAACTGAAAATTACATATTCCAACATATTTATATACTCCATGTAGAACTACAGGCAGCTCCAACATCATCATCTACCTTTATTCCCACTCCTTGTTACCAACCACCTTTTAGTTCTCCGGCAGCATTCAGACCCCCACCAATTAGGGCTCAAGGACCACCAACAGTTCAGCCTCTTCCAGGAGTGATTCCTGCTTCATTTCAATGGAGGGGACAAATGTGTGTGACTAGAGAGACGTAGTTGGATCTTAATTATATAAATACAAGTACTACTGAATTTCACATGTTTTAATTTCTTCCCCTTTCTTTCCGCATCTTTCACCGCTCCCCAGTCGCGCCCCGGCCCAGTTGTTTTCCTTCGGGAATTGGTGCTCCCCAAGGGGATACACTAGGTCGGATGAAACCTATGTCCAAAAGTCCTTGTAATTGCAATTTAAGTTCTTGCAATTCTTTAGGAGCCATTCTATATGGTGCCTTAGTTACTGGAGCAGCTCCAGCTCGCAACGTGGTTGAATACGCGGGCGAAGTCTGGTAGTAGGTAGTAGGTAGCCTGGCCTTTACTTGCAGCAAGGACACTAAGGATGGCAAACCCCATTCCTCCATCTACAAGTTCTAGTGGAAAAAATTAGTAAATGAAGTCAAGAAGAATTGATAAAATAGTTCTTTTGTGGGTAGCATTTAAATGTGGTGGGTTTTTACTTTTTGATTTAGTAGCATATTTCAATTCCTTTTTTTTGTTACGTGGAGAACTTGGCAAAACCATCTAGAATCCTTTCTTTTTGTGTCTTGCAATAGTATCTCTAGATCAAACTTTCTATTGCAAAACGTGATAATATATAGTATTTCTCCCAAGCAATTCATCAAAAACCATGTTCGCATTATCCATCAGCCACACATTTCCTCAAACAATATCTTCAAATTGATGAAGTTTCAAAATGAGTCATTGCACAAGATCTGATATTGAATTAAAAAACTGCTTCAATTGGTCATGAACTAAGTGACAAGCCATAAAGAGAATCGAGTCTAGTTTCCAGCAAAAAAACAAATTTCGAGAAAATATTATCTATGGAGAAAGTTATGGCCATTTAATTGAAGGCTGCCAGGCTGCCTGCGAGAAGTTAAGGTTTGTGCAATGACGGAAGAATTTCGCAATGAAACGGACGTCAATGTCACGAAGGAGCAATGTCAATAGAGAATGAAGGGGAGACTAACAGAGGGGCAAATTTCTTGGACGGAATTGAGATGTTTAGCCATATATTTTATCAAGCATTTCATCAAACACCAATTTAAATTTGATGAAATCTCAAAATCAATCCCTAAATAAGGTCTGACATTAAATTAAAAAACTATTCCGATTGGTTATGAACTAGACGAGAATTCGTACATGGATAGAAAGATTATTGAGTCTAGTTTCCAGCAAAAAAAAAGAATTTCGAGAAAACATTATATGTGGAGAAATTTATGGCCATTTAACTAAAGACTGTCAGATTGCCCGCGAAAAATGAATGTTATGTTTTAATGGAAGAATTTTGGGACGAAACAAATATTAATGTCATGAGGGCGCCACATAAGCAGAGAGTGAAGGGAAGGATAACTGTGGGACGAATAGGTTTATATGCATCTAATGAAAAGTGGAGGATCAATCTGAATGTCATAGTAAAGGTGGAGGATGAATTTGACTGTTTACTCTTTACCAAAATCCTACCATTTATCCTAGCCATTGATCATAAGATTGGATGGAAGTGATATGTTCTCTATAGAACTCTCCCCAAATAATTGTTATAAACTAAATAGAACAAGAGAATAATAGAGAGAATGACAAATAGATGTATATTTATAGAGTACGATATGGGCTCATGGGATTTTAAGGTTTACATGGTCATCACAATATATGGTAAGTATATATATATAATATATTTACAACACTCCCCCTTGATTGACCATCCCTAAAAGAAACTGCCGCCTCGTTCAAACCTTGCCAAAAAAACCTATTGGGATAAAAACTGGACGAAGGAAAAAGAGTACAACTGCTCCACCTCGATATAGTCATTCTTGATCCTTGAGTCGGCGCATATCGATCTTATGTAACAACTTCTTGAATGTTGACGTTGGTAATGCCTTCGTAAAAGAATTTGCTAGATTGTCACTTGAGCTAATTTGCTGGATGTTGATGCCGCCACTCTTTTGGAGATCATGTGTTGCATTGACTCTTTTATAAATCAATCTCAATGACTCATGTACTTGTGTTTTGCATTGGATGCCTCGTTAAAAACATTAACTAAGAAATCCCTTTGGGAAAAAAACTTAGAAACGAAAAAAGAGTACAACCATTTGACCTTCAGGGTCATTTGACCTTTAGAAGTCAGTCTAATCTTCAGTATTATTTACAATTTATTACTCCCTTCAAGATAACAATCTTCAAGGTTATCTTTAAGGTCTACACTAATATGTGCAACACAAATTTAATTATCAGCATAGATAATAGCATGAAATATGTCAATATATCATTACTCTCATAAATAGACCAATATCAAATTTGTCTCGAAAATAACGAAGGATGATCAATACCATTTCAAACTCTCCAATTGTACATAATTAAGGAACTTATGGTCCTCATCTTTGTTATCTTCTATAGGTTTAAATGAGTCTCTATACACTTTAAGTAATTGAATCAACCATTATATAGGCATGTGGATGCGATACAATAAAAACTCTTTAAAGACCTTTCAAGTAGGTCGACTAGTGTAACTCCATCAGGAAGATGCTCGATCTGCAGGTCGAGACAATTATTAGTTCAACCTAAGTCTTTTGATTCTAGCTTCGTCTTTAGGCCTTTTGTACATAATGATTCACATATCCTCTTTAGGAGGAATTTAGAGTGATGTGTTATAATGTTCTATTCCGCGGACTTTTTATCTTTAGCACCTACAAATCTCTCACGCTTCTGACGTCAAAGAGAATTAATTAATTTATTTTGTCTATGAGGAACTTCAGTTCTTTCATGGTGCATATACAATAGGTATATGAGATTTTAGTCACCCCTTTAGCACTAAATAATTTAATGAACTTCTAGTTCATAGTGCGTGAATCTAAATATTTAATCCAACAAGATATTTGCGGCATTCTATCATTCATATTTCATATCTCCCCCTAATGCCGATGATGATGTGAGTTTGATTATCAAATCAACATATCCATGAATAAAATAATCCATGATGATTTGATCTATATAAGTCATTTAGGCGGAGTATACATATAAGTATTATGCTCTTCAATCAAACGCAAGTCATCATTTCTGTACCATTCTGTCATCAAAGCGATTCTCGTAGTAGCGGCGAGCGAAATACGACAACGAACAATCAAATTATGGAATACTCATCGTTCTTATTATATCATTTACGGATGTACTATTTCAGCCCTTACAATGACTTTTGCAGTCTAATTGAAAATATCTTTTTGACTTACATGCTTTGAGCAAGTTAAATCCTTCAGGGAACTTCATATATATGTCACTATCTAGTGAATCATATTATATGAATTGCTCATCAAAAGTACGTAATATTCTTCAGAATATTAATTGGTTGCTACTTCAGGAGCAACAAATTAAGATTGCACGGATATATAGATATAAATATTATACAGTATTTAGGAAAAAAAATTTAGGTATATAATAAATACATAGATAAAAATAATAACTCTTCAAGAGTGTAATATTCTTCAAGAATATCAAATTGTGCTACTTCTGGAACAACAATTAAGTTATTTCAATAAATAAATTGAATTTTTCTTTAAGAGCGTGTGATATTCTTCAAGAATATGGATTATGCTACTTCAGGAGAAACAAATCAAGATACTAATTCACATATGAAACTACGCCATGAAACCGACACAAAATTAACGAATTAATTGTGTATGCGTAAGAATATATCTAGAGTTTACGCCACTAATTAAATGAAACATGATTTGGGATACACGTATTCCCTTAGATAATTTATAGGATCTCATAAATTTTGAAAAAAAAATCTTTCAGCATATATAAATTAATTATGTAAAAGGCAATGATATGACATACCTTTTCTTCTTTGAAGTTTTCATTCACGGCAAAAGGAAGTTGTAACACCCCGAAATTTTACCTAAAAATAAATAAATAAATAAAATGCATTTGCATTTCATGCATAATATCACGAGTTTAGTTCTGTAAGTCGCGCCTTAGAAAAATGAAAATAAAAATTAAAACATCTATGTTATTTTTCATTAAATTATTTTTGTTATGTAAATTTATTTTGAATTTCCTGAACCTATTAGGATTAATGAAAGAATATAATAATTTATATTATATAAGTTATTAGGTGATAATTTAAAATTATATTTTGTGAATAAAATAGATATTATATTAGTGTTATACATGTTTTAGGATAAAATCTAATTGTGCCTATCCATATCCTAATTTATCTAGGATTAAATGTCTTATATGGTAAGTGATAGAATAAATACTATATAAAATATATAAGGACGAAAATAATTATGGATAAAATATATTTGATACCTTATATGATTAGGAATCTTTAGATAATGATTTCTAGGCCTATAAATACCGCTTAGTCGCTCATAATATAGCATCCATAAAATTTTCGAAAATCTGCCAACATATCTTCGAACTGTTTAAAGAATTATTTACTCATCTTCCCGTCTTTCTATCATCGTGAAAATTTAGTAACGTCTTCCTAGGTATGTCTAGTATACTATATTAAGTTTTTAGAATTTTACAAGCATTATAAGTATTTTTGTAAAATTGTTCTTCGTAACTTGCTAGTTTCTGACAGCATGTTCATGATCTTGAAAGGAAAATTGTTTTTCATGTTCATTTAGATTGTTTTCGACCAGGTTTAATTTTAATAGGATATAATACGTGTTAGGTCATTCATGTTAAAAATATAGAATTTTTAGGATACGTTTACTATTTGTTTGTTAATTTGTTTTCTTGATGTGTCGGAATCTTTGTCAACACGCATGTAGATTGAAAAACAAAAGGTTTCATGTTACTATTAAATGAATTCTTGATTATGGTACGTTTTATTGTGATGAATATGTAATATGTTGTTCATGTTAGAGGTCTAGAATTTTTAGGACAAGATTTTTATGATTTCATTAATTTATTTCATGAATTGTCGAATTACTAAATCCACAAATGAATTGTCAATAGAAATAAGAGTATGTTTAATATACCTAATTTTATTACTAGATGAAACCATTAAAGTTGCATGTTAATAAGTAGATTATCTATAATATAGATTATTTGATGATTCTGAAATATGTCCATTTATGAGTTATATAAATTATTAATGCATGATATTCCATGTAGAGTCATTAAGATAAATTTCCATGTATAGGATCGGCGCGCAGGACTTAAACATTGATATCCATTATTTTCTTCAAAGTCAAGGTTAAGGTGGGGAATGTTACCGTTTATCTTTATTATATGTTGTGTTCGATATTTCATGTGTTTATGACAGGCATGAAAGGATGGGTCGAAATTGGACCATTGGATCAAAATTGGATCCTAAATGAAAATCGGTCGAAATTGGGCCGTAGGATCGGAATTGGGTCGTCAATGAAAATCGGTCAGAATTGGGCCGTAGGATCGAATTGGATCCTCTATGTAAATCGGTCAGAATTGAACCGTATGACAAGGTTATGGTCTGTGTGACCGAGTATCTCTTTCCATGATCTAATTTTCCATGTCTTATCGGTGTGATATATAATTTTGGTAAATGTGTACATCTCCCACTGAGTAGTCGTACTCAACCCACTATTTTAACATATTTCAGGAAATGGCCCGGCCGATGCGTAGAGGTGTTGGTGATGATGGTCACACGAGGAATGATTTATGAACTTATTATTGCATTAAACTATTATTATCATTAACTTTGCATTTTATTTTTGAAAACTAGTAGTCGCATGTGCTTTTACTTTTAAGACTTCCGCTGAGTATGAAAATAAATTTAGTTACAAGAATTCAACATTGATGTAATTCCTGGAGCAGCTCCTGTCTCAAGAGCACCATACAGAATGACACCGATGGAGTTACAAGAACTAAAGATACAACTACAAGAGTTGTTAGACAAGGGACATATTCGTCCAAGGTTATCACCATGGGGAGCGCATGTGTTGTTCGTCAAGAAGAAATATGGAACTATGCGTATGTACATAGATTATCGCAAGCTCAACAAGTTGACTATCAAGAACAAGTATCCGTTGCCAAGGATTGAAGACCTTTTTGATCAACTAAAAGGTGCGGGAATATTTTCAAAGATTGACCTAAGGTCTGGATATCATCAATTGAAGATTAAGGAGAGTGATGTGCCGAAGACAGTATTTCGGACAAGATACGGTCACTATGAGTTTACTGTGATGCTGTCTAATGCACCGCTGTTCTCATGGACTTGATGAACAATGTGTTCCATCAATACTTGGATCAGTTCGTAATTGTCTTCATCGATGATATTTTAGTGTACTCGAAAGACCGAAGCGAACATGAAGAACACTTGAGAATTGTGTTGGAGACCTTGAGAAATGAGAAACTATATGCCAAGTTCACGAAATGCGAGTTTTGGCTTAATCAAGTAGTATTTCTAGGTCACGTAGTGACTGCACAAGGAATAGAAGTGGACCCAGCAAAAATCGAAGCGGTTAGTAACTGGAAGGCACCGAAGAATGCAAGCGAGATCCGAAGTTTCTTGGGATTAGCAGGATATTACCGGCGGTTTATTAAAGGGTTCTCAAAGATAGCAAGGCCACTCACCCAACTAACCAGAAAAAGGATCAAGTTTGAGTGGAATGAAGACTGTGAGAGAAGTTTCCAAGAACTGAAAGGGAAGTTAACCACGACACCCGGTACTCAGTAATCTATTGCGATGCCTCAAAACAAGGACTTGGATGTGTTTTGATGCAACATGGGAAATTCATAGCTTATGCTTCAAGACAATTGAAGACGCACGAACTGAATTACCCTACACATGATTTGGAATTGGCAGTTGTAGTCCATGCCTTGAAGATTTGGAGACATTACCTATATGGAGGCAAGTGCGAGATATATTCTGATCACAAGAGTCTCAAGTATCTGTTCACACAGAAGGAATTGAACATGAGACAAAGAAGGTGGTTGGAACTTGTGAAAGATTACGAATGCACAATTCATTATCATCCAGGAAAAGTAAACATCGTAGCTGATGCTTTGAGCAGGAAAGGGAGTTTATATACTTCTCGAATGATCGAAGAGTTTGCAAAAATGGAAATTGAAGTTGTACCGTCGACAGAAGACACTACTACTAAGTTAGCAACTATGAAGATCCAACCTTTGCTAAGGGACCAAATTCGGGAAGCACAAAAGAGAGATAGGTTTTTGTGCAAGATAAGAGATCAAGTTCTAGAAGGGCAGAATAAGGGGTTTGTGATTGCAGCAGACGGGACGCTGATGTTCGAGAGAAGGATCTGTGTACCAAAAGGAAGTGAAATGATGAGGGAGATTTTAGAGGAGGCACACAACACGCCATACACTGTCCATCCTGGAGGGACAAAGATGTATCATGATTTGAAGTGACATTTTTGGTGGCGAAATATGAAGAGAACTATTGTCGAATTCACACAAAGTTGTATGACTTGCCAACAAGTGAAGGCTAAACACCAACGGCCATCCGACTTATTAAAGCCGATTGATATACCTCAATGGAAGTGGGATGAGATATCAATGGACTTCGTGGTAGCATTACCAAAAACCCGAAGAGGAAATCATTCAATTTCGGTAATTGTGGATAGACTCACGAAATCTGCTCATTTTCTTCCGATGAAGATGACTGATAACATGGATCGTTTAGCACAAATCTATATAGATGAGATTGTTAGGCTACAAGGAGTGCCTACCGGTATTGTATATGACCACGACCCGAGGTTCACATCAAAATTTTGGAGTTGTTTGCAAGCTGCCATGGGTACTAAGTTGAAGTTTAGTACAACTTACCATCCACAAACTGATGGACAGTCTGAAAGAACTATTCAAACTTTGGAAGATATGTTGCGAGCATGCGTTATGGATTTTGGAACCAATTGGGAGAAACATTTGCCTTTAGTCGAATTTGCATATAACAACAGCTATCAAGCAAGCATAGGGATGGCACCATTTGAACCATTGTATGGAAGGAAGTGTAGATCACCACTGCATTGGGATGAGGTTGGCGAGAAAAGAATATTGGGACCTGAGATTGTGGAAAGAACTGTGGGAGTAATTGCAAATATTCGAGAGAGAATCAAGATAGCTCAAGACAGACAAAAGTCCTATGCTGATTTGAAGAGGAAGGATATAGAGTTTGAGAAGGGTGACAAAGTGTTCCTCAAATTGTCACCAATGAAAGGTGTAGTGAGGATTGGAAAGAGAGGGAAGCTTAGGCCTCGATACATTGGACCATTGGAGATATTTAAGAGAAAAGGAGAAGTGTCATACGAGTTGGCACTGCCGCCATGTTTGACATCCATTCACAATGTTTTTCACGTCGCGAACTTGAGGAAGTATCTCCATGATCCAAACAATGTAGTCAGTTATGAAGGATTGGAGTTGAATGAGGATCTGTCGTATGAAGAGGCGCCAAATGTCATTTTAGATAGGAAGGTAATTCAACTTAGGAACAAGGAAGTGCCTTTAATTAAAGTTCTCTAGAGTAGACATGATGCGAGTGAGGCGACATGGGAAGTAGAAAAAGACATGGAGCTACGATACCCAAATTTAATGGATAAAGGTAATTAATTTTCGAGGACGAAAATTTTATAAGTAGGGGAGATTGTAACACCCCGAAATTTTACCTAAAAATAAATAAATAAATAAAATAAAATGCATTTGCATTTCATGCATAATATCACGAGTTTAGTTCTGTAAGTCGCGCCTTAGAAAAATAAAAATTAAAATTAAAACATCTATGTTATTTTTCATTAAATTATTTTTGTTATGTAAATTTATTTTGAATTTCCTGAACCTATTAGGATTAATGAAAGAATATAATAATTTATATTATATAAGTTATTAGGAGATAATTTAAAATTATATTTTGTGAATAAAATAGATATTATATTAGTGTTATACATGTTTTAGGATAAAATCTAATTGTGCCTATCCATATCCTAATTTATCTAGGATTGAATGTCTTATATGGTAAGTGATAGAATAAATACTATATAAAATATATAAGGACGAAAATAATTATGGATAAAATATATTTGATACCTTATATGATTAGGAATCTTTAGATAATGATTTCTAGGCCTATAAATACCCCTTAGTCGCTCATAATATAGCATCCCATAAAATTTTCGAAAATCTGCTAGCATATCTGCGAACTGTTTAAAGAATTATGTACTCATCTTCCCGTCGTCCTCTCATCGTGAAAATTTAGTAACGTCTTCCTAGGTCTGTCTAGTATACTATATTATTTTTGTAGAATTTTACAAGCATGATAAGTATTTTTGTAAAATTGTTCTTCGTAACTTGCTAGTTTCTGACAGCTTGTTCATGATCTTGAAAGGAAAATTGTTTTTCATGTTCCTTTAGATTGTTTTCGACCAGGTTTAATTTTAATAGGATATAATACGTGTTAGGTCATTCATGTTAAAAATATAGAATTTTTAGGATACGTTTACTATTTGTTTGTTAATTTGTTTCTTGATGTGTCAGAATCTTTGTCAACATGCATGTACATTGAAAAACAAAAGGTTTCATGATACTATTAAATGAATTCTTGATTATGGTACGTTTTATTGTGATGAATATGTAATCTGTTGTTCTTGTTATAGGTCTATAATTTTTAGGACAAGATTTTTATGATTTCATTAATTTATTTCATGAATTGTCGAATTACTAAATCCACGAATGAATTGTCAATAGAAATAAGAGTATGTTTAATATACCTAATTTTATTACTAGATGAAACCATTAAAGTTGCATGTTAATAAGTAGATTATCTATAATATAGATTATTTGATGATTCTGAAATATGTCCATTTATGAGTTATATAAATTATTGATGCATGATATTCCATGTAGAGTCATTAAGATAAATTTACATGTATAGGATCGGCGCGCAGGACTTAAACATTGATATCCATTATTTTCTTCAAAGTCAAGGTTAAGGTGGGGAATGATACCGTTTATCTTTATTATATGTTGTGTTCGATATTTCATGTGTTTATGACAGGCATGAAAGGATGGGTCGAAATTGGACCATTGGATCGAAATTGGATCCTAAATGAAAATCGGTCGAAATTGAGCCGTAGGATCGGAATTGAGTCCTCAATGAAAATCGGTCGGAATTGGGCCGTAGGATCGAATTGGATCCTCTATGTAAATCGGTCAGAATTGGACCGTATGACAAGGTTATGGTCTGTGTGACCGAGTATCTTTTTCCATGATCTAATTTTACATGTCTTATCGGTGTGATATATAATTTTGGTAAATGTGTACATCTCCCACTGAGTAGTCATACTCAACCCATTATTTTAACATATTTCAGGAAATGGTCCGGCCGATGCGTAGAGGTGTTGGTGGTGATGGTCACACGAGGAATGATTTATGAACTTATTATTGCATTAAACTATTATTATCATGAACTTTGCATTTTATTTTTGAAAACTAGTAGTCGCATGTGCTTTTATTTTTAAGACTTCCGCTGAGTATGAAAATAAATTGAGTTTTGCAATGATTCTTTTCCATGAAAATGTTTTGAAAGAGTTGGAATATGCATGTTAAGTATGAAGTATCGTCTCTAGTTAAGTTTTGAAAATTGGGGCGTTACAGAAGTGGTCTTGTTTAATGTTTCTCTATGTAGAACAATCGTGCTGATAACGTGTTATAAACTAAATAGAACAAGAGAATAATAGAGAGAATGAGAAATAGATGTGTATTATTATGAGGGTGAAGACCTCTATGTATAGAGTACAAGATGGGCTCATGGGCTTTTAAGATTTAAATGGTCATCACAATATATGGTAAGTATATATATAATATATTTACAACAATAATACAGTTATAGATAATATAACATGCAACTAACTAAAGTATTAATTTACATATTCTGTTTCATTTCGATTGTAGAGTGAGTTCAATCTAATATTTTATAATATTGTGAAGTGAAAAATAATTTGGTAGGTTTTCAGCCACTCCAAGTGATTCTGAATTATAAAGTTGTCAAATCTAAGACCACCGCTGCACCGCACAGTTTCTGATACAGATGTGGATTGGTACCTGGAATCCGGCAAATTAATTTGTAGAATATAATGCAACCATCTTAAGTAATGTTTTGAGTAACTAAATGTAAATGTTTGGTATACTTTTTTATAATTGTTATCAACCAGTCGAATCTAGAATTTTTTTTAATCATTTTTTATTTTTAAATTTTGCATGGCAGCAGATAGTCAATTACGACCAATTGTTTTTAGTTGAATCCTTGATTGGGTTTATTTTCAAGAGAGAAATGCAGAGAGAGAGAACGCAAAAAACATAGTGATGAAGCTTTAAAGAAATAGAAAGAAGAGAGCTAGTTGCTATTGGCGGCTTAACAATAAAGAATTAATATCTTCAAAACTGTTACCGTCATTCGAATTAGAATATTGTAACGATTACGTATATGGAAATTGTTATTACCGATCAACAAATTAGTTGTTGGAATAGTAAATTAAGTTGTCTTTTGCACTGATTCACATTAAAAATTACTCCTACTTTCACTGTCACCCATTACCTATGCTGCTATAAATTTTGTCAATTTATCATGCATCATTTTCAAGTTATTTTTAATGCAACTTTCAAAATGATAGTTCCAGCTAAGTTATACCACATGTATCAGTTACAAAAGAACAATTTATGTTTTTAAATTGTTTTGAGTTCGATTTAATAAAGTATATATTTTGCAAATGAGTAACTCCCGACATAAACGAATTGGGGGAGGGGGATTGGCTACCCTGAACTTTTGTGTAATATCACTTTCCTCCATAATATTTAGCTTGAAATTTTTGTAAGTCTTTCAATTCACCTCTCCCTTCAATTTCGTAATCTACATTTCTGCCTCAGATAATAATTATATTTTTTAACTATATTTATGTCTTATAAATATTTTAAATTTTAATTTTTAATTCATACGAAGAATGATAAAAAACAAATGAAGCAGCGAACGAAATAGCATTGATAATATTTTTTCATTTTCTTACTTTCTCTCAAGTTTCCCCAAATTGAAGAAAGATCTTCTGATTTGAATCAGCATTGTTCTGGGTTCGTCTTAATTTAATATCGATTCAATTATTGACGATTTTGATTCTATGAAAAATCAACAGTCACAGTTTTAAAATGTCTAAGAATATACATTGTTTGATGATTTTTATATTTTATTGATATTCATTATCTTTGATGTTCTTATGTGTATTTTTATCCTCTTTATACTCTTTGCTATACTATATATTTTCAAAATAAAAAAAATTCTTGAAGGCTCTACCCCAAACCCCCAGTAAGTTTCACCAGGGCCGGCCCTGACATTTTTGGGGCCCCGTGCGACAGTAAAAATTGGGCCCGTACGTAACAAAAAAACATAAAAGAATTGAAGAGGCGAAACGAGTCAACGACAAGTGGGCAAGAGAAGAAATTGTGGCGGGCACAATACATAATATCGCAAAAGATAAATACGAGAAGCATGAATTAAAATATAATTATTCTTGAGAGAGGGAAAGTAAAAGACGAGAGATGAAGACGAGTTATGAAGGATTGATGATTCATTCTTAAATAATATATCTTTTTTTCGTTTCTTTATTGGAAACAAACTATTAAAAATTTATTTAAATATAAAATTTGGAAAAGAAAAAAAAACAAAAGCCCACTTTATGAATGGATCTTCTTTTTTCTATCAAAATTTCAAGTGGACCTCTACTTTAAAAAAAAGTTTCTAAGTGGATCAATTTATTAATGAACTATTATGATTTAAATAATAAATAAGTATAGTGGGTTTGTTCTATATACATTTGATAGATGGGCTGGTGCCCCCAAATTTTTGGGGCCCTGTGCAGTTGGGCCGGCTGCACAGGCCCAGGGCCGGGCCTGAGTTTCACCCTAACTATTAACAACTCATTAACACAACTTGGTAAACAAAATACAAAGAATTGGATTAGAACCTCTGGAGTCTAGCCAGAATGAACAACCAAAGAAGCCAAGCGACGTCATTTAAGCTCTGCAAAATAAGAAAACCTAAGCCAAGCCAACCTACTAAACTATTAAGTAATACTCCATCCGTTCCGAATGCAAAATTTATGATTTTATTTATTTATTTATTATTATTATTATTATTTTTAATAATACGTGAGAATGTTTTTTAATAATACGTGGGAATGTTTTCTAAGCCCAAAGGAGACTGTAATGTCCCGAAATTTTCAATATAAAATGTATTGCATATCTACTCATGCATGTTATCAAGTGTTTTAGTTTTGTAAGTCGTGTCTTAGGAGTTAAAATGAAAATTTATTAAAGCATCTATGTTATTTTCATTAAATCATTTTTTGTTATGTAACTTTATTTTGAACTTTGAATGTGTTTATTTATATCATATTATGATTATATTGTTTATTGTTGAGATAGAAATACTGTTAGAATTATGAGGCAAGAATAATATTTATTTACTTAGGATTTCCTAAACCTGCTAGGATTAATGAAATGATTGAATATTTTATATTTGTGTAAAATAATTAGGAGATAATTTTATATTATATTTTATGATTAAAATATATATTTTATATGTGATATTCATGTTTAGGATTTTTAATGTGTCTATATCCTAATCCAACTATGATTGAATCTCTTATATGGTATGTGATAGACTAAATTCTATAAGTACGAAAATAATTATGGATAAAATATATTTGATATTTTTATGGTTAGGGATCATTATATAATGGCCTATAAATACCCCTCAGTCGCTCATAATATAGCATCCCATAAAATTTTCGAAAATCTGTCAGCATATCTGCGAACTTTTTCAAGAATTATTTACACATCTTTCCGTCGTCATCTCGTCGTAAAAATTTATAAGAATCTTACTAGGTATGTCTAGTATACTATATTAGTTTTATAGAATTTTCCAAGCATGATAAGTATTTGTTAAATATTGTTATTCGTAACCTGCCAGTTTTTGACAGCATGTTCATGAGCTTGATAGGAAAATTGTTTTTCATGTTTTCTTTATATTGTTTTCGACCATGCTGGATTTTAATGGGATATAATACATGTTAGGTCATTCATGTGAAAAATATAGAATTTTTAGGATACGTTTACTTTTTATTTGTTAATTTGTTTCTTGATGTGTCCGATTCTTTTGTCAACATGCATGTTGATTGAAAAAATAAAAGTTTTCAGGTTACTATTAAATGAATTATTGATCATGAGAAGTTTTATTGTGATGGAATATGTATTATGTTGGTCATGTTAGAGATCTATAATTTTTAGGACAAAACTTTTGTAATTTCATTGATTTATTTCATGAATTGTCAAATTACTCAATGCACGAATGAATTGTCAATAGAAGTAAGATTGTGTTTAATATATTGCATGTTAATAAGTAGATTATCCATAATATAGATTATTTGATTATTATGAACTATGTCCATTTATGAGTTATATGAATTATTTAAATTGTTGATGCATGCATGACATTCCATGTAGAGTCATTAAGATAAATTTTCATGTATAGGATCGGCACGCATGACTTAAACACTGATACCATTATTTTTCTTCAAATCAAAGTTAAGGTGGGGAAGTTTTCTTACACTACATTTATCTTTATTATATTTTATGCTCGATATTTATGAGTTAATGTTAGACATGAAAAGGAAGGATCGAGTTGATCCGCGATCGAACTTGATCGGTATAAAGGTTTATGGTCGAAGTTGACCGGGATCGAAGTTGATCCGCGATCGGAGTTTATCGATGCAAAGGTTTACGATCGAAGTTGACCGGGATCGAAGTTGATCCATTTTAAATGTTAGAGTCGAAGTTGACTCGGTGGTCTGTGTAACTACGTAATTCTTACATGTTCTAATTTTCCATAATATATTGGCATATTATATAGTTTGGATAAGTGTATTTCCCACTGAGTAGTCATACTCATCCATATTACTTTAACATTTTTCAGGAAATGGATCGGCCGATGCGTAGAGGTATTGGTGGTGATGGTCACGAGGATAATTTATCATATTAAAATTATTGTTTTTAGTTTATGAACTTTTCGTTGTTTCTTTTTGAAATGTTAGACTTAGTAAATTTTTATTTAAGACTTCCGCTGAGTATGAAAATAAATTGAGTTTTTCAATGATTCTTTCCCATGAAAATGTTTTAAAAGAACTGAAATATGCATGTTAAGTATGAAGTAGCGTCCCTTGTTAATTGATGAAAATTGGGGCGTTACAGAGACTGAACCCCGTGATGCAGGATGCTTTGAGAAATAGCGAACATATGTTAGTAGATACTCGGTTGACCACCAGATGGAGGATATGTACAGACTACCGGGAGATGAAGTTTTCTATCAAATATGATCCATTTCTTCTATCTTTTATTGATAAAATGTAGGAAGGCTAACTGAGCATGAACATTATTGTTTTCTAAATGGTCTTTCAGGTTTCTATCGGGTTCCAAGAGCGCAACTGTCGATACTAACTGATGAGTGACATGGGGAGATTATGAGGGGTCCAGCCTAGAATTCAGTTCATTATGAGATGGGTAGCTCCACAGACCAAAATCACGTTTTGCTCTCAAGGAAGATTCGTTTATCCAAGTTATGTTTCATTCTATTTTGTGCTAGGGACTAGCTTGTAGATAGGTTTGGGGGGGGGGGTATTTAGAATCTTGAGCCCTACTGATTTGGTCTGTATAATTATGATTATGGTGATTCTCTTTGTTCCAGATATTTGAACTACTCTGACTTATGATATTTGATGATTATGTATTTATTGGCTTAAATTTTTTCTTTGCTGAAGCATTGTTGGATTGAATCTTAGCATTTTCGAATATGTAGGTTGTAAAACTATGGTAGTCCAAAAGCCTTTGGTGAGAATTTGACCCTATTGTGAACTGACAAAACTCTTTGTCCGTTTTTCTTTCATGTGTGATACTCGCTTTAAGGAGAACATTTAGAGATTGTTTTGAGTCTGTTTGAAGTTTATTGAACACTTTTCGTATATGGCATTATATGATCTTAGGCATTATCTCGTTCTTTAGCCACAGCCAAATATGTTTCCGACCTTGAACATCAACCTAGTAAGCCCCTTTGAGCTTATCTATCCTTTTATTCATGTACCCCTACTTAAATTGCCTAGCCAATCTAGCCTTAACCGAGGTTCTAGTAGATTTGTTAGTGCTGTAGGGAGAGAAAAACCAAAAAGGGGACTTAGGTGAATATTTGGTGATTAAGGGATAAATTTTTCCTAAAAGAGAGATTTGTATGAATGGATTTTGATTCTATCCAGCCTGGTACCGAACTTGATGACACCGTGTTATGTTAAAATCTTTATCTAATTTTTGGTAGAGAGTTGGCAGGTAAACAATTGGATAAAATTGGAAGAGACTTGTGCATGTACTCTTAACTTTGATTGAAAGGGATTCATTGATGACATATGCTAGAGTTGGGAGATGAAAAAAAAATGTAAAAGAAAGAGGTGAAGAAAAAAAGAGAGAAAAATGGAAGAAAGTTGACAAATGGAGTTTATTTTGGAAGGAGTGAGAATGTGGGGCAACGAAATGGTTAGTTTGACTATGGGTGATTAAATGATGATTGGGTTTAGATGTTTGTTTTGATTATATCGTCATTTGGCTGCTCTGTTAGATCCCTTGATAGTTCGGATGGTTTGAGTCACTTTTCCTATATATTCCCTACCTTTTTTGTTACATGACTTAGCCCCATTACAACCAAAGAAAGATCTTCGTGATCTTTGCCATGAATTGTGTTCGTTATACGTAGGATTAAACAATCTGCAAGCTTATGAAGACGCTCTCCTAGGGTTGAGTTTTAGTGATAATTTTTACCATTATACACTTGAGTGTATGAGTGATACAGATTTCTGGAGAGCGACTACTCTACTTCTATGTTCTATTTTTTTTAAAGGGGCATTGAGCTTGAATGATTTTCACGTGCTAATGATGTATTCTTCTAAAAAACTAAAATATGCTTGAATTGCTATATTCCTCTTTCTGCTATTTAGTCATTGTCTTTCTTTTATCTCATTTCTTTGCTTGAGGACAAGCAAAAGCTTAGATTTGGGGGGATTTGATGAGTGGTTTTTATACCATCTCATTGTATTATTTAAAAGTCTATTTCTATCATTTTCCATCTACTTTTAACTTTATTTATGTTTGGAATCATATACTTTTGGTGGTTTTTGGTTTTGTTGGTTAGATGCGCGTTTTGAGCATATTTGGAGGTATTTGGCACATAAATGAAGAAAACCATGACCATTGATAAATTGAGGGCAAAGATTAATTTGTTTAGATGAAGGATGAAGAAGATTTGAAGTCGGATGTTGAAGAAACTAGATTTCGGAGGTCTTGAAACAAGGCAGTTGGGAAATCACGTAGCACACGGGTCTAACGATATTAGAATTCGATCTCCACCGTCCAAAAACATTTTCTATGTATTGGGAACATTGTGACAAAATTTCGTGACGATCCAACCTTTAACGAAGGAGATACGACGATTTTCTCAAAACTGGTCGGTATAGAAAATTGAGCAGTGATGATCTTGTAAGGGACCGTGGTCCGTGTTTATACGGGACCGCAGTCCCAAACTCTCTGTCCACTAAATCGCGATTTCTGCAGGCCTAGACCGTAGTCTAGTACAATCTCGGACCAAAGTCTGACTCTGTGAAGGCCCAAGGCGCATTTTTTCAGCCCGAAAACATATATAAACCCTCAGTACTTCATTCTTACAACAACACACCATATTTTCGATCTTTTCCCCCATCTAGAGCAGAGAAACACCCAAGACATACTTCCGTTTAAGATTGAAAACAAAGATTAAAGATTACAATCGAAGAACAAAGTACGAGGATCAATCTACAAGATTCTAGGTTATATAATTCTATTTTAGTTTTGTCTAGGGTTTTTTATACTTCTTTTCCATTGATACTTTCTGCATTTTTTGTGATATTCACCTATTGATATGAGTAGTTAAATCACCTCATGTGAGGGTTTACAGGATCTATATTTTGGATGAATTGATTTGAACCTTAGTTTTTGAATGAATGAATTATTTTATTTTTTAATTATTGGCGGGCTTGGGTTTGCCGAAAAATTGAATTAGCCCGGTAGGCCCGTGGTTGTGCCGGCCCGCCCGCCCATTTTTCCACCTCTGACAGCACCTGACCGTCCGTTTCAATTAAAAATATATCTAATTGGATTTGATTATACTAATATATTTTTTTTTAATTTTTGAAATTTATAATTTTCAATTAAAAATATATATTTAATTGGATTTCTGATTTTCCTCAATAAATTGCTAACGTTTTTTCTTCGATTTTTTTGTTCTATTTATTACTTGAAGGAAGTATATTTTATTCAAAAAAATTATAGTGTAAAAACAAACTTATAAAAAATTTCAAATATAAGAAAAATGACAGCACCCGACCGTCCGTTTCAATTAAAAATATATCTAATTGGATTTGATTATATTAATATATATTTTTTTAATTTTTGAAATTTATAATTTTCAATTAAAAATATATATCTAATTGGATTTCTGATTTTCCTCAATAAATTGGTAACGGTTTTTCTTCGATTTTTTTGTTCTATTTATTAGTTGAAGGAAGTATATTTTATTCAAAAAAATTATAGTGTTAAAAAAAACTTATAAAAATGTCAAATATAAGAAAAAACTGAACTAGAAACGAAAATATTTATAAATTTCAAATATCCGAAAAAAGAAACTAGAAAAACTCAAGCATATATCGAATTGAATTATGAATATAATTTTGGGAAGAAACATAGAAAATGATATATTCAATTACTTATTACTATTATTATTGGGGAAAATAAATTTGGAAAACATATTTCTAAAAATTTAGAAGATAACCTTTATCACATTTGAATACTACCGGAATAATTTGTAGGATAATAGTATTTCGGAAATTACTTTTTAAAGAGTAATGTTTTAGAAATTATTTCTTTCACAAGTGATATTTTGAAAATTTGCTGTAATTGCATGTTATCATCTATAGTTATATTTCTCTTTATATAAATATATTTTGGGGTGAATACAAGATTTCTAATTCAGCAAGATTTTAAATTCATATTTTTAAAGGTGCAAATGTTGAATAGTAAGATGGTATTTGGAATAGTTTTCAGTTGCAATTGGACTGTTTGAAATACCCAGCTTTCAGCAGAAATTCACCACCAAATATAGTCAAGATAGAGAAGCTGCTTAAGCTGATATGATCTAGCTTTCAGCTGTAACTTACAGCTTATCTAATTTATTGAATTATTTTATCCTTTAAATATTTCTATAATTCTCAAAAAATCATTGATTTTAAAATTCAAATTTTTAATATTTACAAATTTAATTATAATTATATTTAAATATGTTAGTTAGTAATTTTATAAAAATTATTTGTATTTATTATATATAAATTCTTCAAGTTAAATGAAATAATAATTATTAAAATAAATATAAATTAATTAACTAATAGATTATTTTACATATTTTAAAAACTACTAATTTGCAAATATACAGTCCTACGTCAAATATATAGTTGCACCAGTAAAAGAAAAATGGCTAGCTCCTCAAAGAGAAAAACTCAAGCATATATCGAATTGAATTATGAATTTTAGGGAAGAAATTTAGAAAAAGAGATATTTTATTTTTTATTGTTATTATTGGAAAAGGAATGAAATTTGGAAAAAACTATGTTAAAAAACTATATTAACTTTTTCACAATGCAAAGTTATGGGAATGATTTTTGGGAAGTAGTATATTGAGAGATATTTTATGGAGTATGTTGGTACTGAGACGTGCTTCAGGTGTAGAGAGGGGGGAGTGAATACACCTGAATACAAATTGTTTTTGTCAAACGCGAAAGTCAGTTTTAGCTAAGTGTGCTACTGAACTGAGTCAGATATCAAGATATGCTTTCAGATCGCGTGAACAGAGATTTCTTCTATTGAGCTCAGCTCTACTGACTTATGTCAGTTGAACTGTCGTTCAGTATAAGAGTCGTGTGTGGAAGTGTAGGCCCTATGAAACGTCTCGGTTGGATAACCGATTTTTATGCTGAGTTTGATGAAATACAATTTTATGCAATATTAACAATTAAGAAAAGCAACAGTAAATCAACACAGCAAGTTTTTAAAGTGGTTCGGGCACACTGAGTCCTACATCCACTGTTCTGACCAAAGCGGAATACTTGTATTATTTATACTGAGCAAGTCTCAGTGATATGTTCACATGACAGATACAAACTTGATGCTTATAGTGAGCAAGTCTCAGTGATCTGTTCACATGACATATTCTCTACTTATAGTCATAGTGACTTTACAGGGTTTTTCAAACTTAAAGAGTTTGAGCTTCTCCAACTATGAGGAAGTTCTTACAATAAAAATGTTTCACAAAATGTGAACTCCCTCGGGATTTCTAAGCTATGAATCTTACAATTTAGCTCGCTTAGATTAGAGAAGGGGGACAAGTGTTCTCTAGAGAGAAGAACTAAAGAAGATTCTATTCTAAGTCCAAGTTCTTCGCTGGATATGCAATGAGCTTGCTAGAGATTGTTTGTGCGTTGAAAGCTTTTAGTTCCCAGTGTCTTTCTGCATAAAGACTCTCCTCTATTTATAATCTTCGATTTGTGAATAGATCCGTTGAAGAGGGGGTCTAGCCACGTGTCGAAACACAAGGAAAACGGCTACTTAAATTTGAACGTTGATGAGTAGGTGCACTGTAGAGATACGCCTCATTTTCAATCTCGGAGCAGCTTTTGTCAGAACAAGTAAAGCGATGTCGGCTCCTTATTGGTCGAGGTAGAATGGTAGGTTAGATTTGTCAAACATCAAGGCTGACTCCCTCTGAATCCTCGGACTTTCAACTGAAGTGACTTCCTACTGACGTTCTTCTGAGCATTCAATGCATGGGCATGAATTCCTTTGCAGATTCAGTTGGTGGTCGGCTGACCAATTGACTTCTTCGATCCTGAGTCCATCAGTTGAGTGCAAGGTCTTCTACTGAACTTCGCAGCTGCTGAACTCTAGCCTACTGAGTTCCTAACATGCTGAACTCAAACTAAAGCTATTACATAATCGAAGGTTCATCATTCAGCTAACAGTTTTAGGATCTTCAAATCTATAAAATATAGTTCTACTGAATCTTCATCCCAACAGGGTATATCTTGAGAACTATTTATTTGAAGAGTAATATTTTGGAAATTTGCTCCATAAAACTAATTTAAATTGATTTACATACTGTGTGTCATGATTATCACAAAAGCTTGTGTGTACCACTTTCATATACTCTTGTGTCTACCACACCACAAGGGTATTGACATGTGTTAGATATGGCCCACTTGATTTAATGAGAAATATCACATGTCAATACTTTTGTGGTGTGGTATACACAAGAGTATACGGAAGTGGTACATACATGCCGCTCCGCATGATTATAGAGTGAGTTCAATGTAAGATTTTTATTATATTGTGTAGAGAAAAATAAGTTGGTAGGTTTTCGGCCAATCCCAGTGATTTTGAATTATAAAATTGCCAATCTTAGACCATCGCCTAACTTTTGACATCGATGTGGATACGTAATTAACTGAAATCTGGGAAATTAATTGGTATGAAATAATTACAACCATCTCAAACAATGCTTTTTGGGTAACTAAAAGTAAATATTTGGCACACCTTCTATAATTGTTACCAGCCAGTTAAATCTAGATTTTAATTTATTTATTCTTTTAGGGGAAGAGGGGGGTCAATTCCTTTCAATTATTTTCAGTTGAATCACTGATTAGGTTTATTTTAAACAGAGAATGCAGAAAAGATAATGATGAAGCTTTAAATAAATACAAATTAGAGGTAGTTGCTATCAACGACTTATAACTAATAAAATCGCCAAAGTGTTACCGTCATTTTAATTAAAATATTGTAACAGTTTTATATTATGCAATTTGTTATTACCGATCAACATATTAGTTGTTGGGATAGTGAATCTGAGTTGTCTTTTTGCACTAATTCACCTCAAAAGTTGCTGCTGCTTTCATTGTCTATGCACTTTGTCTAGTTCTATTTTATTTAGGGGTAAAAACGGGTCGAATACGGACGGATAGTGCTCTTTCCATATTTTGTCCCATATTTTTTTCTCGAATTCGGAGTCGAATACGGAAAGACCGAATACGAATACGGATTCGGAACGTTCGGGATACGAATACAGGACGGATATATGATGAATTCGGATCGAATTCGAATAACAATAATCGGATAATATGATTCATAGATAACAATCTATTTGTGATTGTAACACATGAAAAAATCACGTATACAATATTTAATGGACGTTTTAATGCAAACTATAATAATGTAAAATCCAAATTCGAATCCGTATCCGATTTAGGCTATCCGGATTCGAACCCGTATCCGACCGGATACTAGATTTGCTCCCCAAATTTGATCCCGATCGGATTCGGCTCCGGATCGGACGGATAATATCCGATCCGTTTTCACCCCTAATTTTATTGCAACTTCCAAAATGACAGCACCAAATAAATTATACTAAACCATGTGTGTGTCGATAAAAGAAAAATATTGATCGGTGTAAATTATTTTTTGTTCGATTCGATAAATGAGATCCATTTTGCAAAACTTAAAATGCTAGAGAAAAAGACCAAAAAAATATGACTACCAAATTTTTTTACTTGATCACAAATTTTGTACATACCGAATTAATAAGGGTTGTTGACATAAATTTTGTACATACCCGAATTAATACTACACACAATGTGACATATTGAATTTCAACAATGGCAAATCAAAAGTCACATCGCGCAAACAAAATCTTCACTCGATTCGTTATCCTCTATATCTTCATCGGTGTCAATTTCATCAAGATCCATGCTCCCTCCTGAGAAAAGATAGCTCGATTTTGTGGGTTCACCGGGAACCCCAGCATCTTGTATTATAGCCAATGTTTCCTCAATACTCTGAGATACATAGTTATCTGCACCATTCACTTGCTTACTTGTGGCCTCGCCCTCGATGAATTCTATTGGTAGATTGTTTAGGAACCATGCATGCTTCTTGATCTCCGAAATGGTAATCCTCTGCAACGAGATAAAGTCAAAACAAAGAAAATGGACTAATTGAAGCTACATATGACCAAATTAATTAATGGCTTGCACATATTGACCTTTTTAGGATCGGATACGAATATCTGTGATAGTAGATGTTTGCATTCCTTTGAAACCCGAACATAATCAGGAATTGAATAGTGAGCCGTTAGTATTTTCTGTTTATTACAATAATGTGGTTAATTTCATGTCATTATTCAAATAATAGACAAAGTCAACAAGTGTATATTTTAATCTTCGTTTGATAGTCTCACATTGATTGTTTTCTTGAAATTTCTTGGATCATCATAGTCTTCGAAAGGATAAGCACCAACTAACATCACGTACAATGTAACCCCACACGACCAAACATCTGCAATCTTAAGTGGCCAAGAAAATGGTATTAACAAATCATTAACACAACTTTGTCCGAAAGAGATACAAAAAATTGGATTAGGATCCTCTGGCCAATGAGAGCATCATGGAAGTCAAACGGTGTCGTTTCAATGATGCACATCAAAGGATCCCAATCTTGAATAGATCAAGGGGTTGAATATGGTTACCTTGCCATCGTACTCTTTTCTTGAAAGGACCTCCGGCGCAATATAGGCCGGCGTCCCGACGGTTGATTTCGGTTGAGAATGAAAAACCGATGACTGAAATTTCCAAGAAAAAATCGAGAATTTAGTTTTGGAGACATTAAGGTTTGATTTTGACATAAATTGGTACTACCTTAGAATATCCGAAGTCACATATTTTGAGGCGTGGAGCTGGGCTTCCATCCAACAATGTGTTTTCGAGCTTTAGATCTCTATGACAAATTTGCTGCATTCATGACATAAAATTGTAGCAAACTCTTGATCATAATTAAGACAAACTAATTAAAGACAACTTTGATTCTTTTGTGTTCACCATGGAATGGCAGTAACTGACTCCGGATATCAGCTGCTGAAAGAAGAAACGTGCCTAATAACAAACCAAAACGTTTATGAATATTGGTGGTGTAGATCATGCTTGTATGCTGATTAAGCAAAGGAAAAAGTACCTCGTCTTCACTGAATCTTCCAGCGTTGCAAATACGGTCGAAAAGCTCTCCTCCGGCAGCATATTCCATGACGATGGCTAGATGAGTTGGTGTGAGAAACACCTGCACGAATTCAATCACTCTGTTATCTTCTGCTCTTCATCAAAGACAGACATATTAATGCTTTCTTAATTTACCTCCTTGAATCTTACGATGTTTGGATGCTTTAAGGATCTGTGGTTCATGATCTCCCTTTGGACATGCTCATCAATCTGAAGAAATATATGGAAAAACACAGCCAAGTTAAGCACATGAGATGGAAACAAACAAAATTAAATGATCGAACCTTTTTGCCTCTCTCAATATACTTGATTGCATAGAGTTCGCCACTCCGTTTATCTTTAACAAGCTTGGCAACACCAAAATTCCCAGACCCTATATCTTTCACCACTTCAAATCTTTCCATTTCTTTTCTAGATCAATAATCGATCGCACTGTTTAATGATACGTATAACTCTAATCTCTTGAATTTGCTGGGAGTTTCTGGGATCTAAATGAGCACCTACTAAAGCATACTATACTATATATGATGAATTTTGCAAGTTTTGCAAACTGGAAACTCCGAAGTTTGGTCTATTGATGATTTGTGTACGTGCACACTTCTTTTTCATAGATTTAATAATGCTTCTGTTAAATTAACATTATTTCACCAAATAGTGGCGTTATCCAAGTGGCCCACATTTTTGTCACAAGACTAATGTAATATTACACACTTTATATTTTCCAAAATGGATGGTGCCCCGGTGCGTAACCTTTGAGCCTATGTAAAGAATGTAATATTGTCTTTATATTTTCCATACTATATATGTTTTTTATTTGATAATTGTATATTTTATACTATTTTGATGTGCACCTTAAGTAGCGGTACTGAATTTCTCTAATTACAAAGGGAAAATAAAAGAAGCAAAAACATGCCTTATTAACTATGTTGACATTATAAATCAAATATAATCATCGCAAGTCATAGCAACCCATGCAATTTGATTTGGTATTGGATCCATTGAATTTCGAAGGAAGCAACACTACTTTGTGAATCGTGAACCAACAAAGAGTTGGGTTAGAACATCAACGTGTTTGTCGCGTACTCGACAACCTCACAACATAATTAATGTAAGTTTGTGACCTGTTGTTTGGTTGTTTTATATCTTTTTATATCTAAAAATGCATGTTATAAGTATATAAACTTTGTTAGTGAATAAGAAATTAAGTTTTTCGTATTTTTGTATTTTGTAGATGTGCATCATGCAGTATAATTTATTATGTATTTTCTAGATATACGTAGATAGCATTAAAATTTGCTGTATATGTTTTACAAGAAGAAAAAAAATGCAGGTCCTATTCAAAGTGAGAGAGAGGAAATTATGAGAAATGCTCGTGTAAATTTAATTGAAACGGGTTTTGGAATTATCTTCAAATGTAGATCAATTATTCGTACATATTGTATCTAAACGCATGGGTGCAGCGTGTGTTGCCATTATAAACCATTTCTAAGCAAAAGGATACACTGAACTCACTGAATTGAATCAACTGGCTAGGCTGCATGCCTTCCACCTACAACAATTACGAAACTAGATAATCTCGAAATCACATAATCCAATTATCTATAGCCTCGATACAGATCACTTAGTTATTAAATAATTTAAAACAATTGCTACCGGTTCAACATTCTAGTAAGGATAACGACACTGTAATGGATATATTTAGACAACTCACTTTATTTTTATATATGAATTTTTTGTACATATAGGGAGAGAGATAAACGATAGTGATATTAAATAAAATCTACACAAATCTAATATAAATCCAACTTTATAAAACTTATCCATAATATAACTAAGATGTATAAAATACCATTTCTTCTTCATTATTCTCACATGAAAGTATATCCTACCAATCAGGCACGTGATATGACCTACAAAAAGTAAGGGCAAATTGATGCATTGGATTGATTCAAGAGAAAAAGCATCTTACGATTGGGCACATGATATGACATATGATCATACATGATAGGGTATTGGACACGAGACACGTGTCCTATCGGACTTGTGTTGATCGGTCGTGTATTGATCGAACACGTGGTCGGACAATGATAATTTTAAAAATACTTATTTATGTTTCAAAACCCATTATTTATTGCTCATAAATCCAAAAAACAAGGGTGATTAAGTGATAGATAGTATAGTAAAAATATAAGAAATTTGTAAAAATGTACTCCCTCCGTCCCATCATTCTTGTAACATTTGTTTTCGGCGCGGTATTTAAGGAGAGTTGTTAATTGTGGTAGTTGTAATAGTTTAGTGGGTCCCTTCTCCTTAATTGTTTTTCATAATTTTTCTCTCACCTCTTATTTTATTAGTTTTGTTTGTATTTGTCTTTATTTTTTTTGTTTAATTATTTATTAATATTGGAAAATGGAGATTAATACTTCCAGTATAATAACAGAAAATGAGGTTGAACTTTAATTCCATTTCCATAATTGCCGAAAAATAAAATAACCATAATTGCCGAAAATTAAATAACCATAATTGCCGAAAATAAAATAATGATAATTGCCGAAAATTAAATAACCATAATTGCCGAAAATAAAAGAAACCATAATTTGATACTTAAAAAATTTCCTGCAGCCGAGAGAAAGTGGATGGGAAATCATCTCCAAATTTGAAATTGGAGCCAACAAACTTCCAAATATTCCCTCCACATTAAATCCACTATAAATACAGTTTTCAAAATCTCATCCAAACCATTAACACAAAGAAGAACCAAGTAAAAAAGAAGAGAGGAATGGTGAGGAGCAAGGATCTCTCCACAGTAGAGAGAAATTTAGTGGCTCAATTTCTGCTACAAAATCTCAAAAATGGAAAGCTCGCGAGTGGTAAAATCCAAGAAGCCGCATTGAAGTTCAATTGTTGTCGGCAAACCATCGGTCGAATATGGGTGAAGCAAAAGAACAAAGAAGTCGGGTGTTGTTATCCATTTGCAGTCGAAAAAGAAAGGAGCAATTCATCCAAAAAAGGTTCTGATCAACATACCTCTAATAGAGAGTTTAAATGTGCAAAAAAGAGGTACTATAAGAAAACTAGCTAATGGAGTATCTTGCAGCAAATCTACGGTGTGGAGATGGCGTAAAGATGGTCTAATCAAAGCTCACTCTAGCGCAATTAAGCCCTCCCTCACGGCCCCAACATAAGTTGCTAAGGTTACGGTTTTCCATTGAGGCATTACAGTTCGATAGAATCATGCATAGACTAAAATTCAGAAACATGCAAAATACAGTACATATTGATGAGAAATGGTTCTATCTTACTAAGGCTGCTCACAGATTTTACCTAACTCCGAATGAGGTTGAGCCACATAGGTCTTGCCAAAGCAAGAAGTTCATCAACAAAGTAATGTTCATGTGTGCAGTAGCAAGACCTCTATTTGATGAAGATGGAACAGTTTTATTTGATGGCAAAATTGGCATATTTCCATTTACGGAAAAGATTGCTGCCATCAGAGCAAGCAAAAACAGACCAAAGGGAACACTAGAGACAAAAGCAATTCAAAGCATAACAAAACAGGTTACCAAGGAATGTTTGATACAACAGGTATGAAATGGAACATTTTTAACTTTATAGCAACATCAGATTCTGAATTACAACAGGGTGCCAATAATTTGTAAAGTACTTGTAATTCAGAATCTGCATTAAAAATCAGAATCTGATCAGCTTTGTACATTCCATTAATAGAGTACAAATAAATGTTCTTTTAACAGAGTACAAACAAATCAGATTCTGATTAGCTTTGTACATTCCATTAACAGAGTACAAACAAATCAGATTCTGATTAGCTATGTATCTTTGAAATTGAAAAATCATTTTCAATTTCAAAGTTGGCATATAATCTGATTCTTCAATGAATAAGATCAATATGCAAGTTCTGGAGTACAAAGGCAAAGCTGCTACAAAGGCAATGGTAAGGTAATTTATAAGGGTTAAGGTACTCAAATTATTTTTTTGGTTTGTTTTTTAACTTAACAGACTTCCTGTAATTAGATCAAAATGGCCTCCTGTGCTAGACAAATTGATATTTATACAACAGGATAATGCACGGCCACACATAAAGGATACAGATGCAGACTTTAGGGCAGCAGCTAGTGAAGAGGGATTCGACATAAGGTTTGTTCATCAACCCCTAAATTCACCGGATACGAATGTCAATGACCTTGGATGGTTTAGGGCCATCCAAAGCATACAAATAGAGTCAAATTGCATGAATGTGGATCAGTTGGTCACTGCAGTTTGCAATTCATTTGCAAACTTATCACCAATGACCTTAAATAAAGTATTTTTAAGCTTGTAAGGGTGTATGGTTGAGATAATGAAGGTGAAGGGGAGTAATTGCTACAAAATTCCACATATGAAGAAGGATGCTTTATTGAGACAAGATGAACTTCCAAGAGATTTGGAAGTGTCAGCTGATTTAGTGCAAGAGTGTTTCACCTACATGATGGAGAATGGCATGGTTGCAGAGGTAGAAGAGCTGAAGGGGAAGCTAGGGATCTGAGTGAGTACATTGCTATGTTTTGATTAAAATCTGTTGGCAAGACAGATTGCTACTACTATTAAAATCTGTCTGCAAGACAGATTCCAGTAAATTAGTTTGTAAATCTGTGTTTTATGTTTGGTTTCTGTTTTATGTAAATTAGTCTATAAGACAGACCTTAAGAAGCAACTTTGTTATCATATTAGATTAAGACACATTAGTGCAATTGAGATTGTGTAGTTCATGTACCAGAACCACAACTAGATAAGCAAGTCATGCAAAATACTCCAGACATGCTTATCTTACACCCCCTCAATCACATTAACCAAGCAAAACAACATACATACATACAGATGCAGACTAAAGGCTTAACCAACAAACCAGCAGCATTAACCAACAAACCTCCAGCAAGTTCAGAACCATAACCAACAAACCAGTAGCATAATAAACTTCCCAAAACCTAATCAACATATCTCATTCTGAAACAGAGAATCTTATAGACATGTTCATCTAATCTAGAGCAAGCAAGTTCTTATCATTTTAGACCATTCTAAACGCATCTCCACAATAAGATCAAAAACTCAAAGAGAGGCATGTACTTAATTAATAGAAGCAAGAGAAGCAGGGAAGGATCTCACCCAAAATCGATTTAGTGGTCGGGTAATTGACTTATGCAAGCCTCAGAATTTGTCGGCTCCCATATATCATCGAAGCCGGTGGGGAAGAAAAGCCCAATGTCGCTCTCCGTTTCAGCCGCCGGCAATCCGCTTTCGGAAGCCTCAGAAGGCTTCCAAATATCGTCGAAGCCGGTGGGGAAGAAAGGCCCAGATTCACTCTCCGTTTCAGGCGCCGGCAATGGGCTTTCACAAGACGAATTTGACTTCCATATATCGTCAAAGCCGGTGGGGAAGAAAGGCCAACGGTCACTCTCTTCCTCAAAGCCCGACTCAACGATATCGTCGACGCCGGCAGCGTAGAAGGGGCTCGTTTCCCTCCCGTCAACAGATCTGCGGCAGGGGCCATCAATCTCTTCGCTACCCGGCGGCGAGTATGGGTAATCGACTAACGAGTTGCTCAATTGGCTCCATCCAGAGCTTACATCGCTCGTGTCGCCGTCAACAACCTTCGATCCGCTCAGACCATCACCATTTTGCTTCATTTCTGTTCTTATTAACCGTAGTATCTGTCCAACGGAGTGAAGATCTAGTCGGTATCAATCATTGCGGGCTCGGAGGGGTCGATATCTAAGGTACTAGAGATTGAACGAGTAGAAGAACATAGAGGGGCGAGACCTCTGTTCTTTAGGTTGAAGAAGATGAAAAACACAAGCGGCGCAAAAATTAGATCTAGGGTTTGAGATAGAGGGAGAATGAAAGGTAGGTGTGTAATGAATGTTTGATTTGGAAGTGTATTAGATGTGAAAGATTAATTAAGTTAATTCAGTTATTTAGACATAATTAAAACAATGGTTAAGTTAAAAAAAAATTCCATTTTATGAATGTTACAAGAATGGTGAGACGTGCCGAAATGGAAAATGTTACAAGAATGATGGGACGGAGGGAGTATTGTAATTTACCCATTTGGGTGTTAACCCGAAACCAAACCACCCTTGACCTTCTATCTTCGTTCTTCACTGGAATGATGTTGTCCAATTATATATGTCTAAGTCACTTATGGTTAATAAATTCTGATAAGAAGTATAATTATTAAATGACGCGTGACACGCCACGTGCACGATTTATTTGGTGTCAGAAGTTGAACACCAATTGAGCACAAAAAAATTGAACAAATCCAATCCCCACCTCCTTCATAATGATGAAACAAATATTTGAACAATACATGGGTAATTAAATGCTAATTTAATATAAAAAAAAAAGATTTAAAACAGTTTGGTGCATGTATGAGCTTATTGGACTTTAATGATAGTATCATCATTAGTCATTAAATTGAACTATATATGAACTGGAAATGGGCTTATGGCTCGAATTAAAACTCGGCTCGCTAGCCCAGCCCATATGTTCCAAGATTTAGATAAAATTTTGAATTTGAATTTTTCCCAAAAGGAGAAAAGGAATAAACTGCCTACCCTATAATTCCCCACGCTCCATCTAAGACAAACACAAACGCAGGGACTCTCTCTCTCTAGAAATCAAAACCTCTACTCTTCGACTTTGAAATGGCGTCCCCACGAGAGGAGAGCGTGTACATGGCCAAGCTAGCGGAGCAGGCCGAGCGTTACGAGGAGATGGTCGAGTTCATGGAGAAGGTTGTAGGCGCCGTCGAGTCCGACGAGCTCTCAGTCGAGGAGCGCAACCTCCTTTCCGTCGCCTACAAGAACGTTATCGGTGCCCGCCGCGCCTCCTGGCGGATCATCTCTTCGATCGAGCAGAAGGAGGAAAGTCGCGGCAACGAAAGCCACGTCTCCTCCATCAAAAGCTACAGATCTAAGATTGAGTCAGAGCTCAGTTCCATTTGCGACGGTATTCTCAAGCTCCTCGACTCCAAACTCATCGCATCCGCCTCCAACGGTGATTCCAAGGTTTTTTACTTGAAGATGAAGGGAGATTACTACCGTTACTTGGCGGAATTTAAGACGGGAGCCGAACGGAAAGAAGCCGCCGAGAACACTCTGTCCGCCTATAAATCTGCTCAGGTTCATTTCTTCTTTAATTTTTACCGATTTTTTACTTTTGACTTTAAATTTATGTCTTATTTTGATTTGTTTACTCAGTTGTTGATATATATTTCTGAGATTGTTGGTGTAATTAAATTGTGCATTCCTGAATCTCATGTTTTCGAAATATACATTGAACAATTTTGGAGCTTTAAAGCTTAAAACACTACTAATATAAGAATTTGAACTGTTGACCTATTGAAGTGTGGAGACACTGTCTGAAACGTCTCTATCTTTATCTCTAATCAATCTCTTTCTTCCTGATTGCAATTTATCATCTTCCGGCCGAGTGATTAAACAATTGTGACCGGAGTAGTTTGGTGCAGTTGATCCAATGAATTTGGGCGTCATTGCTGTATACGACTTTACTTTTTTTTTTTTTTTTAAATTCAACGACCATGGAGTATCATTTATAGCTGTATCTGACCTTACTTTTTGAAACATTTCCTTGCAGGACATTGCTAATGCTGAGCTGGCCCCTACCCATCCAATCCGTCTTGGCCTGGCACTCAACTTCTCCGTATTCTATTACGAGATCTTAAATTCTCCAGATCGCGCCTGCAGTCTTGCCAAACAGGTCTGCATTCGAATATCCTTAAAATTGATTATTGGATGATTTGGGGTCTGTAAACTCTAGTGTTGCATTTGTTTGTAGGCTTTTGACGAGGCCATTGCTGAGTTGGACACTCTTGGTGAGGAATCATACAAGGATAGCACCTTGATCATGCAGCTTCTCCGCGACAACCTCACCCTGTGGACGTCGGATATGCAGGTATGTCGTGCATTAGAGTGATCCACCTTTGATCCAATACTCATCAATGTCGTTTGTTCTTTTGTAGGATGATAACTCTGAGGAGATCAAGGAAGCAGCTAAGCCCGATAACGAGTAGAAAGGTTTGGTGATCTGCTGTTCTCTCTATATCTCTTGCCTGGGGTCAAGAATGTAGTTAGTCTAATAGTCTATACTTCTTCGGTGGCATCCAATTTTAGTTGGCTTTCTCCCTATGTGCTTGTGATTTTATTTATCTTTCACAGAAAAAGCAAGACCATCTGTACTGTCCTTTGAATTGGGTTTTTTGATTTTTGAACATTTCTTGGTTTGAAATTTAAATGTGTTAGCGTTTACTCAAGTCACGCATTGCAGATTAATGCATTTTCAATTAGACCTTTCGGAATGGTGTGATGGTGGAGTTGTTATTTTTTCTAAGATTAGGTTTCTATGAGAAGCTAACACATACTCCCCCCAAAAAAAAATAATAAAAAAAAAAAAAAAAAAAAAAAAAAAAAAAAAAAAAAAAAAAAAAAAAAAAAAAAAAAAAAAAAAAAAGAATAAAAAAAAAAAAAAAAAAAGAAAAAAAAAAAAAAAGAAAAAAAAAAAAGAAAAAAAAAAAAAAGAAAAAAAAGAAATTTAATTTTAAAATAGAAAAAAAATAATTTTTTATTAAAAGAAATGAAAAAAAAAAATTATAAAAAAAATTAAAAAAAAATTAAAAATTAGAATGGGGGGGAAAAAGTTATTTTTTCATTTATCAGACATATATACTTACAAACACAAGATGTCTCATCGTTTAGCTACTTACAGTCGAGAGCTTCCTTACAAAATACAGTCAAGAGCTACTCCATCTCAAATCTTACAAACACAAAATACAATGAGAACACCATCAAATCCAAATTAAAGTAAAAAAGGGAGGGGGGGGAGGGGGAGGGGGGGGGGGGGGGGGGGAGAAGGAAGAGGGGGGGGGAAGGGGGTTTTAATTAGTATAATTGGAAATTGGGTTTAGAGTAATTAGTTTGGTCAAAAAAATTGTAGACCCTAACAAAACAAAAAGAAAGGACCTTTCGCAGCAAGGCGCGCCTAAAATCCGCTCACGTTTTTTAAATTATAGGATTTATACTAAATCACATTATTTAAATTATAGGATTCACACTTTTATCACTAAATCACTTTATTTAAATTGTAGGATCCACACCTTTACTACTAAAATTCACTTCACCTTAATAACCGTGCCGAAAAGCTTGAAGTCAAGTTGAATGGGACGGAGGGAGTATGTTATTAGGTTTTCCATAAATAACGTGAGATGAAAAGGGCCTCCCACGGTCAACACGTCTCTGTCATCTTTTCTTTTTAATGGTGTGGTAAAGCAATTAAAGTTGGCACCTTTCTTTTCGAAAACTTTACAGTAGTGTTTTGGAGTAGGCAAGATTTAGTAGTGGTTGTGAGCATTTGATGTATTTGATTGGTTCTTGACTATGACCAACCTCCATCTATTTTTATATCATTCTTTTGCTGGGTAGTTATCTTATGACAAAACCATACAAATAACGGGGCTAGTAAATTATAGATGTGGATATGATATTTTCTAGATCATATTTGATTTTATTTATTTAATGTGTATTTCAACAAGGTAAAAACTTGTGTGCATCATGTTGCACATGCAACATAATCCAATTACTCAATTTTGACCCGCTTTGACCCGTTGTTGACCTGTTGACCGGCATTGACCCGTGCTTGACCCGCTGATGTCAGTATGACATCATTATTTTTTTTATTTTTTACTTTTTTCTTTCTCTTTTTTTTTAACGTTTTTCCCCCTTAATTTTAAGAACGGACGTGTCACTCTTTACATATGAAAGTGTCAATCGTAACAAACAAAAGTATCAATCGCAACAAACAAAAAAAAATTCATTTTTTTTTTCATTTTAAGGACATACGTGTCACTCTTTGCATATAAAAGTGTCAATCGTAAAAAACAAAAGTATCAATCGTAACAAATAATTTTTTTTATTTTGTTTTCCAATTTTTTTGATAAGGAAGACGTGTCATTTGTAATTAATAAATGTGTTATTTGTTACTTATCCAAAATATCAATCGTAACAAATAAAAGTGTCATTTGTATTTAAATAAAATATCATTTATATCATTTATTGAATATCAATTATTTTTTTTTAAATGCGATTTGTTTCGAAAAAAAATGTCATTTGTTTATGAAAAAAAGTGTCAATTACAACGAACGAAAGTGTCAATCACACTGAAGTAAATTGACACTCAGAATTAAGGAACGTGTCACTTTCATCTACTAATCAATATGAAGCATAATAACCAGAAATGTTACCCAAAGTGTCAATCGTAATAAACAAAATTGTCAAATGTCCCGAATTAAAGTGTTATTGTTTAGAACAAACGAAAAAAAATGTTATTGTTTATAACAAACGACACTTTTGTATACAAAGAGTGACACTCTCGTCCTTATAATAAAGGGGAAAAAAACGAAAAATATTTTTTGTATTTCAAAACGAAAAAACGAAAAAAGTGTCGTGTCATTCTTCGTATTTCCGAAAAGACGAAAAAAAATGAAAAAACGAAAAAGACGAAAAAAGGCGAAAAAAGACGAAAAAGGCGAAAAAAAATGAAAAAAACGAAAAACACAAAAAAAAACTAAAAAAGTCGAAAAAAACGAAAAAAACGAAAAAGGCGAAAAAATGAAAAAAGACGAAAAACGAAAAAGGAGAAAAAAAAACGAAAAAGACAAAAAAATGAAAAAAACGAAAAAGACGAAAAAGACGAAAATGGCGAAAAAATGAAAAAAGACGAAAAAGGCAAAAACAATAAAAAAGACGAAAAAACGAAAAAGAAAAAAAAAGGAAAAAACAAAAAAGACGAAAAAAGAAAAAAAAATGAAAAAAAAAGAAAAAAAAAGGAAAAAAAACCAAATACGAAAAAAAAAAGGTCAATACATAAGTCAAAGCGGGTCAACAGGTCAAACATGGATCAAAATTGGGCAATTGGATCATATTGCATGTGCAACATAATGCACACTAGTCCATCTCTTTCAACAATGGTACTTTTCCTTGGTCAGAATATGTTTTACTTTTAACGTAAGACTAGTGGCCTTTTTTCATTTTTATCTGTAGTTCGGTTATTATTAAAATACTATAGGTAGCAGTAGCTTGGAGTATTTCAGTTTATTAGTATTTTGATAAAACTCTAATGTGGAAGCCCAAATTCTGAAACATGAGCTCAAAAGGCTCGAGTTCTAGGAAATTTTAACCCATTTTAGAATCCTCTAAATAAATATTTAAATTTCTAGCCAATCATGTTTTTAAACCAAATCCCCAAATCAAACAACCATTAGAAACAAGAGTTAGGGAGTTGCAAACAAATCGTAGAAGTTATCTTCAATTTTGACTCCTCGACTCATTCTTCTAGTTGTCCAGTCCAATTTAGCTTCAATTTGGGGAAATGATGGTTGTATTTGGAGGAATTGTGGTTCTAAAGTGTGTTTGCCATAGAATTGGGTTTGGTAGATAATAGGTAAGTAAAAGTGTATAGTAAGGTGGATGGAAATTAGGGCTTCAATTTCAGGCATTTTATAGTGATCCAAATTGAAATCATGTTAGAAAGGAGATAATCCAAAAAAGTGACAAAACATGTGGTCTAAAGAAAGCTATTTAAAAATGATTTCAGGCTCTAGAGAGTTTTGCACTGACTGCGGTCTTGGAAACGCTCTTGCACGTCTTTTTGGACATTTACTATGTCGTCGTTTCTTCAAACTCAGCATCCATTCTCCTGTAAAATCGACCACACATTCATACAAGTATCATGTTCTAAAAAATAACAAAGAATGTAAGCATTAACATTTATAAACATGATTTCCTTAAAAAACAACAAACATTCAAGCTCAATAAAACATATAAAAACTATGTTTGTCACAAAAGCGGCCAATCCCATTATTGACCAATAGTGTGCCGACAAATGACATAATAGCGTGGTGCAGTGCATTGAGATTTTATTGAGATAAATTTAAAATAATTATCTTATCTTAATAGTTAATTAACCATTAAAAATAAAATTCGTATTGTTCTCTTTAATAGACCGAAAATTCTGTTACTTCCAAATTCATATTAATTACTACTCCCTCCATCCATCTATTACTATCTTACTTTCCTAATCGAATTATCCCGCTATTACTATCTTATTTACTAAAATGGCAAAACTTAACTATTAAATCTAAAATGAAGTGGGTTCTTCCTTACTCATTACTCACCCCCACGTTCTTATACTCTCTTCGAAAAATCTCTCTTATATGATTTCGTTTCGCTCCGAACTCAAAAGTTTATGATTTTTAACTTTTTAAAAACTTTAGATAATCTCTTCAATTACAACATGAAAAAGAAAAAAAATTTAAAAAATCGATTGTTTCAATTATACATTCCAAAAATTTGGATAAATTATCATTTATTTCCATCAATCTCTCATCGAAAAGTGTGTTTATTTATTAATATTATTAAAACTCATAAAATACATACTTAAATAAAGTTTCTTAATCATCGTGCCAAAAAAAAAAGAACAATAATAGCTGGACGGAGGGAACATATTTTTACCACTAAACCAAAAAATTTTTAACTCCAAAATTTTCTTTCACCTTTTTTAGTATTTCACGCATTTATTTACAGCTCGATTAATTTATATTAAATTTTATATTCCAACTCTCCTAATTTTAATTTTTATTAAGTCAAATATATATGTTCTAAGTGTATGGCAATATTTTTTAATTTTTAATATAAAATATTTTTTATCTGCACATTTTTAGACCTTTTGAAGCAAATAAAATTGTTATCAATACTATCTAGTTAGAAGTAAAATAAAATAAAAATATAACTTTGCACTGATGTCATTGATGGAAATAGAAATTAAGTTAGGTTGCTAGCAGAGTGTGATGCGGAGAATGGAGAAATAATAATTTATTAGAAGAATAGATTAGATTATGAATTAGGATATTCTAACTTAGACCTGAAAAAAGGGTCGGGCTTCCTTGTGCATAGGTCGAAATTGATATTTCAAATCGGGTTGGGTCAGATTTCTTTGAGGCTGCTAAATGTGCAGCTGCTCTTGCAGGGTATCGGGCGAACGAGCTTACTCGGCCGATTTTCTTTTTAATTTTATAATACATTAATGGCAAAAACTTTGGTTCATCTAGTTGCATATGCAACCAGATGATTAATTATAAAATTATTTTAGTCTGCAACATAGCAATTATTTCACTGCAGTGCAGTGTGGCTATTGGGTTCTCACCCGATATACGCAGGTTCAAGGCCCAGTAGCATTATTTATTTTTTATAATACCAAAAAACTGCACAATTAACACACTCAAACACTCATGTTGGGAGATAATTCAGTAGTAGATTTGACTGATCCCAAAAACCCTATTATGATTGGTGAACCATTCCTTTGTAAAAGTTAACATCTTTGTCTTTGAGTGTTTCAGACTCAATAGACTCGCCTTTAGCATGGTTCCGGCTCAGTAGTTCCATCTGCTGTCCTTCGGTAGACTATCTGTCGCAGTGCCATGAAGTGAAGATTCAGTATGACTGCACTCAGCTGGAGCAGCATACTGAAAGGTGTTCAGGAGTCAGTAGAACTGGACTCAGCAGGAGTAGTTTACTGAACTCAGAGTCTTGGCCATCAGTAGTGTTGGACTCAGCATGAGCAACATACTGAACTATTTGGTCAGACTCAGCAACGACCTGCCAGTTGCTTTAACTGACAATGGACTTCAAGTCAGATTCAGTAGAGTTGTCTGAGGTCGTACATCTGAGAAAGGTCAGCTTCAGTATCAACCTTGAAGTCTGAATATATCTCAACTACTTTTTGTACCTCGACCAATTACAAGCAGCCAGCTGACAAAGTCTCCGACATAAAGCAGCAAGTCAATCACTTCTGCAAAGGAAGCGGACTTTACAGAACTCGAAAAAGAAGTCGTTTGCTACCTATATAGAGTGACACGTGGATTGTTCGTCTCCAACGGATCTATTCACGCTCACTACTATAAATAGAGGGAAGGTCGTGATCTTTCAAGTCGCACTACACGATCATACAAGCGACCATACAAGGGAACTCAAGCATTCAACGAATCAAAGCTCTAGAACACTTAGCGTTTATTCAAGTGAAGAACACGAACCCAGAGTGTTTAATCCTCTTTGTTCTTAGCTCTAGAAGCCATTCTTGTTCCCACCCTCTAACCTAAGCTCCATTGTTATATCCATAGCTTAGAACCGAAGGAGTTCATTTATTGAACTGTTCTTAACTGATAAGAGCTCCTTCATCATTGGAGATACATTCAAACATTATTGTTTGACCCTGTAAACTGAGACTTGCTCAGTATAATCACAAGTTATAGTTTGTCTGCGTACAAACTAACTGAGACTAACTCAGTATAATAAAATAGTGTCTTGCGTTGTTCAGGACAGTGGACGTAGGATCTTGCGTATCCGAACCACTTTAAAATTGTTGTGTCGTTTAATTGTTACATTGATTATCTGCTCATACTGAAAACATCCTTACAAAATCATACAACTGCTATTTCAGTAAAAGCTAAAACGTTGCACTAATCTACTGAACGACTTTAATAAACAAACGTTTTCAAACAAACTAAATTGGGCCTACACATTCCGCACGCTACTGAACTGCTGTTGAACGCTCATGAATTCTGACTCTAGTCAGCTAGCAGAGCTCAGCACTCTCAGTCACTCTGTCCACGCTATCAGGAGCCCCTTTTCTGGTCTACTGAATCCATTCAGTAGACATCTTCCATTAAATAGATTGTTCGCATTTTGAGTTTGAGAAAACGGTTTTCAGGTGTATTCACCCCCCCCCACACACACACACACACCTGAACGTTTGACTTGGGACCAACAATTGGTATCAGAGCAGGAGTTCTTTTGACTCTTTTTTTCTGAAACTGGTCTTCTCGAACTGATCTATTTGAAAAAGGTTTTCAGTATAACATCTCTTCATTCATCCTTATTCCAAAATCTTGCTATGTCTGATATGTCAGGAATTCGGATGGTACCCATGTTCTCACTAGAGAACTATGGCGTATGGCGCGCGAGAATGGAGGTGCATCTGACCTCACTACATGACAACATGTCTGATGTGCTGGAAATCGGTCTTATCATTCCTATGATTAAAAGTGTTAAATACAAGGGGGATGGCGGAGCCAAGACAGGGGAGATGATCGCCAAAAGCAAATCAGACTACACGCCGAAGAGAAGAAGCTTCACAATCTAGATAGAGTTGCTCGTAATGCTATTCTAACAACTCTTAGTGATTCTTATCTAGGCAGGGTTCAGGACTGCAAGTCCGCGAAGGAACTCTGGGATGCGCTAGCGTTACTGAGTTGGGGGACTCAGAAGATAAGGAACATCAAACTAACGCTGGATCTCCAGAAGCTTGAGAGGCTAACCCTCATGCCCAATGAGAAGATTGAATATCTAAACGACAGATTCACCAAGATCATGAATTCAATCAACGGGCTAGGGAAGACGCTCTCGAACAGTGAGATGAACCTGAAGATATTACAGGAATAGCATGAAACTCTCAAGAAGAGTGATGAAATCTAGAAAGTTCTGATGACCGATAGATTTCTTAGAGCAGAAAAGAAGCTCGAACCCACGCTTACAAGTCAAAGGCTGGTAACCCATAAGGAAGGGTTAGGCTACAACACCTATGACGCTTCAATCTCAGCTCCACAAGATTCAGCAGCGAAGCTTACTGATAGGTTTGTCAAAGGGTGTACTGAACGTTTAGAACTCCAGAAACCTTTGACAAAAGGCAAGGAAAAGGTGAATGTATCTCATCCCACCTATCAGAAGTCTGGTAGATCTCGCTCACAACCTCCTAGTTAGAAGAAAGGAGGAACCTCAGTGACATGGGCAGATCAACATGGGCATCTGACTCTGACTCACCCAGCTCGGTACGGAAGTTACTATTACGAGTCAGTAGTCAAGAAGGCACCAAAGGTTCAGATGAAAGCAACTAAATTAGCTCAGAAGGTTAAGAGTCCACCTAAGCAGAAGATCAGGACTACTGAACCTCTGAAGCAGAAAGAGTCAACATCAATGAGTCCTTTAGTGAAGTACGTTGACGGGTCAGGGAAGAAGCTGTATGAGACTACAAAAGTAGTCAGACAAATTTGGATTGTGAAATCACTAACTCCTAAGGACCCAAAAGAAACATAAAGGGTACCTAAGTGTAATTTTCTGTTTTGCATGTACAAAAAGACCAATGGTACGTGGATAGCGGATGTTCCAGACACATGACGTACTAGAAGACACTGTTGATAGACTACATACTGAACATGGACCCAGAATAGAATTTGGTGACAATGCCAAAGGCTACACGAGAGGATATGGAACACTAATATTGGAACCACTATAGTTCCAAAAGTATCTTATGTTGAAGGGCTCCAACATAACCTCCTCTCTGTTAGTCAATTTTGTGATAATAATAAAAGAGTGATATTTGACACTGGTTTCTGTGATGTACTTGATAAATCAACAGTTAAAACAATATTATCAGGAACATGGAAGAAGAACATTTATGTTGCCAATTGAAAATCCGTGGAGCCTGAAGTTTGTTTGATAGCACGGAACGAAGACAGAATTGAGTGGTTGTGGCACAGAGGGTTGAACCATCTCAACTTTAAGGTGCTTAACAAATTAGCTAATGGATCTCTTGTCAGGGGACTGCCTAAGCGAGCATTCAAAAAGGAAGAAGAGTGTGAAGCATGTCTGAAAGGAAAGCAAACAAAGAAAAGTCATTATTCAATTATGTCACCATCTACTGACGGAATCCTTCAGCTTCTTCACATGGACCTTTTTGGGCCAGTTTCTCCTGTGACGATAAGAGACAAGAAGTACACACTGGTGGTCATAGATGATTATTCCAGATACACGTGGGTACTTTTCATTGCCAACAAGTCTGTCTGACGTCAAGACAGCTTTGCCGAGGCTACTGAAGAGACACAGTGTCGAGAAGGACATCAAGATTAAGAAGATCCATTCTGATCGAGGTATTAAGTTCTGAACTCAATGATCAAGGAGTTCTGCGATACTCAAGGAATAGAACATGAGACATCTGTTGCACGCACGCCTCAATAGAATGGTCTTGCTGAGCGGAAGAATAGAACACTAAAAGAAGTAGGAAGGACCTTAATCGTAGACTCTGGACTACCATGAAGTTCTGGGTAGAAGCCACAAACACGACATGCTACACTCAGAATCGATCCTTATTGACAAAGAAGCACATGAAGACGCCTTATGAATTATGGAACGGAAGAACTCCTTCTATAGCTTATTTCCATATATTCGGTTGTTCTTGTTTCATTCACAATAATAGGAAGGATCAGTTGAGAACTTTCGAAAGAAAATCCGACCAAGGAGTGTTCTTAGGATACTCCATGGAGTAAAACTTTCAGAGTTTTCAACCTCCGGACCCTTTGCGTGGAGGAAAGTCCTCATGTTGTTTTTAACGAGTTTCCTACTGAGAACATGGACAGAAGCACTCAGATTCTAATGATCTAAGCCAGAAGCTACAAAATCTGAACTTGAACAAAGATTCAAAAATGATTCATAAGTGTTGGGATGATGAATCAGCATAAGAAGATATTCATAATCAACCCACACTGAATGTAGCTGAAAAGATGGATTCTACAGTATAGAATCAATCCCAGGTATTGGTCAATGAAGATACCCAAGTCGGTACTGAGACCACAACTGAATGCACCAACTCAGGGGTAACAAATAATGTTCTTGAATCGAAAACCCCTGCAGTGGACGATTCATCAGAACCTCAACTTGTTACTGAACTTCTTCAATTTCGAAACAGTACTACTGAAATACATAATATTCTTACTGTTTGCACAGAATCAATTTCAGAAGAAGAGACAAGGAAACAACGTTCTTGTTTAGATATTCACTCTGCTGAGCTTATCATTGGTGACCCTTCAGCAGGTGTTCAGACCAGAGCCAATGTCAGACAAGGCGAGAGTGCACTGTACTCATGTTTCTTGTCTACTGAAGAACCTTAGAAAATTGAGGAGGCACTAAATGACGCTGACTGGATTATAGCTATGCAAGAGGAGCTGAACCAGTTCGTATGCAATGAGGTTTGGGAGCTTGTTGACATACACCGACACCAACATGTCATAGGTACAAAATGGGTCTTCAAGAACTAGCGAGATGAAAACAATGTTATATTCAGAAACAAGGCTCGTCTAGTTGGCAAAGGCTACTGTCAAGCTGAGGGAATAGACTTCGATGAAACATTTTCCCCAGTTGCAAGACTGGAAGCTATTCGTCTTTTCCTCGCATACGTCTCACATCAGAGATTCAAAGTATATTAGATGGATGTGAAGTGTGCATTTTTGAACGGCGTACTGAAGGAAGAGGTATACGTGGTGCAGCCTCCCGGCTTTCAGCAGGGACATAAAGTATACAGACTCAGGAAAGCACTGTATGGGTTAAAAGAAGCACCTAGGGCTTGGTACGATACCCTGTCAGATTTCCTCCTTCAGAAATGTTTTCCCAAAGGCACCGTAGACCGAATACTATTCAGCATTCGACTGAACGATGACATACTTCTAGTGCAAGTCTACGTGGATGACATCATCTTCGGTTCTCAGAATGTGACCATATGTCAAAAGTTTCAGAAGATGATAAAAGATAAGTTTGAAATGTCAATGATGGGCAAGATGAATTTCTTTCTTGGACTTCAGGTCAAACAAACTGATAGAGAGATATTCGTAGCCTCTACTAATTATCGTGCTTATCAAGAATCGATCCTTAGAGGGATATTCTTGGACTTCAGGTCAATGATGGGCTTATCGATAATCAAGCCAAATATACGAAGGAACTTATCAAGAAATTCAGTTGCGAGTTCAGCAAACCAGTCAGAATCCCTATGAACACAAACTTCCAGATAGATCTTGATAAAGTGGGAGTATTCGCAGCCTCTACTAATTATCGTGCTTTAATTAGTCCATTATTAAATATAACTACTAGTCGACCTGATATAACTTATGTTGTAGGTGTCTGTGCTTGATTTCAGGCGAATCCTAAGTTGAGCCACATGGAGTCAGCAAAGAAGATTCTCCTATCTCAAAGGCACACCTGACAGAGGGTTATGATATCCAGCAGATGATAATTCCGAATTAACTGGCTATACTGATGCTGACTATGCAGGTTACACCTGACAGGTTTCCGTATCTCTTTTAGTAGTCAACTCAGCATATAAAGGTTTTATGATATGAGTTCAGCATCGCATTTATTTTCTTAAAGAATGTCATTTATTAAAATCGTTTTCCTTTATTACACGACATTCTATGCCAACTATGTTGAAACAACTTTTCATTAAATGCATGTCGTATCACATTACCTCTCTAAGCTATTTTAGTCTGAGATTTGACTAGGCGGCACAGTCATCATTACTTTTTTGATCAACTTAAGATCGTGACCGTCCAACTAAAAAGCGGGGTTTAATCCCAACCGTCGATCAAAAACGTTTCATATTCAAAAACCTATATATCAACGTGATCATCCTTAAACCCTCATTTTTGCCATTTCTGTTATGCATCTACCTTCGAGTTCTCTGAAATCATTCTGCATACTACGTGTTTTTCATCCATTTCAGAGAATTTCTACGGTAAATCTTAACTTCTATAGCACACTTAGTGACTAAATCTACTTTCAAGTGCTAACAATCTATTTTGCAGATAGTCATGTCGAGCTTTGTTGTTGTCTCTCCCGCTGGTATTGTGGAAATCCTGGAGAAGGACAGGGTTTGGTGTGAGCCTGTCATGGAGTTCGAATCCAGTGACCTGGAGTTTTTGGATGATGTCCACGATGCGCTCAGAGCATCTCGACTTCCTTCCTCGCCAGATCTCAGAGTTCTATCTCAACCTCGAGGAGGAAGACGGGGACTTGTTTGGGTCGTTCCAAGTTTATCAGATCCAGGACCCATCCAATGCTTCTCCGATTCTGAAGTGGATGTCGCTGAAGCAGGAACTTGAGGAGAGCTTCAGACTTCCGAACCAAGGCATCAATCCTTTCGGATACAAGGATGATGTGTTTGATGACTACCTGACGCTGTTCTGTGGGAAGCCCACATCGTCCAGAGCTGCCTTTCCCAAAAGCATCATGCTTCCCAAGTTCAGGGCCTTGGCATACATTGTGACGCAGATCTTGACCAGCCAGGCCAGTTCGCTCGATCAGGTGTCAAGGCCGAAACTGCAACTGGGTCGACGTCTTCACCAAGGAGTTTCAAGCTCAGAGGGCGAAGTTCGATCGATCAGCAGTCAGACTGAGTGCCAAGGGCAAACTTTTGTATGGACAACCAAGCCAGTTCTCTTCAGCAGATTGGCATTAGTGCCGGAGAGGGGAAGGGCAAGAGGAAAGCCCAGACCCCAGTATAGAAGGGCGCTACCCCTCATAAGAAGAAGAAGGCTTCTGAGCAAGCCATTGTAGTAGCTCCTTCTGTCTTCTAGCTGAGAGATGAGGACACTGAGTCAGCAGAGAACGCTGATTCAGAAGAGAAGGAAAATTCGGCTGAGAAGGAGGCCTCAATAGAGAAGGCTCCTTCAGCAGACAGAGAAGGTTCAGTGGAACACGGGACTTCACCTACAGTCGTTACTCCTACTGCCCTTTCTCCACTGAACGTCCAAGCACTCAGCAGCTTGCCTTCTGCTGAGAAAGCTCAGTCTCCGATTTACATCGAGGAGATGGAGACTGACACTAAAGTCGAGACGCTTGGGTTCGAGCTTTCATTGCTTCAATCCAGAGCAGCCCAAGATATCTCTGAGTTTATTCCTGATATCGCCAATCACTCTAACTTGGTTGATATTGCCAACAGGGCAAGGCTTCAGATGCTATTAGATTCCGGGACTGGATCACTCTTGAGCAGCTGATCAGATTCAAGTCCTCAGAGATTTTGAACGCGGACGAGCTACAAGTCCGTCGAGAGATAGGTTATGAGGAGCCTCGCTAACATTACCTCGATTGACGACCTTAAGGCGGCCATGCTGGCTTTGCTTGAAGATCTATATATGTCTTTAGCAGCTATCCCTATAGAAGGTTCAGCAGGTCCAGACGACCAGGAACCGCCCAGTGATCCAGGAACTGAGAAGCTTACTGAGGGTTTTCAACAGGAGAAGGAGGGAGAACGTCCTTTAGAAGATCAACAAGTGGTATCTCCTCCTCCTTTTGGTTCGGCCGCATCAGACACCTCTCGTTCTGCTGACCCGGAACAGCTGTTGCTGGGGTCAGCATATAAGGTTGGCTTCGTTGCTAAGCACCGAAAGTCGAAGGCAGTGGCGAAGGCACTCCTTAAGCAGGGGACTTAGAATCGTCTCCTTACCAGGAACGTTCACAAGCTATGGCGCCAATCCACTGTAGCTCAGTGCGAGGAAGTCAAGGCTCTGAAGACTTCCATTCAGAACATCCCTCATGTCCCTGACTTCAACTCTATTCTCACGAACGCTTTATCTGCACAGAGAGCTCAATTCGACAATCAACAAGCGACGGTTCAGAAGCTACTGAAGGATGCCCATATGAGAAGTTGTATATAGAATCGTCTGATGACGATGCCGCATTCATAGCAATCGAGACAGAAGATGTTGAACTGTGTGTAATGGCCGGAGAAGAGGCTGAGGTAAATTATGAACCCATTATATGCCCCTCTTCACCTTGCACACACGACACAAGCTCTTTTGCAGGAGAACCGCTGGATGTAGTTCTTGCATATGAAGATTTGCTTGAAGAGCGAATTCAGATGAGCCAGTAGTTCAGCAAAACGATTCAGGAGATGGAAATCTTGAAAGTGGAAAATCATAGACTTTCAAAGAGAAGTCAGGACTCTATTGAGTCTGAAGGACTTATTCTGAGACTGAAGGAAGAGATTAATTCTCTAATGACTAAGTCTCCAGACCAAGAAGCACAGATTTCAGTGTTGACCAAATACGTCTCTGAGAAAGAGACTGAAATCGCGAGTCTCAAGGAAAAACTCACACAGGCCAAAGCGGAATATGAATCTCTGAGGAAGAATGATGAAGTGTGGAGAACCTTGATGACAGAGCAATACATTGGAGCCAAGGAGAAGTTGGAGAAGCTGTTAAGATCTCAAAGACCATGCTCCACTAAGGAATGACTTGGTTATACTTTTGAAGCCTCCACTTCAGGACAGAAGAGCTCCACCAAGTTGGCTGATAGGTTTGTCCAAGGGGTAACTCAACATGCAGACTATACACCCCCTCAAGCAAAGAACAAGCATAAAATTCTAGCACCCCAACCGAGCAACAAGAAGATGACCCATGGTTCTTGCCCTAGAACACCCAGAGTAAACTCAGGGGAGACCAAGAAGATCAGGTGGGCTAAGCAATATGGCCACCAATAGTTGACTCATCCAGCCTCATGCACGGTTCGTACTACTATGAGCCAAGAATCGAAGCCCTAAGTTCGAAGAAGAAGAAAGCTGAACCCCAAAAGACTAAGAAGTCAGCTACTCCAAGCTCAGTGGAGAAGGTTACTGACAACAAGGGCAAGAAGAAGTCTGAAGCCATCAGGGTTGTCAGACAAGTTTGGATTCTTAAATCTAACAATTAAGGACCCAAGCTGAACCCAAAGGGTACCTGAATCTATTTTTGTTTTGCATGTGCTAAAGGACCCTTGGATTGTCGACAATGGATGCTTAAGACATATGATACATCAACAGAACCTACTAACCGACTACGTTCAGCAAGATGGAGCTAGAATTGAGCTCGGTGACAACTCCAAAGGCTACACAAGGGGATACGGTGTAGGTCCCGAGATAAACGTTCAGGTGTAGAGGGGGGGGGGAATACACCTGAAAACTTTCTCAACTTAAAATGTGAACAGTCCTTTTCAGGAAGATGTTGTACTGAACAGGTTCAGTAGACCAGATAAGTTGTTTTGAATCGCGTGGCAGAGTGACTGACTTCACTGAGGCCTGCTAGCTGACTTAGGTCAGAATTCAGTACCGTTCAGTAGAAGTTCAGTAGAGTGCGGAAATGTGTGGGCCCAATTCAGTTGAGTTAGAAAACATTTTTAGGAAAACTGTTTCAGTATATTAGTGCAATCATTTAAGCTTAGCTGAAACACATTTGAATGATTTGAAAGATATTTTCAGTATGAACAGTAATCAATGCAACAGTAAAGAAAACGCACAGAACACAAGCAATTTTAAAGTGGTTCGGATCCAACAATCCTAGGTCCACTGTCCCGGAAAGATCAAGAGGCTATTTTATTATACTGAGTTAGTCTCAGTCGGTTTTGCACTGGACAAAAACTGGTCTTGAGATTTATACTGAGCAAGTCTCAGTTTACAAGGTATCAAACTGAAGTGTTTGACAAACTCTCCAACTATGTAGGAGTTCATTACAATAAAGAACAGTTCAAAGATGAACTCCTTCGATCTAAGCTATAGATATGGTCTGCTGAGCTTAGTTTAGAGTGAAGGGAACGAGAAGGTGGCTTTTAGAGCGACGAACGGTTAAGTATAAACTCTGGGTTCGTATTCAGTCGCTTGGATACTATAGGCTTATAGTCTGATTCATCTTGGTTCCCTTTGAGAAAGTATGTTGCCTTTCGCTTGGAATAGCTCTTTGAAGATCTTGAGGAAAGCTTTAAGTCGATTCTGAGTTGCTCGTAAATGCTCGTGTGTTCTTGTATGTGTCATGATTTCTAGGTGAGCTTCGATTTGAAATCTTCCCTCTATTTATAGATGAGAGGCATGGAAAGATCCGTTGGAGAGGATAATCTATGTGTCTCTATCTTTTGGGTAGCTAATGACTCTTTCTAAGTATGGTGGCAGAGTCCTTTCCCTCCATTTTCGGAAAGATGTTGACTTGCAGCTTTAATCAAAAAGTAGACAGCTGGCTGCTTGTCATTGGTCGAGGCTAAAGAAAGTAGTTGAGACAAACAGACTTCAAGACAGATCTGAAGCTGACTTCTCTATACCTCGTATGACTCTGCTGATTTGACTTATAAGATCTCTAACAGTCAAGACTCTCTCTGGCGGTGCCGAAGTCTGATCTATGTTCAGTAGCATACTCCTGCTGAGTCTGGCTCTACTGAAGATCAACTCTGAGCTCAGTGAACTACTCCTGCTGAGTTCAGTTCTACTGACTCCTTTCAGTATGCTGCTCCTGCTGAGTCCAGCACTACTGAGTCTGAATACCTCTCAGTATACTGCTCCTGCTGAGTCCAGTACTACCGAGTCTTCTTCTCATGGTGCTGAGGCTGATAGTCTGCCGAAGAATCAGCAGACATAACTAAATGCCTGAACCATGTAGGAAGGATGTCTACTGAGTCTGAAACTCTCAGAGACAAAACAAAACAAATACAACTCAATGGTTCATCAATCAAAGTAGGGTTTTGGGATAATTCAAATCTACTGAGCACTAGGCTAGTGAATCATCTCCCAACCCAACATATGGCACATTGAAAATAGGGATTGCGATAGTTCCTAGAGTATCTTATGTTGAAGGACTTCAACATAATCTCCTTTCTGTCGGTCAATTCTATGATAACTCCAATAAAGTGACTTTTGACGTAGGTTTTTGTGATGTTCTTGATAAATCTACATGAAAAACTGTGTTATTATGATCGCGGTGAAGGAACATATACTATGCTGAATGGAATATCGCCGAACCTGAAGCTTGCCTGCTAGCACATACGAGGCCAGTTGATAAAAAAACATGGTTGTGGCACATACGACTGAGCCATGTGAACTTCAAGACAGTGAACAAGCTAACACGTGATGCTAAAGTTAGAGGACTACCCAACGAAGTATTCAAAAGACATAAGAACTGTGAGGCATGTCTGAAGGGGAAGCAAACAAAGTCAAGCAATCCGCCCATTCCGTCACCTTCCACTGATGGAATCCTTCAGCTGCTGCACATGGACTTATTTGGGCCAGTCAATCTAGTGACGATCAGAGGAAAAAAATATGCTCTTGTAGTCATTGATGACTATTCAAGATATACTTGGGTGATATTCATCGCCAACAAATCTGACGTCAAAGTTGAGCTGCCGAAACTACTGAGGCGGCTGAGCGTCGAGAAAGATATCAAGATTCAACGGATACGCTCATATCGTGGAACTGAGTTTCTGAACTCGATGGTGAAAGGCTACTGCGAAGCTGAAGATATTGAACACGAGACCTCAGCGGCACGTATGCCTTAGCGAACGGACTCGGCGAAAGGAAGAACAGAACACTCAAAGAAGCAGCAATGACGTTACTCGCAGACTCAGGTCTACCATTGAAGTTCTGGACAGAGGCTACTGACACTTCCTGCTATACTCAGAATCGATCTCTACTGACATAGATGCACATGAAGACGCCATACGAACTATGGAAAGGGAGAACACCTTCTATTTTGCATTTCCATATTTTTGGTTGTCCGTGCTTTATCTACAATAATAGAAAGGACCAGTTAAAGGTCTTTGATAGCAAGTCAGACCAAGAAGTTTTTTTAGGATACTCCAAGGTCAGCAAAGCTTTCAGGGTCTTTAACTATCGGACCCTTTGCGTGGAGGAAAGCCCTCATGTTGTATTTGATGAATTTATTGCTGAGAGCAGGAAGTCAAACTCTCAGCCAGAAGCTGAAGAGGTCAGGAGCAAGCTACATGATCTAAGCTTAAGGGATAACATCAAAAAGATCCAGCATTGTTGGGATGATGATTCGGACGATGAAATTCGAATCAACCAACAAGCGATGTAGGTGAGGAGATTGATTCCACGCAACGTAATCAATCCCAGGTAATTCAGGTCGATGAGGAAATCCTTGTGGTAACTGAGACCTCTAGCGAGAATAACAACTCAGGGGGAATTATTGATGTTCCTGAACTGAATGCCCCTGATCCTGGTGACTCAGTAGACCCAACCCTTGTTACTGAATTGCTTCAATATCATAATAGTACAACTGAAATTCTAATACTCCTACTATCTGTGTAGAATCAATTCCAGATGAAGTAACAGGACGTCGTCGTTCGTGGCTAGATGTTCAATCTTTCGATTTTATAATTGGAGATCCCTCAGCTAGTGTCAAGACAAGATACAGATTCTATCAAGGAGAGAGCACTTTATACTCCTATTTCTTATCGACTGAAGACCCTCAGACGATTGAGGATGTGCTGAATGATGCTGACTGGATCACTGCAAGAAGAGCTGAATCAGTTCACTCGAAACGACGTATGTGAGCTTGTTAACATACCTAGACATCAACACGTGATAGGAACGAAGTGAGTCTTCAAGAACAAGCGTGATGAAAAAAACGTCATTGTCAGGAATAAAGCTCGACTTGTTGCCAAAGGATATTATTAATCTCAAGGAATAGATTTCGATGAAACATTTGCCCCAGTCGCAAGATTGGAAGCCATTCGTCTATTCCTTGCTTATGCAACACATCAGCAATTCACAGTCTATCAGATGGATGTGAAGTCAGCTTTCCTGAACGGCGTGCTGAAGGAAGAAATCTATGTTGAACAATCTCCCGGCTTTTAGCAGGGACATCAGGTTTAAAGACTTAAGAAAGCTTTCTATGGGTTAAAACAAGCACCCAGGGCTTCGTACGATACTCTCTCAGACTTTCTACTTCATAAAGATTTTCAGAAGGGAACAGTGGATCGCACCCTATTCAGTATCAAGTCAGGAGAAGACATCCTACTGATGCAGATCTACGTGGACGACATCATCTTTGTACAAAGGAATCTGACTATGTGTCAGAAATTCGAGCACATGATGAAAGAGAAGTTTGAAATGTCGATGATGGGAGAGATGAACTATCAAACAGTCTAAGAAGGGAATATTCATTAATCAAGCTAAATATACAAGAGATCACATCAAGAAATTCGGTGCGAATCCAAAGAAGTCAGTAAAGATACCCATAAGCACCAATCTCAAGATTGATCTTGATAAAGAGGGAGTATCTGTTAACTCAACTGACTATCGTGCTATTATTGGTTCTTTATTATATCTTACAGCCGTCAGACCTGACATAACTTATGTTGTAGGTGTATGCGCGAGATTTCACGCGAATCCCAAAAGGAGCCATGTAGATTCAAATAAGAAAATTCTTCGTTATCCGAAGGGAACACCCGACGTTGGATTATGGTATCTTGCCGATGATAACCTTGAACTAACTGGTTATTCTAATGTTGATATGCAGGTTGCCAAATCGACAAAAAGTCTACCTCAAGAACTTGTCAGTTCCTCGACAGTAAGCTTATATCGTGGTTTTCAAAGAAACAACATTCAGTAACAACGTCCACTACTGAAGCTGAATATATGGCTACCGGAAGCTGTTGTGCACAGATACTGTGGCTTCGACAACAGCTGAGAGACTACGACATTCATCAAGATGAAGTGCCAATCTACTGCGACAGTACTAGTGTCATTGCAATCACTCAGAATCTAGTTCTACATACAAGGTGCAAGCACATGGACATTCGTCATCACTTCATCAGAGATCATGTCGAGAAAAGGATATCAGAATGGAAAAGATCCATACTGATAAGCAAAGAGCCAATATCCTGACCAAACCTCTAGCTGAGACTAGATTCAACGAACTCTCAGTAGAACTAGGTCATTTGGATCCTACTGATATGATTCAGTAAAATGATCCAGACTACGATGTTCAGCTGACAGGTTATGAGTATTTATTTCAGCATTTGTTGATTCAGGATGTCATAGCATTCATTTCCCGCTTTAATGTTCATCGTACTGCATTGAGTATCTCGATTTCATTAAACTCACGACATTCCATAAAACTGACTGCGGCGCATTAAATGAAGGAAATAGAAGGTGAAGAACGATTACCTTCCTCCTACGTATGTTGTTGCAGCTCTGATTGTTGCTCGTGCGTCAGATCTTCTGATATGTGTCCCGGTCTTTTTCCCCCTCTAGGTGGTCAGAGAACTGGAGAAAATAAGATTACATCTCTCTTTCTCGAACGGCGTGCGTGTGAGAAAATATATGTGTTTGATCTGTTTATGAACAGAATACTAATATATATAGGCTTCAAAACCTAATATAATATTAATATTTGTAGCCCATTAATTTAATTATATTCCTAATGGACTTCCACATAATAAGCCCATAATATAATTAATTAATCCATTGAGCTACTTATATTTATCAATTAATTGGCCCAGCCAATTAATTCCAGATAAATAACATTATTAAATAATGTAAAAATACATTAATCTATTAATAATGATTTCTGAAAGACAATAAATAACAAAACACATTGTATACAAGCATAAAATTTTCTTCCAGTATACAAAATCCCAACAATTCTCCCACTTATACTAAAGTAAACTTTTAGTATACAATGTGTCAGTTCTAGGTACAAACTAGTACTCAACTATCTCTTAGTTATCTATCATATCTATCACTGCATCTTCTCCCACTTATACAAAAGTTTCTGTAGTCCTAAGTAGGGGGCATCTCTACCACTCCTAAGCCACGAACATGCTTCTCGTAGCGGGAGTGGTAAACTCTTTGTGAAAGGATTAGCTAGGTTGATTTCAGTTCCAATTTTGTCAATCACCACGTCTCCTCGATTTACGAATACTCATATAATGTGGTACTTCCTGTCTATGTGTTTAAACGCCTAGTGAGATCTAGGTTCCTTAGAATTTGTCAGTGCACCCGCATTATCACAATAAATCGTGATCGCCTTAGGCAAATTCTGAACAATATCAAGATCCAGGAGGAAATTCTTGAGCCAAACTACGTCTTTCGAAGCTTTTGAAGCAGCCACATACTCTGCTTCCATGGTTGAATCCGCAATGCATTTCTATTTTGCACTCCTCCATGAAATGGCTCCACCTCCCAAGGTAAACACATAACCGGAAGGTAGACTTTTCTCGTCTCTGGTCACCCGGAAATCCGATTCTATATAACCCAAAGGCACTAGACTGTCTGACTGGTAAACAAGCCTATAATCTCTAGTCTGTTTAAGGTACTTGAGAATATGCTTGACCGCAGTCCAGTGTTCTTTTCCAGGGTTAGACTGATATCTTGAGACCATGCCTACAGCATATGAGATATCTAGTCTCGTACAAAGCATTGCATACATGAGGCTACCGACAACGGAAGCATATGGTACTACCCTCATACTTTCTATCTCTTCAGGCGTTTTAGGGCACTGATTCTTTGATAGAAAAATGCCATGTCTGAAAGGTACTGAACCTCTCTTGGCATTTTGCATGCTAAAACGAGCAATAACAGTATCAATGTAGGACGCTTGTGACAAGCTCAACATCCTTTTCTGGCGATCTCGGATAACTTTGATCCCAAGAATATAAGCAGCTTCACCTAAGTCCTTCATTTGAAACTGCTCGGATAACCATGTCTTTACATCTGATAACACTTCAACATTGTTGCCAATGAGAAGGATGTCATCTACGTAAAGTGCAAGAAACACCACTGATCCGTTAACACAAATACGGTACACACGCACCTCGTTAGGATAGGATACAAATCCATAGGATTTGACTACCTCGTCGAAACACTGGTGCCATAACCGGAAGCTTGCTTAAGTCCATAAATAGACTTCTTAAGCTTCCAAACTAGATGTTCTTCGCCCTCCTTCACATAACCATCTGGTTGTTTCATGTAGATGTCCCTACCTTTTTCAAGGTGACCGTTTAGGAATGCAGTTTTGACATACATTTACCAGATCTCTAGGTTCATGTGAGCTGCTATGGCAAGGAGAATCCGAATGGACTTGATCATTGCTACAGGCGAGAAGGTCTCTTCATAATCGATACCTTCTTTTTGGGTAAAACTTTTCGCCACTAGTCTGGCCTTAAACGCCATGATCTCTCCATTCGGTCCTCTCTTTCTCTTGTATACCCACTTACTACCAATAGCCTTGTAGCCCTCAGGTAGTTCAGTGATCTCGTATACATCCATATCAGTTACGGACTTAAATTTTGAGTCCATGATGATTCGCCAGGAATCTGCATCTATATCTCCCATTGCTTCGTTGTAGGTCCAGGGATCTACGACATCTTGTTCATCTGCCGAGAGATGATTAGACATCTCCCCAAGGAACGCACACCGGTCAGTGTCAATATCACCCTCCCACTACATCGAACAAGTCGCGGCCAGTGTTAATAGATATGCAGCTATCTCGTGCAAGTACTATCTTGCACAACTAGATGTTCAAGTGGAACTCGACCACCTTGTAATTCCTCAAGGATGATGTCGACTCAAGACTTATGGTTACTAATGTAATCCTCTTCTAAGAACCAAGCATTAGTGCTAACAACGATCTTCTATTCTTTAAGATCATAAAAGTATCCACCCTTCGTTTCCTTCGGATACCTTATGAACAACATTACTTCTGAACGTGATTCCAATTTGTCGGCCTGCCTATTTAGCACATAAGTAGGATTACCCTAAATCCTTAAGTGGTGCATACTGGGTTTGTACCCGCTCCACAACTCGAAAGGGGTCTTTTGTGCCGACTTGGAAGGCACACGGTTCAGCAAGTATGCTGCAGTCTCTAGGGCATATCCCCAAAAAGGAAACTGGCAAAGTTGCATAACTCATCATCGACCGAACCATCTCTAAGAGAGTTCGGTTCCTTCTCTCTGACACACCATTCTGCTGAGGCGTGCCCGGTGCTGTCAGCTGGGATGTAATCCCACATTTTGTCAAGTAGTCCTTGAACTCGTTGGATAGGTATTCCCTACCACGATCAAATCATAGTGTTTTGATTTCTTTACCTAGCTTCTTCTCCACTTCTGTCTTGAATTCCTTAAAGATTTCAAAGCAATCCAACTTGTGGCGAAGAAGGTAAACATATCCCTACCTCGAGTAATCGTCAGTAAATGTGACGAAGTACTCATACCCTCCACGAGCTTATGTAGACATAGACCCACACAAGTTAGAATGTATCAAACTTAATACTTCTGTGGCTTTATAACCCTTTGCCTTCAAAGGCCTAGTCATCATCTTTCCTTCCAAACAACTTTCGCAAGTTTGAAATGGTTCAACTTGGAGATACTCCAAATGATCCATATTCCACCAACCTTTGAGTCCTGTTAAGATTGATACGACCTAGTCTTAAGTGCTACAAATAAGTTTGATTTACCTTAGAAGACTCTTTCCTCTTCTTAGGTTTTGATGATGAGGAAGCAATATTAACAGAACTACACGGTTTACAAGTAATAGTATATAAAGATGCATTTAATGGTCCACCACAGATAAAATCATCATCTTTCATGATAGAAACTTCACTATCAAAACATGATTTATAACCATCCATGGTACAGAGTTTTGAAACAGAAATAATGTTTCGCCTAAACTTAGACACATATTAAACTTCTTTAAGTACTGAAACAGAACTATCAAAATATAGCTGTAAATTTCCAATGGCAATTGCAGGAACTTTCGATCCATTGCCTATTGAGACTTCCACCTCGCCATTGCTCAATTGCCTTTTCTGCAAGAAACTTTGCAAGGTGTAACAAATATGATCAGTTTCCTCCGAATCCACTACCCATTTGTGGGTAGAAGAGGAAACCAGAACAGTTTCAGTTACAAGAGCGACTCGCGTCTCTTTCTGTTTTGCCTTGACATCTGGATAATAACTCTTCTAGTGTCCTTTCTTATCATAATTGAAAAACTTTCCTTTCTTCTTTGGCATTCACATGCCGCCGATAAGGACCGTCTTCTTACTCCCACTGCTCTTCTTGAATTGACCACCCTTTCTGCTCTTTTTCTGGTTTCCGCCTTTCGGAGGATTCCTTGAACTACTAGGGATATTCAAGACTTGAGCACTCTTGCCCTTTCCTATAACCTCTTTGACCGCTACCAAAGATTTGAGTAACATACTCATAGTAAACTCGTTCTTAGACATAGTGGTCCTAAAACAGAAGTTCTTATATGACCTTTGCAGAGCATTTATTGAGAAGGTAAGATATCTCTTTCACTCTATGAAATTATTTAAAATTGTTAAACCTGTTATGGTTTGGTTGGTGAGACTGTTTAGGAACTCAAAAAAAATTTCGAACAGACATATCTGAAAAATGTAATTTAAAAGCATGTATGAAATTAATATTTGCACATAATTCGTAATTAATAATCATTATAACCTTTTGTAAAAACAATGATATTAAAAACCTCGAACAACTCTAGGAATTCCGCTAGCAAGCCACGCAGGTGGACGTTTACTAGCGTAACCCTAAACCAAGCTATTTACCTAGCTCTTTGATTCCAATCCACGTCTAGGTTCTTAAGACGAATGGAATTAATAGTTCAATATTCTGGACCATGTCACTATTAAAACGCGGGAAGGGACTTCGAGGGAAGTGAATTGTACCTACGGTGACATCTAAGCATTGACCATTAATTTGACCAAAATAGAATCAAATTCTCGAAATTGACACACTTACTCGAACCATGCCGCATTCAATTTTATCTAATTAGCCATACTATTTAATTATTATCTTCTAGAGTACTCGTGTTTACTAGGCACGCAAGCCACGCAGGTGGACGTTCACGGCTTCGCTCCCACTACTCAATAATAATCTAATATTGTTTTGGAAAACTCATCTCACAAAACTAGTAGCTCAAAGATGCAAGCAAGCCACGCAGGTGGACGTTTACTCATATAATCTTACTACTTTTGTGTAGAGTCCAATTAATGGACGTCCAATTAAGTGTTTGATATCCAAATTAATGGAATCTAATTAAACATTTAATTTAAAATTGCTTAGTCCTTTTATTCAAAAGGTTTGTTACGAATCATGCATCATCACATAATTCCTAAAACATGCAATATGTGCTTGCGAAAATTAAAACATGCTTAATAACGATATAAATCATATTTACATGCTTTTCTCAGCGCAATTAATCACATAATCGCATGCTAAAGCATAATAATAAATAAATGCGCAAATAGGAAATTTAAAACGTCATTATCGGACTTTAAAACACGTAATTCCTAATTATTACATAGCCCGATCAAAATACAGCTCTTCGATCTTCAAAATCTTCGAATTTGGAAACTGTATCAAAAACTGCATTATCGCCACGTCATCAGGGGGTCTGCCACGTGTCGGTCAACAAGGGTTGATGTGGCGTGCCACGCCGGCATCGTCTTCCTCAACAAAACCGCCGCCGCCACCGCTCCTGCAACGCCGTAGCCCGCCGTCGCGGGGGAGGTCGTTCGTGGCCTCGCCGCTCTTCACCGACCAGCAAAGTCGCCGGAATCGCGACGAGCGCCGCTGGAACCGCGCGCGTCTACGCTCCGCCTGCGCGCGGCCGGCGCCGCCTCCCGCCGCCACGTCCGGGGCTATGTAAAACGGCCGCGTATTTCGCCTACAACGACGGGATTTCGGCGAAGTCACGCAACCCGGCTCCGCCATTGCGAAATTGTATATTTTTGATCCGTGATTCGTTCAATTGATTCATGGGTAATGATCATTGGATGACTTTAGGCCACCATGAACGGATTCCGGCCGAAATCGTCCATCAATTTCCCTCAATTTTCGAATTTGTCGCCGGAAAAATTTATGGTGAGCAAAGAAGTTCAGATGCCGATTCTGATCGCATCCGGGATCGAATGATCCCATACGACATATCAACACGAAGCTTGTGAGACGAGGAATCCAGCGGTTCAACCCGATCGAAAATCGGACGTCGGACCCGCCGAGAATCGCCGCCGCAAGATGCGATGGAACCCTAGCCGAATTAGGGTTTTCGTCCAATTTGGGGATTTTCTTGACAGCACGACCACTTCTCCTTTTCCGACGCTATTCCGGATAAACCGTAAATTGGAATGGGTCGTGCGACCTATCCGGACGAAGCTAACGAAATAACGAACAAAAATATCCGAACAGATCGGAAAAATAACATGGCCCGCGCCCCCACGCGCGGTCTCAAGTTGACGGTCGTGTTCTGCCAAAAATTAGGGTTTTGCCCTTTTTCGTCCTTCCGCGCCGTCGCGCCTCGATTTTCGTGTATCCCGGACCAAAATACAGTACAAAAATAGAAGAATCACGTAACATATTGGTCCTATCAACTACTCATGGATTTTCTCACGAGAAAAAACGTTACAATGGGGTCAAAACAAGAGCTCGTAGCCGGCCCCAAACACGAAAAATAACCCGATAACGATGGAAATAAACCCTAATCATGCTCCTATCAGCAACAATCAGAGCCTAAACCAGGCTCTGATACCATTTTAAGGAAATAGAATGTGAAGAACGATTACCTTCCTCCTACGTATGTTGTTGCAGCTCTGATTGTTGCTCGTGTGTCAGATCTTCTAATCTGTGTCCCGGCCTTTTTCGCTCTCTGGGTGGTCAGAGAACTGGAGAAAATAAGATTACGTATCTCCTTCTCGAACGGCGTGCATGTGAGAAAATATATGTATGTGTGATCTGTTTATGAACAGAATACTAATATATATATAGGCTTCAAAAGCCAATATAATATTAATATTTGTAGCCCATTAATTTAATTATATTCCTAATGGACTTCCACATAATAAACTCATAATATAATTAATTAATCCATTGGGCTACTTATATTTATCAATTAATTGACCCAGCCAATTAATTCCAGATAAATAACATTATTAAATAATGTAAAAATACATTAATATATTAATAATGATTTCTGTGAGACAATAAACAACAAAACACATTGTATACAAGCATAAATAACAAAACACATTGTATACAACTTAAATTAATTAACATCTTATATTCCTGAGTAGTACCACTCGACCTTATTAACACACCTGACTTAATCAACCGATCGGGTTTAGTGTGCTAATCCTTTCGAGTTCCTTAGGGGATATTTTCAACCCATTTTACTAGGATACGGTTGCAAGATACAGACAACCAACCTGAGCCACAAATGACAAGATACGTAGATCCGGTCGTGATGACGTTCACCATAGTAGGTCAGAGTGATAGATAGCCAAATGCACTCAGCTGAAGTCTTATCAAGCTTAAGACCAGCTAAGTCACCGAGATCTTGGTTCTCCACTAAGGTCGGCTTAGGAGAACACATCTCACTGTGATCCATCAATACACCACCTTAAATGTACCAGTAAAGACAAGCAGCTAAGACAAGCCACTTCTTATCTAAACTGCAGCTTAAACCGACAACTTATCCTTAAGTTGTCTCAGCTGTGATAATTGTTTATATCTTGTCTGTTCAACCAGTTTGTGTTGTCTTCTGTGATACCCGACACACCACACAAATCTAACTTTTATACAAGATAAAGGATAACATGTGCATATATATATATATATATATATATATATATATATATATATATATGATAGGAGAATAAAATAGTGGTAGGGACAAAACACATTGTATACAAGCATAAAATTTGCTTCCAGTATACAAAATCCCAACATTAAATGCATGTCATTTCACCTTACCATTTTGGCGATAGAGATAAGTAGGTTAAGATTATAGGCGGCACAGTAATCATACCCTATTATAACATCTAATCTGAGCCGTCCACCTCTTAAAACTGATTAATCTCGACCGCATGCTTATAAACCATTCATATTCAAATCTGAATATATATATATATATATATATATATATATATATATATATACATGTTATCTCTCGCCTTATCATATTTTCGCCATTTTCAAACGATTTGCGCTATCTGCAACTGCTTTCTCTTGCTTAGACTCCTACTGCATTTTAAGCACTCATCTTTCGGTAATTATTTCTTAAGCTAAATATGTTTTGCTAACTAACTCTATTTTCAAGTGTTAACGCTCTTTTTGTAGATTTCAGTTATATAAGATGGCAACTGTTCCCACTAGCGATGTCTTGATTCCTGAGGACATTCAGGAGATCGTCCCGGGGAAGAGGGTTCTCTTCAAACCCGTCCTGTCTTTCAGGACATGTGACATGGAGTGTATGGCTCCTATCTTCGACGCGTTGGAGAGCTTCGGGGTCTTCTCGCCGATTCTCTCTAGGGCTCGCGTCAAAGCCTCGCCTCACCAAGTTGCAAAGTTCTTTTTGAACTTTCGAGAGTATGACGATCGCTGCCATATCTCTTCCATCTTCTCCCGGCATGAGGTCCAACCGAATCGGTGGGAGGACCGTGCCACCCGGATGGATATTGCGACTTGTCTTCATCGCAGTTTTGATCTTGAAGACAAAGGGATTTCCCTTTCTAGATACAAGGAATCCTCTGTGGATGAGTATCTCTGACGATTCAGCGGTCAGGATCATGTCGTCTTAAAAGCTGCCTTTCCTAAAAGTCAGTTCTGTGGTCTGGCTTACATAGTCAACCACATCTTGGCGAGTTCAACGGGTTCCTATGATCAACTTTCTCGCATCCTTGTCTAGATCATGATGGCGATAATGGACGGAGCCCCCGTGAACTAGAACGCCTTCTTCCGATCAGAGTTCAAGGCTCAATCTCTGAAATTCATAGACTCTGATGAAGGCATGCATCTGATTCCTAAGGGAAAACTCCTCTACGACAATAAAGTATGTATCTTGATTGAAGATCACTGCCCAGAGAGAGTATCGTTTGTTGATGCTTACTATTTCGATCAGAAGCTGGTCAAGTTTCTGAATACATGTTCTGTTGAGAAGTCCATAAGGCAAGAACTTTCTTATAAACGTCCTCTGGAGATCATTCAGGATCCCCGCCCTACTCACCGACTCAAAGAAAAGAAGCGAAAGACACTGAAGAAGTCAGAGTCTTCAGTCGCTCCCACACCCATCTCCATTGAGGATTCAGGGTCAGGTAAAGAAAATCTGACCCTGAAGGAGAAGGTGAAAAGACTTAAAGATTCAGCCAGAGACTCCAGCTGAACCGACCCCACTTGCTGAGGTCTCCTCTTCCATCCCAACCTCTATTGTTCAGGCTAGGAGCAGAGCCACTGAAGAGGTTGCTGATGAGATTCCAGAGATCCGCGTCCATCAGGATCTCGTGGATATAGCTATCTGGGCTCGGGTGCAGATGCGTCTGAAGTTCCTAGAGTGGGATGTGCTTGAAGAGATGATCTGCCTGAAGATGGTAGCTGATCTAGTTCAGGAGGAACAACAACTTCAGGAGGAAATCGGTTATGGCGAGCCGACCGACATTGCCTCTCTCGAGGATCTAAGGGATACCATGTTGATGCTCCTTCGCATCAGAACTCAAGGGGAGTTTTCTTCCAGATTCAGCCTCCGCCTCCTCCTCCTCCTCCAACTGACTCACCCAATGATGCAGACCTGGGAGGATCTGCTGAGGGTAACACTCCCAAGGATGATAAACCGCCCCTCCTCCAGAATCAGGCCCGATCATCCCGACTCCGTCCAAGACTCAGCCGAAGAAACATAGCAGATATCAAGCTGTTGAGCTTAAGGACATCAGCACAGAGTCAATAAAAAAGGTTATCAAACGTCAGGCTCACAAGAACAGATCACTTGCCGATGATGTGAACACTAAGTGGAGTAAGTTCACTGAGGCTCAGACGAAGACGCTGACAAACCTTTCTACTGAAGTGCAGAGTATCAGCACCCCCAAGTCTATTAACGCTGAAGAGATCCTCAACAAAGCACTTGAGGCACAGAAGACTGACCTGACTGCTCAATTCCAAACCAAACTGCAGTCGCAAGCCAAGATGTTCAGTGAAGAGATGGCTGCTGCAACAGGTTGTGTCCAGAAGGTAGTCGAGGAGCGTTATAAGTTTATATCTGAAAATATTTCCAAAGCACTGACCAATCAGTACGACTCCTGCTAAGAAATCAAGAAGGCTGCTTCTGATGCTGTGGAAGACTACCTTCGACACTTCGAAGAGAACAAAGCTGCTCTGCTCAATGCTATTGATCAAGAGCACAACAAGCGATGGGAGTCTTATACCTATGTGGCCACTAATATTGCCTCGGGTCTTGAGACAAGCCAAGGCCTCGGCGCATGCATTAAAGAAAAAGGTCACTGCCCTGGCTACGCTCATTGATGATGCCAAAAAGGGGGAAAAGAGTAGATCTGCTCAGCTGAGAGCTCTCCTTAAGGTAGAAGAATAGGGTGCAGGACCGAGTTCAGCAATTATTCCGGCTGAACCCAACTCAGGAGAAGTTGACCAAGGGGACCAAGCAAGCAAGGGGGAAGCCCCTACTGAAGAGCCTACTGATGCAGATGTGGCTGAGGTGACCAAATTTATTGAAGGCCTACAGATTGAAGAGTCGCCACCTCCTACCAAGAAATCTGATAAAGGAAAGGGTAAGGCCCCTGTTGCCCCCAATCCACCAAGGCCGAAGAAGCTCAAGTTCAGGTCCAAAGAAAAGCAGATTGCTTTCGATGCTAAGTTAGCCAAAGAACTTGAAGAGCAAGATGCGAAGAAGAAGATTACAGCCAAGAAGGGTGTACATATCTGAACTCCAGCGCCCACTCGCACTAGATCTGTTATTCCCAGGCAGACGAGATATTCAGCAGCTGCTCAACCCAAACAGTCCAAAACTGATAAGCAAGGCGCATATGAATCCAAATCCAAATTATCATCGCCCAGCGACTTAGAAGATCAACATATGCCCTCTACTGTGCTCTCCAAAGAACAAGAGCTTGAGATGAAGGAGACATGGGACACAGTTGAGAGGGTCCTGGATAGGAAAGCTTAGGTCAGGCAGATTAGAGAAGCTAGGGAACGTATACGTCTAGTTGATCTAGAGGCCCTCTGGCTGCAGACAGAGAAAGAAGCAAGGGAGAGGGTCCCTGTGAAGGACATAAGTATTCCTACTTCTTCTAGGTACTTCAGGAGAAGAGAGTCAGTCAGTGAAGTGAAGAGAATCATTTTCAAGAAAACTAACGACTGGGTGCCCTTCAAGCTGAATCAGAAATGGGAACAACTTAAGATTGAATTCATTAAGAGATTCTACATTTGGAAAGTTGGCAATGAAGAATCCGATCCTGATACGTATTTCAAAGATTTCCTAACAGCTGCAAACCCTTCCCTCCTTGCTGAGATTCAGACATTGCTTGAGCAATCAAGCAAAGCGCTGAAGGCATCTCCTTTTAGGATTCTTCTTCCTCCTCTCACTCATCAGGACAATTTATGCTAGAAGGAGATTGAAGAAGAGATCAAGGATGCCATTACCGGTAAAACACTGAACAAGGATAACGTTGAAGACTTGATGGAGATCAAGGCCCTGAGGAACCGAGTCTATTCAAGTTATGGCCTTGAACTTCCGGAGAAGAAGTCTGCTGACTTCCGAGCTCGCATGCAACAATTCAAGAAGAATCAGAGCTGACCTCTCTCTCTCCGTCTCCTAGTTTAGTCAGTAGTGATAGTATGTCTTGTACTGTAACATCTTATCTCATTTATGACATCTATTACTTTGAGCCTTGACAATTACTCATTCTCTTGACGGCTGTTGTTTTTACTTCAACACTACTGATTAGTTCAGTGATCAGATCACACTCACTCACTTTATCTGACCCTTTGTGATTTATATGCTTATCTGTCTAAGAAATTTTTTTAGCTATTATTTTTCTTTCCTCTGATCTTCTCTGATACCATGCTAGTATTTAGGGGGAAAGAGCTCTTATATATATAGGGAGAAATTGTCTCTTTGGGGGAATCTGTCTTACAGGGGGATATTGTCTTTCAGATATTGTTAGAAGGGAGAAATTACTTTTCAGATATTACTGATTAAGTGTTGATTAGATGATTAGCTACTAAGATTATGAACCTTTCTGAGCTTTGATATTTTTAGTTGTATCGGCCCAAATATCTATTGACTGTGTTAAATAATTATTAAGCTTCGTAAGCTCTGATACCTTCAGTAGACTATAAATGTGTTAATTTGATGTGGCCCTGATACATTGAATGTTGTGATAGCATGAGATAGCTCTGATACATTCTTACATGTGATTGCTCTGATTCTTTCTTTTCATTATTTAGTCAACTTTGATATGTTGGCTGGAGCTTTCCTTGTAATCGGTCTTTACTCTGTAGTAGTAGCTCTTAACCTTAGCATGTTTCTTTGATAGAAGATGTAAAAGGTTTTGGCATCATCAAATAGGGGGAAAATTGTTGGGATGAAGATTTAGTAGAACAATATCTTATAGATTTGAAGATCCCAAAACCCCTAGTCGAATGATGAACCTTCGATTTTGTAATAGCTTAGTTTGAGTTCGGCATGTTAGGAACTCGTAGGCTAGAGTTCGATAGGCTGCGGAGTTCAAGAGAAGATCTTGCACTCACCGATGGACTCGGGATCGAAGAAGTCGGTTGGCCGGCCCGACCACCAACCGAATCCGCATAGGAATTTATGCCCATGCACTGAATGCTCAGAAGAACGTCAGTAGGAAGTCACTTCAGTTGAAGGTCCGAGGATTCAGAGGGAGTCAACCTTGATGTTTGACAAGCCTCACCTACCATTCTATCTCGACCAATAAGGAGCCAACAATGCTTTACCTGTTCTGACAAAAGCTGCTCCGAGACTGAAAAAGAGGCGTATCTCTACAGTGCACCTACTCATCAACGTTCAAATTTTAAGGAGCCGTTTTCCTTGTCGTTTCGACACATGGCTAGACTCCTTTCCAACGGATCTATTCACAAATCGAACGCTATATATAGAGGAGAGTGTTCATGTAGAAAGACACCGGGAACCATAAGCTTTCAACGCTGAAACGCTCTCTAGCAAACTCGCTGCATATCTAGCGAAGAACTTGGACTTAGATTAGAATCTTTTTAGTTCTTCTCCCTAGAGAATATTTGTTCCCCTTCTCTTATCTAAACGAGCTACATTGTAATATTCATAGCTTAGAAAGCCCGAGGGAGTTCACATTTTTTGAAAATGTTCTTATTGTAAGAACTTCCTCATAGTTGGAGAAGCTTCAAACTCTTTAAGTTTGAAACCCCTTGTAAAGTCACTACGACTATAAGTAGAGAATCTATCATGCGAACAGATCACCGAGACTTGCTCAAGATAAGCATCAAGTTTGTATCTCGTCTTAAGAACATATCACCGAGACTTGCTCGGTATAAATAAAACAAGTATCCTCGCTTTGGTCGTGGCAATGGGACGTAGGACCCACCGTGTCCGAACCAATTTAAAAACTTGTTGTGTTGATTTACTGTTGCTTTTCTTAACTGGTCATATTGCATAAAATTGTATTTCATCAAACTCAGCATAAAACCGATTTTCCAACCGAGAAGTTTCATAGGGCCTACACTTCCACATACAACTCTGATATTGAACTTCTATTCGACTGACATAAGTCAGTAGAGCTGAACTCAGTAGAAGAAATCTTTGCCCACACGATCTGAAATCATATCTGGCTATCTGACTCAGTTCAGTAGTACACTCAGCTTGAGAAAAAGAATTTGTAGTAAGGTGTATTCACCCCCCCCCTCCTACACCTGAAGCACGTCTCAGGACCAACAGTCGGACATGGAGAACAATGCCTACTATCATATTATATTTTTTCTAGTTTTTTTTAATAGCAGGACATATCCTATCACTCACACCCTTGATTTGCACTAATTTCTTATATTGTCTCTCCATCATTGAACTTCTTATTTCTTCTAACATATGAATCACGTGTTTCCCCCTAGCATTCAGTATCCACCCATTGAATGTCTCACTAATGTTGTTATCAACCATGTCACATAGAGGATATGAGCTTATGAAAGCCTTCAGAATTTTTGTGTGTCCCTCTCAATGAAGTCATCGTATGCTGCAACATTTTCTTGTTTGAGGTTTTCAAGTGCCCATTTATACTTCTCCCAGGATGTGCTTCTAACTAGCCTCCAAAACAAATTCTTCAACGCTAATCCCTTGTGCACCTAAACATTAGTGAAAAAAGAATGTTCTCTAAGGTTCTTATAGATTCACTATGATAAGAATGACAATTTGATGCACAGCTGAAGGATAAAAATCAGGAAGTTTAAACTAATTGAACAATGAAGCTTTCAGTTTATTATATAAACATTAATGCACATTTTTCCAGTTGCTATACACATGTCTCGCGCACACTCTATGCTCAGCATTTGGTGCAAGTTCGCTTACTGCATTTAGGAGCCCCTATACAACAAAATATGGAAGTATTATATAGACGATGAAAATCTAATAAATAAGGTGAAAATCTTGTAATTACCTTCGGCTATTCTGAAGGTAACATTGTTGTTTCTTAGATTATGCATAGCTTCAGCATTCTCATCATCCTCGAAAGCATAGTCATGTTCACTAAGGAAGTCATCATCAACATTTTCTCTAAATTTACAATAATCTATATCATCGGTATCAACCTCGCAATTCTGTTCACCAACCACTTCTATCCTTGCCTTCCCCCTACCTCTTACTCTAGTCTCAACAATTGTTTTTCTCATTGCCTTCCCACTTCTTCCACTAGTCTTAACAATCACCTTTCCCCTTCCTCTTCCACTAGTCTTAGCAATTGCCTTCCCCCTTCCTATATTACTCTCAACAATTACCTCTCCCCTTCCTACACCACTTGTCTCTACACTTGCCTTACTCTTTGTCTCTCCCCCGTCCTCACCTAACTTTTTACCGCTCTCAACAAATGTTTCTAACATCCCATTAAAAGTAGTAAGATGTGTCAATATTTGCATCACATATGCATCATTCTTAAATGTCTTATAAGACTCCATTTGTGGTATCATATACCATAGACTATCAAAAGAATCATATCCCAACTCCTTTACTTCATCTACAAGATCAAAATACCCAAATCTATCCACATCAAACCCAGGTATCAATATAAGATGGCGTCTTCAAACAAAAAAAATAGATCAATATATATTCTACAATAATTTTGGTCTAAAGTTAATAGCCTTAGTTGTAAATCAAATAAATAGAAAAAAAAAATTAAAAATTGGAATCCCATGCACATAAGTTCATCCACATAATTCCATTCTAAAGTTGAAGTCCCATGCACATAAGTTCATTATAAAATTAATAGCCTTAGTTGTAAGTCAAATAAATAGAAAAAAAATAAAAATTGGAATCTCATCCACATAAGTTCATTCTAAAGTTGAAGTCTCATGCACATAAGTTCATTCTAAAGTTAATAGTCTTAGTTGTAAATCAAATAAACCTGTGTTTTGACAGTGAAAATTTTCTTGTGAAGTCAGCTATTAAAACAGATTAAGAATTAACATCCTCGAAGGCTAGAACTATTCTAGGTTGCTAAGTTGTTAAGCAACCTAGAGAACAAATATTCACGACCAAGAAGTACTGGATTCTCTTTCGGATAGGCCCTGAAAGGAGAAGGAAGGGTGGAATGCCAACAGGCGTCTATTATTGAATTGACCCGACCCGATAGTACCCGTTTTGGGAACGTCCAGTCCCAAGGTCACTGAATGGGTAAGTCGCCAATCCCTGGACTATGTAATGTACTTTATCCGCTGGGTGACGGGCGGGCATTTTACCAGAGGTTTCTAATCTACCCTTGTGTGATTCCTGTTGAAGCATGAACCCGCTTGGATCACATCGAGACAAATCGAAGCAGGTCGCCGAGCAATGACACGAAATGCACGCCGTGGTGGAAAAATATGGGTCCGGCTCTTTCCAGATAAACCAGTTACAGTGAGACCTACTGAAACACGTAAGCAATCGATCGGATTAGATAGATATCCCTTCAACATAGGTCATCGAAAGGAGCCCAAACAAGATGTCCAAATAAGAACATCCATGCCCAGACCGATAAACTATTCATACCAAAAGGGTTATATCCATTGATAAGTTGTGAAGAGTTTAACCATAAATAATCTCTCAGCCAGCCCATCAAATAAGTGGAAGATTCATTAAACTGTGAAACGTTACCCTGCCATAATGTGATATGCTTCCAATGCCAATAAAAAGTAACCCATCCAATAGTATTTAACATCCAAAAAACTGCTAAATAAAATGCGTCCCATGCCGAAATATCACAGCTCCTTGAGAAATAGCTCATTCGATTTACAATATCAAAGATCACTCAATAAAGACCTCATGCAAATAAAGGACAACAAAGTAACAAAACTTAATTTCGCAAAAGTTTCCGAACTTTCAGATTTTTTTAGACATGTTTAACAACTAAAATTCTTCTCAGTAGGACAATTCAGTTTTCTACTGTTCTATAGCATCATAAATGGCACAACATGATCTATGAGAAATCACTACACATCTATGAACTTTCTGATTAGTTGTAAGATCCTATGTTGAGCCCCATTTATGATTTTATGGGCTCTGCTTTATCAATTAATAGACCAACAAATGACACCATAGATTGTAAAAATAAAGAATTGTACGATAGAATATATATATATATATATTTATCGTATGTATATATATATATATATGGTGTGGCGAAATTGAGGGACAATGCGTGAAATAGAGATCAAGAAGCTACCTTAGCTTCTGCAGATTCACCTCCTACAAGCAATTAATCGGCGTAATTGGCGAGGGGGTTTTAGAGCTCCTGCAAGCACTGTGCGGAGAACGGCATCGAGAAGAAAATATTCGGTGAGAAGGATGATTTGGTGAGTTGAAGAACGACAGCGGGAAGAACACATTCACTGAGAAGGGCTTGTGATTTTGCATAATTATTATTTTTTGCATATGTATTAAGATTTTTGAAAAAAAAAAAAAAGGAAGAAAGAAAGAAAGAAAAAAGAAAGAAAGTTCTACATAAAACGACGTCGTTTTCATACACGGCCGGCGAAGACACGTCTGAATTTTCCGACAGCCATGTCAGCTTCGATTTGGGGGAAATTTATCTCGTGTGCAATTTAAAACAAATCAAGAGTTCGTGTATTTATAAGCTAAATTGAAAGTTCGTGTGCAAAAATGAAATTTGAAAAAACTTGGTGTATTTAGGTGAGAATAACCCAAAATACTAAGGGTAATTTTGATAAGGGTAAAATTGTAAAGTCATGTGTATTTTTTTTTTAATAACTTTGTATGTATTACTCCCTCCGTCCCTCTTGACTAGTCTTGTTTCCCTTTTTGGGTTGTCCCACTTGACTTGTCTTGTTTCCTCAAAAGAAAAATAATTACTACACAAACTTCCATTTTTTCTTTGTGGGACCTACATTTCTACATACAATCACCCACTCATCTACAAACAACCACTCACTCATCTACACGCAACCACTCGTTCATCTTAATCTCCGTGCCGAAAAGAAAGACAAATTGGACCGGACGAAGGGAGGGAGTATTATTATATTTTGATAGTTAATAATTTAATATAATTAGCAATTGAATATCCTTAACAATTAAAAAATGAATACGGCTAAGTTTTGTAATATTTTTTTTACTATTCCTCATAGTGGACCTGAGAAGGAGCAAAAATATGTATATTTATAAGTTCAACATTATATATAAAACATAATTTTTAGAACACCTCATATTGCAATCTCAATTTTAACATTTTGCAAATTGGATATTTTAGTTCTCAAACTATGCGTGTTTGGCCAATTTAGTCCCTTATTTATTTATTTTTGTTAATTGATCTCCAAACTATAGAATTTTGGACGAATTGGTCCTTCTGTTAATTTTTTTTGTTAGTCAACTGTTAGTCAACGATTTTTAAAGGGTATTTTCGGTATAATATTATTGAGGACCAAAACGTCCAAATATTGAAAGATTGAGGACCAATTTGACCAAATTTTTTTCTTTAATTTTTTTAAGTTTTTCAAAAATCGAAAAATATTTTAATAATTTTGCTTTTTTTTAAGGAGCAATTATGTCAATTTTAAATAGGTTGAGGACCATTCCCGTTAATTATAATATATTTGGGGATCATATTACTATGAAAACGATGGATTAATACATAAAATGTATTACTCCGTAACCAATTTTTTTCCGAATATTACTATGAAAACATGGGATTAAAACATAAAATATACGAAAAATTAATGAATAAATCATATTGGAATGAAAACATGTTTTGAATGGGAATCTACTATAGTTTTATTCATTAATTATCAAATATTCTACGTTTTTATCTCTCTTTATCATAATAATATATTCAAAAATTTTGATAACAGAGCTATAAAATCTGACGAATATGATCCCAAAATATAGGGATTGGTCTTCAACTTATTTAAAATTGGCGTAGTTAGTCCTTAAAAAAATCAAAACGACTAAAATACTTTTCGGTTTTTGTAAAATTAAAAAAATTTCATTAAAAAAAAATTGGTCAAATTGGTCCTCAATTTTTTAGTATTTGGACGTTTTGGTCCTTAATAATATTATACCGAAAATACCCTTTAAAAATCGTTGACTAACAGTTGACTTACCAAAAAAATTAACAGAAGGACCAATTCATCCAAAATTCTATAGTTTTGGGACCAATTAATTAAAAAAAAATAAGGGACCAAATTGGCCAAATATGCATAGTTTAGGGACTGAAAAATCCAATTTGCCTTAGTATTTTAATATTGTATAAAATAAATAAAATGTTCAAAGTAAATATTAAAATAAAATTTAAAAATTATTAAATTATTTTAAACATTTAAAAAGAAACTATATCATAAAGTATTAATCTATTAAATAAAATTAACATGAAATTATTAAATTATTATAAACTATAATTTTGATACTTTAACATCATTATAAATAGTAAAATAAAATATGACAGAATAAATTGTTTTTAAAAAAAAGGTTCACATGATTTTACAATTTTACCCTTCTCTAAATTAGGTAGTGACTTTATCAGATTTTAATGAGACCTGATGGTGTATATATAAAGACAAAAGCTCCGTTTCAAACGTATTGCAAGAAAACTGATGATCTTATTCGTCGAATAAGTGTCAAATAATGTACGTAGTCATGGCGAAGTTTGTCAACTGCAAATGCAGTTTCTGTTAATCAATAAGTCAAAGATAAAAGTTTTAATACCGTTTTTCTTTGAGAAATTCCAGACTAAAAATCTGTATTATCTTTTTCGTTTTTGTTTAGAACACGATAAAGTCCGAATCAATTTGAAACATTAGACTCTTTGTGAGGATGTTTTCCTCTCCAAATGCTTCCAAATATAATAGTTCAACAATTTAACATCTATGATGTGGTACAAAATCATTTTTTCAGATTCAAGACAGTTTTTGTATAGAGTAGAATCTACTTATGTTTACAACAAACGAATCAACTACATAAACTAAACCTCAACCTCGTCTTCTTTTTTTTTTTGGTGACGGGGTAACCTGTAGCCGCTACCGAAGTGCGCACTAGATAAACCCCGCTCATGTGCAATACCTCGTCTTCTTTATACATTGGCAGGCTGTGTCTGTGTAGGAGCAGCAGGCCTGTGTACGAAACTCTTCCCAATCGTCAGAAGCCCTCCCACTCGTTGAAGCACACTCTTCGGCCGTCTATGGTTATGCTGCTTGTCACTCTCACCATCCTCATGTCCATGATCATCACCCTTCTCATCCTCACCCGACTCCCCTTTCACTCCGAAAAGCGTCGCTTTAGGCGATTTAGGCGTCTCCGCGCTATTATCAAATATCGACCCCTTAAGAGCCTCCGCCTTCTCCGGATCCTCATACATCTCTTCGTCTTCATCTGCATTCATAAACTTCAAATCTTCATCATCCAAGCTGAACTCGCTCGTGTTCCTCTTCTCAAACTCGTCCTCATCCGTAGGCTCCGTGAACTTCACGAAGCCTATCGGATCCTTGTCTTCAGGCTTGACCTCAGCCGACGCCACTGTGAGCATCCTCTTGAGCTGCTTTACGTGTTCTTGAGCTGCAGCCTCGCTAATTCTGAGGCGCTCGTTTTCTTTCGTGATGAAATGAAGCGCTTCTTCCTTCTCAGCAAGGCAGTCTTTGAGTAGAGAGTTTTCATCTCTTGCTATTCCGGCTGCTGCTTTTGCTGCATTGGATTCATTAATGGCTTGCTTTAGTATGTCTCTAAGCTTATACGTGTCTTCCCTCGCAGCCCTCGTCATATTCTGCGCAGCCTTTAAAGACTCAGATAGTTTATGGTTCTCAATCTGGGCTAAAGCCTTCTCCTCCTCTGCTCGCTTTATGCAGCTCATGAATCCGATCTCCTTGGCGTTCCAAGCGAAGAGCGTATCCTCCGTCTCTAACCGGAGTTTATCTGCGGCGTTTATGTGCGCCTCCGTCTCTTGTTTGGCTTCCGCCAACATTTCCTTGGTCTTTTCTAACTCAACTCTCATGGCTTCGACTTCTTCTTCTTTTATCATAAGCTGCTCCTTAGCTTTATTAGCTTCCGTTGCGACTTCTTTCAACGCCATTGCTAGATCTTCCATAGCTTGCGAGCTCTTATCTTCCCCCTCTACAGCAAATCTATACTCCCTTTTCAAAAACTGCATCTCTTCGGCTAGACTTTCGGCCTTCAACAACGCTCTCTTTTCGCCTTCTCTTGCCTTAACTAGCTCCGATTTCAGACCACTAATCTCTTCATCGTTTGAACTACCTTTCACTTCTTTACTTATCTGGTTGCACAAATATTCCAATCCGTCGATCTTTTCGTGTAGAGACGCGATCTCGATCTTGGATTCCTCGAGGTCGAACATGGCAGAATCGAGCTGCCTACTCTGCGCCACTAACGAATCAGCCATTCTTGATTCTGTTTGTCTTTTTCTCTCCACTTCCACTTCTAACTCTTGAATCCGTCTCTTGTTTTCCGTTAGCAATTCATTGCTCTCATTTTCTCTCTCCCTCGCATCCCTCAACTCCTTCATCAATCTCCCCAACGATGCATCCTTGTCTGCCTCATCCTTCCTCGCCTTCCCAAGCTCCACCTCTAAACCGCCGATTTTTCGATCTTTCGTCTTCAATTCATCGCGAGTCGTGGACAATATTTTCTTCAAATTCTCGAGCTCTATCATTGATTCATCAAGAGCTCGATTCTTTTCAAACTCACTTGCGTTAATCTTTGCTTTACTAATTCTCAGCTCCTCCTCCATCTCCCTCATTTGTTGCTGCAACAACTTCACTCCATCCACACGATTCTATATAACCAAAAAAAAAAAACTTAAAATAAACATTTCCAATATAAACAAAGGAAGGTACATGATAAAAACCTCGGATAGATTCGAAACGGATTTGAGTGCGTGGGAGTCAATCTGGGCCACTATAGCATCTCCTCTACAGAGCTTTGAAGCGGAGAGTTTTTTCGAGAATATCGAAGAATGGTGATTCTTTTGTCCAAAATCAACCGATCCTGATCTACAAATCCTCGCAACAATCACACAAATTCAATGAGCAAACTGTATTTCCTTGAACACACAAATACAAATGAAAAAACATGAAACCGAAAGAAGAAAGAAGAAAATCCGAATGAAAAAGAATAGTCCGATAAATCTATTGAACACACAATTTTATACCAAGCAAAAGATTTACGATTCAAAAGCAATAGATAGCGTAAGAATATAGGAGTAGAAGGAAGAATGCATGACGTACCTCGATCTAGAACGTAGCATGTTGATTTCGCGTCTAATAATCTTGGTTTCTATGTTTAGAAATCAAGGAAATACAAAACAGGAATTTATGTTATTTTGTTGAAATTTGAGAGTGGTGAGCGAGCAATTGAAGAAGTCTGAAGTAACGGCCAAAGTGTTGGAAATTGACTTGAAATGGTTGCGTGGATCCGAGCATCATAATTCATTATTTAATGTGGAGAGAAGTTTCGAAGTTTGACATTGTCATACGACCGGCCAACATGGTATAGGAAACTGTACTATTTTATTCTTACAAATGCAATCGATTCAACGAGGACATGAGGCCATCTTTTGCCCTGTACATTAAAACCGGCAATCAATTAAATGTAATCTGTAGTTGTGCGTGCAACTAAGTTTATTTGAAAAGACTCGAATACTAATTTCTATATAAGAGCTAATACAGTAAATCCCAAATCCAATGAAGGCTATAAAGAAATTTGGTGATTCTTTCCCAAATCCCAGTTATCCCCAACCCTAAGAACGGCAAATAAAATTCAAGAGAATAAAGTAAAACTACAAGTAAAATGCCTTTTAATTATGTACTTTTCTATTTTCTCCCTGCTTAAGTCTTTCTTCATAACAAAATCACAAGGACAACGAAATATAGAGCACCATCTTAATTCGATAGGCGCAAAAATTCACTATATAGTGCAAACACGAATATAGTTCGAACACCAGTTCTGAGACAAGAAACCTAAACGACTCGACAGCAAAATAAAGACATCCAGTCATAATCTCTTTCATCTCAAAAGAAACCTAACAAATGGCACACACCAGTGTGTCAAGACAGATACTACTACAACAGTTTTCCACTAGTATATTTGCTTAAAAGATAACAAACTGGATAACTTTGCCATCACAACACAAGCATGCCTAAGCACGCTCACCCCTGATCCTGCGAGCAAGCTGGATATCTTTGGGCATGATTGTCACACGCTTGGCATGGATGGCACATAAGTTGGTGTCCTCAAAGAGACCCACAAGGTAAGCCTCAGCAGCCTCCTGAAGAGCCAAAACAGCATGGCTCTGGAAACGAAGATCAGTCTGCAGCGAAACCAGCCAATAAGTCAATAATTGTACAGGCACACCAGGCATTCAGATACAACTATAAGTAAATTTATGAAAACATAATCCACCTTAAAGTCCTGGGCAATTTCACGAACAAGCCTCTGGAAAGGCAGCTTCCTGATCAAGAGCTCAGTACTCTTTTGGTACTTACGAATTTCACTAAAGTCAAGACAGCAAAACAATTGTCAACAATGAAAAAGATAGATAAAAAAATTTCATAATCAAACTAATAAATGCCCCAGGTCAGTGCAACCAACAATCAGGATACCAAGAAATGCCTAAAAATTTGCAAGTAAGGATTCTTAATAGGTACTACTCCGACCAACCTTTATATTAGGTACTCCCGTCCCATTGGAAGCGTCTTGTTTCCAATGAGCACGGATGTTAAGAAAATGATAATGTGTGGTGTATATTGTTTGACTTTTGGATAGTTAAATCTTGTCCACATATTCTTGCCTTTTTTAGAAACAAGACGCCAATGGGACGCTCAAAATGAAAAACAAGACGCTTCCAATGGGACGGAGGAAGTATTATATTATATCAACTCAATTTGACATTTTCAATAAAGTAAGATTCTTACAAGCATATTGTACTACATCATATTGGACAAAATTTTATAGATATTATCACAAAAACACCACAAGAGTTATCCATCAATATAAATTCTAGAAGTTAATCATAATGTAAATTCACACCCAAATGGCTTAAACGAGCAATGCATTAAAACACTAGTCACTGTTTATAGCAATAGATACTCACCGAAGTGCAACTGTACCAGGGCGGTAACGATGAGGCTTCTTGACTCCACCAGTAGTCGGTGCAGATTTACGGGCAGCCTGTATAATGCACATGAATCGTCAAAACTATGATGTGATGGGGATTCTGGTATGTAAGAGGGAGAGGGCAAGCAGAAACTAGATAACCAATGTCAACCTTGGTAGCGAGTTGCTTCCTCGGTGCCTTTCCTCCAGTGGACTTACGAGCAGTTTGCTTGGTACGGGCCATCTGCAACATAATATGATTATGAAGATGCAGTCAAGGGAACCCCCAAAATGCAAACAGAGTACGCCCACAATGGAACAAACACAACCATGCAACATGTTCAATAAAATTAACTAGTGAGAAGTGAGAACCTAATTTACAGTACACAAATTTGATTAAAAACTAAGTTAAGAGAGCAACAAGGGACTGCAAATACAACATTTTAAAGATACATAATATATAGCATCCTCCTAAGGCGCACAATTACAGGTATAGAGAAGATAGCATTCACCGGTCAAAATAAATCCTCCAATAGAAATAAACAAGACGTGATTAGAACCATAAGCGTTCTGTTGATAAGAGCAGCAAAACAACAACAAACATCGTTGGTATTTATGACTCAAATAATGAGAGAGAGATCTAGGGTACAATCCCTCCCCATCCCGAAATCCCCCCAATTTAGGGTAGATTCATTATAAATGCAAAAGAAAAAAACAGAGCAGCAAAACAATCGTAATTAATGTAAGCCATACTATATTAAAAAATGATAGAAGCTTCAAGTGAAACGAGATAGGCAGATTGAATACATTATCAACCAAATTAAACCCTAAAAGTACAAACTCAATAAAATCAATGACTAATCATTATAAAATGATAACGCATAGACAGATGTAGCTTAGTTTATCAACATAAACTCGAATCTAATCGCAATATATACAAGCCCTAGAATCTCACAAATATGCACACCAAAATCGGAAAATGATGCAGACCTAACTCGATTGGTCGTATAATCAAATGCTTACCTTGAATCGAGAAAAATCAATAAGGCGAAGAACAGACTTACCTCTCTCTCTCTCTCTCTCTCTCTCTCTCTCTCAAATCTGGCAGCAAATGTTAACAGGAATAGGCTGGTGCGTATATAAAAGGAGTTCAAAATGGGTGGGCTATCAGGAGAAATCGAGCGGTCACGAATTAAAATCTGGTGTTCCCTAATGTCCTAATCGGACGGTCTTAACATTAGAAAAATGTGCTTTCTCCTGTTTACTCAACGGTCATGATGCGATATAAAGTTTACACACGGATCGTGGGATTTTTGTGTTTTGCATCGACTTATACAAACAGAAGGCTTCAGATCACCTGTCACACTTACGTTGTCCCAACCGTGTCCCAGCAACAAAACGACGTCGTTTTGTTGTTTATCAAAAAAAAAAAAGTAAAACGACGTTGTTTTACTTCTGGGACACGGTTGGGACACCGTAAGTGGGACAGGTAATCTGGACTCCAAACAAAAATATATAATTACAAAATCTTTGAAATATTTATATGCCGTATGAAATGTATGTATCCAACAAACTCCCATCTAATTTGCATCAGCATCGTCTTACTCTTACTCTAATTGAATGCACGGATATACATTTCGTTCGTTATTTTTATTCATTTTCTCGCACCATATTTGTTCACTTTGCATATTACTAATACAATTTACCTCTCACTTTCGCCCATCCATTAAAAACCATAATTTAACATATAATTAACTACTTAACAATGGCAAATATAAAAACCATGGTATTAATATCAGTGAGGACCCAAGGTTTCGCGAGAGAAGGGCGAATTTGTAATTTATGAGCTTAATTCTATCATTCTAATTTGTTAATTTCTAAGAAAACATACATAAAATTCGAATGAAGAACATGATTTTATATAAAAATTTAGGGGTTTGTTCTCTTTTTCTCAAATAGATGATCATTTGTGAGAGAGCCGAAAAGGCACTCTATACATTTATCAATTATCATTCAACAAACTCAATCAAAAAAATAATAGCAAAATTCCAATTATACCTATCGAGCAAAATAATTATGCATCATGCTATGCTTGTAAGAGTTTCGGAATATATCATATATCAATTCTTGTAGACAGTAGTTGAAATGAGTGGCTCTTCTAGATCCCTCATTTAAGATCTGAGGGGAAGAGGATCATCATTTGGTCTTCACGAACAGTTTGGTTTCAACATTTTGAGGGAAATTTTAATTAATAGAAATAAATAGAAAAGATAAATCTTTTATGATACATTGTTCTATCTAATTGGTTTTAAATTGTCTTTTATTGGAAAAAAGAAAAAAGAAAAGAAAAAGCATATCATTTACGATAAATAGGTCGGCAATTACTCTTTAAAAAACAAACAATATAATGAAGCATAAGATAATTGAATTCTAACCTCATTAAGTAATGTAGAGTTTTTCAGGAATAACATATTGAGGGTCAAGACCTTCCAAATTCGATTTTAAAATTTACACTTAAAAATAGCGTCATAATTTCTTCAATGTTTTCGAAAGTCAATAAATTAAATTTTCTTGAATAGTTGTGTAAGCTACTAAATCATCCATTTATCCTTCCATGGTAAATATTTTCTTCTCGTGTCTCCTTTCACACACAATATAGTCAGAATTAATTAGGAGTTGTTTCCATTGTTGTAATATACGTGAAAAGGCTATGATTTTTCATCAAAGGTATGAAATGAATGAGTGTTGAGTTTACTTGCGCCCAATCTTTGTGTTGTTGGATTAATCAGCACAATTCGCCGGCTTAGTGGGAGACCTTGGATATATAATTATCACGAGAACTTGTGTTTAATCAATTGTCTCATTAAAGTGTAATTTTCATTTCTCACAATTATATGAACTAGACTATCAAAGTATCAATCCATATAAACCATTAAAGCGGGTGGTATGGTATAGTAATATATTACGATGTTGATATAATAATGACATGTTATGATTTGTTTGTAATAAATATTATATAAGTTAGAGAGTATACGCTAATATGAATTTAATTTAAAATTCACATATATAATCTTTATGTCAACCAATTATACGGTACCTTATAAGATTATAGTAAATAAATAAAATATTTTATAAATAGTTAATCTCGTAAGTCATGTTTTGACGGAATCTCATTAATGTCTCTAAATCAAGACTGTCATACATAATTAGTCTAGTACAATTTATATCTTCCATGTATTGGCATTTATTCATAAACAAGGTTTATCTACTATATATTTTTGTAACAATTATAACTTTATGCAGTAGGTAACTTGAAATTAAAAATAACTTATATGATCAAGACATTTTTTGCTAAAAAATAAAAGAGAGTAAATATATTTGACACTCAAATATGAATATGACCACAACATTGTTTTCAGACTCTCCCTCAATTTTGTAATAAAACTCAGACTCTGTATCCACTTTGTTTATTTATTATATCATTATTTCGTCTGCAAAAACATTAATTTTAAACAATAATCTCTAAAATAATAAAATATTTTAACTATAACTATTTTTGAAGTTTTAGAAAATAGCAGATCGCCAAATTGACCCGAGTTCAAGACAGACCTAAATCAATAATTGGGTCGGCCCAGTTTTGGTCTAAGCCCAGTTGCTGCCGTTGCAACATCGAAGCTTGTGAGCTTTGATAGTGGAATCCTCTGCGCATTCTGCCATAGGGGGGATTTGACTGGGGTTTCTTCAACATCAATTCATCCTCCCACATCCTAAGTAAGTAAATATCCAAGGAAATCAAACGAAGAAATCCCGCAAGATTATTTGTAAATTCAGACGATTGCTCGAATTGTTCAACAAAAATATATGTAATTTTTTGGAGGGAAGGATTTGAAGGATGTGGGTGTTTTATTTGATCTCGCTGCCTTTAACACTAGGTATGGTGGTATTTACTCTTAAGTACTTCTCCGGTCCAGATGTGCCGCGCTACGTGTTCTTCACGGTGGGATACACTTGGTTTTGCTCGATTGCGGTTATCGTTCTTGTCCCCGCCGACGTTTGGACGGTAAATTTTAGATCATTCTACTGAATTTGGAATTTTGCTGAGAACTGACTGATTTAGGCGCATGTGTGCTCCCGGGTTGAAGGGGGTGAGGGGGATTGCTTATTTGCTTTCGATTGTGCCTATTCAAATGGGTTGATCAACTGTTTTTAGCTGGATTTTAATAATTAATTTGATCCATATCGCATTTCGTCTAATTGAGCTTGTAATGTGTGAGGTTTTTGTCTGGATGACGATATGTTGCTGTAGTAGATACTCTAATTGGTGTAGTGGATTATACTTTTATAGAGTAAGCTGTTTTTTCATTCTCCAAAATGCATTTGAATATTCATGCTGTCATTTATTCATTTAATCAACTAAAGTATACATGCTATTAGTTAAAAGCTGATGGTTTTAACAGAGAAGTGTTTAGCGGAATAATGAAATATTTGTCCCCTTTTGCTTCTCTATTTCTATCTAACTGAAAGGTGATATGTATGCGCTCTCTCTCACACACAGAGACACAAAACATAGTCATTGGATTAAAATCTGGGGACATGTTTGTCATGCTCTATCACTGGAAACTAAAATAGGATAGGTATGTGTTGTTCACTTGAGAATCAACGGTTCCAGAATATATTTATAATCTTTAATGGATCTCAGGTGATGGTATATACAAGGTTTTAAAAAACCCAACTGAGGCCCGCCTCGAGGCGCGCCTCGAATTGGAACGGCGAAAAAACGCCTTGAGGCGTACGGCTCAGTCCATGCGCTTCTTCTGAGCGCCTCGTTCCGACGAGGCCCGCCTCGAGGCGCGCCTCGAATCGGAATGGCGAAAAAACGTCTTAAGGCGTACGCCTCAGTCCATGCGCTTCTTCTGAGCGCCTCGTTCCGACGAGACACGCCTCGAGCGCGCCTTTGAGGCATTTTTTCATTAAGGCGGTCCCTTTTTTTATCGGGCCATAATTCGAATTCTTATTAAATTAATGTAATTGAACTTAAACCCAATTACATTAATTAGATTTTCAGTCAACCCAACCCAAAATATTTAGATTAGAATCAAAGTTGAGTAGAAAACAGCGTGAATTGTGAATTGCATTGTCGCGCCGTGAAATCGTGAATTGCATTCTCGCGCCGCTCCTCCCTGCCGGCGTCGCCGAAACCGCCGCCGCTCCTTCCTGCCGCTGTCGCCGAAACCGCTACCGCTCCTCCCTGCCGCCGTCGCCGAAACCGCACCCGCTGCTCCTCCCTGCCGCAGCTGCTCCTCCTAGAAATTAATGCTGCTTCCAGACACCCGATATTAGTGTTGCTTCCAGAAACGAAGAGGTTATATTAAATTAGACATTTCTTAATGTAATTAGTTGCCTAAAGTTTTATTAGATAGCTGAGTATAATTAATTATTTAACTTAATAAAACGAAGAGATTAGCTGTGAGCTAGTAAGATTCATTGCATTCTTCTTCCAGAAAAGACATTTTGGCCACCAATTCCCATGTATTTCACTAAAAAGTTAAAATCCTAATTGTGGAGAATATTGAATCCCATGTGTTTTGAATTTGAAAGTATTTTGGACTTATGTTTTAATAGATATTTATTAAGGGGAAAATTTAAATTTACGCCTCGTTCCGTTTCGAGGCTTACGCCTCGTTAAACCATGGAAAAACGCCTCGAAACCCGTTTACGCTTTTTAAAACCTTGGGTATATATAGACTAAAATGCACTATTGTGTTTCAGTAAATACCTCTGTTTTATGTGTTGATTCATTAAAGGTCTGTGGTACTTACAAAATTAAAGCAAGATTATTTTTATTCTGCTACTTCGTTTTTTTTTCTTTTTTATTAAAGCTTTACCAGCAATAATTTTCGGTTTCTGGACTAGGAGCAGTGTGATTTTTCTGCATAATATCTTATGCCTTTTGTCACAATTACCTGCACTTGAAAATTTTACTAACATCAATAGTCATTTAGTTTTTGTTTTTTCTTACTGAAAACTTGATCTCTTACAATAAGTTTAATTGATTGTAATTGCATGCTTTGCCTGGCTTTTCAGTCAAGCACTACATGCACCAGCTTAATCATCCTTACTTTTTGTTGCAAAGGCAGCAGAGCATTTGAGTAAATCTTGACTATTAAGAACAGATACATAACTGATAGGTCTTGATTCTTTTTTTTTGCCCTGCAGACTATAGTTGACAATGGTAATGCTAGTGGGAGCATCTCTTTCTTTTGGAGTTGGTCATACTGGAGTACCTTTCTTCTCACATGGTATAATTTTTTGCTACTCTTTCAGTTATACAGATATAGCTTATAAATAAGCTTCATATTGTTGATCTGTTCCAACAAAATAACCCTCCCACCCCCCAAAAAAAAAGAAATTCCGAGACCTTGATTTAACTTTGTTCATGTTATCTGCAAATGTTTGGATAAATAATAACCTTGGCTGAAAAAACAGAAAATTATTTGCTCCCTACATATCTGGTTCTTAACCTCAATATGAACAAACCTAATATTTTATTGATCATTGTACAGTCCGTTTTGCTTTGTAAAGTCATGTAGTAATGTTCACTGCCTGTATATTTGTTACATTAGACAAGCTTTCTTGTAGAGTATTCAATTTCAAAGGTGGAGTCCAAATTGTTTGTTTATATAAATAGTCTAGTCTGTTATTCCAATGCAATTGACAGCGAATATAAAAGAAATATGCCTAAAGTCTAAAAAAGAAAACCTGCAATTTTATTTCATTCTCCTCCTACTGAATTAAATCAGTCTTTTGGAAAAATATGATCAAGAGGATTACTACATTCTTGTAAGGTGTCTCTTTCCCCAGAAATCACAGGAAGAACATTACTGTCTAAGACGTGTCTGGTTTTGTTTCTTCTTGACCAGTAAGTTCCAGTCATGCCTATTACTGAGTGGAGATGTGTATGCTCAATATTTTTACTAACAATTTTGTTACATTTATCATGTAATTGAGTTAAGAATTGAGTAACATCACGGTTTTTCTTTTTTGGTACATCCATTGTGAAAAGGGGTATTAAAGGATTGCACATTACTTAAACAATTAAAAGATGCTGGTATTACTGTATTAGGAGTTCTATTCTCATAATCTTATTTTGTCTGCTGCTTGCTCATTTTGCATGCATTAATTGGTATATCTTATGTTAATCATTCTATGTTGCCTCCATGAGCAGGCTTGCTGTGCCTCTGATACAGGGTTATGAAGATGCTGGGGACTTTACTATGATAGAAAGATTGAAGACTAGCATACATGTAAACTTAATCTTCTACTTGATTGTGGGATCGATTGGTCTTTTAGGACTTATTCTCGTCATTACGATGCACAAAGATTGGTTCGTTACTTCATCTCTTGATTCAATTTCTTTCATGTTATGCTTCTTTTCTTTGGTTAATTATTTGTTTGGTTCGCATTAACCTGTTTCTAACTTTGTAGAGCTCAGCAACAAAAACTTACAATGCTTTTGTAATTGACTGAATTTGCCTCGTGTTGTGTTCTTTCCTTTTCCATTGGGTCCTTGAATGTAGTTGACGGTTCCCTACCTTATTGTGCACACAACTATAATATGAGCTCAATAATAGTACTATAAGTTTTAAGATATATAGTACAATATGGCTCGGATACCTTGAACGCTTAGTGCTGTTATCCAGATTAAGATGACTACATATAACACAAAAAATATGAGTTATTAGAATAATTAGTTCGTAGTCATGGGAGAGTCTCGACAGATGACCAAACGACCAACTTCAATAAGCTCATGGTTCTCAATATGCATGTCGTTAATTGAATATTTTTCTTGATACTGCTAGTTCGGAGTCACTACTGGAATCAATAACATGATTGATTTCCTGGGACACGGTGTGTTGATATATATTTTAAAATTCATGATATTTTCAACTGGCAGGCTTCATGGTAGAGGTATATTGGGTTGGGCAATGGCGTGCTCGAATACATTTGGACTCGTGACTGGTGCCTTTCTTCTCGGTTTTGGGTTGAGTGAGATTCCAAAAAGCATTTGGAGAAATGCTGACTGGACAACACGTCACAAGTTTCTCTCACATAAGATAGCCAAAGTAGCTGTAAAACTAGATGATGCACACAAAGAGTTATCCAATGTAATTGTGGTTAGTGCCTCTTAACACTGATGCATAAATTGGTAAACATTTTTGTTGTCGGAGCATTTTGTTTGTCACTTGTCCTAATTCACCAGATCCCTTTTTTAAACTGAGAATGGGACCTGGGCCCATACTTGAATCTATTGATCTGTTTTTCTTTGAATAATTTATAACTATACAAATATACGATATATCGCTTGGCACATCTTTAGACATTATTTTATGTTCTTACTGGTAAACCTTTATATGAAGGAGATGCAATATGTTTTATGGGGCTTCCCTCCTATGACTCTAGCTATGCGCAATATCATTGGAGGTCTTCGATGACATAAACTTTAGAGATGCATTATTCAATTTTTTTAAAACGAGAAAATGATTTCCTGAAAAAGTAATACTCATTCAAACTTAGGAGCTACATATGTTACACGTATTACGCATTCAAATAAATTTGTTGGGTATATTTTTAAATTTATACCTTCGACTTGTAAGAAAATTATTTTGCCTATTACAAATTCACTCTCTAATATTTGTTTCCTTTTATTTTCTTCCCGTTCATGAAAGATGTCCCCATCTTACTCCTAATTCCTAATTGGATTTAATAGGTTGCTCAGGCTACATCAAAACAGATGTCCAAGCGTGACCCGTTGAGACCTTATATGGCTGTTGTTGACAATATGTTAGTGCAGATGGTACATTCTTCTTATACAGCTTCACATAGTAACATTACTTTATGATGTTTTTACTGTAGCTCTTTCAATTTGATTTTCCATAAACAGTTCAAGGAAGACCCTTCATTCAAGCCACAAGGGGGTCAGTTTGGAGAAAATGACATGGACTACGATACTGATGAGAAATCAATGGCTACACTTAGGCGCCATCTTTGGGCAGCTCGAGAGGAGTATTACCGATGCAAAAGGTAAAACTATTTTTGCTGGATTATATATAAATTAGTATTACATGATTAGGGTGCTTAGGGTGCTACTATGCAATTCCATTTATTTTTGTTTGTGATTCAAATGATAAATTGTCATTTTTTAAATCTTTTCTCTTGATATTTGCCAACCTTTTGAATATTGGTTGATATTAACCGGTGTCAATGTGTCTCAAAAGTGAAAGTTAATGTATCCATTTTATTTTCACCTAAAGATATGTTTTCATATTTTAGTGCCTCAAGGAACCTCATTCGTACCTTGTCATAGTCAAATGTGGCTGTATTATATTATGTAGGCTAGTGTTTCGAAACATTCTATGTTCTCATGTGTTATCTTTCTTTGCAGCGAGTACCTGAGTTACGTCATAGAGGCTCTTGAATTAGAAGACACAATAAAGAATTATGAAAGACGCAATATGACTGGATGGTTAGCACATTCTCTTCCTATAAACTAAAAGAATTTATATGCTGTTGCTTCTGTTTCAAATAAGCCTGGACAAATATCTTTATGGTGGTAGCTAAGTCGACCTTCATACTTATTTTTGTTTCTTTCTCTAGTTGGCTATGGTGGTTTGTTTCTTAGATATATAAGTTGCTGTCCTCATTTCCAATTTCTTCCTCACGTAAGGTTGATGTGTGGACTGTTAAATGTAACACAGGAAGTTTATCTCAGGCTTCAGACCAGAACGCACCGGTGCATTTGGGCCCTTCATAGACATGGCAGGTAATAGTTTGTCATTTGGATTGAGTCTCAAATTTTAATACATTAAGCTATTAGGAATTTTATTAGTCTCTGTTCTGTTGCTCCCCAGAATTCGTATGGCGCTGTATCCTGCAAAAGCAATTAGCAATAATTTTAGCTGTCCTCCTTGGTTGCATGTCAGCTGCCATTCTCCTGGCCGAGGCTACTATGCTAGCTAGTGGAGTTGATTTATCTCTATTTTCTCTTCTTATAAAGTCTGTAGGAGATCAGGAGGTTCTGGTGCAGGTATGTGGTCAGTCTTCTTTGCGAAGGTTCATTTTAAATATTGCAGCTATTTAACCAAATTGTTCCAACATTATCACTAGGATGCACAACTTCAAATGATCTGATGTCAAGGTTGTATTTATTGTCAATATCTTATTTACCTGAGAACTAACAATTTTTTCATTGAATGATAAGTGGTGCATGCATATATATAACTTTCAGCCAGTCTTTTTCTTCTTGTACCATACAAAAATACATGATGTGGCCAAACTGAAGTGCAAATGTGACAAATGCATGTATGAAGGCTGTAACATGTGATTGGCAGCTAAGGAATCGGCATTGCCTGTAAAGTTGCTGACGCATATTGGTTATTAATGATTGAAGGACCATTATCCACTTTGGGCTGGCTCCATGGGGAAATGATGAACTAATTTTATGCGACAGTTTTTTCTCCTATTTTGCTCAATCATCATGCTACACGAATTTTCAAGCATGGTGCATGTGTTTATTCTCATACAGTAATCATTTCTTTTCTCTTACTGTGCAGGTATTTGCATTTGTTCCCTTGATGTACATGTGTCTTTGCACCTATTACTCATTGTTCAAAGTCGGAAGGCTAATGTTTTACTCATTAACACCAAGGCAAACGAGTGCTGTTAGCTTGTTAATGATATGCTCGTAAGTTTGTATGGTGTGTCAATGAATAATTTAGATTGGTTTTTAGTATTCAATGTAGTTAATTTTTTAAATTTTGATGTGTGTATCAGGATGGTTGCTCGTTATGCGCCTCCAATTTCATATAATTTTCTTAATCTAATCAGTCTTGGGAAGGGCAAGACAACTTTTTTTGAGCGGGTAATTTTTCTGTCATATCTTTCAGTTACTCATAATTTGCATTGAAATGTTTGGCCTTTTAACTTGATGTATAGTTTAGTAGAATGTTAGGTTTAATTAATTTTTAAATCCTTCTTGCCATTAAATTTGTGGCTAAATATCTACAATTCTTTTTGTTTGGGGTGAAAATGATGCAGCGCATGGGAACAATTGATGATGCTGTACCTTTCTTTGGGACTGGATTTAACCGAGTATACCCCCTTATTATGGTTATCTATACTATCCTGGTAGCCAGCAACTTTTTCGATAGGATCATCAGCTTCTTTGGCAATTGGAAGATCTTTAGACTCCAAACAGAAACAGACGATGTGGATGGGTTCGATCCATCTGGTTTGCTTATACTGCAGAAAGGTAAGATATCTCTGAGTGTAGGTAGCTTCATGTTCTTCTCCTTGCATCACATGCCAATTATTTATAATAGTATAATTTTCGTATGTTTGAGCTGTAGAAAAAGATGATAACATATCATATCAATTGTATATAATATACTTTTGCAGAAAGAACCTGGCTCGAACAAGGCCGCAACGTTGGTGAACATGTTATTCCATTGGCTCGAAATTTCAATGATTCAACCTTGGATCTTGAACCTGGCATCCTTAACAACGTACGTTTTCTTCCCTTCTCGGACATCAACGTGATCAAAACCCTCCTCTGTTAAAGGGATGTTTCATCTTACCTTCCATTGGAGTAATTTTGTTTAATGATGATTTGAGAAGTTGGTGGCAAATATTTCAGGATGATACAGTTGAAATGAAGAAGAAATCTGACTTCAGCAAGGAGGATATGAAGGGAAGTTCGTCGAGGCTGCCTAGAAAAGATGAAACACAGAGATACTCTGGGAGCAAAGAAGCAATAAGCACCAAGTATGCTGCCATGAGAGAACAGAATAAATCGGCTTCCAACATACAGCCAGTCGAGAGTATCGCCTCTGCTAAAGTCTCCTTACTTGATTCTCAGCCTACTAACAGCAGTGTCCCATCTGGCTTAGCTTCAAAGTGGTTGTCAATGAAGCAAGGTTTTCAAAACTTGAAGTCCAACATAGAGGCGAAAAAGTTCAAGCCACTGCGTCAGTCTCAGGAACCGAATCTGTTATCACGTGATTCGTCCTCTGAATCCCTTGATGAGATATTTCAGAGATTGAATCGACCCTCTGTAGATCAAGTCGGCTCCAGTAATGGCGATGAAGATGACCTTGTTTCAAGGTAGCAAGGTATTGTACAAGATGGATAGTCATGGTTATAGATATATACAAAATACAAGCAAATCCAATGAGATGTATAGATGCTTGAAAAGGGTCAACCCACTTTTGGCAGTAGTGTGGTGTAAATGGGGTTACTATTGGGCTAAACTATCCTCTTGTACGGTTATTGTTGTATGCTTACATTCTTGGCTTTTATTACTGCTTTCAACTTATTGAAATTGAGGCCTTCATTTTTTTAAGTGCTCCAAATTCAAGTTACTTTACAAAATTGGCTTTGAAGGATAATACCACTTTCCAATTTTCGGTCTTATTTTTTCATCATTAATTCTATTCATCGTTGCAGTACCACTGCAGCCTGGGAGCCTGATCGTCCATTGTTGAGTTTGATATTTTCTCCGTCGAGGTTCGATTTCAGACCGCGGATCTGCAGTTCTAATGTCAGTTCAAATTGTTGCTAAAGTCTTCCTCATTCTTGATGCCAAATGTATGCAAGGGTTTGAGGAGCAACTTAATTTGTTGTAATATTACAGAGTGAGAGGGGGGAAGAAATGGCAGTTCTAAGAGCAACTCCAATGATACTGCATTTTGAGTTTTGCAGCATAAAAATTGGTCCAACCATACTGCAAATGAAACTACAAAACCCATTTTTTTCCAGTTTTTCCACAGTAATTTGTTCACTATCGGTTTTTACTGTAGAGACTGCATAGGACTTATTTGCAAATTAACTTATTTCAATTGTAGTCCCTCAATTTATTTTCATTCATATGAATAAAGATTACAGAAGAAATTCATATCAATAAACCCAAAAAACCATCAACCTAGAGATCTACCGAGAATAATTGAATAATTGGAAAATTAAATAAGCACAGTTTTGTGGGCATGTGACATGCCGTGATGTGACACTAAGGTGGATGTAGTGACTAGTGAGAAACAAAAGCATCCAACTTCTTAAATGGAGAGGGTGTGAGAGGTGGGTCAAATAAAATATTGAATGGAGAGAAAGTGTGGGGAGATGGGGTCAGATGATGTTTAAAGGTGATAGATGCAAACATATTCAGTGATGTTCTGAATTTCAATCCGTTGCAATATAATAAATATACAGTAAATCTAACCGTTAATTACGAAAGGAATCCAGAAATATAATTTTAACGTTACAAAAAATTTCCTATATATAGTAAGTTTTTTTTTATCCATCCAGAATGTTAAATCCTCACTTATTAAAAGATCAACATGTATGATTAAATAAGTGTGGTGTATCAATCATCATATAAATAACCAATATGATGTTTGCCCATAAAGTTATGGAGATTGTGTGCCACGCCCATTAAAAGCAGCAATGTCCTTCATTCCTGGAAGTTGCGACAACCTAATTCAGATAAATCTTTTAAACCGAATGAGATCTTGAAACAAGATAAACTATTGTAATCAAATATATGTGTTAATGTCTGCAAACCAGGATAGATAAATCATCCTAAGTATATAGGTCATAGCGGTGAATTTTGAATCCACAAACTTCAATCATAAGCTAAGCATCTCAACCGCTATGTCATTCTATGAAGACCGGTAAAGAATCTTTATTAATCCTGCTCTATTTCGAAATAGTAGTAGCACCCGCCCCCACCCACCACGAGTTAAAACTAAATTGGAACTTCAGATTTATTTAATTAATTATATATCGTCACCAAAATGATTTTAATTATGAGATTATTGATTTATTGGTAAGGGCCGGTTCTTCAATCTCGTGAGTAAGAAATTAATCATGTAAGATGAAATCGAAGAAATGGAAAGAACGCCGAAAAAAGAAATATTGTGATGTGGGTTTAGGTGAAAGTAAAAAGAGGCTGCACCGTACCCTATTTCTGCAAAGTTCTTTGATTAGCCAAAGGGTGTTGTTTCTGAGCTGTGGCAATGCAATAGTCTCTTACTTTTCTAATTTGTCACTTTCTTCATGTCATGTACCATGAAAATAGCAAATCAAACAATTTTCTAGAGACGAGTTTCAGTTTTTTTCTTATTCGTTGGGCAAAATTTTTGCGTGGCTGATCTTTTTATCCCAGTACAATAACTAGATAATGCATAAAACTAAAAATAATTTATACAATACAGTTAAATCTCTTTAAAGTAATATATTGGGACCGGAGAAAAATATTCATTTAGCGAAATTATGTAATTATCGATAAATGAATATTTATTACTTTAGAGAAAATTTTATTATATAAAAAAGTTAAATAGATGCATCAACGTCAATCTTTTTAATAACTTAGTTTGTGTAAGCATCAAAAAATAAAAAGTTCTATTATTTGCTTTAGCAAAAACATGTTAAAAAATGTATATTAAATAATTACTAATTATAAAACAAGTCAAATTATTCAATTTTAGAAAAATAAATCAATCAATATTTTTATAAAAGAACAAAGCTCATAAACATAAAATGAAAATGAAAATTTTATTTTTTTGCTTGTAATTAAATTATCTGTAAAAATATGTTTTCAGCATTGCAAGATCGTTCAACAAAAAATAATCTACCTGAAACTAAACTCGTTGAATTAGATAAAGATCTCCACACATTAAGTAATGTCATCTTTAATTTACAGTACATAAATATCATGAATGTTTAAGATCTTTTAGTTATCATAGGGAGAATGAAGCAACTATAGAATTACCTTTGAATGAAGAAACTATTCAAATACTTATAAACAGTAATAATTATGAACATTTTATTTCAATTGTGTCATTAAAAGGGGTATTTTAAGCAATAATCACTTTAAATAAATACTTGCTACAACACGAGCAAAATATTTCAAAAGTTGCCTACGTCTTGCAAAAAGTAAAGAATGACCATGTTAGTTTTAGTTTAGGCGGGAAGAAAAAGCAATAACTATGGAAGTATATATTCATGAGAAATAATTATTGTACAACTGTAGTCTATACATATTTACAGAAATCGGTAATTATTACTTTATATTTTTATTGGGTTCCTTAGGAATTTAAACTTTTTTATTGCTTAATCTATTTATCTAAATTATTACTTTAGTATACTAACCCAAGTCAGGACCGAAAAAAATTATTATCTAAGTAAGGTTATTACGTCATCGAACATTACTTCATCGATGCTTAATTATAGCTAGATAATAATTTTTTTTGGAAAACTAAAATTTATTATTTTATTATTATTATTATTTAATAAAGGGAACATGTTGCCGAAGAAGTTAAATATATACTTCCAAGCTTCCCTTTTACTTATTACTCCCTCCGTCCCATTATAAGTGGCAACCTTTCCCGATTCGGACGTCCCGCTATAAGTGGCGACGTCCGAAAATGTTAAAAAATTAGAGAAAACTAATCTCACTAATTACAACCGTAAAATTAAATCCTGCCTCTCTCACTTTCATCTCATTCGAAACCCTACGTCTTCAAGCCGCCGCCGCTCTCTCTCTCCCGAAATCTCTCACTCCGCGTCGCCCTATGATGAAAATTGAAGTAGATCCACTCTCTCCCCATGATTCCCTCTCAGATGCTACCCATGGAGTGGCCGTCCCGGTGGATCCCTTTCAAATGAGCGAAGAAATCGTGCCTGGCGATGCCAAACGCCAACGTCGACGGCCGGCGGACTTCACGGGAGAGAGATCCTTCTCAAGGTTAGATCCGAGTTTTGTTCCCGAAACATTTTGTGATTCATCAGATTTCTGCTCGATCCACACTAACCATGCCCTTGGGGCCTTGAATCGTGCTGAGTGGGAAAAATATGTTCCCGAAACGGCCATCGTTGACGAAGCCCTTTTACCGTCGTTGAAGGAGGAGTCCGTTGCGGCGTCGATGGATGAGACAGCGTCGGCGCTCGAGGCTGAGATGGCATCGGCGATGGAGGCATCTCTTGCGGCGTTAAAGGCTGGGATGGAAACACCTTCAATGAAAGCTTTCATCCAAGAGTGCCTACGCATTTGGTTTCCTGCTTGCTGCAATCCGGTGAGATCAAATCCATCTCCAATTACTTTGATATGAATTGTTTCAGTTTGGAGTTGGTTGGGATAAGTTACAGGATTGTTGATGAATTGTTTCAGTTTTGGTTTTGAAATGCTTTGATTGGTTTCCTGCTTGCTGAATGATAAGAATTTGGTTGGTTTTGAAATGCTTTGATTGGTTTCCTGCTTGCTGAATTGATGAATTGTTTCAGTTTTGAAATGATAAGAATTTGGTTGGTTTCCTGCTTGCTGCAATCCGATGAATTGTTTCAGTTTTGGTTTTGAAATGATAAGAATTTGCCTACTGTTGTGATTGGTTTTGAAATGCTTTGATTGGTTTTGCAATCTTAACCATCATATTATATGCTGCAATCTTCAACAAAACATGAACATACATATATATATATATATATATGCAAAAGATACACATCATTTACATTAGTTACAAAAAGTCTGCTTCAAACTCCATCATTTGTCTGCATCTTTCTTCAAACTCCATTATTTCTCTGCATCATTTGTCTGCATCTTTCTTCAACGTCCTTCCGTCCAATCTTCAACAATGAGGCCTAGCCTATTTGCATGGATTTCAATCTCTGCCATGCTTCCATGTTGAAGCATGTAAGTGATGCATTCCCTCACCAAGCTTGTAGACACTTCCAAGTCGATAGGAAGTGCATCTTGTCTCAGTAGCGCATCTTTCTTCATGTGGGGTATTTTGTAAGAATTATGTCCTTTCCCCTTCATTATCTCAATCATACAAGACTGTAAGCTTAAAAAAACCTTATTAAGAGTGATAGGAGATAGGTCTTCAAATGATTGTATCACTGCATTAACCAAGTCTTGGACAGTGTCGCATACATGTTGATTTTGTATGCTCTGTAGAGCACGGAACCAACCTAAGTCATTTATATTTGTATCTGGGCTATTTGGTGGCTGGTGAACTAGATGGATGTCAAATCCATCTATGGAGGCTGCTGCCCTAAAGTCTAAATCATTATCTTTAATGTGTGGCCTAGCATTATCTTGTTGTATAAAGATAAGTCGGCTTGCACATCTAGGCCATTTTGCCCTTATGGCTGGGAGAACCTGAAACATCGCATACATATTGATTTGATTACTGAGTTGGAACACATAACATGTTTGTTTATTGTACATATTGATACAAAGGTTTACATGTCTGATTACATGACATTCAATCATACTACACTACTTGGCAAACATACTGATTCATGTTGTACTATTGATCAAACATACAGACATTCAAACATACTGCACTACTTGGCAAACATACTGACATTCAATCATACTGCACTACTTCATACAAGAATCATGCTAGACTATGGATAACAACAGAATATCTGAAATTTTACAAAATACAGAGTATACAGAACATACCTGATTGATCAAGCATGCTTTAGTAACCTCTTTAGTTATAGATTGGATAGATTTTAGCTCTAATGTACCAGCAGGTCTATTTTTACTTGCTCTTTTTGCTGGTACAAGTTGTGTGAACGGGAAAATGCCGATTTTCCCATCAAACACCACTGCCCCATTAGCATCAAAGATAGGACGACAAACCGCACACATAAACATGACTTTAGGGATAAATCTTTTGCTTTTACAAGTCCTATGTGGTTCAATCTCTCCCGGGGTAAGGTAGTATCTGTGAGACTCTTTAGTTAGGAAAAACCATTTTTCATCTAAATGCACAGTGTTATGCATGCTTTTGAACTTCAACATGTTTTGTAACCTATCGAATTCTATAGCCTCAATCGAAAATTTCAACCTTAGGAGTTTGTGGTCTGCGCTAAGATGAGGCCTAATAGCACTAGTGTGGGCTTTGATCAAGCCCGCCTTCACCCACCTCCAAACCGTGGACTTACTGTAATTTAGACATATTCCAAGCTTACGGATAGTTGCTCTCTTGTGTAGTGGTATAGATTGGATCAACTCTAAATCTATTAGCACCCTCTTTCTTCTTTGTGCTTTCGGCTTCTTGCTCTTTAATTGTATAACTTGATTGCTTGCTAATTGTTTTCTTGCATCAGCCCACACACGACTAACCGTCCTCGGTGAGCTGTTGAACTTGGCTACAGCTTCCTTCAGCTTTTTTGAATTCAAGCAATTCAATGATATTTATAGAAGTATTCTGGTGGGAATCTGATCTACATATTGAAAATATTTGAATTTTTAGACATTTCAGCTTTTTTGAATTCAAGCAATTCAATGATATTTATATAACTATTGTGGTGGGAAATCTAAATTTCGTTTCACAAATGGCGGCAATTAAAGAATAAAGAAAAAGTTACACAAATGGCGGCAATTTAGGAGTAATAACTAGTGGGCCACTCCACTAACCTCTTTAAACATAAATTCCTTAAAAATCGTGCCTAAAAGAAGTAAGCCACTTATAATGGGACGGAGGGAGTACAAGCTTTTTAAGCTCAAAAAAGTGTTTTTTTAAGGAAAATCAGATGAATTTTGTATCAACACTTAAAAGTAAGGGGTGTTCTCTGTTTTTTAGCCACCTCATTTAAACTAAGAACATATTTAGTCAATTTTATAATTTGATACATATAATGGCCGAAAGTACACATTATTTCTACTTTTTCAGACTTTGCAGATTGATTATAATTATTTGTGATTTGGATTTGTGGTTGTTTGTGAAACAATGATTGACCAATTACATAAATAATTGAGTTCTAGAAAATGACGTGTCCTGCTCTTGTACTAATCAATCCTGCTCTTTCCTACGGAGTCAGGATCATATTTTTCATCATTCTACACTAGCAAGTCCCGCTCGACGTCATGCTCCAATTACTCTTTCGAATAATCTTGCTACTTTTCTAGCCTTATTCCACAAAAGACGATTAAAGTACTAAGTTAGCTACAGACTGCGCAACCTAGGGTGATCAAGCTTAAGTTACTAGTAAGATTAATTAATTCAGAATTAACCCGAAACCCTTTTGATTAATAAGAACCTAATCCTCATGTACAAATCACATATGTGTTTCACATCTCGCCGGAACCTTAAAAACCTTATCTACTCATAAAAGTGTCCTGACTGTGCAAGCAAGAGACTACGCAGAACAGAACAAAAAATATGTTTAAACCTGAATCTATCATGCGCGAAATTAAAGAACAAAAACTGGAAATTAGAATACGAAACTTTAAACTGAAAAACGTGCTGAACTATTAAACAAAGAGTACCGAACAAGGTCTTCAAAGCAAGCGAAAGAAAAACGCGAATTAAAAGTCTTCTCCAAGCTTGAAAATAAGAACGAAATTGAAAGCGATTGTTTTTCAGGAATTCTAAACTCAAGACAACGATTGAAATCTAAAATATGGTGTCGAGAATGTGTAAATTTCATGCATATCGCTTCCCTTTATATAAGCTCTCATTTTCCTTCTAGAAGTAGGGTAAATCTTCTTGATAAGGAAGGTTAGATTTGGATAGATTTGGTATCAAATCTTTCCTTATCCATCTCCAATCTTGAGTTCCAGGACTCTCTTTTCTTTCCATCTCCAGTTTTCGTCCAAAATAAGAGCAAACACGCGCCTTTTTGCTAGAAAACAAGTCACCATCTTTTATCCTAGTCATGCGCTACATCAGTCTTAATTTCATGCAAAACTGTCCAGAAAAATGCTTTGACTGTGCAGTTAAGTGGCATTTCGGCCAGAAATAAATAGGTATGAAAATGACTCATCACATTCATTATTTCTCATTGCAAGTAGTGTACTGAGTTTGCACTGAATGAAAACAATCATCACTCAGTATTCATATATCTGAATTCCACAGTTAATTCATCACCTAAAAAAAAAGAAAAAAAAGTGCTTGGCGAAGTATTATCGTCGAATTCAACGAGGAATTTGATAATCAGTCAAGTTATGTAGGTGTTCATGAGAGACTTTTCTTTGTTCCGGCAAATAGTATTTGCCTATTAGTTCTACGACAATATATTCAACACTGTCTTGATCCTTTTTCACTATCAGTCGATTATGAAATTTATTACCTATCAGTTTCATGTACTAGTAGATTGATGAGGTCCATTCTCAGCAACTATATGGATCTCGCTCGTCTGTGTTTTATAGAAACACAACTGACTCTCTTTCTTATGCAGTCCTATAATTATGGATCCTGACAAATCTTCGAAGTTAAAAATGCTCAATGTCATCAATCCTATCAGGTGGCCGACGATGATATTGAGCATTTCAGATCGGGTAATTAGTTTCTAGATCACAAGAGTAGAAGCAATCGGGATGGGACTACGCCAAAACACGATACTCATGTTGAGCCAGAACACGACATACTTGTCGAGGCAGACTCCGATGAAGAAGCTAATCTTGACAGTTCATCCGATGAAGGTGAAGAGGATGAGGTGCCATCGACATTAATTGAGTGTACAATGGGCGACTTCACTGCATGGATCCGACGAGAAGGCAACGTGAACCAGTTGATTTCTATGCTTGTTCCGAGCAACCATCTTACCACTATTGAGGAAAGAATTTACAACAACGACAAAGAAGCAAGCTATTTTGTTGCTCCAGAGACGCGCTTCAGGTATAGAGGGGGGTGAATACACCTGAATGCAAATTCAAACTCAGAACGCGAAAGTCAGCTTTAGCTGAAGGTTGCTACTGAACTTTGTCAGTTAGCCAAATATGCTTTCTCGATCGCGTGGGCAGAATATTCTCCTACTGAGTACAGTCCTACTGACTTATGTCAGTAAACAGTAGTTCAATACAAGAGTTGTGTGCGGAAGTGTAGGCCCTTAAAATATGCGTCTCAGTTGAAAACCCATTTTTATGCTTGTTTGATTAAAAGTCAATTGGATGCTGAATGAACATTAAATCAATGTAACAGTTAAAATCAACACAGGGATTTTTAAAGTGGTTCGGACACACAGGGTCCTACGTCCACTGTCCTAAAATAACCAGAAGATCTTGTATTAATTATACTGAACAAGCCTCAGTTGTTCTGTTTACATGACCTATTCTCACTTTTTTGCTTATACTAAGCAAGTCTCAGTTAATCTGTACGCAAAAAAAATATCTACTTATAGTCATAGTGACTATACAGATCTTAACCTTTACAGGTTAGAATTTCTCCAACTAAGAAGGAGTTCTTACAATAAGAACAGTTCAATAAAATAAACTCATTCGAGGTTCTAAGCTATTGAGTATTACAATAAGTACGGTTAGATAGAGAACGGGGAACAAAAATTCTCTAGAGAGAAGAACTAAAAAGATTCTTAGTCTAAGTGTGTTGGGTGATGATTCAATCCTCAGCATGATCATACTTGTGGGAAATGATTCTATCTTCTATACTGAATCACGCTCAGTAGCCTCGTGCTCTGAACTGTTGAGAAGATTTGAAGATCCCAAAACCCTATCTGATTGGTGAACCATTCCTTTGTATTCGTATTTATCTCTGAGGTTTCAGACTCAGTAGACACTCTGCTCTGGTCAAGGCGCTCAGTAGCTTACCTGCCTCAGCACCAGTGTAGAAGACTCAGTGAATACTGGACTCGGCAGAGCAAGATATGCGAGAAAGTCGGTTGAACCGAACTCGGCGGAGGTAGTTCACCTGGACTCGTAGCTGATCTTCGTAGACCTATCTCGGCCAGCCTATCTACCGAATACAAGGTCGACTCAAGAACGGCGGATAGTCTTCGGGGTTGTCGAGAATCTTTTGAAAGACAATCAGCATTGTCATGTACGAGGAAGAGAGAAGTCAGCTTCAGTCTGTCTCGAAGTTTGTGCTGTCTCAACTACTCCATCCACCCCGACGAATGACAAGCAAAGATGTGTCGTCTCACCTGCTAAAGCTGCAGTCAACCTTTTACCTAAAAAGGTGGGAAAGCACTGTACCTACTACACAAAAGAGCCGTTTGCTACCACAAAAGAGGGAAAAAGAAGAAGATCGTCTCCAACGGATCTATTCTTCTCTCCACTCTATAAATAGAGGGATCTTTCAAGATTTAAAGAACGAATGCGCGCACCTAGAACACGAGAGAGCATTCAAACGAGCGAAATTAACGACTAAGTCTTCCGCAAGAATCAACCGAGTTATCTCCGGCGAAAGACTACATCCAGCTCAAAAGGAACCAAGCTAAACCGACATAAGCTTCTAGTATCCAAGCGACTGACACGAACCTATAGCTAAACCCTCAGCTGTTCGTCGCTCTAGATAGCTACATTCTCGTTCCTTATCCCTCTAACCCTAAGCTCACTTGTTATATCCATAGCTTAGACGAAGGAGTTCACATTTGAACCCAATCCTTATTGTATAAGGACTCCTTCATTGTTGGAGAAATTTGTCAAACACTTAAAGTTTGATAGAAGTGTAAACTGGGACTTGCTCAATATAATCCCCAAGCCACGGCTTTGTCCAGTGTACAAGCTGACTGAGACTAACTCAGTATAATAAATAGCCTCCTGATCTATCGGGACAGTGGACGTAGGATTGTTGATATCCGAACCACTTTAAAAATATCTGTGTCGTTTACTTACTGTTTCATTGATTTTACTGTGCATACTGAACATCATATTTAAAATCGATTTAACTGTCTCAGTATTCTGAACTTCTTATCTACTGAACTGAGACTTGCATAAAACGTTTTCCTCATTAAAACTGATTTGGGCCTACACAATTCCGCACACTGAACTCTCACTGATCGATACTGAATTCTGACCTAGTCAGTTAGCAGATCTCAGCTGAGTCAGTACTCTTTTAGCCTTTAACACGATTCAGAACAGTTGTCTGGTCTGCTGAACTATTTCAGTACGGCACCTTCCTAAATAGGACTGTTCGTGTTCGAAAATTGAGAAATTTGGATTCAGGTGTATTCACCCCCCCCTCTACACCTGAACTCACTCACGGGACCAACAATTGGTATCAGAGCTGGTTGTTCTTTGACTCTTGTTATCTTTGAGACTGGCCTATTCGAACGGATCCGAGGGAGAGCGTTTTTCACTGCATATCACTCTACATTCATATCATTATTCTTCATGGCTGATATGTCAGGTATAAGGATGGTACCTATGTTCTCGGTGGAGAACTACGGAGTATGGCGAGTCAGGATGGAAGCTCATCTGACATCCCTCCATGACAGTATGACTGAAGTGCTTGAAGATGGACCTATCGTTCCTATGATTGATAGTGTCGTGACTCAGGACCAAGCTCAAGGAGGAGGAATGGTGACTGGGAAGAAGATCCCCAAAGACAGAAGTCTCTTCACTCCTGAAGAGAAGAAGCTTCACAATCTAGATCGAGTCGCCAGGAATGCTATACTAACCACCCTTAGTGATTCTTATCTTGGCAGGGTTTAGGAATGCAAGACTGCTAAAGAACTCGGGATGCTCTTGCGCTACCGAGTCGAGGGACTCCAGAAGATTAAAGCCAACAAATTAGCGCTGGAACTCCAAAAGCTGGAAAGCTTGTCTCTTATGCCCGGGGACAAAATCGAAGATCTAAACGTCAGATTTACCAATCTGATGAATTCTATCAATGGGCTGGGAAAGACATTCAGCAACCGAGAGATGAATCTGAAGATCCTGAGGGCACTGCCGGACGGACACTGGACACCTTTTGCCACTTTATTGCGATATTCTGATTTAGATGCTGTGTCTCCTGACCATATCTTTTCGTAATTACAGCAGAGGAGTATGAGTTCGACAGGACCTCAAAGAAAGCCGAGAGCCGAAGCCGATACGAAGATTGACTATGCTTTCAAAGCTACGGTCGGCCAAGACAAAGATCTCCCGCTACGAGCAAGACGACGAGTAAGACCGAGCCTTCACTCACCGACCTACAAGAAGGAAGTCTAGCTCAAAAGTACGCGCCGCTCGCAAGAAAGTATCAGAAGGAGAAAGAAAGGCGTAGAAAACTGACCAAAGCATACCGAGATACAAAAGGTAAGTCAGAATATACACCTAAACGCGCTCCTGATACTCAATCTTCTGAATGCAGAAAGAAAGATGACTCAGCACCCTCACGGGATAGTGTAACCAAAGAAGAAAAAGTCATCTCTTGCTACAACTGCAAGAAGCCGGGACATTATCGCATGATTGTCCCGAGCTCGATAGTGCTGAACGCGCAAAGACGCAAGGCAAGGAGAGAGAAATTCGCCCAGAAAAGACAATCCTACATAGCTGGCGAAATCTCAGACGACTCAGAAGAGATCGACTCCTTCATAGATTCATCTGACGATGAAGCAGCTTTCATAGCCTTAGAGCATGAAGTAGATGAATCAACTGAAATGTGCATGATGGCAGGCGAAGAGGATGAGGTAAATTCTCATGAACCAGTTAACTCCTCTTCACACTGCACACACGACACTATTTCAGGTGCAGATAGGAATTTGGACATGTCGACCGCATATGAAGATCTACTAGATGAACAAATTCAGATGAGTCTGCAGCTCAGTAAGACTCTTCAGGAGTTGGATACCCTGAAAGTGGAGAATCAGAGACTTTCTCAGGAGAGTCAGGTTGTTACCGAGGCCGAAGGACTTGTGTTGAGACTCGGGGAGGAGATAAACTCTCGATGGCCAAGTCTCAAGGCATCAAGAAGATCGGATTTCGGTCTTGACCAATGACTTGACTCGGAAAGATACTGAACCGAGTCATCGAAGCAAGAATCGGGACTTCGGACCGAGCACGACGCACCGAAGAAAAGTGATGATGTCCGGAGGAACCTACGATGACCGAGAGGTATATGGGCGCGAAAAGAAATTGGAGGCTATGCTAGCAAGCAATAAGCCAAAGCACTGCAAGGAAGGACTTGGATTCGGGCCTAGGAGCTTCCTCATCCGCCCCCAAGACACTCGAGTAGCACGGCTTGCCGATAGATTTGTTCGAGGGGAGACTATCAACGCAGATATACTGAACCCCCTAGCAAAGAACAAACAGAAGATGAAAGCACCTCATCCCACACATCAGCATTCTGACAAGAAGATCAATGCCAAGAAACCCCGGGCCTACGGGGGGGGGAACCAGCAAAATCAAGCTTGGCGGATCGGTATGGACCTCCGAAGCCGACGCATCCTCGCTCGGTATGGATCATATTATTATGAACCTATAGTCCGAAGAGGCTCCAAAGGTCGAAGAAGAAAAAAGGCCGCACGAAGGCAAAGGTCGGCGAGTCCACCAACTCGAAGATCGGGACTCCCGAACCTCGAAGCCTCGGAAGTCAGCGTGACCATCCAAGGTGGTCGATATGTTGACTCCAATGGAAAGAAAATGTCTGAAACCACCAGGGTTGTTAGACAGATTTGGGTTACTAAAACTAACATCTAAGGACCCAAAATCAAAAATAAAGGGTACCTGAAATAATTCTGTTTTGCAGGTGCGTAAAGACCCATGGTATGTGGACAGCGGATGTTCAAGACACATGACATACCAAAGGAGTCTACTGAAGAATTATATCACCGAAGAAGGACCCGAATGAGTTCGGAGACAATGCAAAAGGCTATACCGGAGGATATGGAACACTCAAGATTGGAACGCCAACGTTCCAAGAGTATCATATGTTGAAGGACTTCAAAGTAATCTTCTCTCTGTTAGTCAATTTTGTGATAACTCAAATAGAGTGATATTTGACGCCGGTTTACGTGATGTTATTGATAAATCCACGAGGGAAAACAGTGTTATCGTGTTCGCGCAGAAAGAACATATATGTGGTGGATCGGAACTCATGAACACGAAGCTTGCTTATTGGCGAAGAATGACAACCGCACGGGGTGGCTATGGCATAGAAGACTCAGCCATCTCAACTTTAAGACGCTCAACAAGCTTGCAAGAAACACTCTAGCAAGGGGACTGCCGAATGAAGTATTCAGCAAAGACACCCAGTGTGAAGCATGTCTGAAGGGAAAGCAAACAAGGAATCAAAATCCTCCTGTTCCATCGCCTTCCACGGATGGAATCCTTCAACTGCTACATATGGATTTGTTCGGTCCAGTCTCCCCAGTGACGATCAGAGGCAGAAAATATGCATTAGTGGTCATAGATGACTACTCGCGCTATACATGGGTCATATTCATTGCCAACAAGTCTTACGTCAAAACAGAGTTACCAACACTTCTGAAAAAGCTCAGTGTCGAGAAGAACACCAAGATCAGAAAAATACGTTCAGACAGAGGAACTGAATTCCTTAATTCCATGGTAAAGGAGTTCTGCAAAGCAGAAGGAATAGAGCATGAGACTTGAGCTGCACGCACACCTCAGCAGAATGGCGTTGCTGAACGAAAGAACAGGACTCTAAAAGAGGCAGCTAGGACTCTACTCGCAGACTCAGGACTCCCAACCAAATTCTGGGCAGAAGCTACTGATACTGCATGTTATACTCAGAATAGATCTCTACTGACAAAGCAACATAAGCGGACACCATATGAACTATGGAACGGCAGGAAGCCTTCTTTATCTTATTTCCATATTTTTGGTTGTTCATGCTTTATCCACAATAATGGGAAAGATCAGCTGAAGACTTTTGATAGCAAGTCAGATCAGGGAGTATTCTTAGGATACTCTCGGGTCAAGCAAAGCTTTCGTGAGTATTCAACTATCGGACTCTTTGCGTGGAGGAAAGCCCTCATGTTGTTTTTAACGAGTTTGCTGCGAAGACAGGAGCAATAACTCAAATTCTGAATCGAGGACATCGAAGAAGCGGCTACGGGATCTAAGCTTAAAAGACAAATCTAAAAAGATCCAACTATGTTGGGATGATGATTCGACGAAGAAATTGAAGACTAATCTACTGAATCTCAACCAGCTGAGCAGATTGATTCTCCCGAACAGAATCAATCCCGGGTAACTCAGTCAATGAAGAAACCATTGAGGTAACTGAGACCAACACTACTGAGAGCAACACCTCGGGGGGGAACGTCTAGTAATGTTCCTAAGCTGAATGCCCCTGAACCCGCTGACTCAGTAGACCATACTCTTGTTACTGAATTAGTTCAATCTCGAATAGTACAACCGAAATGCCTAACTCACCTACTATCCGTGTTGAACAAGTTTCGAGATGAAGAGTTGAAACATCGTAGATCGTGGCTCGATGCTCACACCGCCGATTTAATCATTGGAGATCCTTCAGCAAATGTCAAGACAAGATCCAGATTCTGTCAAGAAGAAAGCGCATTATTTTCCTGCTTCTTGTCTACTGAAGAGCCTCAGACCATTGAGGATGCACTGAAAGATGCTAACTGGATCATTGCTATGTAGGAGGAGCTGAATCAGTTCACGAGAAACGAAGTATGGGAGCTTGTAGACAGACCCCGGCATCAACATGTTATTGGAACTAAATGGGTCTTCAAAAACAAGCGAGATGAAAACAACGTTATAGTAAGGAACAAAGCAAGACTCGTGGCTAAAGGCTACTGTCAAGCCGAAGGGATAGATTTCGATGAGACGTTCGCTCCGGTTGCAAGATTGGAGGCAATAAGACTATTCCTGGCCTACGCAACACATCAACGATTCAGAGTTTATCAAATGGATGTGAAGTCTGCTTTCCTGAATGGCGTGCTGAAAGAAGAAGTCTATGTGGAACAACCGCCCGGCTTTCGACGAGGGACATCAAGTATATAGACTCGTAAAGGCTCTATACGGGTTAAAACAAGCACCCGTGGCTTGGTACGATACCCTGTCCGAGTTTCTTCTTCGTAAAGGTTTTCGTAAAGGCACGATGAGACCGCACTCTATTCAAAGATTCGACCGGAAGAAGACTTATTACTTGTGCAGATCTACGTGGATGACATTATATTCGGATCAAAGAATGTCATCATGTGTCAGTAATTTGAAAAGATGATGAAGGATAAGTTCGAGATGTCGATGATGGGAGAAATGAACTACTTCCTTGGTTTTCAAGTCAAGCAATCTAAAAAGGGAACGTTCATCAACCAAGGCAAATACACTCGAGACCTCATCAAAAGATTCGGCGCACATCCGAGCAAATCAATCAAGATCCCGATGAACACGAATATGAAGATAGATCTTGATAAAGAGAGAGTATCGAGATCAAACCGAATACCGTGCTATAATTGGTTCTTTATTATATCTAACGACTACTCGTCCCGACATAACTTATGCTTTGTAGGTGTCCGTGCTCGATTTCGGGCGAATCCCAAGCGCAGTCATATGGACTCAAAAAAGAAGATTCTCCGCTATCTACGAGGAACACCGACATGGGTTTGTGGTATCCAATGATGATAATATTGAACTAACCGGTTATTCCGATGCCGACTATGCGGGATGTAGAATAGACCGAAAATCAACTTCGGGAACATGTCAGTTCCTTGGCAGCAAGCTGATCTCATGGTTTTCAAAGAAACAGCACTCAGTGGCCACGTCGACTACTGAAGATTAATACATGGCTGCTGGAAGTTGTTGCGCCCAGATCCTTTAGCTGAGACAGCAGTTGAGAGACTATGACGTCATTCAGAATGAAGTGCCGATTTTCTGCGACAGTACCAGTGCTATTGCAATCACTCAAAACCCTGTACTTCACACAAGATGCAAGCACGTGGACATCAGACATCACTTCATTCGTGACCATGTCGAGAAAAAGGATATCAGGATGGAGAAGATCCATACTGACAAGCAACGGGCTGATATACTGACCAAGCCTCTAGCTAAATCCAGATTCAGAGAACTTTCAGTAGAGCTAGGTCTGTTGGACCCTACTAACCCCAGTCAGTAAGAGGTTTCAGGAGAGAGACATTTCAGTAAGGGGGAATGTTCACTCTCAGTACTGATACATTCAGTACGTAGAGACAGAAACCATCTACACGAGGTATCAGCTGACTACTATGTTCAGCGACGTGTTTGCGTATCTCTACTCGTAGTAATTTAATACAACAAGACTTTGCATTTATGACAAAGATTCAGCATGACATTAATATCTTTTGGTTTGTCTTTATTATTAACGGCTCACATTTAATGCACGACATTCCATACATAAGCTTGCTGAACTCTGCACGCATTTAATGCATGTCTTTTCAAAGTACTTAGGCTATTTTACAACTGGTTTTGACTTAGGTGGCTTTTGTGATCATTGCCTATTTTTAACTTCTAATCTTAACCGTCCATATCATAAAGCAAGTTTAAGTTCAGCCTTCGATCGAAAACCGTTCATCTTCATAGTTGATATATATATTCGATCATATCCTTGAAACCGCCATTAGTATACTTCATAACTTTCAAATTCCGAAAAATTCGAGATCTGCATTCGCAATCCCTACTTGCAACTTCACTCTCATCTTATCTGGAATTTTATCCATTGGTATGCTTATATCTGTTAATGTATTTATTATATTTGTCAGTATCGCATTGTACAGCACTGTTCTATCCAAGAAACGGTACTGATTCACTTCTTGTAACAGGTACTATGGCTGGTATATCTGTCAGTTCTCCCGACAATATAGAGGAAATCATCAGCAAGGGCCGTATCTGGTGCGAACCAGTTATGGAGTTCGACGCGTGCGAGCTCGAGTACATGGGCGAGATCTTCACATATTTGAGGAAATCCGGCCTTGAGGAGTTTTTATCGAGGAAGCGGACCTTCTTCCTTCCTCGACAAGTGGCGGAACTTTATCTGAACTCCGACTCAGTTGGAGGAGACATTCTGGCGAGGTTCGCTGTTAACGCCATTGACGACGCATCGAGGATACTGAAGCAGATGTCCATTAAACAAGCGCTGAAGAAAAGCTTCAACCTCCCGTCTGAAGGTGTCAGCACCTTGGGGTACAATGACGACGCTGTCGACACATACCTATCCATTTTCTGTGGCAAGCCCACAACATTCAGAGCAGCATTTCCGAAGAATGCCATGCTACCGCAGTTCAGAGCACTGGCGTACATCGTCACTCAGCTGTTGACGAGCCAGGCTGGCTCTTTCGATCAGGTCTCCCGACCGAAGATCCACATGATGATGGCGATCTATGACTGCGTGAAAGTCAATTGGACTGACTTCTTTATTCGCGAATTTATGGCTCAGGCAGCCAAGTTCGACAAAGCTACGCGAACACTGACCGCAAAGGGAAAGGTTCTCTACTGACTGAAATTGTCAGTCATGATCGAGGATTTCTGCGAGTCTGAGCAGATCACTTATGACGGCAAAGAATACTTTAATGTGAAGAAAATCCGTTTTCACAACAAGTCCGCGGCCCTGCAACAGATTGGTTCAGGACCGGCCGCAGAAGCTCAGCCATCTAAGCCTCAGCAGGCGACTCCTAAGAAAAGGACACCTCCGGCTAAATCACCTAAGGCACCAGCCAAGAGGCTGAGGAAGGCCATACCGGATACACCTTCTGAACCAGAGACAACTACTGAAGTGGCTACTGAACCGACTCCTATTCAGCCACTACAGTTGGTAGATGAGTCTTCCTCATCTGAGAAGACCAAGTCGGTGGAGAAAGCCGTCTCCACTGAGGAACAAGTGCAAGAGGAACAGGGAGAGGCTATTGAAGCCCAAAGCGAAGAAGTCCAACGTCTGGATAGCCCTCTCTCTGTGCCTCCGCTCAGCAGTCGACCACCTGCTGACCCTGAGACCGACTTCATTGATGTCGAGTCGATTCTCGCGTCTGCGTAAGAGACTCTCGGAATGGAAGCAAGCAGCTATCATCTCTAGAGCTTCCCGAGAGATCATCCAGTTCATTCCGAGCTTGCCGACCATTCGAGATTTGCTCGTCCTAGCCAAGTCGCAAAGGCTCCATATGATCCTACGCTTTCGGGAGTGGCCTCGGCTTCAACGCCTTGTTCTACACTACTCCCGTCGTAGCTACACTTGGAAGAACCGAGATTACGTGAGGAGATAGGCTATTCGTAGCCCGAGAATCTCAACACGATGGAGAATCTAAGGGCAGCCATGCTTGCAATTATTGCCGATCGACGCCAAGCAGCTGGCTCGCCGCCCTCAGATGGGTCTGACCACGACGGTCAGGACCCACCCAAGGATTCAGGCCCTGATAAGGGATCACTCCGGGACAAGGATACACATGCTGAAATTCCCGATATTCCTCTCGGTATCCTTGGTCCCGAGAAGTCCAAGGCCGGGTGCTTCGTCCTCGGCGAGCCCGCTCGGCTCTTGCTTTGCGATCGACTTTCGAGCGGTGCCCGGCCCGACCGCAAAGAGATCTCGATCAGTCGGCAAAAGCCTTAACCGCTCAAGGGATCAAAAATCGAGATCTTGCGAAGGCTATCCATAGGACATGGAAGTAGACTGCTCAAGCCACGACTAAAGAACTTCGGGGCCGAAGTCTTCCGTCTCTTCATCGGCCGCCCCCGATGTTTCCGCGCTTATTTCGAAGCGTTGGCTCAGCAGCAAGTCCATTCGAAGCTCACTCAAGATCTTTCGGAGAGCCAAACCAAGCTACTTGATGAATTTTTGGCTTCTAAACCGGCTCATACCGACGCTATCACCGAACAATCCGAGGCCACCGAACAAAGACTTAAGAATATCCAATCGGCCTTGGAAGACAAGATCATCGCGAAGCCGAATGAGGTAAAGGCTGCACCGAACTCTCTTACAAGCAATTTGATGAAGTTCTAACTTTTGAGAGGAACGAGCCGCATGAGGCTCGACGGACATCCATAATCAAATTCGGTCACTATCAACCTCCTTCAACGACCTTCGTAACACAATACTTATCCCTACCCCGCTTCAATTGATGATGCCAAAAAGGGGGAAAGTAGAAGAGGGAAGAGTATTGAGCCGACCAAAGGCAAGAAACAGAGCACCGAGAAGCCGACCCCCACCAAAAGTCCAAAGTCTAAGGGGGAAGCTACACCGAAGTCATCCCGGACTCGGCCTCGGAAGGGTGAGGCCCGTGGTGTTTCGGCCGCGAGCACACCGAAACCGGCCCAAGTGGCTCAGGACCCCAGAGACTACTCGTGCAACCCGGACTCCTAAAGACATTATTAAGGAGGTTGCTGAGTACGCCGAACAAAGCGGTGGAGGACTCGAAGAAGAAGAGGCTCCTCTTCCACCACCAGCTCAAGAAGGCAAGGGCAAAATGTAAGCTTAAAATTCCAACCCCTTCAAGAAAGAGATTAAGATACATATCTCGCGAGGAGGAAGCCCAAATAGCTGCGGATGAGAGACGCGGCCGAGAAATTACGAGAGGCCGAAGCGCCTAACAAGCCAAAGTCTAAGCTCGCCAAAGGAAAGACTAAAGCCCCATCCAGAGGAGGAAAGAGAACCGCTAGGATCGCTCCGAGAAAGCTCATCATAACGTATGAAGAGGACAGAGAAAAAGAAAAGGAGCAAAGCAGCGAAGAGTACCGAAAGGTAGGGTACATCCAAATCTAGATCTAGTACCCCCGTTGAATCGAAGAAGCCCCTCAAAGAAGCCACCGATACACAAGGAGAAGAAATCGAAGCCATATTTGATCCGATGAACGAATATCTATACGCAGGCGAGGAGGCGAGACGCATTCAGCCGCGAGAGACGAATTTGGAAGGCGCACCTTGAAGCTATGATGAAAAGGACTCAAGAGGAGGCAAGGCCGAGAGTGCCTTCTAAAGCCGATATTCCATACGAGATACAGGAAATTCAGGAAGCCACCGACACCGAAATTTCAAAGATGGCCAAGAACGGATGAATGGATACCAGCTCACTCAATCAAAGATGGGAAAATGCAAAAATTGAGTTCATCAAGAGGAACTATTTCTGGAGGTTCTGGTCCAACAAGACAAGGATTGAAGCTTACATGGAATGGATGTTCGCTTCTGAACCTGAACTCTACCCATACCTCAACAAAGCCATATCTGAAGGTATAGAAGTCGGTGTTCCGGACCCGTAATCATACCTCCACCGAGAAGACAGGATGACTCAGCACACTATGGTACGATTGAAGCGGAAGTGAAGCATGCGGCGAACGAAGAAAGAACTTGCTGAAGATGAGCCTGCTGATTTTGCAGAATTTCTGAAGCTAAGGAAGATCACATACAGGATGTATGGAGTGCCGCTCCCTGAAGATCAGACTCAAGAGTTCATGGACAGAATCAAGAAGTTATGTGGCCCTCCTCCTTAGATCTTTAGCTCATTTTCTTAGCATAGCAAGATTGTATCTGTACTGAATTTCTCTTATATTTATACAATCTGCTTTTGGCTCTGACAACTACTTGTTGTCTAAATAGCCGTGTTTGCTTTATGCTTTAACACTCGAATCATCGAAGTGATTACTGACACACACTCACTTTGTTTATCTACTTGTCAGTTTTTGCTCGGTTAGATTTCTGATAGACTAGACTTTCATAGAGTTACTATCTCTCTTAGGGGGAAGTTGTTGCATGGGAATTTATTGTAAAGGGGGAAAGTGTTCTGCCCTGTCTCCCTCAGTAGTCTAGCACTTACCAGACAACTCCACTAATCCTACTTGTAATATTTGTAAGGAGCTCTGTTTCTGAGTAAGTTAGTATTTAGCATAGTTGATAGGACATAGATGATAGGTTTTGGCATCATCAAATAGGGGAAATTGTTGGGTGATGATTCAATCCTCGGCATGATCATACTTGTGGGAAATGATTCTATCTTCTATACTGAATCACGCTCAGTAGCCTCGTGCTCTGAACTGTTGAGAGGATTTGAAGATCCCAAAACCCTATCTGATTGGTGAACCATTCCTTTGTATTCGTATTTATCTCTGAGGTTTCAGACTCGGTAGACACTCTGCTCCGGTCAAGGCGCTCGGAGCTTACCCGCCTCGGCACCGGTGTAGAAGACTCGGTGAATACTTGGACTCGGCGGGAGCAAGATATGCGAGAGAGTCGGTTGAACCGAACTCGGCAGGAGTAGTTCATCGGACTCGTAGCCGATCTTCGCAGACCTATCTCGAGCAGCCTATCTATCGAATACAAGGTCGACTCAAGAACGGCAGATAGTCTTCAGGACTGTCAGAATCTTTTGAAAGACAATCAGCATTGTCATGTACGAGGAAGAGAGAAGTCAGCTTCAGTCTGTCTCGAAGTTTGTGCTATCTCAACCACTCCATCCACCCCGACGAATGACAAGCAAACACGTGTCGTCTCACCTGCTAAAGCTGCAGTCAACCTTTTACCTAAAAAGGTGGGAAAGCACTATACCTACTACACAAAAGAGCCGTTTGCTACCACAAAAGAGGGAAAAAGAAGAAGATCGTCTCCAACGGATCTATTCTTCTCTCCACTCTATAAATAGAGGGATCTTTCAAGATTTAAAGAACGAATGCGCGCACCTAGAACACGAGAGAGCATTCAAACGAGCGAAATTAACGACTAAGTCTTCCGCAAGAATCAACTGAGTTATCTCCGGCGAAAGACTACATCCAGCTCAAAAGGAACCAAGCTAAACCGACATAAGCTTCTAGTATCCAAGCAACTGACACGAACCTATAGCTAAACCCTCAGCTGTTCGTCGCTCTAGATAGCTACATTCTCGTTCCTTATCCCTCTAACCCTAAGCTCACTTGTTATATCCATAGCTTAGACGAAGGAGTTCACATTTGAACCCAATCCTTATTGTATAAGGACTCCTTCATTGTTGGAGAAGTTTGTCAAACACTTAAAGTTTGATAGAAGGGTAAACTGGGACTTGCTCAGTATAATCCCCAAGCCACGGCTTTGTCCAGTGTACAAGCTGACTGAGACTAACTCAATATAATAAATAGCCTCCTGATCTATCGGGACAGTGGACGTAGGATTGTTGATATCCGAACCACTTTAAAAATATCTGTGTCGTTTACTTACTGTTTCATTGATTTTACTGTGCCTACTGAACATCATATTTAAAATCGATTTAACCGTCTCGATTCTCGAACTTCTTATCTACCGAACCGAGACTTGCATAAAACGTTTTCCTCATTAAAACCGATTTGGGCCTACACAATTCCGCACACCGAACTCTCACCGATCGATACCGAATTCGACCTAGTCGGTTAGCGGGATCTCAACGAGTCGGTACTCTTTTAGCCTTTAACACGATTCGTAACGGTTATGCTGTCCTGGCCGAACTATTTCAGTACGGCACCTTCCTGAATAGGACTGTTCGTGTTCGAAAATTGAGAAATTTGGATTCAGGTGTATTCACCCCCCCCCCTCTACACCTGAACTCACTCACGGGACCAACAAAGCTTGAAAGTTCCCTAAAGTGTTTGAGCTTTGATCGCTTTGGTTCCCGGTGTCTTTCTGCATGAAGACTCTTCTCTATTTATAGTCGTCGATTTGTGAATAGATCCGTTGGAGGGGGTCTAGATACGTGTCGAATAAGATAAAAAAACGGCCATAATTAATTTGAACGTTGAGTTGAGGCACTGTAGAGATTTCCTCTTTTTCCGGCTAGGAGCACCTTTATGGCACAGCAGGTAAGACGTTGTCGGCTCCTTATTGGTCGAGGTATATGAGAGTTGGTGAGGCTTATTCAAACTCAAAGTACGATGAGTTGACTTCCTCTGAATCCTCGGACCTTCACTTGATTGTCCTCTATTAACATTCGTCTGAACACTTCAGTTTGCTGGCTCGATTTCCTTTGCAGATTCAGTTGGTCGATAGCTGACCAACTGACTTCCTCGATACCGAGTTCTCCAGTTGAGTGCAGAATCTTCTACTGAATCCACATCTAATGAACTCTAGCCTACTGAGTTCTAACAGCTGAACTCAAACTAAGCTATTACAATATCGAAGACCCATCATTCAGCTAGAGGTTTTGGGATATTCAAATCTTATTATTGTTGGTCCCGAGAGCACGTTCAGGTGTAGAGGGGGGTAAATACACTTGAAAACCGATTTTCTCAACTTAAACACGAACAGTCCTTTTCAGGATGATGTCGCATCAAAGAAGTTCAAGGCACCGTATAAAGTCGTTACCGAATCGTGTTGGCAGAGTGACTGACTCTATTGAGACCTGCTAGCTGACTGAGAGTCAGAATTCAGTATCTTGCAGATAGAGTTCAGTGGTGCAAAATAGTGTAGGCCCAATTCAGTTGAGTTAGGAAAACGTTTTTATTGAAACAGTTTCAGTTGATTAGTTCAGTCTGTTAAGTTTGCTGAAACTCAGTTGAATGATTTAAAGAAGGTTTTCAGTATGAACAGTAAATCAATGCAACAGTTAAAAACAGAACATAAGACACAGAGATTTTTAAAGTGGTTCGGACACAAAAATCCTACGTCCACTGTCCCGAAAGATCAGGAAGCTATTTATTATATTGAGATAGTCTCAATCGGTTTGTACGCTGGACAAACACTGGTCTTGAGATTTATACTGAGCAAGTCTCAGTTTACACGATTATCAAACTGAGTGTTTGAAAAACTCTCCAACTGTGAAGGAGTCCTTTACAATAAGGATTAGTTCAAAGGTGAACTCCTTCGTCTAAGCTATGGATATATGCTATTGAGCTTAGGTTAGAGGGATAGGGAACAAGGAAGTGGCTTCTAGAACGACGAACAACTAAATATAGCTTTGGGTTCGTGTATCGTCGTTTGGATACTAGAGGTTGTATGAAACAGTTAAGCTTGGTTCCCTAAGAGCTGGAATAAAGTCTTTCGCCGGAGATCAATTCTTTGAACTTCTTGCGGAAGACTTAGGTTTTTTGAATTTTGCTCGTTTGAATGCTTTGTATGTTCTCTCGTGTTCTTCCCGTGAGCTTCAAATTTTGATTTATCCCTTTATTTATAGAGAAGAGATTAGGATAGATCCGTTGGAGACGACGATCCTTTGTCTCTCTCTTTTGGGTAGCTAACGGCTCTTTTGAAGTTTGGTGACAGTGTCCTTTCCCTCATTTTCTGGAAAGTTGTTGACTTGCAGCTTTAGTATATATAGGATACGTGGCTGCTTGTCATTGGCCGAGGTTCAGAAAGTGGTTGAGACAGAACAAATTTCAAGGAGATCTGAAGCTGACTTCTCTCTTCCTCGTATTTGACTTTGCTGAAAAGTGACTTCAAAGATTCTGACAGTCAGAGGACTGTTTGGCCGTTGCTGAGTCTGATCTCTGATTCAGTAGCATGCTCCTGCTGAGTCGGTTCTACTGAAGATCAGCTCTGAGTACAATGAACTACTCCTGGTGAGTTCAGTTCCACTGACTTCTTTCATTATACTGCTCCTGCTGAGTCCAGTATTACTGAGTCTTCTACTTCTGGTGCTGAGGTGGATAATCTACTGAGTGCCTGAACCAGAGCAGAGGGTCTGCTGAGTCTGAAATCTCAGAGACAAAACAACTTACAACGTAATGGTTCACCAATCAGAATAGGGTTTTGGGATATCCAAATCTTCACAAATTCATTCAGAGCACAAGGCTACTGACTGTATGACGGCATAGAAGACTGAATCATTTCCCACTGTTTATCGACACTACTGAGGATAGAATCATCACCCAACAATTATATACACTCATCCCAACAATTTCCCCTATTTGATGATCTTTTACAATAACTATTGCTACTGACTATGCTAAAAAGAATATTACAAGGTAATCTAGGCATAATATTAGAGCAACAAAGACAAATGAAAGTCACGCAACTGAATTTCCCATTAAAGAGAAGTATCAGAGCAATAATATCAACAAGAAACACACAACTGAATTTCCCATAAAGAGAAGTATCAGAGCATTATCAAAGATAGAGTAAAGTCACACAACTGAATTTCTCATAAGGAGAAGTATCAGAGCATTATTAGGCTGGTTATCTAATCAACACAGAAAATAATTTTCCCATAAAACAAAGAAGCATTTTCCCCCTATCATACTTAAAACAATTTCCCCTTATAGCATAAAAAGGTAGTTTCTCTTAAAGAGTGTTAAGCAATTGAACCACAAATAAACATATAAGCATTAAGTCAAAGTGGCTCATATTATTGATCTATCTGAAACAGTCGTTGTTAGAAATGTCGATCATATTGTAAATCGCCAACTCTGTATTAAGTCAATATTTCGGCATAAGATAATTAAATTGTGTGATGTTGTTGCACTGTGGCTTATGGAACACCAATCTGATTTCAAAGTGGCTCATTCTAAAGAGGAACACATATAGTATCTTAATGACACCCAAAGAAGTCAAAGTGGATGAGGTGCCATCGGCATTAATTGAGTATACAATGGCTGACTTCGGTGCATAGATCTGACGAGAAGGCGGCGTGAACTAGTTGATTTATATGCTTGTTTTGACCAACCATCATACCACTATTTAGGAAAGAATTTACAACGACGACAAAGAAGCAAGCAATTTCTTGCTTCCAATTGTACATATTGATCTATCTGATTCAGTCGTTGTTAGAAATGTCGATCATATTGTTGATCGCCAACTCTGCAATAAGTCAACATTTCGGCGTAAGATGAGTTCGGTGATGTTGTCGCACTGTGGCATATGTAACACCGAGCTGATTTTAAAGTGGCTCGTTCTAATGCGGAATGGATAGAGTATCTTTGCAAACGTAGTGACCGCTGCCCATTTCGTCTCTGAGCAACGTATAAACAAATTACATATTGGTATGTGCATAAATTGACGTTGTAGCACACATGTAATCAAGATTTGTCATGCACATGTGCAAGAAGTGTGCATGCAAAGGCTAGGATATGAGCGTGGTGATCGTTGTTTTCACCAAATAAATCCTGCAAGAATTGCTAAAACTCAAATTAGTGTAGCAACAGGTATCGAACACAGAGAACGGAGAATTTTACACATAAAAATTCCTATTAATCAAGATTTTGGTTAGCGACCACGCAAATTTTGGACTCACTAAGCTAAGTACGAAAATAAATAGCAAAAATTAAATAATCAAATTAATCAAGCAAGAAAACGGGTCTTGCAAGATGTTCCACACGCACGAACAATCGATCCTTGACACTAAAGATAAATTAATCCCCTTAAATCAATCAGTTGTAGGACACCGTAATTAAACTGACACGTCCCCTATTCCCCTTTAATTATTTGGTAATCGTCATGGTGAGCATTGAAACGACTACTACCCTAAACTATGCTCTGGAATATTTATTTTGCATATTCCTTATATGTTTTATGCATAATGGCAAAAATGTAAAAAATACAAAATGTATGCACAAAAAATTAAGGAATATGCATAAAACATATAGGGAATATGCATACTTCCTACCTTCCTATATAACTCTGCATTCCCACAGGATCCATGCCATATATATATATATATATATATATATATATATATATATATATATATATATATTGAGAGGTTACTATTAAGCTATGTTAGAGTAGAATATTCACATTTATATATACTTCATCCTTCCCATTAATAACGTTTCTATTCTCGATTGGGGTGTTCATATTATTAATGTTATATTTCTAAAAATAGCAAAAAATGTGTGGACAAAAATTTATTATCCAAAAATCAAATAAGAAACGCTATGAAATGTTACTTTCTTAATTTTCATGTCCAAAAGAAATAGAAAACTGCTAATGAAACGGAAGGAGTATTTTTTGTAGAAAATAAAAAAAAGAGTTTATGCCAATTGAAGTACGAAGAAGCACCTGTGTAGTTGTGACCTGTGTTCTCAGAATCAGCCCGGCCGGTTGAACCGTGGTCCCGTAGGGGATCCAGACCGGTTCTATGAGAGACTCATTTCTCCGAGCAGACCCTATGTGACCCCGGCGGGTCAACCGACTTAACCAGGATTCAACGGCTCGGTTGACCCGATTTTGACAAAATTTTAACTCTTATTACTTAAAAAATAAATTTTATTGTGTTCTTAAAGAGAAACGAACCACTTACGTTTATCAATTTTTGCTCAAATCTTATCCACTAGACCAAATACATATCTAGATATTTTTTCAAAGTAAATACATTTATATAAATTTGTGGTATTCTATGAGAAAATTACCGGGTCAACCCAACAATTCAACCGGTTCGACCGATTGAACTACTAAAATCTAATATTTCGAGTCAATGGCCGGGACGATTTTCAAAACACTGATTGTGACAAGTTTGACCGTTCGAATCGTAGCTCTCATTTAGCACATGTGGGTTTATCACTTGCACGTTTATGAGGCACTCATCGTGCATATGCCTTGAATAAATGATAAGTGCATATGATAATATTACTTTCTATTAATCTATATATAATAATAAAATAAATAGATCATTTTAAACATTTACATTAAAAAAAAGGAAAAATACTTAATGAAGTGTCTATTATTTGTTTACAAAATCTCCTTATAATTTACTCCTTAAATTATCAATTATCATTTCCTTCTTAAAACTCTATAATAAATAATCACTGGTGTATATAGACTCGTGGCGTAGCTGAGCATGTACGGGGAGCCCACCCGTACAGGGCCCCAAATTTTTATATTTCTAAAAAGGTTATTACTATGTTTAATACACATTTTTTAGGCCCAATTAATATTTATATTAGTATTTCATAGTTCAACTCCACTCAATGCAAATTTGAAGAGTAATAAGTAGGCTCTAATTAAATCTTTAACCAAATTCTAATCGAATAAGGTTAATTAAATTATCATATTATAAAATTATGACAATAAAATAATATATTATAAAATATCATGATCGATACTGGTATTACGTTTTCTATATATTATATTTTATGTTAATAAAAAATTAATTTAAAAAAAAAAATTATAATAGTGCCCATGTTTTTATTTTTGTATAAGGCCCCCAAAATGTAAAAACGGGCTCTTTATAGACTATTATCACATTAATTCACATTATTAAATACATATGAACTATTTACAAGATCTACAATACACTCTTATAGTAACTAAAATAGAAATTATTTTGTCAAGTCCTCGCTTAAAATCTCCGTTAGTAAATAATTAACCAAGGTTATTCATTTTTTTGTTTCAAATATCGTGCAATAAATATGATGGTATATTCTCATAAAAATAATTAGATGAAATATTCTCTTCGTTTAGAAAATCTTGATAGATCCGAACTCATTTCAAAAGAACATCCTAGACTTAAGAAAATTAACCTATATGTTGAGATATTGAGAAAATTAACTAAACATTGCTAAATAACATGCACCAAGTTGTGTTTTCCTGTTCCGTGACGTTGCCTATTAAAGTTCGTGCATCATAATAAAAAGTTTAAAACAAATAGTTTTCACAAAATTAAGCCCCACAAGTACTGTATAAATGACACAAAATCTAAATTAGGTCAACCTAATCTAAGCTTGAAAGCAACAATTGAAAACAATTAGACGTATATAAATGAAATTAGTAGGTTTTAGCTTACTATACTCGCACCTACTCATCGCGTCTTTAATTTAAATTAAGAATTATGAAAAGGAAATACAACAAATGCATCAACCGTAGTATTATACTTTTCATTACTGACCGAATGTATAACATAAGAATTCGTTTACTTACCAAATTAGTACCGAAAACCGAACTAGCCGACTTATCAACCCGAAGTCTACCAATAACATGGTTAACCGAATATATCGGTTCGGTTATTTTCTAATTTCTAAAAATCAAGGTAAGTGGCGGTTACGGTTTTTATATCTCAACCGATGGTTAACCGAACCGATAAAAACCCGGTTTAATTATTAATGATTATATTTTTTTGTTTTTCCAGATTTCACTTAAGTTTTTTTATTTGTTTATTTTGTAGAAACTTCTTATCACATCAAATATTATTTGCTTTTAAATACTTGTTAGCCAAAGTCCATAGCTACCTAAAGACACGTACATTTTTTCAAAATTTTCATTTTGCAAAAGAATTTTAAAATTCGTCCGTAAGCACCAACTTTTGCTTTGTTTCAATTTGCACACCAATGAATTTTCCGGCAATATTGATTCTAGCATGACAAATCGACTACAACAAACTAGTAATATGATAATTTAGGAAATGGCGACAATTTCCTTGAAAATGTTTAGATATTTGAGTTGTAATACGATACTAATATTAATAATTAGGAATTATAATACTCTTTTAGTTTAGGAAAATATAATATAAATCAAATTCAAAGTTTATGTGCACAATGAGAATTATTACAAAAGTTTGTATTCAAGATATCAAAATTTCAGAATTTGCCACTCAATTGTCATATGCGCGCAGACACATTATATTGGAATTCGCAACGTCATAATCAATTTAGCCGGAAAATTCATCGGTATGCAATTTGAAACAAACTAAAAATCATTGTATTTACGAACTAAAAAGTTTGCACGCAAAAAGAAAATTTAAAAAAGTTTACGTATTAAATAACCCTTTATTTTATTAGTTAAAGTTTTTTTTTAACTACTACTATTTGATTCGTATTTTTAAAGTTGTATATATTTTAAAACATTAGATTTTTATGTTATTAATTACTATAAAATAAAATAATTATCTTCCTATGGTTAACGTACATAATTAGTTAACAGAACCGAATTGTTTGTTAACCATATCAATGATTATTGGTTATTATTTTTGCATTTTTTTCGTGGTTAAACCGAATTGATTAAAAATTATATGATCGATTTTTTTGTATGGTGAACAGGCGGTTAATCTAACCGTGTTCATCGCTACTTTTAATTTGAACGCTTTAACCCCTAAAACAAGGGCAAATTAGATTTTTTTTTTGTCCCAAAATTATGAGCATTTGACCTTTGGTCCTTACTTATTTTTTTAGTTAATTGATCCCCAAATTATAGAATTTTAAATGAATTGGCCTTTCCGTTAAACTTTTTGGCTTGTCAACTATTAGTCAATATTTTTTAAGAGCATTTCGACATAATTTTATTGAGAATCAAAATATCAAAATATTGAAAGATTGAATGTCAATTTAGCCATTTTTGTTTTACTTAAAACTTTTAATTTGCAAAAAATCAAAGGATATTTTTGTCATTTTGATTTTATAAAGATCAAATATGCCAATTTTACGTATCTTGAGGACCAGCCCCGCCAATTATAATATATTTGGGGATCATAATCATTGTTATAAACTAAAAAGAATACGAGAATAATAGAAAGAGCGGGAATAAGATATATATTATTATAAGGGTGAAGACCTCTATTTATAGAGTACAAGATGGGCTCATGGACTTTTAGGATTTATATGGTCATCACAATATATGGTAAATATATATATAATATATTTACAACACTCCCCTTTGATTGACCATCCCTAAAAGAAACTGTTGTCTCGTTAAAACCTTGCCAGAAAAATCCATTGGGATAAAAACTGGTCGAAGGAAAAAGAGTACAGCTACTTCACCTCAATATAGTCATTGTTGATCCTTGAATCGGTGCATATCGATCTTGTGTACCAACTTCTTGAATGTTGACGTTGGTAATGCCTTCGTAAAAGAATCCGCTAGATTGTCACTTAAGCGAATTTGCTGGATGTTAATGCCGCCACTCTTTTGGAGATCATGTATTGCATTAGCTCTTTTATGAATCAATCTCAATGACTCATTTACTCGTGTGTTGCATTGGATGCTTTGTTAAAAACCTTAACTAAGAAAACTCTTTGAAAAAAAATTTAGAAAGGAAAAAAGAATACAACCATTTGACCTTCAGGGTCATTTGACCTTTATGAGTCGGTCTAATCTTTATGATTATTTATAAATTGTTACTCCCGCTCAAGATAACAATCTTCAAGGTTATCTTCAAGGTCTACATTAATATGTGCAATACAAGTTTAATTATCATCATATAGATAATAGCATGAAATATGTTGATATATCATTTCTCTCATAAATAGACCAATATCATATTTATCTCGAAGATAACAAAGGATGGTCGATACCATTTTAAATTCTCCAGTTGCACATAAGTAAGGAACTTCTGGTCCTAAATCATCTTTGTTATCTTCTAAAGGTTTAAATGAGTCTCCATCCACTTCACGTGATTGAAGCAACCATTAGGTAACTACATGGATGCGATACAATAAAATATCTTTAAAGACCTTTCAGGTAGGTCGACTAGCGTAACTCCATCAGGGAGATGCTCGATTTGCAAGTCGAGACAATTATTAGTTCAACCTAAGTCTTTTGATTCTAAATTCGTCTTTATGCATGAGTTTATTTCATCAAGTACTTTTGTACATAATGATTCACATATACTCTTCGGGAGGAATTTGAGGGTGCAGATTTCTCTTATTTCTTATTTTAAGGAGGCTTCTCATATGATCCATTCTATCTCTCTCTATATATATAGAGACTGGTTCTCGTGTGAACAACCCTTATCGTGTGAACGTGCGAACACTGCACTTTAAAGACAAACATATTGCACTTTCAAGGTAAATATACTGCACTTTAATATTGTACTTTACATACCGCACTTAAAGACAAATGTACTGTACTTTAAGTATTGCACTTTAAAATGCAATATCTTTGCCTTTAAAGTGCAGTACATTTGTCTTTAAAGTGCAGTGTTCTCACGATAAAACAGACTATTCACATTTGATCATCCTCATATATATATATATATATATATATACTCTGCTAACACTTTTCATTAGTACTTAGGTATTTTTATCATCGAATCATAACTCCAAATCCAAAATACACTTTTTGTTTACTAGAATATGATACATTGTAACAAATCACGAATATAATAATTGAGTGATGCACTCTCAATGGAGTGTGCCTAAATTAATGAAAAGCAATCTAGTTGGATCATAAAAGCCAACTCAAAGTGAGCATGCACACACTATCATAGTCTTTATATTTTTCTTGAAAGCTTACTGAAAATTTACCTGAGAAAAGAACTGGGGAAGAATATTGAACAGAACGAGTTTACCTGAACGGATGAATAAACAAAAGTATAAGCAAACTTATTGTGGGGGTTGGAATATGAAATTTGGTAAAGAATGCACCACCACTACAATCCCATAGACTTTGACATTGCATTTAAACAATTGAAAACTACAGCTAAACCAACACCATCCCACCAAATATTCCACCTTCTAATCAATTTATTTCTTTGCTTTCATCCCTTTACAATTATTGGAATTAATACACTTTCTCTTTCATCCTTATCTGATTCTTGAAATTTTGAAAATTCTTTTTTTTTCTTTTTTCTTTTCTTTTCTTTTTATAAATTTCTGTTGATGATGGCCTTTCATCGCAGAGAGCTCCTAATTTCAGATAAAAACCCTAAATTTAGCAAGAAAAATGCCGAAGATTGTTATTTGTGCTACGTTTGCCCGGAAAATTGCTATCTATCGCCACCACCGCCATCTCCGCCTCCGCCTCCGCCTCCGCCGCCGCAATTTTCCGACTCGAGCAAAAACCATATCCCGACGGTTCTGATTTTGATGCTTTGTGTTCTTGGAGTTGCGTTTTTAGTCCTTTCATATCTAACGATTTCCAGATACCGTCACCGGAATTCGAGGAGCGGAAATGATCAAGGGGCTTCGGAAACTTCTAGAACAAATTTTATAGATGAAAATCGCGGCCCAATTCTGGATCATCCGATCTGGTACATCCGCACCGTCGGTCTCCCTCAATCCGTGATCGACTCGATCGCGTCGTTCACGTACAGGAAGGGGTTCGGATTGATCGATTGTTCCGTTTGTTTGAATGATTTCAAAGAAGATGAAATTCTCAGACTTCTGCCCAAGTGTAGCCACGTCTTCCACCTCGATTGCATTGACACGTGGCTGAGATCGCACAAGAATTGCCCCGTGTGCCGCGCTCCGGTAGTCGCCGTCGACGCGCGGGTGAGTCCGGTTGAGTCGAGTTCGAGTAGTTCTGAGTCGAGTGGAGTGAGTCCGGTGAGTAATGAATCGGAAACTCGAGTTGATGATCAGGTTGAGAGAGAAGAATCCGATGATGATGATGATGTCGATCGACTTGCGAGGATGGAGAAGCTGAGGGTTCTGAGTGATTTGGTGGAGCGTAGGGTGGAATTGGATTTGCAGCCGGTGAGGAGATCGGTCTCGATGGATTTCTCAGATTATAGTAAGTCGGAGAAACGGAATTCGAGCATTTATAGGCTGCTGCAAAAAGGGAAAGGGCCGCTTTCGATGAAAAGGTCCTTCTCGTTCAAGAACACCTCAACCCGAGAATCTGTAATTACGATTATCGGAGATTGATCGTAGCTAGGAGTTTTATATACTGAGGTTTGATAAATTTGAAATCGAGACTTCACATACAAATATATAGAATTTGGATTGAGGGGAGAGAGAGAGGGATAATATGAACGAGATATGTTGTCCCAGATTGTATATTGTAAATTTGTGTAGTTAGATGGAATTTTAACTCTCATTTCTTGCTTCCATGAGCCTAATAGATTCAGATTTTTGTTTCCAGTTTTGATGGGGATCTCACCTTGTTCTTGCTTGTCTGAATTTCAAGATTAGAATGATTTATTTATTTTGGACAATATTTTTGGTGTTCATTTCAGATCTGCAAGTGTTTTGGTCCATCCATACATACATTGGTGTACGACGATAACATGATATACGAGAATCCAAATTGTATGGATTCAAGCACTTCTGTGAATAGTGATATATGAAATCACTTCTTCTAATTAATATGCATACCCTTCTTTAGTTACGAAAGGACATAAATATGAATAGGTCAAATTTGGAGCATTGCAAGTTGAGGTTATTGAAGAATTCAGTGGTTACCCCTCTCTCTCTCTCTCTCTCATATTTAAATTACTATATATAGGCAGTTATCAATTGGTGTAGGAGTAGATGTTGCATTAATTAAAAATATGGAAGTAGATGTAGCATTACATTAAGAAAAGATGTAGAAGTGGCAACAATCCTGAGAATAAGACTTTGGGGGTTGGAGAGACGGCCAAGTCCATTAAGTGAAATTTCTCCATGAAATTGAAGATTATTGAAGAATTATACATCTTAAATATGACTAAGAGGACATAATTAGTAAATGTTAAATATGATATGAAGTATAGAAGAGGTAATAGGAACATTAAATACATGGAGTGGACTGTCAGAGTCAAATTCCCAAGTCGTCCCTTGGTAGAAAACTGGGATCAGATTCAGATCCTTCTTGCTCCATTTCACGACCCTACCTTTCTCAGAATTAGAAGGGTAGGTCCGGTACTTCATCTTTACTGATTTTAAAATTAATTTTGTTTTGACTTTATTCATCTTTCTAAAATGAAGATCAACTCTAAATAATTTTGATTAGAGTACAACCTCTAATTTAATATTCACCGGCAATATGTAGTGTAGTTGGTATTTCAAATTTTATAAGTGATTGATCTAGTGTTGATTTAGTGTTCGATTTTCGTTTGGGATGATTTAAGTTAATAATATCTATAATTTAATATTCGGTAAATTAATAACCTCTCTAAAAATATTTTTTTTTCTCCATCCCGAATCGAGCCCATGTAAAAATCATCAAACTCGATAAGTTAAAAAAAAAAAAAATTTTTTAGAAAACTTCAATATAAATAGGCAAAAACTTGTGTGCACCATGTTACAAAATGCAATATGATCCAATTACCCAATTTTGACCCGTATTTGACCCGTTGACTAGCTTTGACCCGTGTTGACCCGCTGATATCAGCATGACATCATTAATCCTTTTTTTATTTTTCATTTAAATTTTAAATTTTTTTATTATTTTTTTTAATTTTTAAAAAAATTTATTATTATTATTTTTTTAATTTTTAAAATTTTTTACGTTTTTTCCTCTTTATTTTTAATTTTTACGTTTTTTTCCTCAATCGCAACAAATAATTTTTTTTAAATTAATTTTTTTTTTTACTTTTTTTTCTTTTTTTTTTAAACGTTTTTCCCATTTATTTTAAGGATGGACGTGTTACTCTTTGCATACGAAAATATCAATTGTAACAAACAAAAGTGTCAATCGTAACAAATAATTTTTTTTATTTTTTTCCAATTTTTTGATAAGGAAGGCGTGTCATTTGTAATGAATAAATGTGTCATTTGTTACTTATCCAAAGTATCAATCATAACAAACAAAAGTGTCATTTGTATTTGAATAAAGTGTCATTTATATCATTTATTGAATATCAATTATTTTTTTTTAAAAATACGATTTGTTTCGAAAAAAAATGTCATTTGTTTATGATAAAAGTGTCAATTACAACGAACGAAAGTGTCATTTATCTTAAAGTGTCAATCACACTGAAGTAAATTGGCACTCAGAATTAAGGAACGTGTCACTTTCATCTACTAATCAATATGAAGCATAATAACCAGAAATGTTACCCAAAGTGTCAATCGTAATAAACAAAAGTGTCAATTGTCCCGAATGAAAATGTCATTGTTTAGAACAAACGAACAAAAGTGTCAATGTTTAGAAGAAACGACACTTTTGTATACAAAGAGTGACACTCTCGTCTTTATAATAAAGGGGAAAAAAAAAATATTTTTTGTATTTCAAAACGAAAAAACGAAAAAAAGTGTCGTGTCATTCTTTGTATTTCCGAAAAGACGAAAAAATGAAAAAAACGAAAAAGACGAAAAAAGCGAAAAAAGACGAAAAAGCGAAAAAAATGAAAAAAGATGAAAAAGATAAAAAAACGAAAAAGACAAAAAAAAAAGGAAAAAACAAAAAAGACGAAAAAAAGACAAAAAAAATTAAAAAAACGAAAAAAAAGCAAAAAAAAAAAAACAAATACGAAAAAAAAAAACGTCAACACATGAGTCAAAGCGGGTCAACGGGTCAAACATAAGTCAAAATTGGGCAATTGGATCATGTTGCATGTGCAACATGATGCATACTAATCCATCTCTTAATCTAATTGAATCTAATTTCTAATTTTTCTAATTACATCAAAAATTTAATATATTTTTAAAATAACAAAATCTCATAATCTCGATAATATATTAATTTAGAAAAGTTAATTGTATATCTTTTACATTAATTGTTAGAGATCCGCTAATTCACTATTTGTCTCATTCTCATCGCAGTACCGTAGCTGGTTATATGAATACGACGCAGTAGAAACGGGCTTATAAATTTAATTTTGAGTTGGTCATCCTTTTTCACTCAATGACACTCAAAATCTTATTATAATTCTGAGTTTGAATCTTTTATCAGGGGATCCAAGATTTATGATTAGACAAAATTTTAAATTCTACTCCCTCCGTCCCACAATTCTTGTTCCACTTTCATTTTTGGGCCATCCCACAATTCTTGTTCCATTGCCTAAAATAGAAAATTATTACACACACTTTATTTGAGGGCCCCACATCCCTACTCACAACCAACAACTCTCCTAAAATACCGCGCCGAAAAGTTATGGAACAAGAAAGATGGGGCGTGAGATATAATTTTCCATTTCAATTTTATGGAACAAGAAAGATGGGGCGCCGAAAAGTTATGGAACAAGAAAGATGGAACAAGAAAGACGGAGGGAGTATAATTTTGGGAATAGAAATTTCAAAAATTTTAAATAACAATAATAATTTTCCATTTCAATTTTAAAATTTCGGGGCGTGGAGGGCTTTCGCTCCCACACATATTTGCCGATGATTTTTCTAGATGTGTCATGATTGTCGTCCAATGGGCTGATCCGATCTATTGGTATTTTATATAGATTGGATTCAAAATTTGGTGTTAGTAAAAATTGGACTTTGAACGAGCTGACCCGATGGCCAACATGCTTATTGGACTTTAGTCGAAAAAACTCATATACTATGGGCAAAATCTGTACATTAAATTATTCTTAAGAAATACTTATATATAGTTTATAATTCTTAAAACAATCATAACACTTTGTTAGTTGGTTTTACTCCAAATAAAATGTTACCATCATGCTACGAGTAAGCGCATCAATTACAATTTCCAATTAATTACCTTCATCATTCGAAAAAAAAATCCTTCATTTATTTCGTATAAAATAAGTTTTACATTAGGTGTAGTTCACTTGGCGTGAGATCCAAGTAACCGCGTGATTGTCTTCACTCACTTACAATATGTGTAGGGATCAATTATATATCTTCAACCTAGATAGGCCATCTAGATTTTAGAGTAGCCTAATTAGGTAAATCAAAAACTCGGTTCCAAAGAGACTGTAATTCACACTACATATAATACTCCTGGAAAAGAACGTACAATAATTGCAACCTAAGACTATTTACTTGTCATAGAGAGAGAAAGAGAAAGCGCAAATCATTCGACAATTACAACATTAATCTTGACAAATAAACACAATGCGCCCTAATCGGGGGTTCTTTCGCCGCGTTGTCTAATCTAAGACATAGACTCTTCTTGGATCTTTCTGACCATCTCGTGCACTGCCGCCGCTATGTCATTTACTGTGCTTAACTCGCATTCATCTTCCACCTGCAATTCAATTGATTATACACATATATTACTAGCTACAAGATCTTGATCGAGCATACCTTGACACTGAAAGAGTAGAGCACCGATTGATCAACGGTGGTGATGTTAAGGTGGAGAATGTTAAGGGAAATAGATTGAAATCCGGCCACCATTTTCAGGAGTTGTTTTGGTCTTCTTTTTGATAGAATTTTGATGTTTGCGTGACTCTCGGCCATCGTCACCTCGATTTCCGCAATGCTTGATCGCCTCTCCACCGTTACATCCATCGTGATACAAGACTCACTACTCGGTTTGAACGAGTATTGAGGAAAAGTGAAAAAACGGAAAAATAGTATGTCGGAATTGGTGGATGATTGTTGTTGTTGTTGATGATGAGTAAACTTATAAACCTCGAGAAATTGGAGTAGTTGTTCGAGTTCCTTCACAAAATTAATTGCACCACCAACAATTGATGCTTGATCACCCTAAAATTGAAAAGAACACTAAATTTATGAATGAAAACAACACAAAATATGAACTAATGAGTAACTATAGTAGTATTACTATTTTCTCTCTCATCAGTTCCACTTATATACTACTGTAAAACATTACCCAAATTGAGAAAGCATGTAGCCAACCAACACAAACCATACACAAAAATATATGCCTGCCTATTTTGTATCTATTATATAAACAATAATTATGGAAGTTTCTATTTAAATTTGTTTTCTACTTGTATTTTCTTTTTTTGTTTTTAATGGGTGAGGAGGTATGTACCCTTTGGGCATAGGAAGGGGGCATCAAGGAGCGGAGGACGGCGAGGTAGTCGTTCATGAGGCGGCGGCGGTTCCTCTCCACCGCAATATGAGTCATCCTCTGGTTCTCCATTTCCTCCTTGTTCTTTAAACTCTTGTTCCGCCGCCTCTTACGGATGGTTGTCCCTGCCTGCGGAGCCACTCCTCCGTCAAGAGTCTCCGGTGAGACCGAAGACGGCAGAGAGTCCCAATATACAACTGGATTCTGTTCGCTACTGATATCAGAATTTTCACCATTTTCAAGGCCAAAGCCGGAAAATCCCGCACTGTAGCTGTAATCTTTAAACCCGTAGGTGAATGGATCTTGCTGGTAAATCACAGTTTCCAGAGCCATTCTGTCTGTCTCTCTCTCTCTCTCTGTATTTTTTTTCTTTTTCCTCGCCAGATAACTACAATACTACACCGTAAGAGAAGATGCTACTTTGCAGCCAATTTAAAGGTTTTAGCTTAAGAATCAAACATTCAAAAATAAAGACCAAGTTGAACTTTTTAAAAACACCATTTTCTATTATTATTGAATTAATGATAGACTAGTTTATGCAGTCACTCATACAGCACGGACAGAATAAATAATTTTAGTACAATAAAGTGTGGCAGTAGGTTGTAAACTAAAATATAATTTAATGTGAATTCTTGAAATTGATTTGATATCAAATACTCCCTCCAGCTTAGTAATCCCATTTTTTTTCCTTTTCTTCATGGAGATTAATGAGTGTAAAATAATGTTAATCTACTTAATTTTATTAATTTTTAGTGTTATATATCTTATTCTTATTTGAAAAACAAATTATTAGACGACCCAATTGAGAACACAAGACAATATTTTTAAGACGGAGGGAATATTATGTAACACATTAACTCATAAGTATAGCTATATGAGCATTAATCAATCATTACTATTAGCTTTACAACTCTATAATTATGACTTGGCAACCAAACGATTCCAATAGCTATTCATCACAACAAAAGTTTGAACAAGTAATACGCTATGTAGCTATCCTATAAAAGGCAATTAATGGTAATGGAAGGCAGAGTAAGAAGTTAGGAGAGCTCATATATTTTCTGTATGGTGAGAGATACTAGTAGTTTTTAGTCTATTGAGCAAAACCTTTTTTTTTGGGTCTCGTGTAATAGTATGGTACCAGACATAAAAACGACATTAGGCTGATGTCTAGATGATAGAAATTCTACCCAAAAAAAAAATATTGATGAGATTCAGATCTAATATTTGATCATAAGATAATCATATCAACCGTCAGAATGAGATTAAATTAAACAAACATTTGCGTTAAACATTTACCCAGTCTTAACTATTAAACTATTTTAGACTAAAACCAAATCCCAGTAAAAGCATTCTCTTATCGTTTTTATTCCCCGAAACCATCATTCTTTGCATAGAAATGATATGGTTACAAGACTGGGCTAATGGAATATATTCTCTTACATATATTCTTTCATGACTGCACAACATATATTCACCAATAACATCAACCGAAAAGGGTACTTTTCATTGGGAGGGAGAATTAAAATGATCCTAGATATTTAAAACAACATTTTATCCAATAAATAAACTGTAGGACAAATTTGAAACTTGATTCAGGGAAGTAATTTTGTATACATATATTAAAAGAATTAGAAATATAAAGCTCAAAATTACAGCATTTACGACTTAATAGACATTAGTAATGACGTTATTCAGTATCGGCTTGTAAAATTCAATCCCGACAATCTCCTCTTCACACGTGAACTCTTTGAACTAATCCAGCAGACTGCAGACTCACAAGATCATCTTTATCCTTAAATAACTAGTCTACTTCTGTGTGTGCATATATTCTTCGAGCATATAAATCTCGATTATATATATTAATAGATGAGCTTCCATGTTTATTCAACCACCTCACTGGTGTTTATGTGGAATACAAGTACTATTGAGAATAACAAATAATGACAAAACTCGGGAAGAAAATAAAAAAACGAATAGAATTTTGACAGCCGGGGCCGGAGTAAATGTCCAGCAACGTGGGTTGGGTTTTGAGGCAAGACCCTAATTACTAGGCTGAATTCTTTTAGTTTGAATCTTATTTGTCTCTAATCAAAGGACAATCAAGTATGTTTGTTGTTATTTGAAGGTTAGTTTTGGATAAACACTCAAGTATATTTGTTGTTATTTGAAGGTTAGTTATGGATAAACACTCTCATGTGTGAGTCTTTATATTATAATAATAATTATGTATAACATATTCAATCTAAATATTGATGTAACTCGAATTTGAAAGGATACAAAATTTCTCTTTATTTTTACTATTGGTTATGCTTCAGTTTGGCAGGATGTGCCGATGAATTCGTTTGTGCACACAGGAAATAATGGGGCAGACTAGTGTGCACCTATTGCATGTGTAACAGGATGCGGTTGACCTGATTTTGACTGAATTCGGGTCCGTGTAACCCGTTGACTTCTATTAAAAAAATAATAATAACATAATCCTACCTCCCGTTCCGCCTCCGCTCTTCATTTTCTGTCTCTCCCTCTCTCGCCTCTCCACCTCCGCTCTCTGCCTTCGCTTTCTCCGCTCCACTCTCCGCCTCCGCTCTCTCCGTCTCCGCTCTCTCATTCTCCGCTCTCTGCCTCTGCTCTCTCTCCGCCTCTACTCTCCCCGTCTCCGTTCTCTCTGCCTCCACTCTCTCTCTCTCCTCTCTACCTCCTCTCTCTCCGCCAAAACTTTGTTTGTTCCAATTAGATTGGTGCATAAAATGAACCATAGAGAATTGTCAGGTGATGATATGACTGGATTGTTCGATGGTCTTTTTGTATTTGTTGTGTATTAGCTATTTTTAGTTCGTTTGATTATTTAATCTTTAAAATTGAAATTGGAGATTGAATAACTATTCATTTTCAACTTTTTAATTTTCTCTGTTGTTGTAAGTCGAGGTTCCGAGTCCTTTTGATTTCCATTGAAGTTAATTTGATTTTGTTTGGAGTATTAAGATCCTTGCGTTTGTAGGCTTAATGATTAGTTAATTTATTGAAGTGTCATTTATTGTAACATAAAGTGTCATTTGTTGCGAACAATTCTGTCATTTGTTTAAAACAATTCATATTGAAAAAAAATGACACTTTTATGCAAACAATTGACACTTTTTTCGTGAATAAATTATATTGTTTTTCGAAACAAATGACACTTTTTCCAAAGCAGATGAAATTTTTCTTCAAAACAAATGATGCTTCTGTCCATGACAATTAACATTTCTTCCTAAAATGAATGACACTTTTACGAAAAATAGTTGATACTTGATAAATGACACTTTTGTTAAAAATAAATGACACATTTGTTTATAACAATTAACACTTTTTTTCTAAGCAAATGACACATTTATGAAAAATAATTGATACACTTTTGTTAAAAACATATGACACTTTTCTTCGAACAATTGACACTTTACAAATAATACTTTTGTTCATAACAAATGACACGCTTTGTCTTATCAGAAAAATTGGAAAAAAATAAAAAATAAAAACTTTTGTTTACAACAAATGACACTTTTGTTCACAACGAATGATACGCATGTTCTTACAGTAAGTGGAAAAAAATATTTAAAAAATGAAAAATATATGAAAAATAAAAACTTTTGTCTACAATAAACCACACTTTTGTTCACAACGAATGACTGCTCTCGTTCTTACAACAAGTTCAAAAAAAAATTAAAAAAAGGAAAAAAAGAAAAAGAAAAAGGCGAAAAAATGGAATAAAATAAATAAACAAACGTTTTAAAAATAAAAAAAAGTAAAAAGTAAAATTAAAAAAACACACATTAGTTTTTACAAATTAAAAAGATAAAAAAATAAAATATGATTAAGGGAGTTCGAACCCATGGCCTCTTGCTAAAAAAGAAAAAGAAAAATACCATATCGCTATGCTAAGAGCCTTCAATGCAATGATGTTAGCACAGAATGATGTTAGTACTGGAGCGCGAGCGGATAATTAGGTCGCGAATTGGACCATTTCAGATGTTGTTGCACATGCAAAAGGTATACACAAGTTTTTGTGGAAATAAATTATGTGAGAAATAATAATGCTCTATCCGTCTCGTCCGACTTGTCTACATATCCTTTTTGGGTTGTCTTATTGTCTACTTTCTAAATAAAAAAATGAGTCACACATTTACCAATTCAAATCAACTTTAAACAATCAAATTTCTATATGGGTGTCACACCTTTACCACACAAATTAATTTAAAACAATTATTAAATTATATGGATCCCACACTTTTATTATATAAAATCAACCTATGTAAATAACCGCGCCGAAAAGAAATCAGACAAATCGACCGGAATGAAGGGAATAAAAAATGCATATTATTCGACTAAGAAACGAGACATTAATTATGGGTCGGAAGATACTCCCCTAGTCTGACCCATTTAGATAAAGACGGTGGCGGAGCTAGATTAATTTAGAGTTCACATGCATCTTAATTCAGATTGTCCCTACCAGCTGTTAATTCGAACAACCTAAAGAAGCATAGGCATTGAATAGTTAAAGACGACTATTTTATAAGGCTAGTCTATAATTCTCCCATTTGGTTTTAAGAATTCACTATAAATACGCCATATATGATGGGGATTTATGTATTGAGAAATTAGTTGTTAATAAAGTGGTGGTGATTGAATATTCTAAAGTAAGTGAATAATTAGTATAGTTGACTAGTTGAGGAAGTGTGATTAGGCAAATAGTTGCGGAGTTTTAATTTTTTCCGAACAGAAAATTATGTTCAAACTTATTTGATATGCTTATATGATCGAATAAACGAGAGATCACAAGATACATATCGAATTATTTGATTTGATTTTCAGGCCTAACGATATTAATTTTTGGCTCCAACCATGGCCGTGAACTATTAATCAAGATGTAATTGTACTTGACAAAGACCAAGGACCACTTTCTCTACTACAAGGGTAGTAAAAAACAATTTCTTGAACTTCAGAAATGTTTTACAAAAGATTGTTCAACACTTTCCAAAGATTTGGTAGGTAAGTCTAAGTAGTTTATAATATCTGAACTTGTGACTAAATCAGGGTCACGCTTTGATGATTCTTTCAAATTGATTTTGCCTCCAAACGGGCTAATAATGGATTTATTTCGCCTCACCTCGTAAATAAAGTTTTTTTTTTTTTTTTTTTTTTTTTTTTAAGAAATACCACGTAACAGTTTAATACTTTAATAGAGAACGGTTCCTCTTCAAATGTGTGTTTGGAAATAATTTTATTTGAAATTTATACACGCAAATGATTAACCCGCATGCAAGTGTGGTGTTACAACAAATGAACAAAAATGATCAAAACCTAAGAATCTAGAGATATTTTTATATTTTTGGGATGGAAATAATGTAAATACACGCTAGTAGGGCTGGAAATCGGTGCGGTTACGGGTTAACCGCACCCGAAAATCGGTTACCCGTAACCGAAATAGCCTGCATTACATTAACCGCTACCGTACCCGATCGGTTAATCGGATACCCGATACCCGATCGGGTACGGTATAGTGTTAACAAGATAACCGCATTATAAGAAAGTGTTTGAGATTGTGAAGCTTCCATCTAAGATTAACATCTCTATTAACATCTCTATTATAAGAAACCGGTTAATCTCCATTTCTTCCAGCAAGGAAAAGTCTCCACTATTAACATCTCTATTGCTAGCTTGTGTTTGAGATTGTGAAGCTTCCATCTAAGAACCAAAGAAATCAAAAGATTCAAAACCAAGTATAACTTAAATAAGTATATTGCACTTCTGACTTCAATTTATATATAAGTTAAGAGGCAGAACAACTATATAATACAAGAAAGCAAGCACCTATATAGTACAAGAAAGGAACTAGAGGCCAACACAACAAAAAAGTTGAAATTCAGATCAAAATCCGAAAGTTAGAGGAAGAGCAACAACTATATATACATGAAAGCAAAATCCCAAAAAATACAACAAAAAAATTCCAACTACGTGAATAAAATAATTTTCCAAGTTCCAACCTTCAAGGAGTATTTTCTTTCTTCCAAGAGATGGGCGACGCCGACGCCGATGGCAGCCAGTGACTCGCCCAAGTGATGGGATTATTAGGGTGGTTACTGAGTGGGCAGGGAGGAAATGGTTAATGGTGAAGCTTTGATGGAGTATTTTCTTTCTTCCGATTTCCGCCGCAGTGCCGCATGAGAGAGAAGAGAGTTAGAGAGATACAAAAAGAAATGAAATGACAAAACCCTAAAGACCTTGACTAATTTTTATTTATTAAAAATATAAAATTGAGATATTTAAAATTAAATATAAAAATTGACTTATTGATTGACTGCGGTTATCATGTATACCGTATTAACCGAACGGGTATACCGCTACCCGAAAATACTACAAACTTCATAACCGACCATGACCCGATTACCCGAAAATCGGGTATTAGGTTACCCGATACATGATCGGGTACGGTACGGTATGGTTATTACCCGATACCCGTTTCCCGATTTCTAGCCCTACACGCTAGACTGACTACGTACGGCAGAATAAATTATAAAAAATTGATAGAATAAAAAATTATAATTTATTGATCACAAGACGATCATCCACTTTACCATCTTACCACCTTTGGCAGTATAAAAAGCTGTAAGAATGCGAAAATTGTTCAAACGAAGCCAGCGGTTAAGGGTATGGTTCGGATGTAAAAATTAATCGATATATATAGGCGGTTTCATAAATTTACAATTTGTGGCGGTTTTATTTTTTCTAAACCGTCGCGGATCAGGTGGGACAGTTTGTGGGTCAAATAATTATATATCCTAACTACTTTATTTTTTATTATCGATTGTGACTTGATGAACTTTATAATTTGATTTAGTTAGAAGGAACAAAGTCTGCCCTAAGAAGACTATTGTCTATTAATTTTATAAACATGAAGTAGGGGACAACACTTTGGTTACCATACAAAAACTAAAATAAAAAGTCTAAACCAAACAATATAACTTCAAACGAAATGAGTGTGATAATATATTTTAAAACTCACGGCACTATGGCAGATGGAAATGGAAAAGGAATTTTTGAATTTCCAACTTTCCTGAGTCGTGTTGTATCTATCATTTGGCTTTAGTTTTAAGCTTTTAATTTTGAAAAATTAAGACAAACAATAAATTAATAAAAAGACTAGAGCGATGGGTGGGTTGGTTAACTGCCGTGGGCAAACTGCCACCCACCCGTCCAATGGAGGTTTGATAAATAATTGGACCACATATAATTTTGAGAAAAAAATAATCGGTGATTACGGTTTCCGACAGATGAATCAAACGGGTGGAGACGATTGGACGATTTTTACGATCACCCTACCACATACTTCACCCACTCTACTTACTTTGTTGAGATTGTTTTTGGGCTTTAAAATAGTGGGTCCTAGTCCCCCTCCACAATATATATATATATATATATATATATATATATATATATATATATATATATATATATATATATATAAATGGACTTATATTGTGAACACCCCCTTATAGAGAGAAATGAGAACATCTTACATCCATAGATCAACTAGAATGGATGACTATGATTTGTAGAGATTTAATTCATTTTGGCATTTTTTTGAAGAAGAAATAGGGTAATAAGGATAGTTTGGGGACATCCCCTCTTCATCTATCTCTCTAATTCTCTCCCTCTCCATTCTTCCACATCGTTCCTTCTTCCACATCCCCTCTCATCTATCTCTCTCTCTCTAATTATCTCCCTCTCCTCGCCTAGGAGGTTTGAGCCTAGATGAGGACGTCGATGTAGGCGTTGTTCGGACGCCGCACACGGGTAATGGCGGCGTAAGCTTCTGAAATCCGAGACTTGCTCCGTCAAATTTGCCGAAATTTCCAGCTAAATCGATGAACTGCAGATCTTCAGATCTAGATCTCCATACACTAGATTTAGATCTCCTTTATTTCTATGTTTTATGTAGATCTTCATACACTAGATCTAGATCTAGATCTAGACTTATGATCAGATGTGAGTATGCACTCTTGTATTTCTATGTTTTATGTTAATTTTTTGGTCATTTATCGACTTTCCCCTTAATCTCTCTCCTTTCTCACTTTCTCTTCGCTCTCCCTCTTTTGTGATGAATTAAATGGTGTGATTCAATGAATGTGCATATAAATAACACATAATGTGCATAAACAGAGCACATAAAGTGCATATAAAAGTATATAGGGGAATGCATATAAAGATCTTCATACACTAGATCTAGATCTAGATCTAGACTTATAATCAGATGTGAGTATGCACTCTTGTATTTCTATGTTTTATGTTAATTTTCTGGGCAATTATCGACCTCAACCTTAATCTCTCTCCTTTCTCACTTTCTCTGCGCTCTCCCTCGTCTGTGATGAATTAAGCGGTGCGATTCAATGAATGTGCATATAAATAACACATAATGTGCATATAAAGAGCACATAAAGTGCATATAAAAGTATAATTATAAGGTACCTAAAAATGTGCATATAAAATACACATAAAGTGTATAGAGAATACAATACAAGTGCATAGATAAACTTGAAAAAGTAACAAGAATCGAGCGACGAATACTTCATTTTACTTTCGAGCTAGAAATACGAACATGAATGCAGCAGATGGAAAACTCCGCGAATTCGTAGTTGCTGGTGGATCTTACGATAATTAGGGTTGAGGAAGAAGAGAAAGAAGAGAGAATGGTTTGTGAAAAAAACATAACAAGCAAAATTACTTCCCTACCCTTAATGACTTGTTTTTAAACACAAAATTATTTTCCTTCAACATTAAATCCGAGCCACACAGATTCAAAATAGAGGGATTGATCTTGTTCTCATTTCTCTCATTAAGGAGGTGTTCTCAATCTATCCTCCCTATATATAGGGGGGGCTTATATTAAGAACACCCCCTTAGTGAGATAAAGGAGAACACTTAATAACCATTGATCTAGTGAAATGGATGGGTAGGATTGAAGGAAATATATTCCATTTTCGCATTTTTTAAGTAACAAAATAGGCAAAAAGGTTAAAGTGGTAATTTTCATTCAAAATTTTGGAAATAACCCCTATTTTCCCTCCCTCCATTTGGAAAAAAATCCCTCCTTTCAAAATAGACGCGATTCTTCTCTCCCTCTATTTTCGAATCTCCTTTCATCGATTCTCTCTCAAATCGAAGCCCCTTTCATCGATTCATAGATTCTCTCTCAAATCGAAGCCCCTTCCTCACGCGAATGTTATGTTCGTGGTTAGTTACTCCAACCCTTTGTAATCGCCGCGAATCGTCAATCTCTATTCCGATATATATTTGGGCGAGGGACTGCGAGAAAAGCCATATTGAATGAGATAACTTGGGCGATTCTAGTAGGAATTACAACTTGTGCAATTCTTCGAGGAAAATCCATCTTCAAGCAGGAAATTTCCCCAAAAGGTATTTTGCTAAATTTGGTCTTACAATACTGTATTCGAACATCATAGGGTTTAGTTAGTATTTCGAAATTAGGGTTTGGGATTACTGGTTCATTTCGAAACGATAGTAATCAATTGAATGTATGTCTGAAAAACTAGGGTTCATAGGAAGTTAGGGTTTCGAATTGGGAGGTTGATTACTCTTATTTTTGTATGGGTACTTCGTCTACAGAATCGTGTGTTGTTAAATGCACATTATCTATGATCAAATGCACAGAAGCTTGTGATTCACAAAATTTATATCTGGAGAGTTGTTTATTCATATGCACATATTTTTAATTTCTTCTGCACATTACATGTAATTCGTATGCACACTAAGGGGGTTTAGGAAAGCATGTAATTCGGATGCACCGTAGCTGTACCTGCACACCATGCGTGTTTCATATGCACATTCATTGAATATTTTCATGCACATCTTCTGAACAGATGACAGTGAAGAGAAAGGCAGCATGTTCAGTAAGTGGTTCGAAGGGTGAAATGAGTTCAAAGACCAGAAAACGGGGAAAGATTGATTTAAAAGGGGGGAAATTGGATAGAAAAATGAAGGGAAAGTTACATAGCACACCGTCGGAAGTAGAATAATCTATAGGTATAGTTGAAGAGTACCCTTATTTACTGTGTCGTGCAAGCCCGATGTGTCTTTACAGATCTTTTGCAAGAATGAACACAAATCAGATACGTGCTGTGAAAGAATTAGGTTTTGGTTTCTTGTTGAGATTAAACATAACTGAAGTGCCTTTGAAGATGGCACATTGGTTGGTAAGGATGTTTGATGCAAGAAAATGTGTAGTAAGATTATTAGACGGTGCACAACTATATATAGTTGATGAGGATGTGCGTAAGGTATTTGGTTTCCCCATGGGTCGAAGGAGTATAGTTTCATTACCGAGATCAGAAGGCAAAGATTTGTTGGATGAGTGGACAGGATTCTTTGTTAATTACAAGAAGATTTTACCAGCCACGTTGATGGAGGTGATGTTGGATCAAAGTGATGGGGTAGCTGGTTTAAGAGGCACTTCATAACATTGGTAGAAGCTTGCCTTATTCAGAATACACAAAATGGATATGTGTATCCATCTATAATGGGTTGTTTGAAAGATCTAGATAATGTTGGAGACTGGAACTGGTGTGAATATGTGATGACATGCCTAGTTAGGACAAGGCAAAAATGGGAATCAGAGAAGCCGTTCGGGGGACCATCATTGTGTCTAACAGTAAGTATTTTGGAACAACATTAATTTCAATATGTAATGTATTATCTAATATATGTTGATAAGTACGTTTTATTTGCAGCTGGTCTATGTTGATAGGTTAAAGGTGTTTAATGAGTCACATCCTACAGGCTTCCAAGTGATGCTAAATTGGGATGATGAAGCATTGAATAAGAGACAGAAAAAGGAAATAAAGGGAGGAGGCTTTTGTGGTGGGTATATATTAGATCCAATTGAAGTAACAGAGGAGAAAAGTAGTGAGGATAATAACATGAAAATGGGGAAACTCATAGCAAAAGCAAACTTGGATGCAAAACACATGCTTGATTTGTTTGAGGAAATTGAGAACACGACTATGGAGGGTAGTACAGTCCCTAGATTTCAGAGGGCAATCAAAGCAACAAGCAGACTTATTGGTTGTGATGTTGAAAGTGATGAAAGTTCAGAAGAAAGGCCGGAGAATGTGAATGATTTTGAAGATGAAAGGTTGTGGGCAAACGAATCATTTATTAATGCAATTCTAGTCATAGAGGAAGCAAGTATCAAGAGAGCTGAATTAGTGAAGAGCATGTTGGATATGCCATCGTTTAGTCTAGGGCTATCACAAATGAGTCAGCCAACAACGAAGACTAAAGAGGTAATTTATTCACAAACTTTAATGTATTGGTGAATTTTGTTGATCCTATACTTTATGGATATTTTCCCTATGTATTGTATCTAGGTTGGGACTTCAGGCAATACAAATTGTGGTGAAGAAGGAAATCGACAATATAATGTAGAAAAGGATACCGAGGTAAAAACTTCAAAGTTTAGGAAATGTAGTTTTTAAATGATTCATGGGATTTTAACCTCAATCTGTTATTAGGGCAACACGGAGTGGACAAATGGCAGTGATGATGAACTATATAATGATTTAATTGACAATTTCGAGGTATGTATGTTTTGTTCTATTCTTTCATCATACATGTTCTGTTATTTTATGAGGTAAATACAGGTTCTGTTAATTTTGTTATCTTTTTCGGCATTGGTATTTCCTTCATTTAATATGCAGAACTAGTAGTTTTTATATGCACATTAATGTTCTTTTATACGCACAACATGTAGTCTGTGACAAATGAAGCTGAAAACTTGGTGGTTGAGAATGAAGTGGGTGTTGGTACAGAAAACGTGGTGGTGGACAATGTAGCTTCCAAGGGTGGTGTTAATAAAGGGAATATAGTAAGTCCTTTATTATTGCTTTTATGAGCTTTGATCGGGTCTAACTTATTCTGTTACATGCACATTTAATAGTTTTTATATGCATATTGATGAAATTTTGTACGCACATCCTGTAGCCTGGTGCAAATGAAGAACATGGTGAGGATCAATTGGAGGGGGGTGTTTGTACAGAACAATTTGTGGTTCAGAGTGTTGCTGAAGAAGGAGATATTAATGAAGACATCCCAGTAAGTACCAGAAAGTAATTGTACTGAATATTGCTTGCACATTTATTACAATTTATCTGCACATTTAATATTTTTTATACGCACATTTTATAGACTGCTGCAAATAAGGAGGATTCTGTTGAAAGGGGTGTGGGTGCAGATGACATGGAGGTACATCATGAAGGAAATACAAAAGATGATATTATTGAGGACATCCCAGTAAGTACATAGAATATTTGACATAAAAAGGTAATTAAAATTATAACATCTATAATGGGTATTTGTTTTACAGGAAACTTCTCGAGCTGGGGCCCATCAAAATCAACGAACAAACAAAAAGAAAACAACAGCTCTCTTGTCACCATATGTGAAAAGGAGCGTGTACTTGACAAAAAGGTTGATAAGATGTGAGAAGGTGGTAGGGATGTATCATTTCTACAAAAAGGGCACACCGTAAGTAACATTTTCCTGATACACCACATATTCTGCTAACAGTCAGTAAATTTGTGCATTCATGAAATTGTTGCCTATTTGTGCAGGAATGAAACTGTATTCTATGATGGTGTTGAAGTGGAGGTATGTAAAGACACCTTCCTAAGTTTAAAACCAGGAAGACATGTAAGGCTAATAGTGGTGGATCTGTGGTCTCGATGGTTGAATGGGAAGGAAGGCCTGAAATCAACTTCCACACAGATGCGTTTCTTTGCAAGCACAAACATCACGGTTTGTTATTTATGCACATTTTCCATACAGTTTATGCACATTATTCAAAAACTTCATGCACACAAACTGTATTTTAATAATGAATTCATTATTATGTAGAGTTTAGCAATGCAAAACAAGCCCATCAAATTTGCGGAACAGTTGCTAGGTGAGATAATTTGTTATCAAGAAGCAGGAATGGAGTGCCTTGATCAGGTAAACATACAATTTAGTAGCATAACTACATACAACTAGCTATATTCACTACAACGTTTATTTCGGTGTTGGTAGTTTGTGTTCCCCTTTATGCTTGGAGACCGGTACTACATGATGATGGTGGAAATGCATAGGGCCACAATCCATCTCATAGATAGCTTAAATGATGAAGAATCCAGATGTTCAGAAGAGAAATACTGGAATTCAGCATCTAAACTGGTAACTTATGACTATAATGTCTATTGCTTTCATCGAAGTTTAGAATCTGTTCCTAACATGCTCCTAAAAATGAGTGTCAGCAAAAATTCTTGGCTGATTTTCTGGATACTCATGAGTTAGAAGAAAAGGCAGCAAATGTTAGGGCCTCAAAGCTTCGTGTCATGCATGTTAAATGGGGACAACATAAAAACGTGATGGATAGCGCAATATTCACAATGCGACATATGGAAACATTCGTGGGAGAAGACAACGGGTCATGGAAATGTGGATTGACTACAAAATCAAAGAAGCAACTAAGTGTACTAAGGGTAAGATACCTCACAGCGCTTATCACATGGAGTGTGAACCAAATGAATGAGGAAACATTACAAAAGGCCGAGGAATACTATCAAAAGACTGTTCTTGGGAAAAATTTGAATGTGGAAAAGACTTTGTTAGATTGACTTGTATTGATGAATTTGGATTTCTGGTTTTTGACAACAACTGATGAATGTTCAGTGTGTTGTTTGGGATGGTAGCCTAGAACCATACATTAATTGTTTCTATGAAAGTAGCACATCACGCTTTATTCTATATGTATGCACATTTGATACTCTGTATATGCATATGTCGATAAAAAATGTCTGCACACATTAGGCTGTTACAAGAAACGCTAGTATGAAAAATTTATATCATACGCACATATGATTCAACTGTTATGCGCATAGTTCATAAATATTCTGCACATATAAAGATTGTAATCCAAAGTCTTCTGTACAAATATAGAATGGTTATTAATTAATGTGCATATAATGATCACATACTGTGCATATAATGAACACTTAATGTGCATATATATATTCAGTGTTATGAATAAAGAAGAACATGAAGTTTTATTGTATGCACATTTAGAAATATGTATATGCACATTTGCTTTAAAATGTATGCATATTTGATTGAGTGTCGATCATTTCAATGTTTACTATGATGCGCACATGTCACTGAAAATGTATGGACATAAATCTTCTGCAAATAATAACAGTGAAATCCAACATATAACATTAACTTAATAAATCCATCCAGTTAATCATTTCACTCCATACAATGAATCAACATTTCAAATGAAGATTAGGGGATACAATATATGCGTTCAGTCATCTTTAAGTTCTAGTTGGTCGCAATTACGAGCATCATGGTTGATCAATTGCTTGCATTTGCTGCATCTCCTTTTGGGTTTATTAGCTTTACGAACAGCTGCTTCCTTTCTACTCTGTATTCGACTTCCACTACCTTTGGTCTTAACTGGGCTCGGTGATAAGACGGACACTGAATCCGGAACAGAACATCGATAGAAGTCTTCAGCCATTTTCTTCTTGCTGCTACCATTGCTGCAAAAAATAGAGAGATGCATCAGTATGATATCTATACTTTGAATTCGCCCATGTAGAATACATAATTTCATAATATAGACTTACTTAATTATCTTCGAACCTAAGGTAAGATTCGAATATTTTCCAGTAAGAAGCTTCAAATCAACCAACAAGTCAGCTCGTAAATCATCACTAGAATCAACCAATCCAATACATCTATAGCTCTCGTATAGAAGTTCCCTATTATCCTTTAGAGTTGATCCATCACCAAAGCTCGCGTAATGGTCCTCAATACAAACAGTCTTGGACCAACGAGATAGAAGATATTTTTCTGGAATACGATCTAACCTCTTATTCTTAAGAACAAAGAATATATGCCTACACAAAATACCCTTTTCTGGAAAATAAGTTGCATCCGCATACAATGCTATTGTCCTTGCTATCAAAAACAAGAGTGAAGGCACCATCTCCGGAATCATCTACCTCATATACGGTAGTGTTAGCAATTTCAGTCATCTTCAACATACAACATGAATGTATTGCTGCAACAATTTCTTCTTGCACTTGTTTGAATTTGGCAAATGTATAGAATGAGGCAGCGTGCTTCTCAATTGCGAGGTTTGACAATAAATTTGGAGAACTTTTGATATCATTGCAGCTCTCCAATTTATGTATTTGTCTTTGAGCATCAATTGCACTCCCAAAGTGCATGAAAAACTCAATTAGATTAGCATGACGGTTAAGAAATCTTTGGTAAAAATTATTCTCGGATTCTGACATAGATGTAGTCTTGAATAAACCACTCATCGGCACATTTCTGAAATACGCCGGAATCCACCTTTCCCTTATATCAAACATGGTATCAAACCATTTGTGCCCTACCAAGTCATATTCAATCATCAAATCATTCCACCGCCGATCAAATTCAGCCGATTCGATTAATTCTGACCAAACCAATGCATTGAATTTATGCCTAAAACCCTCATCAGATCTTAAAGAAACTGATATCTTATCAGCAACTTTACACATGATGTGCCACATACAAAATCTGTAGCGTGTGTCTGGTAATATAGCTCCAACCGCCTTTATCAAAGCCGAATCTTGGTCGGTTATCAACATCTTCGGGTGAACATTATCCATGGCATTGACAAAGCTTTGCAGAAGCCAACTATAAGAATACTCATCCTCTCCAGACAAAAAACCGGCACCGAAAGTAACACACTTACCATGGTTATCCTTACCCGTGAAAGGAGCAAAAATGAGGTTATACCTGATTATGCACATTTAACGTACAAATTATGCACATCGTCATAATATAGTATGCACATTTTACTATAATAGTGCTGACTGAGCCAATAAAAGCAAGATGAGTATGCAGATTCAGTATGATGAGTATGCACATACAGAATAGATAGTATGCACATTAACTATAAATTATCAACAAAACAATATATGAAAGAATCTTACTTGTTGGTCGAATATATGGCATCGAACGAAACAGCCTCACCAAATCGCTTGTAGTTGTTGATTGATATAATATCAGCCCAAAATAGGCGCGCCAATTTTTTCTCATCATTCACCTCGTAACAAAAGGTGAAACCTGGGTTTGAATCCTTACGACTATCCAAATTATCCAGCACAGCTTGGGTGTCCAACCCAACGACAGAAGAACGCACTTTTTGGGTGAAATTCTTAAAATCCACACTACTACAACCAATCTTATCAAAACTACCTACTAACTCCTTAAATAATTTAAAAGATCTAACCGGACCAATGTTTGCTCGCTTACAATTCATAACAAAACTTTGGTGGGTATAATCCATTTTTCTATTAAGATTCATAAATTGTTTCTGACCATCTTGCAAAAGAGGATGTGAATGTGCTTCAATGAAATTAGATATTTCATAACCTTCCAACCCACACAATTTAAAAATTACTCGAGCTTTACATCCATCTTTCGATGACCGAGTCTTTCTCTTTTTCTTACTACTACAAGCCTCACTCGATTCAACTACATTAGAGAATTGACAACTACCATGACCCTCCCGATTGCATAGAACGTACCTATGCCTGATAATGAGGTCGGTAACACGAACGGTACTCAAACGGACATCAAAACCACAAATCCCAGCGTATATTTTGTAAAACGAACACCATCCTCCAAATTCAAAAACTTTTGGCCAACAAACGGTGTAACTCTACAGGAAAAACGGGGCTATACAACATAGAATTGTTTTCGAAAAAACAATCGTCAAACCTTGTTTCGACCTCAATATCGGCATCTTCCAAAGAAAGGAAAACCGAATCAAATTATGCTTCAAATAATACAAATTAGACTGACATATCAATAAATTATTATTCAGAAACACTAAATCGAATCAAAACACAAATATAACAACAAAATCAAAAAACCCTAAAAAACAGCATTATCAAAATTAAGGTATAATGAGGGGATATAATGATTTTCCGACATCAAAAATAAAGAATCCACGCTATCATAATACAGGAATTCAAAGAAATAAGAAGGGGAAATCGATTACTGCACTTACCCATGATTATAGGCGCAGAAGAGTTTCAAGAAATTCTTGTTCTCCAGTCGAGAGGCGGGTGGAATTCACGAATCGTGATGTCGGGCAGTCGATTACTTGTCGAATTCGATATTCTCGACTCCAGATTCACTAATATGCAGAAATTGGTGTTAATCTTCGACTCCAGACTCCACATTCATGATTCAAAGGGCATCCTCTCTCTCTCTCAGTTGAAATTTTCGGCTGAGAAAAGAGAATGAAAAACATAACAGTCCAAAATTACTTTCATACCCTTAATGAAAGATTTTTTAGTTAAAAAATTATTTTTTTCCTCCTTCAATCCGAGCCACACATCACTAAAATAGATGGATGGGTCTTGTTCTCCTTTCTCTCAATAAGAGGGTGTTCTCTTTTTATCCCTCCTCTATATATATATATATATATATATGTTAATATCGATTTTCCAACATAAATGATATCAATTGCAACAAGTAGTGGCAAATTCGACAAGGAGTACAATGTTTATCTGATAAGAAAGACCCATATCTTAGGGCTTGCGATTTTGGGACTTTAGGCGATTCATGAATTCCAGTTTCTAGCGTTGGCGATTAAGGCAGTGGCGATTCCGACGACACGGGTGATAAAGTTTGGCGATTTGGGGAGGCGGTGTGGAGTGGCAATTTTTTAGGCGGAGATGGCGAGAAGAAAAAGAAATTGGGATAGATTAAATAATTTATTAGCTTACATTGATTATAGTTATTTCTAAAAAACATCATATGCTAACTCGTTAGGTGCATTATTTTCTTATTTTTTATGGCAAATTGGACAGTTTAGTCCTCAAACTATCACCGTTTGGCCAATTTAGTCTCCTATTTAATTTTTTTAGTTATTTGGTCCCCAAACTATACAATATTGGATAAATTAGTCCTTCCGTTAAAATTTCAGTTAAATCACCGTTAGTCAGCAAATTCTTTTTAAAAGAATAAAAATAAAAAGGGAATTTCGGAATAATTTAATCGAGGACCAAAACATCCAACTTATCAAAGATTGAGTACCATCTTATCCAAAATTTGTTTTCATGTTAAAAATTAAATTTTCCAAAAAATGAAAAGATATCTTAGTAATTTCAATTTTTAAGGACCAAATACGCCAGGTTTGTATAAATAGATGACCAATTCCGCCAATTATAATATATTTGAGGATCATAATCCCCTAATTTTCTAGCACCATAACATAATTTTTCGAATTTATTTAAGATATTAAAACGACGAATATCTAAAAATCAAGAATAAAAACCTGATTAGATTATCATTCAAAACTTGTTTATACTCCGTAATCATTACCAAAATCTCTATGCCACATCAAAAGTTGTTCTAAACAAATCATACTAGTTTTGCATCACAATACTACACATATAAAACCAGATTCCCCACCATCATCCAACATCATCATTAAGCTAATAGATATACACATTCTAAATTTCAATTAACAACAGAAAATCCCTAAATATATGAACTAAAGCTCCACCAGAAATATGAAATACTGCCAATGTTTTGAACTCCCTTCTTCTGTTTCTGATAAGGAAGCTGCAAAAACAAGAAAATTCAGGATCCAATCAGATGAAAGAGAAGAAAAAGATGGAGTGAGAAGAATCTTTTCTCCATCACTGTTAACTAATTATTCGAACCAGTCTTTTGTTATCTACAAAATCGATCACTATTTAGTTAGTGGGTGAACAAATCATTGCAAGGAGTTGAACAATTGAATATACATGTTTTGGACTTACAAAATAAGGATATCCAGCCGGGCTGAAAATCAAAGGTGCATCATTTATGAACTTGTACGCATAGTATAGTACAAAGGGCCCACAATCTTCCCCATTATTCTGTTGAGGAACCTATTAAGAAAAAGAATCACATTTATTAATATCAATAGATAAATTTAGATAACTAAAATATTGTCCATTGAATTAAAACTTGTCTTTGGCATAAGCAGGGGGATTTTAGGAATCTCGCCCGATCAACCAACTTCCCCTCTTCTTTTAGGAGATCTAGCATGAAACTAAATGTGTAACGCCCCAATTTTCATAAAACATAAACAAGGGACGCCACTTCATACTTAACATGCATATCTTAATTATTTCAAAATATTTTCATGGAAAAAAATCATTGAAAAAAAACTCAATTTACTTTCATACTCAGCGGAAGTCTTAAATAAAAATAACTACGACTACTAGTTTCATAAATCCTTCCTCGTGTGACCATCACCACCAACACCTCTACGCATCGACCGAAACATTTCCTGAAAAATGTTAAAATAATAGGGATGAGTACGACTACTCAGTGGGGAATACACTTATCCAAACTATATAATATATCCAAACTATATAATATACCAATATATTATGAAAAATTAGAACATGTAAGAATTACGTAGTCACACAGACCACCGAGTCAACTTCGACTCTAACATTTAAACGGATCAACTTCGATCCCGGTCAACTTCGACCGTAAACATGTGTACCGATTAACGTCGATCGCGGATCAACTTCGATCCCGGTCAACTTCGACCATAAACCTTTATACCGATCAACTTCGATCGTGGATCAACTTCGATCCTTCCTTATCATGCATGTCATTAACTCATAAATATCGAGCATAAAATATAATAAGGATAAATGTAGAGTAAGAAAACTTCCCCACCTTAACCCTGATTTGAATGAAAAACTATGGATATCAATGTTTAAGTCCTGCGCGCTGATCCTAAACATGAAAATTTATCTTAATGACTCGTACATGGAGTGTCATGAATGCATCAATAATTCAAATAATTCAACACATAGATCAAAATAATCAAACAAATGTATACTATACATAATCTACATATTAACATGCCATTTCCAATTTTTTTGTGTTTCAATCTACAATCATGTTGACATAAGAATTTGGCACATCAAGAAATAAATTAACAAATAAATACTAAACGTATCCTAAAAATTCTATATTTTTAAAATGAATGACCTAACATGTATTATATCCTATTAATATTCATAATGGTCGAAACCAACTCAAATAAAACATGAAAAACAATTTTCCTATCAAGCTTATGAACATGCTGTCAAAAACTGGCAGGTTACGAATAAAAATTTTAAAGAAATATTTATCATGCTTGGAAAATTCTACAAATATAATAAGTATACCAGACATACCTAGGAAGACTATATTAAATTTTCACGACGAGAGGACGGCGGGAAGATGTGTAAATAATTCTTGAAACAATTCGCAGATATGCTAGCAGATTTTCGAAAATTTATGGGATGCTTTATTATGAGCGACTAAGGGGTATTTATAGGCCTAGAAATCATTATCTAAAGATTCCTAATCCTATAAGGTATCAAATATATTTTATCCATATTTATTTTCGTTCTCATATAATTTATATAGAATTTAATATCACTTACCATATAAGAGATTCAATCCTAGATAAATTAGGATATGGATAAACACAACTATATTTTATCCTAAAACATGAATATCATACATAAAATATCTATTTTAATCATAAAATTTAATATAAAATTATCTCCTAATAATTTCAAACAAATATTATATCCTTTCATGAATACTAGTAGGTTTAGGAAATCCAAAATAAATAAATATTATTCTTGCCTAATAATTATAACATGATTTCTAAATAAATAAACACATTCAAAATCCAAAATAAATTTACATAACAACATGATTTACCGAAAAATAACATAGATGCTTTAATTTTCATTTTGAATTTCTAAGGCGCGACTTACAGAACTAAAACACTTGATAACATGCATGAATAAATATGCAATGCATTTTATTTCAAAAATTTCGGGGCGTTACAAAATGAAACCAATTACCAAAGGACTCTTCAGAAAATAACTTAATATTTGAACTTACTTCTTAATTATTGGTTGTATTGGATTTGAAGCACTCTTAAGAGAATCTAACAATATCATACATTGTGATCCCCTTGCAAGTTCTTCATTGAAGTTGCATAGGATGAGCAGGCACCAATGACCCCTAAGTCATGGATCAAGGACATTAAAGATTAAAAAAATTCAAGTTCATAGTAGATATTATTTCAAGACTAACAAAACTAGAAATGGATAGTTTACATACCACTTCACAATAGGCAGTATGACGTACTGCTTGCTTACAAATTGATCCCTTTTTATCCATTCAAATACATTATTCTTCATTTCAGAGCTTTCACCCGAGTAAAGATGGAAATACAAAGTACTTAATATGCTAAAAGAGCTTCTCTTACTTTCTCCGATCTCCTTCCATATTATGCTACGAGATAAAGGATCTCTAATCAAACACCAAACAGTGCATAACAAAATATTTTCAATTTCATATTTAAATAAAGCTTACCCAAAAAATTTGTCCATGGCTCCGTCATGCAACATACCACTCAAAATGGAATCATCACAATAAAAAATTCACCGTATACCGATGGAATTTTCCGTCGATAAACCGTATTACCGACGGAATAATGGCGTCGGGTCAGGCTTTGTCGGTAATTTTTACCGACGGATTACCGACGGAATATTCCGTCGGGAGAATGTCACCGAATATTCTATCGGGGCTTAATCACCGACGTTTTACCGACGGAATATATCCGTCGGTAATGTTTACCGACGGAAATGTCCGTCGGTACCATCGGTAATTTTTTTTTTAATAATTTTTTTTTCGTACCCAATTCTCGACAACCTGCATTTTTTTAACCAACCAACACAGCACATACATATAACTATTCAAATCAAGTCAAAAAGCAAACCGAAACGGAAATATAAATATATTAATCATAAAATCCAAATATTCAGTATAAATACATAACACATATATAAGTCAATCATAAAGAGGTGGCAGGAGGGGACTAATTGCTGTCGTCCGGAGGGTCTCGTCGGCTAGAGGAACCCATCATCTCCATAAGCTGGTCCATCTTCGCATTCATGAATGTGACCTGCTCCTAGAGGCTCCTCCTAGCTGCCGACTCCTCCTCCAGTCGGCGCATGATCTCGGCATTGCTCTGGGATGGCCCAAGTGAAGAAGTAGAAGAGCGGCTGGCGGCGTTGATATAGCCGCCCCTTCCTCGCCGAAACTGTACAGCCGTTGCTTCTTGTCCCGATCCCCTTCCAACCGCAGATAAATGACGCTTTTATCTGCGTTGGGGCCTTCTTCAGCAGCAATCCGCTCCACCTCCGCCTATTACAATATAAAAATAGAAATCAGTCAAACTCAGAATTCTAGAATAATAATCTATATATTGTAATTGTGTGCTTACATGAAGTCTCGCCGCCTTCATGTTGGAGAAGTCTCCACCTCTGTAATGGAGACTCTGGAAAGTGTCAAAGGCGGTGTACTCTAAGGAGCATCCCCTCTGAGAAGCATATTCATCACATGCATAAACAAAATTATGTCAAAAACAAAGACATAAGAAGCTAAAAAACTTATAAAATGAGACTTACCGTAGACTGGGAGTACTGTAGAGCTGACCGGGACCCTCCTCTGTGCTTGCTCATCCCGGCGCCCGGCTTTGGCTCTGACCTGCGGCACTGGGAAGCAGTCTCCGACTTTTGGAGTACCTCTGGCCGCATCCAGTACTCGTTGAGGGCCGCCCACCTCTCTGTGTTGATGTAGTTCGGTTTTTGAGGGCGGCCCTTCTTCATTTCGAAGTGCCAATCACTGAACCTCTTGGACCTTCTGCCACATGTGGTGGACTGCCTGGTCCCAGTCAGTAGGCCAGCGGAAGTGCTTCTGCAATTTACATGTTTATACATGTTAGATATATACAAGTAAATGCTAAATTATAAGATTGTAAACTTGAAAGAAAACTAACCTTAAATTCCTCAAAATACTGCTCCTTAATTTCAGGAGGAGTCAACTTCCAAGTGAACCCAGTCGGGTTATTAATCTTCTTAAAACACTCAACGATTGTCGAGGCCAATCCAGATAGCTCAAGCAATCGCCTATTATTGAAAAATAGTTAATCCAAGTTATAGTTGATATATTTAAAAGTAATAAAACCAATTATTACATACCCCTCAGGTGAAATCTCGAAACAACGGCGGCTATCCACCGAGTAAGAGTCGGTAGAACCCTGATGGGGCCCACCCGACTCAGGGGGACTGCCCCCATAGCCAGACGACGATGGGGGTGATCCACGCCCAGCAGGAGCTGATATAGTCATGCCGCCACGACCTCTGGGAGGCGCTATGTACCTGAAAACAACGAATAATCATTAATTGCTTTTGGCAAAAAAAAAAAAAAAGACAAAATTCTTTTAAAACCTGTAAGTTGTACTAGTCATCACTAAAGTCCTCATCTTCTGATGTCAGAACATGTTCTTCTTCTTCATCATTTCCTTCGTCAAAATCTTCCTCATCGAGTTCTATTGTTTGACGTGGATGAGATAATGTTATATCAGCTTCTACTGTCGCGTGGTTACGTACTGGTGGGTTTAGTATGTCATCCTCTTGAAATGCTTCATCTAATGAAGATTTAGTTGGCAAATCTATCTTAAATCTCGGTTTAAGTTTACATACTTCCAACCACGCCATAACTCCGTGTCGACTGCCTGCAACATTTCATAGATCTTGCTTGCTTCATTATTTGGCGCCTCCTCAATATCCGCATCATTATAATTTGGTCCAGCATGATCCATTACCATCCTCTGATAGGAGGTCGACGTGTCATTTTGCACATTTCTCGTAGCTTGCTCATTTAGGGTTACGTGTTTTTCCCCATGAGATGACCAAACTTTATAATTTTTAACGAATCCCTTCATATAAACGTGCTCTCTTACAACTTGTGTAGTCAAAAACAACTTATTCTTACAATTTTTACACGGACATCTAATTTTTTCCCCGTCCGTATAAGTTGTCTGGCTACTTGCCCAATCAATGAAATCCTCAATGACATTCACAAATTGAGGATTCAATGAATCTTCTACTGCCCACCGTGTATACATCGACGAACGACTCATTATTTAAAATCCTGATTAATATTGTCTACTCTCAGATAATAATAGGGATCAAATGATTTCTTAGGCAATAGCTGAAGAAATTTAAACTAAAATAAATGTAAAAGAAAACAAGTAAATAAAATTCCAAAGCACATTCCCACTTGCAGAGTGTCTCATTTATGTAGGATGCATGTTATCTGATCATCAAACGGTCAATTTGCTCTGAACAATGATGAACAGATAATGAAAAGCAGTTACAGAAAAATGACTATCAGTTTACAAGTGGTTAGTGTTGGGTGATGATTCTATCCTCAGCATAGTCTTACTTGGTGGGAAATGATTCTATCTTCTATACTGAACCATGCTCAGCAGCCTAGTGCTCTGAATGTTGAGAAGATTTGAAGATCCCAAAACCCTATCTGATTGGTGAACCATTCAGTTGTAATCGTTATTTGTCTCTGAGGTTTCAGACTCAGTAGACACTCTGCTCTGATCAAGGCACTCAGTAGATTATCTGCCTTAACACCAGAAGTAGGAAACTCGGAATCCTTGGACTCGGTAGGAGCAAGATATCGAAAGAGTCGATGGAACCGGACTCGGCAGGAGCAAGCATATACCGAAAGAGTCGAGGAACTGGACTCATCGGGAGCAAGATATCGAAAGAGTCGGTGGAACCGAACTCGCCAGAGCAGATTCATCGAACTCGAGCCGATCTTCGGAGACTTTACTCGGCTATCTACCTACCGAATACGGGATCGACTCAAGCATCGGTAGACGGTCTTACGAACTGCCGATACTTTTGAAAAACAATCAGCATTGTCATATACGAGGAAGAGAGAAGTCAGCTTCAGTTTGCCTTGAAGTCTGTGCTGTCTCAACCACTCTATCCGCCTCAACGAATGACAAGAACACACGTGTCTTTTCACTTGCTAAAGTTGCAGTCAACCCTTTACCTAAAAAGGTGGGAAAGCACACTGTTACCTACTTCAAAAGAGCCGTTTGCTACCAAAAGAGAGAGAGAAAGAAGAAGATCGTCTCCAACGGATCTTTTCCAATCTCTGCTCTATAAATAGAGGGACATTTCAAGAAGAGAATGAGTGCATAAGCTTAAACGACGAAAACATTCACAAGCATTCAAACGAGCTAGAACCAGAAAACCCTAAGTCTTCCGCAAGAACTTGAAGATCTATCTCCGGCGAAAGACTACCTTCTCAGCTCATAGGGAACCAAGCTAAACTGTTAGAAGAGCCTCTAGTATCCAAATCGACGATACACGAACCTAAAGCTTATTTCAGCTGTTCGTCGATCTAGAAGCTACATTCTCATTCCCTATCCCTCTAACCCTAAGCTCAACCGAATATACTTATAGCTTAGACGAAGGAGTTCATATTTGAACCCAATCCTTATTGTAAAAGGACTCCTTCATAGTTGGAGAAGTTTGTCAAACACTTTAGTTTGATGCCTTTGTAACCGAGACTTGCTCGCATAATCCCCAAGCCACGCCTTTGTCATGTGCACAAGCTGACTGAGACTAACTCAGTATAATAAATAGCCTCCTGAACTTTCGGGACAGTGGACGTAGGATCGATTGATATCCGAACCACTTTAAAAATCTGTGTCTTGTTATTGCTTTCTGATTACTGTTGCATTTCATACTGAAAATATTCTTTAAAATCATACAACTGTCTCAGCATACTGAACTATCTACTTGCTAAACTGAGACTTGCATAAAACGGTTTTCCACTCAACTGATTAGGGCCTACACTTTTCCGCACCACTGAACTCTACCTGTTTGATACTGAATTCTGACTCAGTCAGCTAGCAGATCTCAGTAGAGTCAGACTCTTTGCCACACACGATTCGAAACGCCTATTTGGTCTCGCCGAATTATTTCAGTACGACACTTTCCTGAACAGGACTGTTCGTGTTCGAAGTTGAGAAAATCAGATTCAGGTGTATTCACCCCCCCCTACACCTGACCGTACACTCGGGACCAACAGTTAGTGAATTTTCATGACAAGAATATTAAAATATTTCATCACCAAAATAATATTTCATGACATGATGCAGGTTTTCAAATGCTAAGACTTAAAGCTCTTCATAAGCCTACAACCCACATTTTAAACACTCTGCTCATTATGTAGCTTAATTTATCTCAGGAGATCATACTTTATGTGTTCACAATGTCTCATCAATTCGATTTTCCCCTCAGAAATCAAATCAAAACAGATACCTTATACAAACCAAACCGATACCTTATACATACCAAACCGAACTGGAAATTTATTCCATCAACATTAGCATGCCAACCAAACCAAACCAAAATTTTGAACAATAATTTGATATTCTTATCAAAATGAAAACAACCAACTTCTCTATTCAAACCAAACCAAAAACTCCGAATATAAGTTCAAATTTTCCCTCAGAAACCAAGCTGAAAACAAATTTGACCAGCTTTTGCACACGCATAGGCATAGCATCACTATACCATGTAGAAACCATCAATTGATGCCTCAAGAAACGCAATGTCACATATTAAATTGGAATATGGAGATGTGCTTTGGAATTTTATAGTCTAAATATGAAACATAAGGTAACATTTATTAAATATGGAGATCTATCTCTATGTAGAAACCATCAATTGATGCACTACAAACTGAAGAATTTACTCCTTATGAAACATAAGGTAACATTGTCCGTTTACGATGACTTTTTCAACGGGAAGAACAAGACTCAATCACGATGACACGACATTCGGCATGAATTAGAGACGAGCATAGCAAAACTTCGTAATAAACAACTGAAAATTATGCTAAAGAAAATGGAAAAGCCAATACCTATGGGAGCGAAGGCGGCGCGGCAACGGAGCGACGGCGGCGGCGCAGCAACGGGCGAATCGGCGGCGCGTCTAATTCTTCTGGTTCAGCGGTAAGAAGTTCTGGTTCAGCGGGCGTCTGCCCGTAAAGTAATTTAGGTAACACCAGCGGATTTACCGACGGATTTTTCCATCGGTAAATCTTTACTTACTACCGATGGAATAATCCGTCGGTAAATGTTTGTTCAAAATTTAATTAAAGATTCAATTTAAATAAATTTAAAATTAATTTTTGTATTTTAAATTTAAAAATAAAAATAAAAATAATAATTTCTCTTTTCCGACGGAATTTTCCGTCGGCAATAAAATTAAAAAAAATTGGAAATTCAATATTTAACGAGGGATTTTTCCGTCGGTAAGTGGCCGACGGAAATAATCCGTCGGTATTCCGTCGGTAAATTGAGCGTCTCAAATTCCGTTGGTATTCCGTCGGTAAGCCGATCCGTATTTTTATTCCGTTGGTAATTCCGTCGGTAAATTGAATAATTTTTGTAGTGCATTTTCAGCGGAGTTTCTACTGCTAGGTGTTTTTCGCACCATCTTAAAAATATGAATTCCTCAATCCATGTGTATTTGCTTCAAGATACTAGAAAAAACAAAGTAATGACAGTATTCATGTTATGATTAGGCAGGAGAAAAAATAAAGTAATGATAATTTCTTAAAAATCAGCATAACAATGCTTGGCAGGAGAAGCCCCGAGTGGGGCATAAGCTTAAAAATCATAGGTTTATGGCAGATTATTCACTTAGAAGAGATTATGATTTCCTCAAATGTTTTTGAACGAAGATCGAAATGTATAATAACATGGATCGGTTGTGACATTAAGTCGAGCATTCAAATGAGCGCACCCTTCGACATATAGTTTTCTGGTTTTTCCTAATTTTAATCCCAAAACAAGAAGTTGTCTCATATCATCGTGGATCAAACTAAGTGAAGAAAGTAGAGGGAGAGAGAGAGAGATCGTACGTAATGTGAGAAACAACCGAACTGACTTCAACTTTCAACTCACGGTGGCGAGAAGTTGGAATTATGAGGCGAGGGGCGAGCTGCGCAGACAAGAAGGCGACGAGAGACGAGCACCGGCGACCTGGGGCGAGCGGCGAGCGCCGGCAACCTGGGGCGAGTGGCGAGCGCCGGCGACCGAGGCGAGTGGGAGGAGAAGATGTATTGCGGTGAAAAGTGAAAACCGTATGTTTCGATTTTGCCCTAAGGTAAAAAGATAAATCAAACCTTTGATAAGTTGGATGTTTTGGTCCTCGATTAAATTATTTCGAAATTGCCCTTTTTATTAATTTTTTTTAAAAGAACTTGCTGACTAACGGTGATTTAACTGAAATTTTAACGGAAAGTCTAATTTATCCAATATTGTATAGTTTTGGGACCAAATAACTAAAAAAAATTAAATAATGGACCAAATTGGTCAAACGGTGATAGTTTGGGGACTAAATTGTCCAATTTGCCTTTTTTTATTTCATGGATAAAATTTATAACATATCAATATTTTTTTATCTAGTTTAAATTTTTTTATCACGCATTCTTTTTGTTTGCATGAAAATTTATTCGATTTCAAAATTTAACTTTTGTACAAATATTCATTATAATTTAATAATTTTTTTTTTTTAGATAAGATGATTTATTAATTTTATAAGTTATTTAAGTAATATGGGTGGGGTGATCTTCGATGAACGATAAAAATGACGATTAAATAAGCGATTTTTGGGCTATACTAAATCAATGACGATGACATTAATGATTGAATTTTATGTAAGACGATCGAGTGACTAAAAAATATATGTCTTTATTCAAAAGGGTCAGAAAAAGATTTTTTCGTTTGAGTATGAATGAATATTTAAATGATAAAACACTGTGGATGCTATTATAATTAAAGACAACCAAACTTAAATACAACTTGTTTGACTTATCAACAATCCTCTACGTAATAAAACACGTCTATTAATACATTCCTAGAAAGTAAGACAAAAATATAAGATCTTCATGGCCATCAGTGTGATATATTCTTCTAAATATAAAATAAAAGAGAATACGATAAACACAACCGAAAGTTGCAGCGATTAAATGTATTGATTGATGATAATTGATTTGAATAAAGCCGAAAACACCAGCCGTCCAATTAAGTTCTTTCACAAATCATCAACTATCCATCTTCTCTTTTATGTGGTTTTAATTGCCGTCGAGTTTCGGTTGCTATTTTTCTTTTGATTGCGTCAAGTATGGTTTTTTCACCCAAGGATCAGTAACTTTACAAGTACTCTTTTATTAAGGATAATTTGAGAAAACAACATAAGCGATTATATCCAAAATGTTTAGGATATAAGCACACTTATGATATACGGTGTTTAAATTAGTAAGCTATTTGCGTTGGAAGCGCACATTGAGAATAATTTATAAAAAATAAAAATTATAATTTGAAAAATTGGAGGAGTCATGATTTGATGAGAAAATATTTGCATAAGCTCCAAACAAGCTATTACGATCGGCTTATGAAATTAAACCAAAAAAAAGTTCATAAAAACTCTCCAACAAGCGCAGGCAGGGGCGGAGCCAGAAATTTTTGTTCACAGGTGCTAAATAATGATGTTAAAATATCGATAGTAACAAATATAGGCGGCGCCACCACCAAAATTTTCATTTTTTTATTACATGTTTTGATCATAAAAGCAAGTATAAGTTTTTGTTGGTCCGGAGACGATAGTCAGGTGTAGATGGGGGGGGTTGAATACACCTGATCACAGTTTCTTTTCTCAGAATGTGAAGGACAATTGAGCTGTAAGTTGCAACTGATAAACAGTGCCAAATAATAACCTTCGATCACGGGTCAGAAGTGTGCCAACTTTTGTCAGTACTTGAAACTCAGTCGGAGACGTTGTGCGGATAAGAGTGTAGGGCCCGGAGATTCGTCTCAATTTGAAAACGTAATTTCGCAAGTTTAAGTATTTTGGCTAGTGCGCTTTGAAAATACGTTTTATGCAAAGATATGATTTTTAATCAGTTTGTATGCTATGCAATAAAACAGTAAATAACACAAGCAATTTTTAACGTGGTTCGGATACGCAAGATCCTACGTCCACGGTCCTGATGAACATGAGTACTTGTTGATTTATCTGAGCAAGTCTCCAAGAAGGAATCCGGCACGTGACGACCACTTGTAAGTTATAGTCTTTAGCGACTTTACAACTCAAACCGAATTTTGAAAGGGAGGGGATAATCTCCAACTAAGAAAGAGTTCTTACAATAAGAACAATTCACAGAAAGTGAACTCCTTCGAGTTTCTATGCTATAAATTTGGCAGTGAGCTTAGCTAGAGAAGAAGGGATCTAAAGAACTCTAGAGAGAAGAACTAGTGATTTTCTATGTAGGCAAGTTCTTCGCTAGAATGATCTTTAAGTTTGCTAGAGTCGTTTGAATGCTTGAGCGTTTTCCCTTGTATATCCCGTGCGTGGAGCTCAGTTTTCTTTTATATTCATAGTTGTGAGCAGGCATATATCCGTTGGAGAAGACGATGCCACGTGTCACAAGCTTCCAAAGAAAACGACCATAAATTCGAATTGTTGCAGCAGAGTTGTTGGACACTGTACATGAGAGTAGCTTTAGTTGGTCAGAGCAGGTAAAGCGTTGTCGGCTTCTCATTGGTCGAGGTATGTGGTAGGTGAGATTGTGTCAGGCGTCAGAGTTGACTTTCCCTTGTCCTTGTATGTCTTCTGCTGACTTTCGAACTGACTTTAGCGGCTGGGTCATTTTCTGTCGGATACAGTAGACTTAAAACAGTCTCTGTCTTCTTCATCTGAGTCGGCTGACAAAGGATATGGCTCCTGAGTAGGGTCAGCTGATGACTGCGAAGGTACTGAGCTTTGCATGAAGTTCTTCTGCTGATGTCTATCAGCTGATGAGGTGTCTACTACTGAAAGTGAGGTTCAGCTGATGACAGAAGAATGCAAGCAATTACACCGATGACGTGGGGTTCTGGAAAGTAACTTCGTCAGAAGATCAGTCCGATATTTTACGCCGTACAGGACTTAGACAAAAAGATAAACAATTCAAAGAGTCTAACATATACATCAGTTAATCCTATCAAGACACTATACTACTGATATCAGCTGGATTTTGGGATCTTCAATTCCATAGTACTACTATGATTTCCCCCAATATTCTTTTACCCGATAATATGCTGAGTATCATCTACTGACTCATAACCCAACAGTTTTTTTTATTCAAACTGTCCCACTTGGAAAAAAAATATTTTACATCGTAAGAACATTTTAAATATCATATAACGAAAAAATGCTAAAAATTAAATATTACACTCATAATAATTAAATATAAATCCGAAATTGAAACTAGGGAGAAAACTTGCAACTTGATATTAGAACAGTCAACATAAAATATTGTAATTTGGGTTTAGAATAGTGGGGAAAAAAAGTTGAAGAAAATAGTAATAAGAGGGAACTGAGCAAAAGATACAATTTTAAAAGATAAATAAATAGAAAAATAATGAGGAAGATGTATGATAATCTTGGAGTGAAAATTGAAAATACAATAGAATAGGCGGAATTGGGAGTGAAAATTGTAAATACAAATAGTATAGGCAGAACTATATAGGAATGAAACCAAGACTTACAGGTAAAAATAAGCGTTCATTCCGCTGGGAAAAGCCTTATAAATAATGTTATACTACTAAAAAATGTATTTGACCAAATTCCACAGCCGTGAGCCCTTATTTGGCTCCGCTAGTGCGCGCAAGACCTATTTTTTAAATAAAATTAAATAAGTTGTTCATATGTTTTTTCCGAATGGCCTAATTTGTAAAACCAACACTTATTGTATTCATAATACTTTTTACTTGGAAGAATAATCGAGTTACTTGTCTCTCTAATTAGTAATTAGGTAATAAAATTCAATAACCAAGTGCTTGTCCAAAACACAAGTGTGATGCTAGAACAATAGAACCCCATCTCGAATTAAAAAAATGGTGTGTGAGCATGCAAATTGCGTTCTCAATCTAAAACAGTAGAACCCCGGAATGCTCGTTATCTGGGGGACGGAACATCTTGTGGGTACGAGGCCCCGGCCTCCGATCACCACAAAAATGCGTTCTACGCTCATAGCAAAGTCAGAGTGGAAACTGTGTGATTAAATCATTATAAATTCATATAGATACGGTGGTCCAACACTTTTATTAATCCCAAATGACTTGAAAATGCTTTCACCTTTTTCGTTGATTTTCTTATCTTTCTCGAAGTAGTAAAAAGTGTTGGAAGCTTACACACCAAATCATAACGCCAGGTTTAAAGTTTCGGGAACCTTTTATTTTTTTTTCTTCTCTTTTTTCGGTGATCTGAATATCTCAATTGCTTGTTCTTTTCTTATTTTGTTAAAATTTTGTTTGTGCAATTCCGATTCCAGTTGGGTCCTATCTTGTTGTTCACTCAAGATTGCCTCAACTATTTCTACAATGCATTTGCAAGTATTCCAAATTCCCATGTAAAATGTAGATCTCTTAATTTTTAGATGCTCTGACGTCTTTCTTTTGGGAATGGTTTGAGCTTTAAGTAAGGGATTGCCCCATTCTCTCTCTCTCTCACTTCAAGTTGGCATTTCTTCAGATTTCTTGACTTGTTCGAACACTTCTTTCGAGGTTCTTTTATTGCTGAGTTATCTATTACTACTACAGAGCCTGTGCAATTTTCAAGAATTGAAAGAATTGGGCCTATTTTCTTGATGAAGATTGTTCTCGGCAAATGGGGTTTCTTGTTTGTACTGTGGTTAGCTCTTACATTTTCAACTGGGTTTTCAGGTTTGCTCCCGAACCTTACATTGTCAAGATTCTTGGCATCTTTCGTTTAATTCTTTTCAGCATGGAAATGTTGGAAAATTAGAATTTGATTTGTCATTTACTTATATTTTTCTCATTATAATTTGGGAATGAAGTTGATGGACTACCCGGCAATTCGAGAGTACGAGGAGTGAATTTAGGTGGATGGTTGGTGATTGAGGGATGGATTAAGCCTTCTCTCTTTAATGAGATTCCCAACAATGACATGATTGTAAGTTCTCCTAATATTTTGTTGTCTTTGTAGGTGATCTCTGTTTTGTGCATTAGTTGTTGTCTCAATATTTAGTTTTCTTGTAACTAATAGTCTAATAGTTTGTGTTTGAGTTTGTGTTTGTGTGTGTTGAGTATGCCTACCTCGTATTAGTTATTTAGTTGCTGTGGATTCATTGTAGGATGGAACAGAGGTGCAACTCAAATCAGTGACTAATAACAAATACGTTTCTGCTGACGATGGTGGTGGAGGGACTGTCATGGTTGATAGGGATAATCCTCTTGCTTGGGAAACATTTCGGGTCAGTAGTTATTTGAGCATGGAAGAGTGTACCTCTCATTTATGGATCCATAGATTTGAAGTATTAGTCAAGTTCACACATGCTTCTTGTCTGGCGAAATCAAGATAAGATATTTCTTTGAATTGTAACGTAGATAGAACTGAAATGCATTTTGTTAGTGGACATTTCAGGCTTCTCAGTTAATCATGTGATAAAATTCAAATGCTTGGTGATTTCCTGCCAAGATGAGGATAGTTCAATTATATGCAGAACTGATGGTGCTTTTTTCATCATTATAATCAGCGCCTCATTGAAATTGTGATTCCTTTATAATAAATGATTCCAGTGGGTGATCTAAATGTCAAGCCCCTTCTATTTTTGCATTGTGTTCCACAGTTAGGACCCAAGTTAGTAGTTCTTTTAGATCATAGATTAGAAGAAGTGGTGTTAAAACTGCGGTGAACTGGTTTAAAACTGATCTATGTGCATTTTCTCATAATTATCGATTCTCTAGAGTTTGAAAACTTACTCCATTCATTTATATATCAACAGTTATGGAGAGTTTCTGAGTCAGTATTCCAGTTCCGCACTTCTGGAGGCCAGTTTCTAACCTGTAATGGAGATGGGGGCAATGTTTCTGCTGCAGCAGAGTTACCTTCTGATACAGAAACATTTTACTTGGAACGAATTAATGACAACAGGATTCACATTAAACTGAAGACTGGAACTTATTTGCAGGTGTGTTTTCAGCATTATACGTAGTCTCATTGCATAGTTCGTATATAATATAATCACAGCTGGCTTGTGGCTTGCATACTTTTTTATAACTAGTACTACTACTCATCAAGTTTTTTATATCTTAGTTGACTGAAAGAGTTTCAAACCTTAAAGATAACAATATCAAACTTGTTTCAACTTGTTATAGTTTACTTTCCTCGGTAACCATCCTGCGGTTTCAATATTCTGTATAAGTTTTGTATTTGAACCTCGTTACAGTTGAATACTGGCACACCATCAAACATTGTGTCAGCTGGCATTTGAGCCTCATTGAGTAGGCAAATGAGTTCTTGATTGAGTTACAATTTTATAGGGAAGCAAAATAGCATGATAGAATTATGCCCATTTGTTTAGGCTTCAAATACCAACCAGCTCACAGCGGACTATCCAGGGACACCCGGATGGGATGATAATGCTGCTACATTTGAATTGATAATTCTATCAAATAATTTGCATGGAGACTACCAGCTTGCTAATGGATATGGACATCAAAAGGCAGAAGAAGTTTACAAGGTTAGCCAATCCTTGTATCTGTTCATTACAATCTGATTCTACTAGTGCTGTTTTTGATTTCTTGATACTGTCTACAATGCTTCTTTCCTTCAAAATACATCTGGTTTTGGTTTGTCATTGCAGAAGCATAGAGACAGTTTTATAACTGTAGACGATTTCAATTTTCTCTATAGACATGGAATCAATACTGTGAGAATACCTGTTGGCTGGTGGATTGCTCACGATCCCAATCCTCCACTGCCTTATATTGGGGGAAGTTTGCAAGCACTAGACAATGCGTTTTCTTGGGCACAGTAAGCCTTCTTTTCCTAAAATTAAACTCACTGCCGTAAACACTAAACAGACTCCTTGAGTCTTTGATTCTCATGGTTCGACTGTCTTCAAACTATTGTTCAGAGAGTTCAACATAAAGTGCATAATTGACCTTCATGCTGCACCAGGCTCCCAGAATGGGATGGAGCACAGTTCTAGTAGAGATGGGACAACAGGCTGGCCAACGTCGTCTTATATCTCACAAACGCTACATGTGATAGATTTTCTTGCTTCGAGGTAGAATGGTGATAACTACCACGTCACTGCAATTTTAATGAAATGATTCAGTAGTTGATAATTATAATGCTTATTTTGCAAGTCAATGATTCGCTCTTGTGCAGGTATGCGAAGCATCCTTCGTTGTTGGGGATTGAGCTATTGAATGAGCCATCTGCTTCCACAGTTCCATTAGACACCCTAGTTTCATATTATAAACAAGGGTATCAGACTGTTAGGAAGTACTCATCCACAGCTTATGTCATATTTTGCCAAAGAATTGGCAATGCTGATCCCTTGGAACTCTACCAAGCTAACTTAGGCGATTCAAATACAGTAATTGATTTGCATTACTACAACCTATTCGACAATTTTTTTGTCAACATGACTTCTCTAGATAATATTGAGTATATATATAAGAGTAGGCAAACACAGGTACAGGCTCTAAACGGTGCAAATGGACCTCTTGTTTTCATTGGTAAGTCCATTGTTCTCATACCTTCAATAATTCACTTGTGCTTATGAACTTGAATGATAAATATGGATGCAGGGGAATGGGTTAATGAGTGGAACGTGGCCAACGGATCTCAAACCGATTACCAAGATTTTGGTCGAGCCCAGTTGGAGGTGTACAATGCTGCTTCGTTTGGATGGTCTTACTGGACATTGAAGAACGATAGGGATCACTGGGATTTCGAGTGGAACGTCCGCAACAACTACCTCCAACTACAACTCAGTATGTATTTTCTTGTCTCTTCAGCTTCAAGAATCCTGACATTACAACCATCAGTTTGTATTGTAGCTATCATCAACCATTAATCAAATTGCTTGATGATGGCCAACAAACTTGATGTTTATATATATGAATGCGAAGTGCAATCTGAATATAATTAGTGCAGGTTGTTCATCATTCTGGCGAGCTTCGATTCGTGTGGTGTTGCTTGGATTGGCTTGCGGCTTGTATTTTCTTTAAGGTGTACAGAGTTACAATTTCACATGGCCGACAACAGCAGCAGGCGAGGGGCGACCGGATTAAATCTGAAGGAAGAGCTGTGCTATATAATCTACCAGATTCCGAGTGGGTTTTGTATGGTTGGCCAAACTCAGCTCCTGTCGAGTTCATTCATTTATAGTCATCATTCTTTAATTTGGGATCTTTTATTTTATTATTTTAAATAACACTTGAATCGAAATTGAATTCGTAGTACACAATATTATACTCCTATAATATAAGTATTTTTAGAAATGATATTATAAAAATCGTCTTAATGAGAGTTTCTTTTTATCACATTATGCATTACTTCTAGAATCTGACCACTTCCGGACATGTGTGGTTGCCTTTATCGCCTGCATAGTTTTGAAATCATCAGTTTGTGATCATCAAGAAATTTGGATAAGATTTCATTTAAAAGATAAATACGATAGTTTTAATGTTTTAAGTGATTTTAAAAATGTAATTTAAATTAATTTACCTCTTTTTCCCAGTCGCATCTTATTGTAATAATGGCAAGTATGACTGTTTGAACTGCAGTTCCACCAAAAATCATACCAGCCCATAGACCCTGAAATAATAGAGGCCATGATTAATAAGATTAATTAATTCAGAACATAAGTTTGATTTATTTTTAATACTATTAGAAGAGAATTTATAAATAAATAATACCATAACTCCTAGATGGAAAACCCATCCCATCAAAACTCCAAGTGGGACTCCCACCAAATAGTAGCAGCCAAGGTTGATGTATGCCACGTATGACTGCCATCCAGATCCAACAGCCACCCCTACAAAATCATTGTATATAATTATTATTATTACAATTTTGTGGTCATGCACTAATTGCATGTATAATAATACAAGGGTACGATGAGGTAGTCGATTACCTGAAAGAATTGGTTGAACACTGTTGAGGAGAATTGTGAAGGCTAAGAGGAGAGAGAGGTGGCTGACTGCTTCTAGGACAACTTTGCTAGATGTATAAATTAGGGCAATTTTATTGTGGAATAACACGATAAGTAGCCAGAAAACGAGGCCAATCACTAAAGATTCACAAACTGATACTATGGTAGCAAACTTGGCTCCTTTCCCATTGCCCGCTCCTAGCTCATTTGCCACTCTTACCCTGCATTTTTCAAATATTTTGTCCCATTCGGTATGTTGTACAGTATTTAGTAAGAATAACCTATTTCCTACTCTTGTTTTTACTGCATCTCGTATTTTATAGCCCAAATCATAAATGTTAGTTTATCAAGGCAATGAGTTTTACCCGGTTCCAGCAAAAAATCCAAGAGGAATCATCAGTTCCCAGCCATTGATGTTCATGCTGCAATATATACAGACCATTCAAAATTAAGTTCGACAGCACAATATTATCTTAAGAAAATTGAAATTTAATTAATTGGTGGTTACCAGACAGACAACGCGTCTACTGCAATTTTGGCGTTGTCGAGGTTTCCAGCCATCACAATCAGAATCATGTAATACCAATTCTCCAAGCTGTGCCATTTAAAAGAAAAAGGAAATGAGATCCACAATATCCAAGTCAATACCTTTAGAAACACTCGATCAATTAAATTCTGTTTAATTAAAAGATTCATAAAAGTGATTATAGACGAGTATTGATGTGAGAGTGAGAGTGAGAGGAGAGGACCACAGCATGAGGCCGGAAGAAGCGGAGAGCTTAATGAACACCCACAAACCGGATAACGCCTCAACGGAAAAGCCGGTCCAAGTCTTGGGACAGCCGCCGCAGACGACGTAGAGATACATCCCGACCGCCGTGAGCCACCACGAGACACTCAGAGTGAGGGCGGTGCCGACGATGCCCATCTGCAGGCGATACACCGTGAGCCAGGTGAGCGGCACGTGCACCACAAGCGCCGCCAAACTGGCATACGTCGTGACAATGTTCTTCAACTGGCTCTGCAGGAACGTCTGCAGCGGAAACACCACCACCAAGCTGAAGTGCAGCGGGACGAAGCACATCGCCACCACCCCCGACAGCTCCGCCACGTCGTCCGGCTGCCCCAGCAACTTCAGCAGTGGCGTCGCGAAGAAGAAGAGCGGCAGCAGCAAGACGGAGCACAGCATTAGAACTATCCAGGAGCGCTGCAGATAAATTCCCAGCATGGGGTAATTCTTGGCTCCGAAGGATTGGCCGCACAACGTCTCGAGAGCGCTGGCCATGCCTAAGAGGAGGCCGAAATCGAAGCCGACGATGACGTTGGAGGCGATGGACATGGCGGCCAGCTCCAGGTCGCCGAGGTGGCCGGCGAAGGCTTGAGTGATTACAAACATGGTGTATGATGCGATGCGGCTGAAAATGGCCGGGCCCACCACACGCCATAGCTTCTTCGTCTCCTTCCAAACTCCAAGGGCAAGTGTTTTTTCGTTATCGCCGTCGTTTTCTTGCGTGATTTTCTTCCTCTTATCTAATAAGGGCGCTGTAGTTTTTTCACCATATGCACTTCCATTCGACATTTTTATTTATTCTCTCTCTCTCTTCAGGAGAAGAAGAGGAGTATCTTGTATTTTAGAGTTGAAGCGTGGTACTACTAAGCTATTTACACCTTCTACCAACTGTACATTATTGTAATCACGCCACGTCATATTTTAGTTTTAGTTGGAAGCTCAATTTTGACCACTCGTATACCTGTACTAATATTGATGATAGAATTTTTCAGAACATGCATTTCTTTCTCATCACGTCTTGGATGACCACTAAACCAGAGCGGATCGTATATTACAATTCTGCACTATTGTGTATACTACACTACAAAGGTATCGACATTTGATGATTTTCATTTAAATAAGTGGATCACATATATCACATGTTAATATTCTATACACAAGGGTACACAATTATGATACACCTAAATTTTTACGACAGTAAACTGGGTCATTAATCAAGCAGTGAGAATCTTGTATACCATAATTGATGGAATATATCATAATGGACCACCAATATAAGATCTTTAGCCGTTTATTTATAGCTTATTGAACTCATGTAAAAAAATAAACGCTAAGACATATATTTGAAAAATTATCAAAATAGTTCATAAACTTTCTATAAGTTGTTTTTTATTTATTATATTTTTATAAGTTGATAGTAAGTGTTTAAACAGAGGTTATGCATGCGTGCCTTTTAATAAAATATTCGGATCGAATCGTGAGTCCTATTTTTTACACTAAATAGAAGTCACGATTCGGTCGATATGTGCATCAAATTTGCAAATAGCTTATTAAATTTATGTGTTTCTGGTTAAACTCTTATGCATTAAGAACTTATATTTATCTCCAAATGAATCTTAATATTCTTACAATGTGAGTCGCTGTGAATTATGGCAGTAAAGCATGAAATAAATCAAAAGTTATAGTCAATTTACAAATTTAATACGAATTTAAATATTAACGAACTATTAGACAAATTTTCTAATTTTTATAATTGAGGGCATGCTCCAATTTATGATTTATAAATTTAATACGAATTTTAAATATTAACGAACTATTACACAAATTTTTTAATTTTTATAATTGAGGGCATGCTCCGATTTATAATTTTTGCTGAGTGAAAAAAAAAGCGTCATTTTTTTAGTTGAATATGTAGCTGGACTAGATTGCCACCTCAATTATAACACAACGTTGTTTTGATGTCACTTCATTAAAAGAGGTATAAGACCAAAAATTATAACCACATGTATGAGCTTTCCTTCTACTCAAAATATGGCGAGCGGAATCTCACATCGTCGCAATCCCATAGACGTTGAACTCAGCAAATCGGTGTTGTTTTGGATTTTTTGGCAATCAAAAAAGTTGGAGATTGGAGTATGCCTGCAATTGCAAGAATTAAAAAGTTTGTGCATTAATTCGTCAAAGTTTAAAGCTCGTGTTAAATTTAAAAATTGACTATAACTCGTAATTTGATTCACCAATAACCCAATTATATATTATTCATAACAATTTCAAGACAAAAGAACATCATATGAACCTTTTTTCGAACTGTGACCTATGATGCAATATCGACAAGTGAAGACGTGGAATCTTATAAGCCATACAAGGTTTGTTTAATAGTTTCTTGATTTCCTAAAATGGCCACACTTTAATTTGAGTGGTTTAGAATTTATTAGGGAAAATTCATTTGACAACTTAAACAGTGGCCAAAAACCATGTTCTTTACTTTGTGGCTAAAGTTTCTACGTGAATTAACTATTTATATTTTTCTTCATATTATTTTAAGTATATATTTTAGCAAATATTACACTTTTTAGGGGTTGTGGCCTTATATTAATTTGATTTGAGTTATTTTACAACTAGCATGCAGTTTCGGGTTTCATTTATTAAAAAAAGAAAAGTAAAGCAAGATTAGAGGGTTTAATTCTGGTTTCATTTTTTCCAAATTGATATTAGCTAGAATTATTAAAGCTTCTTTAAATGTAATGACTCGATATAAACCTAATTAAAAGTAAATATAAGAAATTAAATTAACACTAAACTAAGCTACCCTTCATCATATATTATCATAGTATTAAGAAAATAGATATAAAGTATGAGAGATGAGTATGTGATAAAGTAGGAAAGAGAAGGTAAGTGAGATAGTGAGAGAGTGGATGGTAAAGTAGGAGAGAGAAAATAAGTTATATAATGAGAGTGAATGATAAAATAGAAGAGAGAATTGATAAAGTAGGAGAGAAGATAATAATTTTTTGTCAAATTGGGTCGAACCACTTTTAATGGAACGTCTCAATCGAAAAAGTGAGGCATAAATAGCGGGACGGAGGAAGTATTATTTTAGGTATCTTAATCATAAATAATAATTTATTAATCATATTCCCTCCGTCCCACCAATCTTGCAATATTTTTTTTTCTGGTTGTCTCACCAATCTTGCAATATTATCTAAAATAGAAAGAAAATGAGTAAACCATAACACTTAAACAATTTGGACCCCACTATTTTTTTTACTTTACACAACTACTTTATATCTTTATACTACTTTATACATTTATACTCATTATCTTAAAATTCATACCGAAACTCCAATATTATAAGATTGATGGGACAAATATTATATTATGGCTCATACGAAGATGAGAAGTATATATTTGACTTCTAAACCATATTATATTATATTATGGCTCATACCAAGATGAGAAGTATATATTTGACTTCTAAACCCCTTTTCCAACTAATTTCCGAATTGATAAACTGTGTGTGGGAAATACCCTTCAGACAACTTATACTTTTCGCATTTTTTCATAATTGAACGATTTACATATCTTTCCTTGGCGTCCACTCCACTCCCCTCATATTCCAAAATGGCATGATTTTATTTAATATGTTTATAATTAATATTTAAGGTGTACAGGTGGCGACAGTGCAAGTAGGATTTACAAACATGATGAGTAGACATGTCCATTTTCGGTTCCAAATACAGTTACGGTTTGAAACCGTCGGTTACGGTTTGCTAAAAACTGAAACCGAAACCAAACCGCATGTAAACGGTTGAAGGTTCCGGTTCCATTTTACCGGTTTCACGGTTTTCAAAAATTTTATTTTTTTCAATTACTGAATTAATTTTTTTATGAATTTTTAAAAAAATATATTTTTCGGTTTCAAATCAAGTCAGTAATAAATTATAAATAAAATTATACAATCTCATGAAAGAAGTGAACAATTAAATATATTAATGCGATCTCATTGTTGATTCTTCATTATCATCATTGTTTTAGAAATAAATGTTATATTATTGTTTTTTATTCTTCATCGTGTAGTAATTATTAAATAATATTTGATATTTCTATGTTTTTCAATGATAACATGTGAACAACTTTTATCACATATATATTTTTTGAGAATGTTAGTATCCATTTGCAATTATACTAAATACAGAATAATGTTTTATCCTTTTGTATACTCCCCCCGTCCTATTTATATTGGCTCCTTGCATTTCGGTCACGGAAATTAAGAAAGTATAGTAAGTGATAAAGTAAGAGAGAAGATGAGTGAGATAGTGAGAGAGTGGATGATAAAGTATGTGAGATAAATAATAAAATATGAGATAATATAGTATTTTATTTTTCTTTTTTTGTGGAAATGGGCCAATATAAATGGGACGGACCGAAATGGAAAATGGGTCAATATAAATGGGACGGAGGGAGTACTACTTTAAAATATCAAAATTGATAGGATTTTTTGTATTTTAAATGAATAGTTTGTTTTAAATATAAGTAAAAATTAGAAGATTTATATATTCAATAATGTTTTTAATTTAAAACTCATTTATTTAATTCATTAGATATTTGATCTCTGACAATTTTAATAGGTGAAATCGTCGTTTCACCCGGTTTGAAACCGACGATTTGAAACCAGTGATTTCACAGTTTGAAAAAGAGTAAACTGAAACCGAACCGCAAACCAACGGTTTACGGTTCAAGACAGTTTCGGTTTGCACTGGTTTCGGTTTATGTCGGTTCTAGTTCCGATATAAAACCCGTTTTGAGCCGATTTTGGTATGAAAATGGGCATGTCTAACGATGAGTGGAGTGTGGAGATCAAGATTTAAATTAACTCAATCTCTTACATTAGCAATTGTTCGTTGCAACACCTTCTTTTTCATTTATATAGAGTAAATTCTTCATTCATCGAGGTACTTATTGAAAAAATTCCACTTTTATAAAATGCACTAATATAGAAAAGAGGCAAAGCCAGCAGTAGCCACACAGTATCGGCACAAATACAAATGTAGTCAACGTTTAAAAGAAAACACACATATAGCCATTTTGTCCTTATACGGCGCAGGGCCGATGGGGGTGTCAATCGGCCCTAAATCGGCCCTAATGAAAACAGTTGACTTGTTCAACTTATATGGTGGCGGGGCAGATTTATGGCCGAATTACTGTGAATCGGCCCTATATGCCATAGGACGAAATAAATCGGCCGATGGGCGAATGAGGGCCGATGAATCAATCGGCCGACGAAGGGCCGAACCAGGGCCGAAGGTGGAAATCAATCTGTCCCTCATCGGCCCTTACGCCCTCCTTGGAGACATGATTTGACAAGACACTACATGACTTTAATGCTTGCAGTAGGGCCGATACCGGGCCGATTGGGGCCGATGTCGGGCCGATACACTTGGTTCCGATACCTTTATCTGCTGAATTGACTAGTCGGTTCCGACATTTCACATGCACACAGGCCGGGGCCGATTGTGGTGGGCCGAATAGGGCCGATCAGAGGCGATCAGGGCCTATTGTCGTAAAGCATAGTACAGTTGCAGATTTCACGTGAAAATTTTTAGAAATTTCTTTATAAGACGTAGGATGGGCGATTTGGTTCTATCAAAAAAAAAAAACATCATTCCACTTCTTTTCTTCTCAAATCTTCAAATTATAGTTGACAAAAATGACCGATTTTCTATCAATTATTGTGAAATTGAACGGCCAATTTGATGCAGAGTCGAATTACGTCGGTGGGCATGAGTTCATTGTTTACTTTCCTTCAAACAATATTTCTCTCGAATGTCTTCGACAAAATATTGATCGGTGGCTCGCTGCTTATTCCCTTCCTTTCAACTACTTCATTTATTATACTGCTGCTTCCCGACGAACCGACCGAATGATGAAGGCCATTATGGGCCATGATGATGATCTTATTCGGCCTTGGACTTCTCTTCGGCAAGACGTGGCCGACGGACGAATGAAGGCCAAATTCGGCTCCAATCTCATCAAGGCCGAATTCTGCCCCAATTTCATCAAGGCCGAATCAAGGCCGAATTCTGCCCCAATCGAATCAAGGACGAATTCGGCCGACTTATCTTCGGCAAGACGGGGCCGACGGCCTAATGAAGGCCGAATCTGCCCCAATCTAATCAAGGCCGAATTCGGCCGAATTCGGCCGGGGCAGCCGGGGGGCGCAGCCAAAGAGACCGAATTCTCCAAGGCCGATTTCAATTCGATGCCGGGGCCGATGGCCGAATTCGGCCGAATTATATTCGGCAACGGGGCCAGGGCCGATGGCCGAATCAACTCGGCACGGCCTAGGCAGGGCCGAAGACGTCTATATTCATCGGCCCTCCAATCGGCCCCCAAATCGGCCCCAGTTTCATACATTTGCAGAAATTAAACACGATAATCTCTCCAACTTCTCAACAATTTCATCAATAAATTGACATGTCAATGTAAACCCAACCTAAATTTCATCTTTGAATTAACTACAATCACAATTACAATTCATGGAATAATTTTACTAACCTCAAATTCACCGGAAGACATGATATTCTTCAGATTAACGGCGGCGGCGAATAAAGCGAGCGGCGGCGGTTAACGGCGGCGGCGAGGGTCGAATTGTGGGAGAAGTAATTTTTCAGAAAAATGTCGGCCAAACGGTTAAATTCTATCGGCCCTTCATTATTGGCACTCGGGACCGATGGTGGGGCCGATATAGGGGCCGATGACTTAATATCGGCCCTGGATGAATCAACGGTCAGATTAAGAAGCCGTTACACTGAATAAACGGTCAAAATCTTCGGCCGTTACACTGAACGGTTTCGTAAGGGTCAGGGCCGATGCCTAGGCCGATAACGCCCCGCTGTACATCAGCCCTAAGTTTATGCCTTTTTATAACATCGGCCGACTGGGGGCCGATTGACATTAATTCGGCCATAAATCGGCCCTTAAACCATGTAATTTGTTGAAAGCGAATGTTTTCTGAGGGCCGATGAAGGGCCGATTGACACCACTATCGGCCCCTCCATCGGCCCTGCGCCGTATAAGGACAAAATGGCTATATATGTGTTTTGTTTTAAACGTTGGCTACATTTGTTTTTTTTTTTTTTGCGAAATTGGCCACCAGAGTATATTACCACTATAGAAAAAGTACAAAAGATCTGCATGAATGATGAACAAGCCATGAGTTCAAATCCCTACAATAACAACAAATTGCTATTTCTTTAATTTTTTTTTTATTTTTGACCCTATTTAGCACCCCTCGTAAAAAATTAGCTCGGTTACTAATTCCACGTCATTCATTTGTAACAATCATTCCTTTGTATGGGGAGAGGATCCTTAATGGATTTGAATTATATTTCGATCGCCATCTATTTTCGATTTTGGCTTAAAATCGACGATCTCGAACTCAAGGTTCTCGAGCACCTAGATTTCGAGCTTAGCGACCTACAAAGGAATCAAGTTATTTAAGTTTTTTAAATACCCAATTTCGTATAACAAAAGTCAAATTTACCAAATCTTTATATTTGCTACTCAAAAAATCCAATTTTACTTAAAAGTCCACACTTTTCAAACTTGTCAGCCTGCAATTTCGTTATTTTTCTTCGTTCCGTGCATAAATGATTGGAATCAAGTATCTTAATCATAACACAGAATCTCGCTCGTGTCCCGCTCGGGCCGCAAATCCCGCTCCCTTGACAGCGGAATCTCGCTCGTCCTCTCCCGCTAGAAATCCCGCTCGAGTTTCACTTGGCAGGGAGCAGAATCCCGCTCGGAAAATCCCGCTCCATTGCCAAGTCCCGCTCGGCTTTTTGACTTGGCAGATGTCTGGTGCATTAAATCAATGTACGTTTGATGACTTCGCGACATGGATCCGACAAGAAGGTGGTGTGAATCAGCTGATATTTATGCTCATGCCGGACAACCGTGACTCTCCAAGCGATGATATAATATATGGTGGCGGCGAAGAAGTAAGTGATGGTTTAATTCCACTTGTTCCTCTCGATGTATCGGACTCACCTATGATTCGAGATCTGGATCACATTATGGACTATCCACTCCGTGAAGGGGCGACATTTCGGGAGAAGGGGATTTATTTGTTGCTGTTGCACTTCGGCACATGGAACAAGGTCTCAGGGTGGCTCGTTCTGACACTGGACGGGTTGAGTATAAATGTAGACGGAGTCGCGATTGCCCATTTTTTCTACGGACATCGTTTCGCAGAGATGTATTGTGGATTGTAAACTACTTGCATGCCGAATACACACGTAATTGAGATTTTTCGCAGACTGGTCCAAGGAGGGTGCGTACAAAAGCGCTCGCTGCTTATGTTGCTCAACGAATGCGCCGTCAAAAATCCGTCCTAAAACTGGAAGAAATTATGACAGCTATCAAGGGGGAATTCGACTTTCAAGCAACCTACAGCGTAGCTCTACGAGCACATAATTGTGTTGTGGTGATAATTTTTGGTGGACACTCAAATTTATTCAAGATGCTTCCTCGTTACCTCTACGTACAAAAAACAACGAATCCAGGTGCAATGATTGATCTCGAAGTCGATTCAGAAGGTTGTTTCCAATAATTATTCGTTGCTTTTAATGTTTCTCGTGGCTCGTGGGTATTGAACCTCCGAGATCTGATTGTGGTCGATGCGACTCACTTGAAAGGAAGGAGTATAGAAGTGTTATTTGTAGCTGCTACGATAGATGACAACGACCAAATATTTCCAGTAGCCTTTGGTGTGGGTCCAATTGAGAACGATTAGTCTTGGACGTGGTTCGTGTCCCGACTGAGAAAAGCATATACGATGCCAAGCCATTTAATGATCATCTCCGTCCTCCGATCAACACTGCAGCATAGCTAACGTGGTAGGGTTGTTTATCCGGAAGCAGCCCATGACACTTGTTACTATCATCTCCAGAATAAGATTACACGATATGATAAGACCTGATCAAGTTGTATGATGATGCTGCCTATGCATATACAACGTATGATTTTGATCATGCGATGGAAGGGATTCTTCAAGCCTATCCTGAGGCATACGAGAAGTTAATGGATGTCGGACCGAAAAAGTGATCTAGATCGAAGTCTCCTGTTCGCCGGTACAGTCAGCTGACCTCAAACATAGCTGAATCCATCAACTCGAGGCTTCTCACAGCACGGCGTCTGCTGATATACGCTATGATCGAGGCAATAAGTCACATGGTGGAAAAGTGGTGTGACCAACGTCGAGCAAAGGTCATGGCACGAGATAATGCGCCACAATTGCTGCAGTGCTAAAGTTAGCTCCGTCAGAGGACCGTTCGCATCGCTTAACTGTTGTTTCCGTGAACGGAGACAAATTCAAGGTTCACGACGGAACGTATCAATGGAGAGTTCAAATCGGTAGAAGCGCTTGTGAATGTTATGAGTGGCAACTCCATGAGATCCCGTGTTCGCATGCTTGTGCTGCTATCAGGTATATCAAAATTTTCATCTATAGGGCTGCTACATTCCTATGTATTAACAGGTTTTTTTTATCTACAGGGCTGCTGGACAAAATTTACTAGACTACGTCTCGGACGTATACAAGACAGAGAATTGGAAGATGATATATGCGGGAACACTGTATCTGGTACCCCCTATGCGTAATTGGCGGGCGCCGTCAGATGTGGCCTTGATGCAAACAAAACCGAGTTGAGATATTGATTCGATCTCGCAGTTATAAAATCCTACGAATAGATTCGCAAAACCAATTTATGAAACGAAAAGGAAAACACTGGAATTAAAATCGAAAAGCAAAAGAAGGTCAGATCCGAAAAGAACACGCAGCCACTACGAAACCCTACGGATTTCGTCCCAAAACAAGGACTACGTCCCTGCCCTAATTTTTCCTTCCAAAAATCCCTCCCTCTCCTAAACTCTCAACCCCTATATATAGGTTGGAGTCCAATAATAAAATAATAATTAAAATAGTCTAACAGTAATAGATAACTTCAAATCAACTAAGATAGCTTCAAATCAACTAAGATATTAAAATAATAATAAACCCTAATCCTATCCGCTGACTCCCGTTGGCATGCACCTCCACGTCTACGTTCTTCCACCACGTTCACGCCCCCTACGAATATATACTCACTGAAACCTCCTGTCCTCCTTTGGTTGAATCGCATCTTCTTCGGCGGCTTCGCCCTCCTTCTCCGTTTGCTCCCTATCAACTTCCTCCCTCTCAAAATTCGCCTTGTCCGCAAGGCGGAAATGTGGAAATTGCCTAACAAATTCTTCCTCTGCCACCTACGTAGCATCCTCCTCGGGACGATTTCTCCATCGTATGAGTAACTCTTGTACACTCCCTGCCGTTGTCCCCTTATTCCGAACTCTTAATACTTCTTCCGGATCGAAGATATCATCGGCGTCACACTCCAGTGTTGGCGGTAAGGATGACTCGACGGCATGGTCTCCTATGACTCTTTTTAATTGACTAACATGGAACACTCGATGTATTCGACTCCCCACCGGTAATCACAACTCATACGCCACAGCTCCAATTTTTTTGATTACTTCAAAAGGTCCATAATATTTAATAGCTAACTTGGAACTCACTGGCCTGCCAATAGATACTTGCCGATGGGGCCGAATTTTCAAAAACACTTGATCCCCCTCGCAAAATACTAACTCACGGCGATGCTTATTTGCTTGTATTCTCATTCTTTCTTGTGCCCGTTCCAAGTTTTCGCGCAACCGCTGTATCTTCTGATCTCGAGCCTGCAGCATCTCTGAAACCGCCGCGACTTGGCAATCCGCCGATGAATGCTTCACTAACGTCGGTGGTTTGCGTCCATACACCAATTCAAAAGGAGTTGTTTGCGCCGCCGTTTGATATGACGTGTTATACCAAAATTCTGCCCAAGCTAACCATCCCGCCCATTTACGCGGATTTTCAGATGAGAAACAACGCAAATATGTCTCTAGCACTCGATTCAAAACCTCCGTTTGGCCATCCATTTCCGGATGATATGCCGTACTAAACTTAAGTTTAGTACCTTGAGCTTTGAACAATTCACCCCAAAACGAGCTCACGAACAACGGGTCCCGATCGCTAACGATTGATCCGGGAATTCCATGCAACTTGACGACAGACTCGAGGAATTGAACGACGACGCGGCGTGCCGTTATTGGTGCCTTCAATTGCAGAAAATGAGCGTACTTGGACAAGCGATCCACTACCACCAAGATACACGTAAATCCCATAGAATTCGGAAGCCCGGTAATGAAATCCATCGAAATCCCATAGAATTCGGAAGCCCGGTAATGAAATCCATCGAAATCCCATAAAATTCGGAAGCCCATAGAATTTGTAACAACCCGGCTGGCGATTGGGCTTCGTACTTCGCTTTCTGACAAGTCATGCAACTACGAACATAGTTCCGAACCGTTGCAAACATTCCCTTCCAATATACGCTTGACGCTATCCGGCGATATGTACGCAACACCCCCGCATGCCCACCGGTGGGGGTATTCGACCCTTATGCAACAATCCATTGTGAAGTAGGCGTTAGAACTATTCGACCCTTATGCAACAATCGGCCTTCTATAATTTCAAAATTCGGTCTCGACGTCGGATCCCGTTGCACATCTTGGAAGATACCTCGCACCCCCGGATCTTCTCTTTGTTCCCGCAAAATATCCGTTAAATTATTCCAAATAGGTGTACTCATGGCCAAAAATGATCCCTCCATTTCTCCGATTTCTTCATAGCAACGTGATAAAGCGTCGGCCGCGCGGTTAGAAATTCCCGCCTTATATTCAATCGTGAAGTCGTAGCCCAATAGCTTAGCTACCCAAGCTTGTTGTGCCGGTGTGGCAACCTTCTGACCAAGTAGATGCTTGAGACTGTGATGATCCGTCCGAACCACAAATTTGCGGCCAATTAAGTAAGGGCGCCAATGTTGGATTGCTAACACGAGACACATTAATTCCTTCTCGTATGCCGACGTAATTGTATGATTCGCTCAAAATCCTTTGCTGAAATAGGCCACGGGGTGCTTGTCCTGCATCAATACAGCACCGATTCCGGAATTAGACGCATCGTATTCAATCACAAATTTTTTTGTAAAATCGGGTAGCCATAGCACCGGTGCAGTCGTAATCGCCTTCTTCAACCCTTCGAACGCCACCTCTGCCTCCGTCGTCCACTTAAATTTATCGGCCATTGATTCTTTTTGAAGCAATGACGTGAGCGGTCTAGCCATCACTCCATAACTCTTAATAAATCGCCGGTAGTATCCGGTTAATCCCAAAAACCCCCTAACAGCTTTAAGTGACTTCGGCGTTGGCCAACTTATTATAGCTTCAATCTTAGCCGGGTCCATCTCCACCCCTTTGGCCGAAATCACATGGCCGAGATACTCTACGCGAGATGCATCGAAAGTGCACTTCTTTTGATTAGCAAAGAACGCATTCTGCCGTAACGTATCTAGCACGATCTTCAAATGCTCCACATGCTCTCTACAAGACGAACTATAAACCAAAATGTCGTCAAAAAACACTAATACACACTTACGGAGATACGGCCGAAATAAGTTGTTCATTACCGATTGAAACGTTGCTGGCGCATTGGTAAGACCAAAAGGCATTACTAAAAATTCATAATGTCCGTTGTGCGTTCGAAATGCCGTCTTTGCAATATCGGACTCCTTCATCCGAATTTGGTGGTACCCGGCGCGTAGATCGATCTTAGAAAACACCGTCGCTCCGGCTAGTTCGTCCAACAATTCTTGTATGACCGGAATCGGGTACTTGTCAGGTATTGTAGCCTTATTCAATTCTCGGTAATCGACACAAAATCTCCAACTACCATCTTTCTTTTTAACTAACAGTACTGGACTAGAGAAAGGGCTATAACTCGGTTGTACAATTCCTGCTGGCAACATATCAGCCACTAATCGTTCCATTTCGTCCTTCTGTAGGTGGTTGTAGCGATATGGCCGAACCATGATTGAACTCACCCCGGCTTTCAACGGAATTGTGTGCTCGACACCCCGATCCGGTGGCAATCCACTCGGCTCCTCGAACACTTCCAGATATTCCTGTAATACGGTCTTGATCGCCGAAGGCTCTGAACCCGTCTCCACGTGTCCCTCCAACAACCAGCTTTTGGTCAATGCACACACGACCACCGCTAGCTCCACATCATCCCACTTTTGCAACATTTTCATTGTTGCCCGCAACCGAGATCCATCCCCTTGTAATTTGATAAGACGTCCATAAAGCTCAAACATGATATACAGACGATCATAGTTCACGCGAAGCTCCCCTAGGGTTTTTAACCATGCAATACCCAATATCATATCCACCCCACTAAGGGGAAAAACGTGACAATCTACCGTGATGTGTCCTGGTTCAAACTGGACTTCAATTCATGTACATAGCCCTTCCGACAAAACACGATGCCCATCACCTAATCTCACCGGAAATTTTTTTGTGGTATCCATCTTTAACTTCAACTCAGCTGCAAGCGTATTAGACACGAAATTGTGGGATGCGCCACTGTCTACCAGTATAGTAATCTCCTTGCCTCCAAGCACACCAATTAGTCGCAACGTTTCCGACGTGGATAAGCCAAAAGCCGATAACGCCGTTAGGATGCCTCCCTTTTGTTTCTCAGGTCCTGCTTCCTCTACTGGAGTTAAAACCACGTATGCCCCTGTCTCTGTCAGAACTACCTCCTCGAGCTCAAGATGTTCGGTGTCATCTTCGTCGACCAACAGAATCCTTAAATTTTTCTCTGAACACACATGATTAGTCGGGTGGTATGGCTGTTTACACTTATAGCACAATCCCTTCCGTCGTAATTCCTCTCGCTCAGCATCAGTCATGCGACGAAACGGTGCTCTTACCGCCTGCATTTTCGGCTGTACTGCCGCCGTAGATGGCGGCGCGGGCAACGCCAACTGTCCAGTCGAAGGTAAGGGTCTGTTATACTGTAGCGACCCTTTTCTGGTGCTCCAAGAATCTCGCTACCCCCCCGTGGGCCGTGAGCTGTTGCGAACGGTGATCTCCGCCTTCCGAGCCAATTTCATTGCCGCTGAAAAATTCGTGGGTTCGATAAACCACACCTGATCCCGAATCTGCTCCTGCAATCCCATGATAAATAGACTCAGAATGTTCTCCTTGGGAATGGTCTTGACTTGATTTGCTAAATGAGTAAACTGATCTATGTAATCCGATACTGTTCCGATTTGCTTGAGTCCCGCCAATTTTGCAAACGCGCTTCCTTCACATCCTTCATCAAACCTATCCGCCTATGCGTGAGTTGAGATATTGATTCGATCTCGCAGTTATAAAATCCTACGAATGGATTCGCAAAACCAATTTATGAAACGAAAAGGAAAACACTGGAATTAAAATCGAAAAGCAAAAGAAGTTCAAATCCGAAAAGAACACGCAGCCACTACGAAACCCTACGGATTTCGTCCCAAAACAAGGACTACGTCCCTGCCCTAATTTTTCCTTCCAAAAATCCCTCCCTCTCCTAAACTCTCAACCCCTATATATAGGTTGGAGTCCAATAATAAAATAATAATTAAAATAGTCTAACAGTAATAGATAACTTCAAATCAACTAAGATAACTTCAAATCAACTAAGATATTAAAATAATAATAAACCCTAATCCTATCCGCTGACTCCCGTTGGCATGCACCTCCACGTTTACGTTCTTCCACCACGTTCATGCCCCCTACGAATATATACTCGCTGAAACCTCCTGTCCTCCTTTGGTTGAATTGCATCTTCTTCGGCGGCTTCGCCCTCCTTCTCCGTTTGCTCCCTATCAGGCCTCAATGGTTGTGTTCCCACCATTAATTACACGTCAGACAGGGAGACCGAAGAATAGTAGACGACCCTCAGGTGCCGAAGCAAGTACATCTAGTGGGAGAACACGTGACCCGAAAAAATACAACATATGTGGTTTGGTTGGTCATACCAGGAGGAAGTGTCCGGGAACGGTTGTGCCGGACTCACCGAAGTCGGAAGCATTTTAAAATCATCTGTAATTGTTCTTGATTTGTAATTGTCAAAGTAATCTATGATTTCGTAATTATGTTAATTTCTAATTATGTCACAAGTCGAAATACCGTGAAACAGAAACTTAAAAAACCGTAAACAAAATCAAAACTCATAAATCCAAATAAAATATGTCAATCTAAATACAAATAAGTCATGAAAAAATGTCATGACGTGTGCAGCACATCTCGAAGATCCTTTGAGCCCTCAATCGACGATAAATGGCTACATTACTGGTGTTACTACCCGACTCGATCGTTGGGTAATTGGCAATGAATCGTTCCACTACCATGCACGCCATTGGTCCACCGCTCCACGAGCCTCTCTGAACTAATTGTTGCTCAGGAGACATTATTTGCACAGTGGGCGACTGATCTTGGGGATCTTGATACCTGAATTCATTATTGGCCCAATAGGAGCAGTACTGCAGATAAGGACCAATCAGCTTCACCAGAGGTCTCAACCGCCTTATCCTACGGTTTCAGGTAAACTCATCACCTTTGTGGTCAAGAGAATCATAAACCTCAATCCTCCAATGACAAAGGTCGATCCGAACTGTGACCCAGTGATCGAAACAGAGACACGACAGTAACAACCTCAAAAAAATAAAAAATTACTTAATATGAAGAATTTGTAATATATAAATAAAGCACTAAGCAAAATTAATATAAATACTTACATATCGGGCAGTAAACCGCTTTTGCGCATCAGCGCACAAGTTTACACCGACAATGTGCTCCATAAAGGTTTCATTTGGTGTCCAGAAACGCCGATAATTGAAATCCACGTAGTGCATGTCACTATCCGGCTCCGGAATGCAATTCTTCCAATTTTCGCAGAGCACGTTCTGTTAAATAAATGGAAAAAAGTGTCAGTAATTATTTAGTTAATTAAATGGAGCTAAAATTTTATTACTTACAAAGAATGATGACTCGACTATCATGGTCTGATGATAGTGGGCATAGCCAACACATCGATACCCCTAGGCACTTCATCCTCCTCAACGCTCCGATGTATAGATCCAGGGTCCCCTGCTCTAACTCCTTACGAGGATTCTCGAGCTCGTCGAAAAGTCTCTAGGGGATAATAAAATTCGCAGCATACGTGAAACACCATAGTCCAGATGCTCGGTGCTGCCGATAATTTTCAATGACTATGGGAGCGCTCATCATTGGGGCTCCCCATGGGTTATCACGTGGAGTCGTCAATGCCTAAAATTAAATTAACAAAATTATTAAAACAACTATAATTAGAGAAATAATTGGAAAAATAAATTAAATATATAAATTATACGGTACCTAATAAACTGAATCAACAAAAATGTATCGAACCAATTGTGGCCAGACGACAGGGTGTGCTTGACCCGTACCGGATTGGCAGACGATGCACCGACCTCGACGTGGCGTCCTGAAGGCTGCTTCTGATCGGGAGCATAATAGTGATGCCAATTGCCACCGTCGAAAGGAAGTGGGTGCATGGGTTGTGCACCGTATGACCAGCTCTGACGAGGCGGACAATCTCCGTAAATAGGGTCATAATAGTCAAACATGCTCCGGACCGACTCCGGAGCATAACAACCACGCTCGTAGACGCTGTGTCGATCCTGCGTCGGTGGAATAACCGGCTGCTCCTCTTCATTCCGACTCGTCGTCCACCTCCATAACCTTGGGGCGGTACACCGAGTCGGCTCTATCCTTATTCTGGAGAGAGTTATCCCCCATCTCCTCACGAACATCCCGCTCACGACGGTTCCTCATTGACACTGATTCACTCCTCACAAGCCCGTGCGGTGTACGGTTCGGACGGCTACCGCCTGCATGAGAGGACACAGAAGCCAAATCTTGGCTCCTAGACCGACCAAACACGGACCGAAATAGGTTTTTAACGTCATGAACTATTTCCTACTGTAAGGTCCGGTGTTCTTCCCTCAGAACTGCGCGGACGTCTTTGACGGTCAACAACTGCTGCTGACCGGGCTCCCTCAGTCTCGCCTCTGTTCGGACCCGCTTACCACCTTCAGTGGAACGGCGTTGCTTGTGTCCACTTCCTCTAGAATTGGATGGACGTTGTGTCTGCTATCCGAATTGGTATAGCTCTCGTTCACCATGGTCCCCTATGATTGTGGGCTGTAACAGTTTCTTAGCCGGAATGTATGACACATGAAATCGATGGTCTCCAATGACACTATGCCAATATGGAGTTTGTGTGTCCATATCGGATGGTGTGAGACCATCTAGGACAACATGTGGCAATTACATTAAATAAATATATATATATATAATATAATATAAACAACATTAAATTAAAAAATTATAAATCAACTCTAAATTAAATATTTTTACCTGACGCTGCCAGAAATTGTTAAGCCTACGCGGTTGGCCTCCACCAAAAAACCAATTCTTCCAACGAGGAATTCCAATTGTAGACAACATTTCTGCATATACCACTCCTAAATCTGAAATAGCCTCGTAAGACCAAATCTACAATGCATGAAAATCAATATTGATTAGTACAGGAGATATATCAATAATTCAAATAATTAAATTTAAAAATCACAATTGATGAGTCTAATTCGTACTATACAAATTCTGTCTGTTTTGGCGCCCACTTGGGCAGTTGTACCGTATTTTCTGTGCTGTCCTGCAGATTTTAGTGCTCATGTGGTGGTGATGAGATGTTGAGGTAGCAGACGCGATTTGGGGGTTAAAAGATTGAGTTTTGGACGAAATTGTAGAGAAGGAAGGTGGAGGATAAGGAATGAGATGGTATGGAAAGAACTGGATATGATTTATCTAATTAATATCTTTCCATATCGGATATAAGAACCTACTTCTACAAGGAAAAGGAGCCGCCATATGTATAGGAGAGGAGACGAACGAAAATCACATCATCTTTTCCACATTCTTTTTACACACGCACACCACCATCGGAGAGAGGGACCAGCCGTTCATTGTAGTTCAGATTTGGAGAAACAAACACTATTTTGCTTCGTTCCTTAGTTTAGATTTGGAGTTTTCGACTTTGCTTATCGTTTGGATGGTTTGGAATCCTTTGAACTGGTATTTTCAGATTGTTAAGATTTAATTTTTTTTTCTTTCGTGTTCGTCTAGTTGTTCAAATTTTCGTGCATTTAATTTCTGAAGTTTCAGCATGTTTAGTGTTCTGCGCAGTTTTACCGTCCGCCTGCCCAGTCGAACCAGCATGCGTAGCTAAATTCTTTTTAGGGGCCGGTGAAATGTGAAACACACACTTTAATGAATTCTTGAGACTTAGGCTTTAATAATTAATCACTTAGGTTCCAAATTAATCTTGGTTAATTAATTGGATTAGTTAATTTAGGCTTGATCACCCTATGTTAGTTTAATCTATAGCTAATTTAGTACTTTCATCGATTCTCGTGGGATAAAGCTAAATAAGTAGCACAATTGTTCTAAGAATAATAGGATTAACTTTGTAGGAGACTATAAGATGTCCACCATACGAGTAGGCTCCTAAATCGAGTTCCCTTAGTTCTTAAAGCTGATTAGGTGTTAAATCTATTGATTGTCCACCAACGTAGGTTGCATCTAATTTAGAGAAATAGTCGTTTCAATGCCCACCTTGGCGATTATCGATTAATTAAGGGGGAATAGGGGACTTGTCAGTTTAATTACGGCGTCCTACAACTGATTGATCTGTAGGGATTAATTTATCTTTAGTGTCAATGATCGATTGTGTGTGTGTGAATCATCTTGTTGGACCTATTTCTTTGCATACGTTTATTCACATATTTATTCTTGCTTTTTTACTTTCTTATTTTAGGATTAAGAAAACCCCAAAATTTGCTTGGTCGCTAACCAACCCCATAGATTAATAGGAATTTAATGTTAAAATCTTTGTTCCCTGTGTTCGATACCTGTTTGCTAGACTAATCTAAGTTCTAGCATTTTGCAGGATTTATTTGGTGAAAACAACGATCACCAAATTGGCGCCGTTTCCGGGGAACAGTGTTATTTTAGCTTATTTTTCTATTGATATTTTGTGCTTTTATGTGTTGCATGAGCGGGTCTTCCCGCCCTTTTCTACACTTTGATCCGGAAATTGAAAAGACTGCAAAAAGGAATAGGAAGGCGACAAAGTTGCAAAAGCAACAAGTTCTGTCGCAGGCAGAAACTGTTTCAACTACCTAGGTAGAGGACAGAACAGAAGCTGGTGGCAGAACCAGCGAAACAGAAACCGAAACTGCTCTGATTGGCCAAGTGGACCACTTTTCTAACGAGAGCAGTTAAGAATCTGAAGAAGAAATCATGGCTGACGAAGAGGGAGCCAATCCGAAGATGAACTCAGGTTTGAGAAACTTGGGGGAGGACCTTCCCAGGCCAATTCACATAACCACTACTGAGCAGATTGACGTGAAATTGAATTTGGTTGCGGCATGTCCAAAATTCTATCAAAAACTGAATGAAAATCCTTTCTCTTTCTTGGAGGGGTTCAATCAAGTTTGCGACTTGAATAGGCAGGGCCATTTGGATGCTTTCAAACTTAGAGAATTCCCCTTAACTCTTCAAGACGAAGCCCGTGCATGGTTTTCTGGTCTTCTACCTAGGTCGATTACTACATGGGCTCAGAAACGTCGGGCTTTCTTAGATAAGTATTTCCCTCAATCAAATACCAATGCTCTCAAAAAGGAGATTTCGGGAATTGCTCAAGAACTTGATGAATCCTTCGGAGCTTAGTGGGAGCCCTTTAGGAAGCTAGTTGATAGCTGCCCAAACCATGGCTATTCTGAGGTGGATTTGTTGCAGTGGTTTTATCAAGGGATGACAGACGAGTCAAAAACAATGATGAACGTCGGTTTGAAAGGTAACTTTGCTAATAGTTACTATAATGACTCCAAGGCTATCATTGAAGGTCTTGCTGAGTCCACATCACAATATAAAGGTCCAAGGACGCAAAGAAGATCTATCAACCTTTCAAGTGGAGACTTTCTAGACAATCTCGACATGAAAGTTGGACTCAAAATGGAGAAGAAGTTCAGCCAGCTTGAAGATAAATTAAATCGGTTGTTCGAAGAGAAGAATCCTTCCTCTTCTTCGCCATCGCAGCTGATGGCAGACCACACATGTGGAGCATGTGGACAAAAGGGGCACACTTCACTGCAATGTCATGGAGAGTATGCAAATGTAGCTGGTAATTGGAACGAACAACACAAGGTTCATCCGAACCTAAGGTGGAGACAAGAGGATCAAGTGCCGCAACCGACAAGAAACCCTCCACCACAATCATACCAACAATCGACATATCAACAGCAACAATTTCAGCCACCACCGCAGCAAGGGTACCAACAACCCTACAAGCCTCCACATTAAAGATAATTTCAGCAGCAAGGTCAGCCGTTTGGCCGAGTCAGACCAGAGCAGTCCATTGGAGAGAATGATGGTGGATATGATTAATTCTCAGAAGAACGCCATTATCAACAACAGATGCAAGAAGAGATTAATCAATCCAAGAGAGATAATTAAAAGTACCTTCGAGAACTTGTCAAAGCAAATCTTTGAGTTGAATTCTTCAATCCAGGAAATGAAGGCAAGTCAAGGGCAATTACCGTCACAAGTCCAACCCTATCTGAATGCTATGGCTAATGTAAGGGCAAAGTACCTTCGAGAACTTGTAATGTATTGTTCTGTCTCTGAGGTTTCAGACTCAGTAGACACTCTTCATTTGGTTCAGGCGCTCAGTAGATTACCAGCCTCAGTACCAGAAGAAGAAGACTCAGTGATACTGGACTCAGCAGGAGAAGTATACTGAAAGGAGTCAGTGGAACTGAACTCAGCACGAGTAGTTCACTGAACTCAGAGTTGATCTTCAGTAGAGCCGACTCAGCAGGAGCATGCAACTGAATATAGATCAGACTCAGCAACGGCTAGACAATCTTCTGAACTATCATAATTTACTAAGTCAAATCAGCAGAGTCATACGAGGAAGAGAGAAGTCAGCTTCAGATCTACCTTGAAGTTTGTTCTGTCTCACCTACTTTCTTTAGCCTCGACCAATGACAAGCGGCCAACTGTCTATATTCTGATTAAAGCTGCAAGTCAACAACTTTCCAGAAATGGAGGGAAAGTACTCTGCCACCATTCTTTGAAAGAGTCGTTAGCTACCCAAAAGAGAGAGACACAAGGATCGTCGTCTCCAACGGATCTATCCTTATCTCTGCTTTATAAATAGAGGGATACAATTCAAATTGATGCTCACGACCGAACCTATGAACACAGAGAAATCTAAGAACACAAGAGCATCCACGAGCAACTCTAAACAACCTAAGTCTTCCGCAAGAAGTTCAAAGAGAAATCTCCGGCGAAAGACGACATACCTGCTCATAGGGAACCAAGCTGAACCCAAGTATAAAGCCTCTAGTATCCAAGCGACTGAATACGAACCCAAGTCCATACTTAAACTGTTCGTCGCTCTAGAAGCCAGTTTCTCATTCCCTATCCCTCTAACCTAAGCTCACCAGATCTTATCCATAGCTTAGACGAAGGAGTTCATATCTGAACTGATCCTTATTGTAAAGGACTCCTTCATAGTTGGAGAGTTTGTCAAACGCTTTAGTTTGATCCTTTGTAAACTGAGACTTGCTCAGTATAAATCTCAAGACCAGTGTTTGTCCAGCGTACAAACCGACTGAGACTATCTCAATATAATACATAGCTTCCTGATCTTTCGGGACAGTGGACGTAGGATTCTTGGATCCGAACCACTTTAAAAACTTCATGTGTTCTGTGTTTGTTTTTATGTTTTAACTGTTACATTGATTACTGTGCATACTGAAAGTATTTCTAAATCATTCAACTGAGTTTCAGCTAAGCTTAATCGACCGCACTAACATATTGACACTGTTTTATTAAAAACGTTTTCTAAACTCAACTGAATTTGGGCCTACACATTTCCGCACTATACTGAACTTCATCTGAACGGTACTAAATTCTGACTCAAGTCAGCTAGCAGGCCTCAGTGAAGTCAGCCACTCTGCCACACGATCCAGAAAAACTTATTTGGTCTACTGAACTTGATTAGTACGACACTCTTCTAAAAGGGACTGTTCGTGTTTGAAGTTGAGAAATTGTTTTCAGGTGTATTCACCCCCCCCCCTCTACACCTGAACGTTTAATCTCGGGACCAACAATTGGTATCAGAGTAGGAGTTCTCTAAGACTCTTGTTATTCTGAAACTGGTCTATTTGAACGGATCCAGAAAATGTTTTCACTGCTTATAATTCCTCATTCATATCATTATCTACTATGTCTGATATGTCAGGAATCAGGATGGTACCCATGTTCTCAGTAGAGAACTACGGGGTATGGCGGGTCAGAATGGAGGCACGTCTGACCTCCCTCCTCGACAGCATGACAGAGGTACTGGAGGACGGACCTATCGTTCCAATGGTTGATAGTGTCATAACTCAGGACCCAGCACAAGGAGGAGGAATGGTGACCAGGAAGAAGATTCCAAAAGACAGAAGTCTCTTCACCCCTGAGGAGAAGAAGCTTCACAACTTAGACCGGGTCGCCAGAAACGCCATACTGACCACTCTGAGCGATTCTTATCTCGTGAGAGTTCAGGACTGCAAGTCCACGAAGGAACTCTGCGATGCTCTAGCGCTACTGAGTCGGGGGACTCAGAAGATCAAAGCGAACAAGCTGGCGCTGGAAATTTAGAAGCTGGAAAGACTGTCTCTTATGCCTGGTGACTCCATTGAAGATCTCAATGTCAGATTCACGGATCTGATGAACTCTATCAACGGGCTGGGAAAGACGTTCTCCAACTGAGGGATGAATCTCAAGATTTTGAGGGCACTGCCAGACGGTCACTGGACTCCCTTTGCTACTTTACTGAGACATTTTGATTTAGATATAGTTACTCCTGACCATATCTTTTCAGAACTTAAAGCTGAGGAGTTCGAGTTTGGTCTACCTCAAAGGAAGCAGCGAGCTGAAGCTGACACTCAAGTCGACCATGCCTTCAAAGCATCATTCAGCACAGCAGCTCCAACCTCTAGCAAGGCTGAACCTTCACTCAGTGACTTACATGAAGGAAACCTGGCTAAGAAATACGCGCTGCTTGCCGTTAAGTATCAGAAAGAGAAGGAAAGGCGCAGAAAACTCTCAAGAGTTGTCAGAAACTCCAAGGGTAAGTCAGAGTATACACCTAAGATCACTCCTGACTCACATACTTCTGAATACAGGAAACAGGAGGACTCAGCTCAGTTGAAAGACAGCGAAAGCAAAGAAGAGATAGTCACTACTTGCTACAACTGCAAGAAGCTAGGACACTATCAGTATGATTGTCCTGAGCTCAGTACTGCTGAGACAGCAGCACGCAAAGCTAGAAGGGAGAAGTTCATCAAGAAGCGACAAGCATATATAGCTGGTGAACTCTCAAACGACTCAGATGAAGTCGATTCCTTCATGGATTCATCCGACGATGAAGCGGCATTCATGACCGTAGAGCTTGAAGAAGACGCTGAAAAGTGTCTAATGACAGGAGAAGAGGATGAGGTAAACTCTCACGCTCCATTTAACCCCTCTTCACACTGCACACACGACACTATTTCAGGTGCAGATGAGAATCTGGACATCGCAATCGCATACGAAGGAACTACTCGACGAGCAGATTCAGATGAGTCTGCAGCTTAGTAAGACTCTTCAGGAGTTGGTGTTGGTCCCGAGAGTGAGTTCAGGTGTAGAGGGGGGGGGGGTGAATACACCTGAATCCAAATTTCTCAACTTCGAACACGAATAGTCCTATTCAGGAAGATGCCGTACTGTAATGATTCAGCAGACCAGACAACTGTTCTGAATCGTGTTAAAGGCTAAAAGTCTGACTCGGCTGAGATCTGCTAACTGAGTAGGTCAGAATTCAGTATCGATCAGCAAGAGTTCAGTGCGCGGAATAGTGTAGGCCCAAATCAGTTTTTATGAGAAAACGTTTTAAGTCTCAGTTCAGTAGATAAGAAGTTCAGTATACTGAGATAGTTAATTTGATTTTAAATAAGATGTTTAGTATGCACAGTAAAATCAATGTAACAGTAAAAGAACGTAAGTAAACGACATGAAGATTTTTAAAGTGGTTCGGATATCAACAATCCTACGTCCACTGTCCCGATAGATCAGGAGGCTATTTATTATACTGAGTTAGTCTCAGTCAGCTTGTGCACAGGACAAAGCCGTGGCTTGGGGATTATACTCGAGCAAGTCCCGGGCTTACACTTCTATCAAACTTAAAGTGTTTGACAAACTTCTCCAACAGTGAAGGAGTCCTGATACAATAAGGATTGGGTTCAAAGGTGAACTCCTTCGTCTAAGCTATGGATATATCGGTTGAGCTTAGGGTTAGAGGGATGGGAACAAGAATGTAGTTTCTAGAGCGACGAACAGCTGAGGTTTAGCTATAAGTTCGTGTCACGTCGCTTGGATACTAGATGTTTTGTTGACGGTTCAGCTTGGTTCCCTTATGAGCTTAAAGGTAGTCTTTCGCCGGAGATAACTCTTTCGATTCTTGCGGAAGACTTAGGCTTTTGGAATTCGCTCGTTTGAATGTTCGTGTGTGTGTTTGTTTCTTTGTTCGCTCGTGAACTCTCTCATCGTTTTTTTCAAATCTTGAATGATCCCTCTATTTATAGAGAAGAGATTGAGAAAGATCCGTTGGAGACGATATTCTTCTCTCTCTCTCTTTTTGGTAGCAAACGACTCTTTTGGCGTAGGTAACAGTGCCTTTTCCTCCTTTCTCGGAAAGTGTTGACTTGCAGCTTTAGTAGGTAGGATGACACGTGTATGTTTGTCATTTGTCGAGGCGGATAGAGCGGTTGAGACAGCACAGACTTCGAGACAAGCTGAAGCTGACTTCTCTCATCCTCGTATATGACAATACTGATTGTCTTTCAAAAGATTCGCGATCCCCGAAGACTATCCGCCGATGCTTGAGTCCGACCTTGTATTCGGTAGATAGACAATCGAGATAAGTCTATCGAAGATCGCTCCGAGTCCAAAGTGAACTACTCCTGCCGAGTTCGGCCCGATCGACTCTCTCGCATATCTTGCTCTGCCGAGTCCAAGATCACCGAGTCTTCTACACCGGCGCCGAGGCAAATAAGCTACCGAGCGCCTTGACCAGAGCAGAGTGTCTACTAAGTCTGAAACCTCAGAGACAAACAACATATACAACGGAATGGTTCACCAATCAGATAGGGTTTTGGGATCTTCAAATCTTCTCAACAGTTCAGAGTACATAGGCTACTGAGCTTGGTTCAGTATAGAAGATAGAATCATTTCCCACTGAGTGAAACAAAGGCTTGAGGATAGAATCATCACCCAACAATTTCCCCCTATTTGATGATGCCAAAACCTCGTCATCTATGCTAACACTAAACGCACGAAAACAAATCTCCTTACAATTTTACAAGTAAGATCGGGAGGAGATGTTCCATCGGTTCTAGACTATCGAAAAACAGGGCAAAAATAATTTCCCCCATTACATAGAAGCAATACTAGCAGAATCTAACAAAGCAATAAACTGACAAGTAATAAAGAAAGTGAGTGTGTGTCAGTAATCACTTTAGTGATTCTGAGTGTTAAAGCATAAGACAAACACGGCTATTTAGACAACAAGTTGTTGTCGAGCCAAAAGAAGATTTGTATATATAAGAGTGATTCGCTTTAGTACATTACAAATCTTGCTAGACTATGAAGAGAGAATACTAAGACTATGGGCGCCTAAACTGCCGAATCCGGTCCATGAATCCTTGCGATTGTGTGTCGTGCAAGCGGCACACCATACATTCGGTACGTGTTCTTTCTCGGCTTCAAGTATTCCGCGAAGTCACCGGGTTATCATCTTGTAAGAATCTTTGATCGCCAGCGTCCTTCACTTCACTTCAATAGTCGCAACATGAATTGAGTCATCCATTCTTCTTGGAGGTGGAATGATTCTGGGTCTGGGAATCTGAATCTCTTTCCCTTCTGAAATGGCATTATACAAGTGGATGTAGAAATCCGCTTCAGTAAACATCATCCATTCAGCATAAGCCTCAGCTCTAGACTTGTTCGGCCAGAATCTCCAGAAATAATAGCGTTTGATGAACTCAATCTTCGAATTTTCCCATCTCTGAGTGAATTGAGCCGGCATGCACTCGTCTGTTCTCGGCCATCTGTGAGATTTCAGATCAGTGGCCTTCTTTCTGAACTTCCTGTAACGATAGGGAATGTCGGCTTTAGCAGGAGTTCTGTGCCTGGCTTCTTCCTCAGTACGCTTCCTCAGAGCTTCCAGATCAGCTAAGTGGATTCTGTTTCTCGTAGCCTCGATCTGTCTCGCCTCTTCGCCTCTATATAAGTAGCTGTCCATCTGGGCGAATATGGCTTTAGTCTCATCATCTAGCTCTTTAGGTTTCTGGGAGGCATCTTCTGAGTCAGCAGGGGTACTTGATTTTTCTTTCGATGTACCCTGCTTCTCAGTACTCTGCTGCTTCTGCTCCTTCTCCTTTTCCCTGTCCTCATCGTCTTCCCTGTCCTCTTCATCTGAATCTTCAGCAGCCTCCTTCTCTGGCTCAGTACTCTGCTGCTTCTGCTCCTTCTTCAGCAGCCTCATCGTCTTCCCTGGCTCAGTACTCTGCTGCTTCTGCTCCTTCTCCTTTTCCCTGTCCTCTTCATCTGAATCTTCAGCAGCCTCCTCAGCATACTCTGCGACTTCCTTAATGATATCAGTGGGAGTCTGAGTCGCATGAGCAGCTTGGGTTCCTGAGCCACTTAGGCCGGTCTCAGCTGTGCTCGCAGCTGGGACACCCTGGGCCTCACCCATTTCAGTCTGAGTCTTCTTCTGAGTTGCTGTACCCTTAGATTTTTCAGTTTTGGTGGGGGGTCGGCTTCTCGATACTCTTCTTTCTTCGCTTGGTACCCTTTATCTTTCCTTCCCCCTTTTTGGCATCATCAATAACGGCCGGGGTAGGGATGAGTACTGACCTTTCCAGACTTTTGTAATAGGTTGACAGATCATCAAGACGATCATTGATCTTAGTCAGAGCCTCATGCAACTCGTTCCTCTCAATTGCAAGATCTACCTTGTACTGCTGGTGTGAGAGGTCAGCCGCTTCCTTGAACTCTTTCAGCCTTTCAGAGATCTTATCTTCCACGACCAACTGAATGTTTTCAAGTTTGATTTCTGTGGCCTGGGCTTGTTCAGCGAAGGACTCAGAATGAGTAGACAAAGATGCCTTGAACTCTGCAAGAAGCTTAGCTTGTCCTTCCTGGAAGATCCTGAGCTGATCATCAAATTTCGTCTGTTGCTGAGCCAGTGCTTGAGTGACAATGGCAGACACATCAGGGGCGGCTGATTGGGACATAGAGGATTTCAGCCCCAGAAGCTCAGTAGCGGTGGCTTCAGCAGTCTTCTTCCACACATTGTGGACTGCCTTGGCGAGGGCACGGTTCAGAGTGCCTTGGCTTTTAATAGCCCTCGCCACATACTTGGAATGTCGACGATGCGGGCTGGGCGCTACCTCGAATGCAGACTCCAACAAGGGCTGAGTGGGCTCTGTGGATGCTGAGGTACCAGCCGTCGACTTCGCAGGTCCAAGGATACTGAGCGGACGCGGAGCTTCTTTAGTATGTTTATCCTTGTCCTGGGGATTTCCCTCATCAGGCTTTCCAGGGCCTGAATCACTGGGTGGGTCGTCATGGTCTGACCCATCTGAGGGTGCTGGGCCTGAGGCAAGTTGTCGATCATGTACCATTGCCAGCATTGCAGCCCTCAGATTTTCCATTGAGCTGAAGTCTTCAGGCTCTGAATAGCCTATTTGTTCCCTCAATCTCAGTTCTTCTTCATGAAGCTGCTGACAAGAAAGTGGAGAACTAGGCGTTGTAGACGAGGCCACTCCTGATATCGCAGCAACATGTGGAGTCTTGCTGATTTGGCAATAAGCATCAGATCGGAGTAGTCAGCAAGCTCCGGAATCAGTTGAAGATTTTCTCGGGATGCTTTGGATAGAATCACTAACGCTTCCATCCTGATTGTTTCTTCTTCAGACGCCGTCTCAGATTCCAAGTCGATTGGAGACGTCTGATGTTCAGCAGGTGGCATACTGCTGAGTGGAGGAACTGTGAGGGGGCTGTCTAGGCGTTGAATTTCTTCAGTGTGAGCTTCAGTAGCCTCCCCTTGTTCCATCTCTATTGGTTCTTCAGTGGAGACTCCCTTCTCCACGATTGAGTCTTCTCGGAAGACTCGGCTCATCTATTAGCCGCAAAGGCCGAATAGGTTGGCCGAGTAGCCCGTTCGGCAGGAGTTTCAGGAGATACCTCAGATTCAGCAGGCACGTCTGGGATGGCTTTCTTCAGTTTCTTAGCCAGTGCCTTGGATATTTTTGCTGGAGGTGTTCTCTTCTTTGAAGGTACAGCCTGCTGAGGCTTAGTCAGTTGAGCTTGGGGACCTGACCCTATCTGCTGAAGGGCAGCAGACTTGTTATGGAAGCGCACCTTTTTCACATTGAAGTACTCTTTATCATCAAAGGTAACTTGATCTGAACCACAGTGGTCTTCAATCATTACTGAGAGCTTCAGCCCATACAGTAATTTCCCCTTCGCGCTCAGGATGCGTATTGACTTGTCAAATTTGCCCGCTTGGATCATGAATTCTCGGATGAAGAAATCTGTCCAGTTGATCTTAGCGCTATCGTATATCGCCATCATTAATTGGATCTTAGGTCGGGAGACCTGATCAAATGAGCCAGCTTGACTTGTCAGCAGCTGAGTGACAATATAAGCCAAGGCTCTGTATTGTGGTAGCATGGCGTTCTTGGGAAAAGCAGCTCTGAAGGTTGTTGGCTTTCCACAGAATATGGATAGGTACTCGTCTACTGAGTCGTTATTGTAGCCTACGGTGCTGATTCCTTCAGATGGCAAGTCAAAGCTGTTCTTCAGTGCTTCCTTGATAGATATACGTTTCAGCAGTTGGGAAGCATTGTTGATAGAGTAAGTTCTGAACCTCCCAATGATGTCTCCAGAGATGGAGTCTGAGTTGAGGTATATCTCAGCCACCTATCGAGGAAGGAAGAACGTTGGCTTCCTCGATAGAAACTTCTCCAGACCGGACTCCCGTAGAGATGCGAAGATCTCATCCATGTAGTCTAGGTCGCACGCATCGAATTCCATGACTGGTTCGCACCAGACACGGCCTTTTGCAAGAATGTCCTCCATGTTATGAGGAGCATATACAGTTATGTTCGCCATAGTACCTGTTACATAAGAATCTTATTAGTATCAGTTTTAGATACAACAGTTTATATATATTGATACTGAAGAAACAGAGAATACAGTAACAGTTCGAATAAGCATACCAATAAAACGAGATAAGATATGAAGATGAAGTTGCAAGTAAGGATTGCTTTTGCAAATCTTGGATTTTTCGGACTTGAAAGATTTGAAGTATGCTAATGGCGGTTTGAGAAGATATGATCAAATATATATATCAAACGGGAAGATGAACAGTTATTTGATCAAAGGTTGTGTTTAAACTGCTTTATAGAATGGACGGTCAAGATTAGAAGATATATTATAGGTAATGATCGCATATGCCGCCTAAGTCAAAGCCAGTTGTAAAAATAGCCTAAGTAGTAACTGTGAAAAGACATGCATTAAATGCGCGCAGAGTTCAGCAAGCTTATGTATGGAATGTCGTGCATTAAATGATATTCGTTAATAATAAAGACAAACCAAGAGATATTAATAACATGCTGAATCTTTGTCATAAATGCAAGGTACTGTTATATAAATTACTACTGAGTAGAGATACGCAAACCCGTCGGCGAACATAGTAGTCACCGATACCTCGTGTAGATGGTTTCGAATCTCTACGTGCCGAATACATTCGATGCGAGAGTGAACATTCCCCCTTACTTGAAATGGTCCTCTCATGGAACCTTCTTACTGACTGGGGTCAGTAGGGTCCAACAGACCTTGCTCTACTGAAAGTTCTCTGAATCTGGATTCAGCTAGAGGCTTGGTCAGTATGTCAGCCCGTTGCTTGTCAGTATGGATCTTTTCCATCCTGATATCATTCTTTTCGACATGGTCACGAATGAAGTGATGTCTGATGTCCACGTGCTTGCATCTCGTGTGTAGTACAGGATTCTGAGTGATTGCAATGGCACTGGTACTATCGCAGAAGATCGGCACTTCATTCTGAATGACGTCATAGTCTCTCAGCTGCTGTCTCAGGCAAAGGATTTGGGCGCAACAACTTCCGGCAGCCATGTATTCAGCTTCGGTAGTCGACGTAGCTACCGAGTGCTTGTTTCTTTGAAAACCATGAGATCGACTTGCCGCCAAGGAACCGACATGTTCCCGAAGTTGATTTTCGGTCAATTCTACATCCCGCATAGTCGGCATCGAGAATAGCCGGTTAGTTCAATATTATCATCACCGGATACCATAAACCCATGTCGGTGTTCCTCGGAGATAGCGGAGAATCTTCTTTGCTTGAGTCCATATGCTCTGCTTCGGATTCGCCTGAAATCGAGCACAGCACCTACCAGCATAAGTTATGTCAGGACGAGTAACTGTTAAATATAATAATGAACCAATTATAGCACGATATTCGGTTTGGTCTACTGATACTCCCTCTTTATCAAGATCTATCTTCATATTCGTATTCATCGGGATCTTGATGGATTTGCCGGATGTGCAGCCAAATCTTTTGATGAGGTCTCGAGTGTATTTGCCTTGGTTGATGAATGTTCCCTTTTCAGATTGCTTGACTTGAAAACCAAGGAAGTAGTTCATTTCTCCCATCATTGACATCTCGAACTTATCCTTCATCATCTTTTCAAATTGTTGACACATGATGACATTCTTTGATCCGAATATGATGTCATCCACGTAGATCTGCACAAGTAATAAGTCTTCTTCCGGTCGAATCTTTGAATAGAGTGCGGCCTCATCGTGCCTTTCTGAAGAAGAAACTCAGACAGGGTATCGTACCAAGCCCTGGGTGCTTGTTTTAACCCATACGAGCCTTTACCGAGTCTATATACTTGATGTCCCTGCCGAAAGCCGGGCGGTTGTTCCACATAGACTTCTTCTTTCAAGCACGCCATTCGAGAACGCAGACTTCACATCCATTTGATAAACTCGAATCTTTGATGTGTTGCGTAGGCTAGGAATAGTCTAATTGCCTCCAATCTTGCAACTGGAGCGAAGGTTTCATCGAAATCTATTCCTTCACTTGACAAGTAGCCTTTAGCCACGAGCCTTGCTTTGTTCCTTACTATAACGTTGTTTTCATCTCGCTTGTTTTTGAAGACCCATTTGGTTCCAATGACATGTTGATGACGGGGTCTCGTCTACAAGCTCCCACACTTCGTTTCTCGTAAACCGATTCAGCTCCTCTCGCATAGCTATGATCCGATCGGCATCCTTTAATGCATCCTCAATGGTCCGAGGCTCTTCACTAGACAAGAAGCGGGAAAATAATGCGCTTTCTCCTTGACGAAATCCGGATCTTGTCTTGACATTAGCCGAGGGATCTCCAATGATTAGATCGGCGGTGTGAGCATCGAGCCACGATCTACGAAGTTTCAGCTCTTCATCCGAAATTTGTTCAACACGGATAGTAGGTGAGTTAGGCATTTCGGTTGTACTATTCCGAGATTGAAGAATTTCGGTGATAAGAGTATGATCTACCGAGTCACCGAGTTCGGGGGCATTCAGCTCGGGAACATTACTAGATGTTCCCCCCCGAGTTGTTATTCTCGGTAGTGGTCTCGGTTACCTCTTGGGTTTCTTCATCGACTCGAGTTACACGGGATTGATTCCGTTCGGGAGAATCAATCTGCTCGCCTACTTGCTCTGTCGGGTTGAGATTCGAGTAGATTTGTCTTCGGTTTCTTCGTCGGAATCATCATCCCAACATAGCTGGATCTTTTCAGGTTTGTCCTTTAAGCTTAGATCCTGTAGTTGTCTACTGATGTCCTCAGATTCAGAATTTGAGTTATTGCTCCTGTCTTCAGTAGCAAACTCGTTAAAAACAACATGAGGGCTTTCCTCCACGCAAAGAGTCCGATAGTTGAATACTCTGAAAGCTTTGCTGACCCGAGAGTATCCTAAGAATACTCCCTGATCTGACTTGCTATCAAAAGTCTTCAGCTGATCTTTCCCATTATTGTGGATAAAGCATGAACAACCGAAGATATGGAAATAAGATAGAGAAGGCTTCCTGCCGTTCCATAGTTCATATGGTGTCCTCTTATGCTGCTTTGTCAGTAGAGATCTATTCTGAGTGTAACACGCAGTATCCGTTGCTTCTGCCCAGAATTTGGATGGGAGTCCTGAATCTGCGAGTAGAGTTCTAGCTGCTTCTTTGAGAGTTATGTTCTTTCGTTCAGTAACTCCATTTTGCTGAGGTGTGCGGGCAGCCGATGTCTCATGCTCTATTCCTTCTGTTTCGCAGAACTCCTCTACCATGGAATTAAGGAACTCAGTTCCTCTGTCTGAACGTATTTTTTTGATCTTGGTGTTCTTCTCGACACTGAGCCTTTTCAGAAGCGTTGGTAACTCTGTTTTGACGTCAGACTTGTTGGCAATGAATATGACCCATGTGTAGCGCGAGTAGTCATCTATGACCACTAATGCATATTTCCTGCCTCTGATCGTCACTGGGGAGACTGGACCGAACAAATCCATATGTAGCAGCTGAAGAATTCCATCAGTGGAAGGAGATGGAACTGTTGGATTTTGATTCTTTGTTTGCTTTCCCTTCAGACATGCTTCACACTGAGTGTCTTTGCTGAATATTTCATTCGGCAGTCTCCTTGCTAGAGTGTCTCTTGCTAGTTTGTTGAGCGTCTTAAAGTTGAGATGGCTGAGTCTTCTATGCCATAGCCACCCCGTTCGATTATCATTCTTTGCCAACAGACAAGCTTCGTGGTTCACCGAGTTCCGATCGGCAAGAACATATATGTTCTTTACGCGAACTCCGATAACACTGTTTTCCCCGTAGATTTATCAATAACATCACGTAAAAACGGCGTCAAACACCACTCTATTTGAGTTATCACAAAATTGACTAACGAGAGAAGGTTATCTTGAAGTCCTTCAACATATGATACTCTTGGAACTTTGGCGGTTCAATGCCGAGTGTTCCATATCCTCTAGTATAGCCTTTTGCATTGTCTCCGAACTCAGTCGGGTCCTTCTTCGGTGATATAATTCTTCGATGACTCCTTTGGTATGTCATATGTCTTGAGCATCCGTTGTCCACATACCATGGGTCTCTGCGCACACCCGCAAAACAGAATTATATTCAGGTACCCTTTATTTTTAATTTGGGTCCTTAGGTGTTAGTTTTAATAACCCAAATTTGTCTAACAACCCTGGTGGTTTCAGACATCTTCTTTCCACTAGAGTCAACATATCTGACCACTGGACTGGTCACAGGTGACTTCTGAGGCTTCTGAGGTTCAGGAGTCCTAATCTTCTCGAGCCGTGGATCGCCGACCTTTGCCTTACGTGCGGCTTTCTCGTTTCTTCCGACTTTTGGAACCTCTTCTGACTATAGGATCATAATACTATGACCCATACTGAGCTGGATGTGTCAGCTTTGGAGGTCCATACTGATCGGCCAATTTTAATTTGCTGGTTCCCCCCTTGACTGAACTGGGGTACTTTGGCTTTGATCTTGTTGTCAGAATGCTGCTGAGTAGGATGAGGTGCTTTCATCTTTTGTTTGTTCTTTGCGAGGGGGTTCAGTATATCAACATTGATGGTCTTTCCTCGAACAAACCTATCGGCAAGCCGTCCTTCCGAGTGTCTTGGGGGCGCACGAGGAAGCTCCCCCGGCCGAATCCAAGTCCTTCCTTGCAGTGCTTTGGCTTGTTGCTTGCTAGCATAGCCTCCAATTTCTTTTCAGCGCCCATGTACCTCTCAGTCACCAGGTTCCTCCAGACATCATCACTTTTCTTCAGTGCATCATGTTCGGTCTGAAGTCCTGACAGTTTTTGCTTCAGCAGACTCAGTTCAGTATCTTTCTTAGTCAAGTCATTGGTCAAAACTGAAATCCGATCTTCTTGATGCTGAGACTTGGCCATCAGAGAGTTTATCTCCTCCCTGAGTCTCACCACAAGTCCTTCGGCCTCAGTAGTAACCTGACTCTCCTGAGAAAGTCTCTGATTCTCCACTTTCAGGGTATCCAACTCCTGAAGAGTCTTGTTGAGCTGCAGACTCATTTGAATTTGTTCATCTAGTAGATCTTCATATGCGGTTGTGATGTCCAAATTCCCATCTGCACCTGAAACAGTGTCGTGTGTGCAGTGTGAAGAGGAGTTGACTGGTTCATGAGAATTTACCTCATCCTCTTCGCCTGCCATCATGTACATTTCAGTCGATTCATCTGCTTCATGCTCTAAGGCCATGAAGGTTGCTTCATCGTCAAATGAATCCATAAAGGAGTCGACCTCTTCTGAGTCGTCTGAGATTTCGCCAGCTATGTAGGATTGTCTTTTCTGGGCGAATTTCTCTCTCCTTGCCTTACGTGCTGCGCGTTCAAGCACTATCGAGCTCGGGACAATCATATTGATAATGTCCCGGCTTTTTGCAGTTGTAGCAAGTGATGACTTTTTCTTCTTTGGTTGCACTATCCCTTGAGGGTGCTGAGTCATCTTTCTTTTTGCATTCAGAAGATTGTGAGTCAGGAGAGCGTTTTGGTGTATATTCTGACTTACCTTTTATGTCTCGGTATGCTTTAGTCAGCTTTCTACGCCTCTCTTTCTCCTTCTGATACTTTACAGTGAGCAGCACATACTTCTGAGCGAGACTTCCTTCCTGTAGATCATTGAGTGAAGGCTCAGTCTTACTCGTCGTCTTGCTCGTCACGGGAGATGCTGTGCTGACTGTTGCTTTGAAAGCATGGTCGATCTTTATGTCAGCTTCAGCTCTCAGCTTTCTTTGAGGTCTGTCGAACTCAAACTCCTTCTGCTCGTAATTACGAAAAGATATGGTCAGGAGAGACAACATCTAAATCAGAATGTCGCAATAGAGTGGCAAAAGGTGTCCAGTGTCCGTCCGGCAGTACCCTCAGTATCTTTAGATTCATTTCTCGGTTGCTGAATGTCTTTTCCAGCCCGTTGATTGAGTTCATCAGATTGGTAAATCTGACGTTCAGATCTTCGATTTTGTCACCAGGCATGAGAGACAAGTTTTCCAGCTTTTGGAGTTCTAGCGCTAGTTTATTCGCTTTAATCTTCTGAGTCCCTCGACTCAGTAGCGCTAGAGCATCCCAGAGTTCTTTAGCGGTTTTGCATTCCCGAACCCCCGCCAAGATAAGAATCGCTAAGAGTGGTTAGTATGGCATTCCTGGCGACTCGGTCTAGATTGTGAAGCTTCTTCTCTTCAGGAGTGAAGAGACTTCTGTCTTTAGGGATCTTCTTCCCAGTCACCATTCCTCCTCCTTCAGCTTGAGTTACAACACTATCGATCATGGGAATGATAGGTCCATCTTCAAGCACTTCAGTCATACTGTCATGGAGGGATGTCAGATGTGCTTCCATTCTGACTCACCACACTCCATAATTCTCCACCGAGAACATGGGTACCATTCTTATACCTGACATATCAGCCATGAAAAATAATGATATGAATGTAGAGTGATATGCAGTGAAAAAACGTTTTCCTCCGGATCCGTTCGAATAGACCAGTCTCAAAGTGACAAGAGTCTTAAGGAACTCCTGCTCTGATACCAATTGTTGGTCCCGAGAGTGAGTTCAGGTGTAGAGGGGGGGGGTGAATACACCTGAATCCAAATTTCTCAACTTCGAACACGAACAGTCCTATTCAGGAAGATGCCGTACTGAAATGATTCAGCAGACCAGACAACTGTTCTGAATCGTGTTAAAGGCTAAAAGTCTGACTCGGCTGAGATCTGCTAACTGACTAGGTCAGAATTCAGTATCGATCAGCAAGAGTTCAGTGCGCGGAATAGTGTAGGCCCAAATCAGTTTTTATGAGAAAACGTTTTAAGTCTCAGTTCAATAGATAAGAAGTTCAGTATACTGAGACAGTTAATTTGATTTTAAATAAGATGTTCAGTATGCACAGTAAAATCAATGTAACAGTAAAAGAACGTAAGTAAACGACACGGAGATTTTTAAAGTGGTTCGGATATCAACAATCCTACGTCCACTGTCCCGATAGATCAGGAGGCTATTTATTATACTGAGTTAGTCTCAGTCAGCTTGTGCACAGGACAAAGCCGTGGCTTGGGTATTATACTGAGCAAGTCCCAGTTTACACTTCTATCAAACTTAAAGTGTTTGACAAACTTCTCCAACAGTGAAGGAGTCCTTATACAATAAGGATTGGGTTCAAAGGTGAACTCCTTGGTCTAAGCTATGGATATATCGGTTGAGCTTAGGGTTAGAGGGATGGGAACAAGAATGTAGTTTCGAGAGCGACGAACAGCTGAGGTTTAGCTATAAGTTCGTGTCACGTCGCTTGGATACTAGATGTTTTGTTGACGGTTCAGCTTGGTTCCCTTATGAGCTTAAAGGTAGTCTTTCGCCGGAGATAACTCTTTCGATTCTTGCGGAAGACTTAGGCTTTTGGAATTCGCTCGTTTGAATGTTCGTGTGTGTGTTCGTTTCTTTGTTAGCTCGTGAACTCTCTCGTCGTTTTTTTCAAATCTTGAATGATCCCTCTATTTATAGAGAAGAGATTGAGAAAGATCCGTTGGAGACGATCTTCTTCTCTCTCTCTCTTTTTGGTAGCAAACGGCTCTTTTGGCGTAGGTAACAGTGCATTTTCCTCCTTTCTCGGAAAGTGTTGACTTGCAGCTTTAGTAGGTAGGATGACACGTGTATGTTTGTCATTTGTCGAGGCGGATAGAGCGGTTGAGATAGCACAGACTTCGAGACAAGCTGAAGCTGACTTCTCTCATCCTCGTATATGACAATGCTGATTGTCTTTCAAAAGATTCTGATAGTCCCGAAGACTATCCGCCGATGCTTGAGTCTGACCTTGTATTCGGTAGATAGACAATGAGATAAGTCTAGCGAAGATCAGCTCCGAGTCCAAGTGAACTACTCCTGCCGAGTTCGGTTCGATCGACTCTCTCGCATATCTTGCTCTCGCCGAGTCCAAGATCACCGAGTCTTCTACACCGGTGCCTGAGGCAAATAAGCTACCGAGCGCCTTGACCGTAACGAGTGTCTACCGAGTCCGAAACCTCGAGACAAACAACATATACAACGGAATGGTTCACCAATCAGATAGGGTTTTGGGATCTTCAAATCTTCTCAACAGTTCAGAGTACATAGGCTACTGAGCTTGGTTCAGTATAGAAGATAAAATCATTTCCCACTGAGTGAAACAGTGCTGAGGATAGAATCATCACCCAACAGTTGGATACCCTGAAACTGGAGAATCAGAGACTTTCTCAGGAGTGTCAGGTTGCTACTGAGTCAGAAGGACTTGTGTTGAGACTCAGGGAAGAGATAAACTCTCTGATGGCCAAGTCTCAGCATCAAGAAGATTAAATCTCAGTACTGACCAATGACTTGACTCAGAAAGATACTAAACTGAGTCTACTGAAGCAAGAGTTGTCAAGGCTTCAGACCGAGCATGAACTGCTGAAGAAGAGCGATGATATCTAGAAGAACCTGATGACAGAGCGGTACATGGGCGCTAGAAAACAACAAGCCTAAGCAGTGCAAGGAGGGACTTGGTTTCAGCCATGGAGCCTCCTTATCTGTCCCCATATGCTTAGAAAACCGGCTAGCTGATAGATTTGTTCAAGGGGAGACCATCAACGCAGAGATACTGAACCACCTAGCTAAGAACAAACAAAAGATGAAGGCACCTCATCCCAGCTATCAGCATTCTGACAAGAAGATCAGTTCAAAATCACCCCAGTTCAGTCAAGGGGGAACTAGCAAAGCGAAGTGGGCTGATCAATATGGACCTCCGCAACTGACACATCCAGCTTAGTATGGGTCATACTACTATGATCCTATAGTCAGGAGAGGACCTAAGAGTCAGAAGAAGAAAAAGAAAGCCGTGCAGAAGGCAAAATTCAGTAGTCCACTTACTCAGAAGATCAGGACTCCTGAACCTGTGAAGCCTCAGAAGTCATCATCGACCAGTCCAGTAGTCAAGTATGTTGATCAAAGTAGGAAGAAACTGTCTGAGACCACCTGGGTCGTAAGACAGATCTGAGTTTCCAAAACTAACATCTAAGGACCCAAAATCAAAAATAAAGGGTACCTAAATATAATTCTGTCTTGCAGGTGCACAAGGACCCTAGGTATGTGGACAGCGGATGCTCAAGACATATGACATACCAAAAGGACCTACTGAAGGATTATACTACTGAAGAAGGACCCCGAATCGAGTTTGGAGACAATACAAAAGGCTATACCAGAGGATATGGAACACTCAGCATTGGAACTGCAACAGTTCCAAGTGTATCATATGTTGAAGGACTTCGGCATAATCTTCTCTCTGTTAGTCAATTTTGTGATAACTCGAATAGAGTGATTTTTTACGCTGGTTTCTGTGATGTCATTGATAAATCTACAGGGAAAACAGTGTTGTCAGGTTCACGCAAAAAGAATCTCTACGTAGCTGACTGGAACTCAGCTGAACTTGAAGCTTATTTGTCGGCAAAGAACGACAACAGAACGGGGTGGCTCTGGCACAGAAGACTCAGTCATCTCAACTTCAAGACGCTCAACAAGCTAGCTAGAAACACTCTAGCAAGAGGACTGTCGAATGAAGTATTCAGCAAAGACACTCAGTGTGAAGCATGCCTGAAGGGAAAGAAAACAAGGAATCAAAATCCTCCTGTTCTATCTCCTTTCACTAATGGAATCCCTTCAGCTGCTACATATGGATTTATTCGGTCCAGTCTCTCCGGTGGCGATCAGAGGCAAAAAGTATGCTTTAGTGGTCATTGATGACTACTCGCGTTACACATGGGTCATATTTATTGCCAACAAGTCTGACGTCAAAACAGAGTTATCAACGCTTCTGAAAAAGCTCAGTGTGGAGAAGAACACCAAGATCATCAAGATACGTTCTGACAAAGGAACTGAGTTCCTGAATTTTATGGTGGAAGAGTTTTGCAAAGCTGAAGGTATAGAGCATGAGACGTCTGCCGCGCGCACGCCTCAACAAAATGGGGTTGCTGAAAGGAAGAATAGAACACTCAAAGAAGCAACAAGAACCCTGCTCGCAGACTCAGGACTCCCAACCAAATTCTGGGCAGAAGCTACTGACACTGCATGTTACACTCAGAACAGATCTCTACTAACAAAGTAGCATAAGAAGACACCATATGAATTATGGAACGACAGGAAGCCTTCTTTATCTTATTTCCATATTTTTGGGTGTTCGTGCTTTATCCACAATAATAGGAATGATCAATTGAAGACTTTTGATAGCAAGTCAGACCATGGAGTTTTCTTAGGATACTCCCGGGTCAGCAAAGCCTTCAGAGTCTTTAACTATCGAACCCTTTGCGTGCGAGGAAAGCCCTGATGTTGTTTTTAATGAGTTTGCTACTGAAGACATGAGCAGGAACTCTAAACCAGAGTCTGAGGACATCAGTAAGCAGCTACATGATCTGAGCTTAAAAGATAAAGTTGATAAGATCCAGTTGTGTAGGGATGATGATTCAGATGAAGAAACTGAAGATAAGCCTACTGAATCTCAGCCAGCAGCAGAAGTAGCTGAACAGATTGACCTTACTGAACAGAGCCAATCCCAGGTAACTCAGTTCGATGAAGAAACCCAAGTGGTAACTGAGACCTCTACTGAGGATAATAATTCAGGGGGAATAAATGAAGTTCCTGAGCTAAATACCCCTAAACCTGGTGACTCAGTAGACCCAACTCTAGTAACTGAATTGCTTCAATCTTAGAATAGTACGACTAAAATGCCTAACTCACCTACTATCTGTGTTGAACAAATCTCAGATGAAGAGTTGAAACATCGTAGATCGTGGCTGGACGCTCACACTTCTGATTTGACTATTGGAGATCCTTCAGCAAGCGTAAAAATAAGATCCAGATTCTGTCAGGGAGAAAGCGCATTATATTCCTGCTTCTTGTCTACTGAAGAACCTCAGTCAGCGGAGGACGCACTTAAGGACGCTGATTGGATCATAGCCATGCAGGAGGAGCTGAATCAGTTCACGAGAAACGAAGTATGGGAGCTTGTTGATAGACCTTGGCATCAACATGTGATTGGAACTAAATGGGTCTTCAAGAACAAGCGAGATGAAAACAACGTTATAGTAAGGAACAAAGCAAGACTCGTGGCAAAAGGCTACTGTCAAGCTGAAGGATAGATTTCGATGAAACTTTCGCGGCAATCAGACTATTCCTAGCCTGCGCAACACATCAGAGATTCAGAGTTTATCAAATGGATGTAAAGTCTGCGTTCCTGAACGGCGTGCTGAAAGAAGAAGTCTATGTAGAACAACCTCCCGGCAGGGACATCAGGTCTACAGACTCAGAAAGGCTTTGTACGGGTTAAAACAAGCACCCAGGGCTTGGTACGATACTCTGTCTCAGTTTCTTCTTCAGAAAGGTTTTCAGAAAGGCACAGTAGACCGCACATTATTCAACATTCGACTGGAAGGCGATATCCTACTTGTGCATATCTACGTAGATGACATAATCTTCGGATCGAAGAACGTCATCATGTCACATCAGTTTGAGAAAATGATGAAGGATAAGTTCGAGATGTCAATGATGGGAGAAATGAACTACTTCCTCGGTTTCCAAGTCAAACAATCTGAGAAGGGAACGTTCATCAATCAAGGCAAATATACTCGAGACCTCATCAAGAAGTTCGGTATCAGCTGACTACGATGTTCAGCTGACAGGTTTGCGTATCTCTACTCAGTAGCCAATGAAATATTCTGTGCATTTATGACTCAGATTCAGCTTCGTATTCAATGCCTTATGAAATGTCATTTAATATAACGGTTTATATTAAATACAAGACATTCTATGTAAAGTATGTTGAACTCTGCGGCGCATTAAATGCATGTCGTATCAAGTTACTTCTTTGTCTATTTACAACTGTATTTTGACTTAGGCGGCTAAATTGATCATTACATATTTTATAACATTAAATCCTAGCCGTCCATCTCAAAAAGCTATTTCAAACTGAACCGTGGATTTATTAACTGTTCATCTTCTTTAACATATATAAACACGTTCAAAGTTAGAAACTGCTATTTTCACTCTGCAATCTTTACGAACCCTAAGTTTTTTGAGAAAAGCTTTGTCTCCTTGCAAACTCATTTTCAAAATTCTCAGAAACTCTTTGGTAAATCTTTCATGATCATTCAGCAATCGTATATGATATTTCTTTAATATTTTTTCGTTCGATACTGATTTTTTGTCGTTGCAGATTATTAAATATGGCAGGAAGAGATGTTATGGTTCCGGCGAACATGGAAGAGATCCTCGAGAAGGATCGTGTATGGTTCGAGCCGATGATGGAGTTCGACTCCTGTGATCTAGATTTCATGGAGGAAATCTTTGATTCGCTGAGGGCGACTGGTCTGGAGAAATTTCTGTCTAGGAAGCCATCATACTTCCTCCCTCGCCAGATAGTTGAGCTGTATCTGAACTCCGAGTCAGTAGATGGGGACATCTGATGCAGATGTGTCACCGATATTCTTGGAGACCCTGCTCGCGTCATTTCTGAGATCAAATTGATGTCTATCAAGGAAGCGCTTCAGCGAAGCTTCCAACTCCCGAGTGAAGGTTTCACCACAGTGGGCTATAAGGACGATCTCATGGATAAGTATCTGGAAGTGTTCTGCGGGAAGCCTACAACATTCAGAGCTACCTTCCCAAAGAACGCTATGCTTCCGCAGTATAGAGCTCTTGCCTACATAGTGACTCAGATTCTGATGAGTCAGGCCGGCTCGTTCGACCAAGTATCGGGACCGAAGATTCAGCTTATGATGGCCATTCACGATCATGCAAAAATTAACTGGGCTGAATTCTTCCTGAAGGAGTTTATGACTCAGGCTGCCAAGTTCGATCGTTCAGACAACTGCCTATCAGTCAAGGGAAAGTTATTATACGTCACAAAATTGTCTATCATGATAGAAGACCTCTGGGGAGCTAACAATGTGGTGTATGCTGACAAGCTATATTTCAACCCGAAGAAAGTTAGATTCTAGAGCCGGGCAGCGGCCCTTCAGCAGATTGGGTCTGGGCCTGCTGATCCCAAGTCAGGAACTCAGAAGACATCCACTCCTACGAAGAAGAGGTCACCTCCCAAGTCTACCCCCAAGACGCCGACCAAGAAACTGAAGAAAATTAGTGAGGTCGTGACAGAGGTTGTTGCTGAACCACCTCTGCAGCTGAGGGACGAGGCTGAGTCCTCTGAGAAAACTCAATAAGTGGAGAAGGTCATCTCCACTGAATGAGATGTGACAGTGGACCAAGGGGTCGAAGCTGAACAAGTTCCTACGACTGAGAGCCCCTTGGATATTCCTCCACTAAGCAGCATTCCATCTGCTGAGAAGCAACAGTCTCCAATTGAAGTTGAAGATTCCGAGACAACTTCTGAATCAGAATCGATCGGGATGGAGGCATCTGCTCTGCAATCAAGAGTCTCCTGAGAGATTACTGAACATATACCGGAGATAGCCAGCCACACTGATCTTGTCACTCTGGCAAGGCAGGCTAGACTCCATATGCTGATCAGGTTCTACGAGTGGTCTACTCTGAACAAGTTGATCCTTCACCACTCCTGCGAACAGCTCCATGAAGAGGAGTTAATCATAAGAGACAAGATAGGCTACTCCGAGCCATCAGACATCTGTTCCCTAGATGACTTGAGGGCTGCCATGCTTGCCATGCTGAACGTTCGACAACCAGTCTCAGCAACGACACCCTTAGATGGGTCTAACCCCGATGGTCAGGACCCACCCCGTGATTCAGGCCCTGAGAAGCCTGACGAGGGTACTCAACTAGACAAGGATGCTCCAACTTCTACTGCTGAACCTCCTCCCAGCATCCTTGGACCAGGTCAGTCGGAGGCTGGTACCTCGAAGTGTGCAGAACCAGCTCAGCTCTTACTTGAGTCTGCGTTCAAGGTAGCGCCCAGCCCTAAAAGCCGACGATCGAAGTCAGTGGCCAGGGCCCTGAGGAGTCAAGGAACTCAGAACTGACTCCTCGCCCGTGCCGTCCACAAGACGTGGAGGCAGACCACTCAGGCTCAGAGTGCAGAGATCAAGTGGCTCAGAACGATAATTCAAAACACGCCTGCCCCCCGACTTCTCAACAATCCTGACTGAAGCACTCGCCACTCGACGAGCCAACTTCAAAGAGCAACTGAAGTTGATGGAGGCTGGCCAAGCAAAACTTCTAGAAGATTACAAGGCCGCCCAGTCAGCTCACACTGCATCCGTCACTTCTATCTCTCAGGTCTCCGAGCTCAGAATCCAATCAATTCAGAAGGCTATGGAAGAGAAGGTGGATCAGAAGTTGTAAGATATTCAGACAGCAGCAGACGCCTCTCATAAGAAGTACAACGAACAGCTTACTGAGGAGAGAAATGAACTGCATAAGAGACTCACAAAGCTGCAGGATGCATTAGATGACCTTTCAGCAGCCTACAAAAGTCTGGATAAGAAGGTGCAAATTCCCACCCCTGGCTTATTTACTGATGCTAAAAAGGGGGAAGGAAAACTGAAGATAACTGAAGGGAAAGAGAAGATACTGAGGGTACCTAGAGGAGTAAGGACTGTAACTGGAGCTACTCAGAGTCAGCAATCTGCTCCCACTGGTTCCTGGACTCAGACTGCACAAGGCGAGGCCCAGGGTATCTCAGTAGCAGGAGATGTAGTGCCTGCTGAGACCGGCCCAAGTGGCTCAGGACCCAAGGATTCTGCTACTCAAGCAACCCAGACTCCCAGTGATATAATCAAGGAGATTGCTGAGTATGCAGAGGAGGACTCAGAAGAGGAAGAGGTTCCTCTGCCTCCTCCAGTGCAAGGAAAAGGCAAGAAAGTACTGAAGCTTCCCACTCCTCCCTCGAAGAAAACTAAACGATACATCACTCCTGAGGAGGAAGCTCAGATAGCTGCAGATGAAAAGCTTGCCAGAGAAATTGCCGAGGCTGAGGTTGCCAACAAACCAAAGAAAAAGCCAGCCAAAGGCAAGACTAAGGCCCCAGCAGGAGGTAGGAAGCCTGGGACAAGGCTGCCTCCAAGGAAATTAAAGCTGAGCGATGAAGCTGATAAAGAAAAGGAAAAAGAGCAGCAACAGCAGCAGACAACTGGTCAGCAGGGAACTTCAAAAGAAAAATCATCTACTCCTGCTGACTCAGAAGAAGAAGAACATGTACCCTCCTATGTTCCCTCGAAGAATCAAAAGCTTGAAATGCAAGAGATATGGGATCAGATGGAGAGGTATCTCGACAGACGAGTTGAAGCAAGGCAAATAGAAGCAGCAAGAGAAAGGCTTAGATTGACAGATCTAGAAGCTCTGAGGCTGAAGGCTGAGAAGGAAGCTAGCCAAAGGATTCCTGAGAAGGCAGATATCCCATATAAATATAGAAGACTTGGGAAGCCTACTGATCTTAAGATTCACAGATGGCCCAGAGTGGATGAATGGATGCCATGGGAACGGACACAGAGGTGGGAGTCACTGAAGGCAGATTACATCAAGAGATACTACTTCTGGAGATACTGGCCTGAGATGCACAAGACTATTGCATTTGCTGAATGGCTTCTAAAGACTGACCCAGAGATATTTGCTAGAGTTCAGAAGGCCACAACAGATAAAATTGATGTCAGAGTCCCAGCTCCAAGGATCATGCCTCCCACACTGAAGCTTGATGGCTCTGTTCATTATGGGATAATTGAGAAAGACATTAAAGATGCTGCCCAAGCAAGACACTTAGATGAAGATGAGCCTGCTGATTTGCCACAGATACTGAAGCTGAGGAAGATCACTTACAGAATGTATAGACTGCCACTTCCTGAATCAAAATCAAAGGACTTCAAAGACAGGATTCAGCAGTTCAGATGATAGATAGCTTCTGTATTTCTTTTCTGTTCTGTTTTCTTAGAATAGCAGTATGATGTACCTGTCCTGAACTTTCATTATATATAAAAAACATCACTATTGTTCGGCCCTGACAATTCCTTATTGTCTATACCGCCTTGTTTATCTTTATGCTTAACACATATAATCACTCAAGTGATTACTAACTCACACACTCACTGAATTTATTTATTCTGTCAGTTTTGACCTTGTTAGATTCTAGTCTATTAGATTGCTTGTAGATGAGGGAAAATTTTGTTAGAAAGGGAGAAATTGCTGATAGTTTTTATGTATAGGTTTTGATATTTCTTCCCTGATTTCCCTCAGTAGTCTAGAACTTGAAGAACAACTCCACTGATTCTACTTGTAATACTTGTAAGGAGCTCTGTTTCTGATAGTTATAGTATTAGGTTTTGGCATCATCAAATAGGGGGAAAATGTTGGGAGATGATTCAGTCGCTCCTCAACTCATTGGGAGATAACTCAGCAGCCCAGTGCACTGAATATTTGCTGAAGATTTGAAGATCCCAAAACCCTACTTTGACTGATGAACCATTCAGTTGAAATGTATTGTTCTGTCTCTGAGATTTCAGACGCAGTAGACACTCTTCATTTGGTTCAGGCGCTACCAGCCTCAGTACCAGAAGAAGAAGACTCAGTGATACTGGACTCAGCAGGAGCAGTATACTGAAAGGAGTCAGTGGAACTGAACTTGGTAGGAGTAGTTCACTGAACTCAGAGTTGATCGTCAGTAGAGCCGACTCAGCACGAGCATGCTACTGAATGTACATCAGACTCAGAAACGGCTAGACAGTCTTCTGAACTGTCAGAATTTACTAAGTCAAATCAACAGAGTCATACGAGGAAGAGAGAAGTCAGCTTCAGATCTACCTTGAAGTCTGTTCTGTCTCACCTACTTTCTTTAGCCTCAACCAATGACAAGCGGCCAGCTGTCTATATTCTGATTAAAGCTGCAAGTTAACAACTTTCTAGAAATGGAGGGAAAGTACTCTGCCACCATTCTTTGAAAGAGCCGTTAGCTACCCAAATGAGAGAGACCCAAAGATCGTCATCTCCAACGGATGTATCCTTATCTCTGCTCTATAAATAGAGGGATACAATTCAAATTGATGCTCACGACCGAACCTACGAACACAGAGAAATCTAAGAACACAAGAGCATCCACAAGCAACTCTAAACGACCTAAGTCTTCCGCAAGAAGTTCAAAGAGAAATCTCCGGCGAAAGACGACATACCTGCTCATAGGGAACCAAGTTGAACCCAAGTATAAAGCCTCTAGTATCCAAGCGACTGATTACGAACCCAAGTCCATACTTAAACTGTTCATCGCTCTAGAAGCCAGTTTCTCGTTCCCTATCCCTCTAACCTGAGCTCAGCAGATCTTATCCATAGCTTAGACGAAGGAGTTCATATCTTAACTGATCCTTATTGTAAAGGACTCGTTCATAGTTGGAGAGTTTGTCAAACGCTTTAGTTTGAACCTTTGTAAACTGAGACTTGCTCAGTATAAATCTCAAGACCAGTGTTTGTCCAGCGTACAAACCGACTAAATTTGACAAGCCCACGCGCACGCTGAGCGCAAAAGGAAAGCTACTCTACGGGCTCAAACTGTCAGTGATAATTGAAGACTACTGTGGCTCTGAGCAGATCACATATGACGCCAAGGAGTACTTCAATGTCAAGAAGATTCGGTTTCATAACCGAACTGCGGCCCTTCAGCAAATCGGGTCAGGTCCTTCAAGGGCCAGAGATCTCGAAGGCTACTCCACGTAAGAGGAGAACGCCTCCAAAGCAAAAACCCCGAAGGCATCGGCTAAGAAACCGAAGAAAGCCGTCGAGGTGCCTCGCTGAACTCGAGGCCCCCGCCGAACAGGCCACTCGGCCGACTACTCAGCCCCAGAGGCTGATAGATGAGTCGGAGTCTTCCGAGAAGACTCAATCGCGTGGAGAAGATCGTCTCCATTGAAGCATCCGAAGAGATGGAACAAGAGGAGGCTACCGAAGCTCAAAGTGAAGAAGTTCGGCGCCTTGACAGCCCCCTCGCAGTTCCTCCCACTCGGCGGTGCGGCACTCGCCGAGACTCGGACGTCTCCACCAATTGACGAATCCGAGACGGCGTCTGAAGAAGAAACAATCGGGATGGAAGCTTCAGTGATTATATCCAGAGCATCCCGATAGATTCTTCAACTGGTTCCGGAGCTTGCTGACTACTCAGACTTGTTGCTCATCGCCAAGTCAGCAAGGCTCCACATGTTGCTGCGACATCAGGAGTGGCCTCGTCTACAGCGCCTTGTCCTCCACTACTCCTGTCAGCAGCTGCATGAAGAGGAATTGAGACTGAGAGAGGAGATAGGCTATTCAGAGCCTGAAGACCTCAGCTCAATGGACAATCTGAGGGCTGCGATGCTGGCAATGATTCATGATCGATAGCTCGCCTCCGACCCAGCACCCTCAGATGGGTCAGACCATGACGACCCACCCAGTGATTCAGGCCCTGGAAAGCCTGATGAGGGAACTCCCCAGGACAAGGATACACAAATTACTGAAGAACCTCAACCTCAGCGTCCACTCAGTATCCTTGGTTCTGAGAAGTCGACGGCTGGTACCTCATCAACGAGCTGCTCTCGGCTCTCGCCGAAATCGATTTCGAGGTAGCGCCCAGCCCGCATCGTCGACGCTCCAAGTCTGTGGCGAAGGCTCTACAAAGCCAAGGCACTCAGAACCATGCCCTCGCCAAGGCAGTCCACAGAGCTTGGAAGAAGACTGCTGAAGCCACAGCTACTGAGCTTCAGGGGCTGAAATCCTCAATGTCCCAATCAGCCGCCCCTGATGTCTTTGAAATTGTCACTCAAGCATTGGCTCGGCGACGACCAACTTTGAATCTCGGCTCGGGATCTTTCGGAGAGCCAAGCCAAACTACTTCAAGATTTTCAGGCTTCTAAACTGGCTCATACTGCAGCTATTGCTGAACAAGCCCAGGCCACTGAGATCATATTAGACAACATTCAACTGGTCCTGGAGGATAAGATCGCTGAGAAGCTGAAAGACTTCAAGGAAGCAGCTGACCTCTCTCACAAGCAGTACAAGGCAGACCTTACCATGGAGAGGAACGAGTTGCATGAGGCTCTGACTAAGCTCCACCATCGTCTTGATGAGCTATCAACCTCCTACAAAAGTCTGAAGAAGTCAGTCCTAGTCCCTACCCCGGTGCTCATTGATGATGCCAAAAAGGGGGAAAATGAAGGAAAAAGGGAAGGAAAGAGAACTGAAGAAAGAGAAGGAAAGAAGAGTACTGAGAAGCTGACCCCCACCAAAAGTCCAAAATCTAAGGGGGAAGCTACACTGAAGTCATCCCAGACTCAGACTCAGACTCAGAAGGGTGAGGCCCAGGGTGTCCCAGCTGCGAGCACAGCTGCGACCGGCCCAAGTGGCTCAGGATCCCAGGCTACTCATGCAACCCTGACTCCTACTAATATCATCAAGGAGGTTGCAGAGTATGCTGAACAGAAAGAGGACTCAGATAGTGAAGAAGAGATTCCTCTACCTCCACCTGTTCAAGGAAAAGGTAAGAAAGTAATGGATCTCCCGACCCCTCCAGCAAAGAAGAAACCCAAGAGATACATCTCAGCTGAGGAGGAGGCTCAGATTGCCGCTGATGAGAAGCTGGCAAGGGAGATCGCCGATGCTGAAGCTGCCAACAAACCAAAGTCTAAGCCTGCTAAAGGAAAGACTAAGGCACCAGCACGCGGTGGAAAAAAGAAGGCACCTGCTAGATTGCCTCCGAAAAAACTCAGAATTGAAGATGATGAAGATAGGGAGTGGCAACAGCAAAAAGGCACTGAGCAGCAAGGTACATCCAAAACCAAATCCAGTACCTCTGCTGACTCTGAACAAGCTCCTCAGAAGCCTCAAGAGCAAGATGCAGAAATTGAAGAAATCTTCGCTCAGATGGATAGATATCTCTACGAGAGGAGAGGAACCTAGACAGATAGAGGCCGCCGAGCGGAGGATACATTTGGCGGACCTTGAGGCACTCGGGAAGCGTCGAACAAGAGGCCAGCCGAGAGTTCCTTCGAAAGCCGACATTCCTTATCGATACGAAGGTTCGGGGAAGCCAAACGATCCGAAAACACATAGATGGCCGAGATCGGACGAATGGATGCCTATTCGGTTCAATCGAGAGATGGGAATCGGCCAAGATAGAGTTTATCAAGAGAAATTATTTCCGGCGATTCGGCTCGAAATGTCTAAGGCCGATGCCTATGTCGAGTGGATGACCATTACCGAACCTCGATCTTTACCCATATATGCACGGAGCAAGAATGGCGAAGGGGTAGTAGTCGGCGTTCTCGAAGCAAGGATCATTCCTCCACCCGGAAGACAAGACGACTCGAGTACATCTCGGAATGATTGAACAAGAAGTGAAGAATGCTTTGCGTTGAACGAGAGGTTTAGAACAAGATGAACCAGGCGGACTTCGCCGAATACACGAAGCCGAGGAAGAACACGTTCGGAATGTATGGAGTCCCACCTTGCCCGAAGATAAATCCCAAGGTTTCATGAATAGGATTCAGCGAGTTTAAGGGTTCTCCTTCTTAGTTCTCCTTTTAGCTTAGCAAGATTTGTAATGTACTGAACTGTTTATCATATATATACAAATCTTCCTTTGGCTCTGACAACTACTTGTTGTCTAAATAGCCGTGTTTGCTTTATGCTTTAACACTCAGATTCACTGAAGTGATTACTGACACACACACACCTTGTTTATTTACTTGTCGGTTTTTTTTTTGCTCGGTTAGACTTCGATAGACTAGACTTTCGGTTACTATTTCTTCGAGATAGGGAAAATTGTTGCATGAGAAAATAGTTGTAATTTCTCTTAGGGGGAAATTGTTGCATGGGGGAAATTATTGTAAAGGGGGAAATTGTTCTGCCTTGTCTCCCTCAGTAGTCTAGCACTTACCAGACAACTCAACTGATCCTACTTGTAATATTTGTAAGGAGCTATGTTTCTGAGTAAGTTAGTGTTTAGCATAGTTGATAGGACATAGATGATAGGTTTTGGCATCATCAAATAGGGGAAATTGTTGGGTGATGATTTCATCCTCGACCGCTTTTCACTCGGTGGGAAGTGATTCGGTCTTAGACACTGATCTTAAGCTCAGTAGCCTTATGCTCTGTACTTGTCTAAAGATTTGAAGATCCCAAAACCCTATCTGAATGATGAACCATTCCCTTGTATCTGTTTTGTCTCTGAGGTTTCAGACTCAGTAGACACTCTGCTCTGGTCAAGGCGCTCGCAGCTTATCGCGCCTCGGCACCGGTGCGAGAAGACTCGTGATACTTGGACTTAGCAGGGAGCAAGATATGCGAGAGAGTCAGTTGAACTGAACTCAGCAGGAGTAGTTCACTGGACTCAGAGCTGATCTTCAGTAGACTTATCTCAGCAGTCTATCTACTGAATACAAGGTCAGACTCAGCAACGGCAGATAGTCTTCAGGACTGTCAGAATCTTTTGAAAGACAATCAACATTGTCATGTACGAGGAAGAGAGAAGTCAGCTTCAGTCTGTCTTGAAGTTTGTGCTATCTCAACCACTCCATCCACCTCGACGAATGACAAGCATACACGTGTCTTCTCACCTGCTAAAGCTGCAGTCAACCTTTTACCTAAAAAGGTGGGAAAGTACACTGTTACCTACACCAAAAGAGCCGTTTGCTACCAAAAAGAGAGAGAGAGAAGAAGATCGTCTCCAACGGATCTATTTCAATCTCTGCTATATAAATAGAGGGATCATTCAAGATTTGAAAAACACCTAGAACACGAGAGAGCGCGAAAAAGAGCGAATTCCAAAGAATAAAGTCTTAGCAAGAACTTGAAGAACAATCTCCGGCGAAAGACTACATTCTAGCTCATAGGGAATCAAGCTATACCGACATATAAAGCCTCTAGTATCCAAATCGACGTTACACGAACTCAAAGCTTACCTTCAGCTGTTCGTTGATCTAGAAGCTACTCTCATATTCCCTATCCCTATAACCCTAAGCTCAACTGTTCTTATCCATAGCTTAGACGAAGGAGTTCACCTTTGAACCCAATCCTTATTGTATAAGGACTCCTTCACTGTTGGAGAAGTTTGTCAAACACTTTAAGTTTGATAGTGTTGTAAACTGAGACTTGGATCAGTATAAAAACCAAGACGCGGCTTTGCCCAGTGTGCAAGCTGACTGAGACTAACTCAGGATAATAAATAGCCTCCTGATCATTCGGGACAGTGGACGTAGGATTTGAGCGATATCCGAACCACTTTAAAAATACTGTGTCTCTTACTGCTTTTTTAACTGTTGCATTGATTTTACTATTCATACTGAACATCATATTTAAAATCAATCAACTATCTCAGCATACTGAACTTTGAATCTACTGAACTGAGACTTAAAACGTTTTCTCACAAAAACTGATTTGGGCCTACACACATTTCCGCACACTAAACTCTTACTGTAGATACTGAATTCTGACCTAGTCAGTTAGCAGATCTCAGCTGAGTCAGTACTCAGCCTTTAACTCGATTCAGAACAGTTGTCTGATCTGCTGAACTGTTTCAGTCAGACACCATCCTGAATAGGACTGTTCGTGTTCGAAGTTGAGAAATCGAATCAGGTGTATTCACCCCCCCCCCCTCTACACCTGACCGTACACTCGGGACCAACACATTTCAAATTGAAGCTCACCTCGAAAATAAAAGAACACACGAGCATTCACGAGCAACTCGAAACGACCTAAGTCTTCCGCAAGAAGTTCAAAGAGTAATCTCCGGCGAAAGATGACATACCTGCTCATAGGGAACCAAGCTGAACCAGAGTTATAAAGCCTCTAGTATCCAAGCGACTGAAAAATAACCTAAGTTTATACTTAACCGTTCGTTGCTCTAGAAGCCTCCTTCTCGTTCCCTATCCCTCTAACCTAAGCTCAGCAGATCATATCCATAGCTTAGACGAAGGAGTTCATATCTGAACTGATCCTTATTGTAAGGGACTCCTTCATAGTTGGAGAGTTTGTCAAACGCTTTAGTTTGATCTTTTGTAAACTGAGACTTGCTCAGTATAAATCTCAAGACCAGTGTTTGTCCAGCGTACAAACCAACTGAGACTATCTCAGTATAATACATAGCCTCCTGATCTTTTGGGACAGTGGACGTAGGATTGTTAGATCCGAACCACTTTAAAAACTGTCTGTGTTCTGTGTTTGTTTTTCTATTTTAACTGTTGCATTGATTACTGATCATACTGAAAGAATTTTCTAAAATCATTCAACTGAGTTTCAGCAAAGCTTAATCGATCGCACTAACTACTGAAACCGTTATATTAAAAATGTTTTCTAAACTCAACTGAATTTGGACCTACACATTTCTGCACTATACTGAACTTTAGTTGAACGGTACTGAATTCTGACTCAAGTCAGCTAGCAGGCCTCGGTAAAGTCAGTCACTCTGTCACACGATCCAGAACAGCTTATTCAGTACGGCGCTTTCCTGAAAAGGACTGTTCGTGTTTGAAGTTGAGAAATTGTTTTCAGGTGTATTCACCTCCCCCCCCTCTACACCTGAACGTTTACTCTCGGGACCAACATAAACTCCTCCACTAACTCACTCGCCCCGATAACTCTTAAATTTTTTTTAATAGTATCAAAAATCTTCGGGTTATATTCTATGTCTATCCTCGGATTCGCATCGAGAATACAACTCTTTTAAAAATGGGCTGCACCGAAACAATTTAACAGTTAAAATTAAAACAAAAATCAAATCCCGCTCGGTCGAAACAAAATCCCGCTCGGTCGAAGCGGAATCCCGCTCGGCGAGCGGGATTTGAGACGAGATGCAGTTGGCGGGATTTTGAAACAACACAACGAAAACCACAATCACATCACATATGGCAACAACGAAATATTTACGCCCAAAAATGAAATTCGCTATCAACCAATATTTACAACAAAAAATTTAACAATATTCATGCTCCAAATTCAACTAATTCCAACTGGAAATTCATAAATTCACCGAAAAATTAAACAATATTTATGCTCAAATTCGAATAATTCTCAGAAAATTCAAAAAATAAACATGCTCAAAAAATCATAAGACTCGCTCAAAATTAACGGATAAAATTCGAGCGGCACTATAGCATTGAGCGGGACTAACTTGGTTGGCCATTCTCGTATTTTGAAGTCAAATTATACTCCAAAATTGCGTTTTCGAGCGGATTTGAGCAGGATTTCGGCAACGGGCGAAGGAAATTGGGGAGAAAGATGAGAGAAAGTGATAGATCTGGATATTAAATTCCAGATATGTTCAAATCCCGCTCGGTCCCGCTCGTGTAGTCCCGCTCGCTGAGCGGGATTCAACTGTCGGCAGGATTTGACATTTTCGAGCGTGTTTGATGTTGCCGAGCGAGACTGAGTGGAAATTGAGTGGGATTTGACTGCGAGATCGAGAGTTAACCGAGCGGAATTCGATTCGAGCGGGATTTGATCCGAGCGGGATTGGACTGCAAGAATGAGAGCTAGCGGGATTTGATGTTGCCGAGCGGGACTGAGCGGGAATGGAGCAGAATTTGACTGCAAGATCGAGAGTTAAACGAGCGGGATTCGATCCGAGCGGGATTGGAAGTTTTTAACCGTTTCCAAGCGGGATTGAGCGGTACACGAGCGGGATTTACTACTTACTAGCGGGATTAGTGATTATATATACGTTCGTGTGTTTTTTTTGTTTAAGGCTTCACTTAATTCGTCTCGAATTCCGAAAAATATCTGAAAATGATTGGTGTTAGTCAACTTTTTCAAAAAGTGAGGGTAGTGTAAGTAAAGTTGGATTTTTGTGTAGCAAATATAAGGATTGAGTAAATTTGACTTTTGTTATACGAAATTGAGTAAAAGAGAATAGTACCATATTTAAGTTTTATCCTGAACAAATTATTTACACGTGTAATGGAAATAATTAGATTCTTTCTTTTTAATTAAATAAACAGTAATACGATTTTATTTTATTTTATTATTTGAAAATTCATGGTGTCGAGCTCAACATTTTTTATTTTCAAAATTAGAACTAATGTGCAATAAATCTATGATGTAAAATAAATTAAATAACGAAGTAGGTGTTGGGATGTGATTCAACAGTAGATTGATTAGATGTTTAGAAGATTTGGCTGATCCCAAAACCCTAATTTGATTGGTGAATCATTGTGTTGTAATTATAACGCCTTTGTCTCTGAGAGTTTCAGACTCAGTAGACATGCCTTCAGCATGGTTCAGGCTCAGAGTTCTGTCTGTTGTTCCTTCAGTAGACTATCCGCCTTAGTACCATGGTGTGAAAACTCAGTAGTGCTGGACTCAGTAGGAGCAGCATACTGAGAGGTGTTCAGATTTATTAGTGCTGGACTCAGTAGGAGCAGCATACTAAAAGGAGTCAGTAGAACTGGACTCAGCAGGAGCAGTTTACTGAACTCAAAGTCGACCTTCAGTAGACTTGGACTCAGCAGGAGTATACTACTGAACCTAGGTCAGACTCAGCAACGGCCTGACAGTCTCCTTGATTGTCAGATGATCTCATATGTTAAATCAGTAGAGTCGTCCGAGGTTATAAGAGAAGTCAGCTTCAGTATCTGCCTAGAAGTCTGTGTGTCTCAACTACTTTCTACACCTCGACCAATGACGAGCAGCCAGCTGTCAAAGTTCTAGTAAAAGCTACAAGTCAACCTCTTTCCAGAAATGGAGGAATAGACTCTGCAAGATTCCTTAAAAGAGATGTTAGCTACCCAAAGAGAGTGACACGTGGATCATTCGTCTCCAACGGATCTATCCATAGCTTACCTCTATAAATAGAGGGAAAATCAAATCGAAGAAGAAACGAACCAGAATGAGCGATTACGAGCAATAAACGTACAAGAACTTAAGCTTTCCGCAAGAACTTCAGAGAAACACTAAAAGCGAAAGGCGACATCTTTGCTCTTGGGAACCAAGCTGAATAGATTCAAAGCCTCTAGTATCCAAGTGATCGAACACGAACCCAGAGAGAGTATTCCTCACTGTTCCTCACTCTAGAAGCCACCTTCTGGTTCCCTTCCCTCTAACCTAAGCTCCACTGAATATATCTATAGCTTAGACCCGAAGGAGTTCATATCCTGAACTGTGCTTACTGTAAAGAACTCCTTCATCGTTGGAGAGTATGTCAAACTTTGTAGTTTGATCCTTGTAAACTAGGACTTGCTCAGTATAATCCTCAAGGTCAGTGGTTGTCCAGTGCACAAACCGACTGAGACTAACTCAGTATAATAAAATAGCCTCCTGATCTTTTCGGGACAGTGGACGTAGGATTGTTTGATATCCGAACCACTTTAAAATCGTTGTGTTCTTTACTGTTGCATTGATTTTACTGTTCATACTGAAAACTGCTTTACAAAATCATTCAACTGAGTTTCAACAAAGCTTAAACTGAATGCACTAACTTATTGAAACAGTTTTAATAAAAACGTTTTCGAACTCAAATGAATCGGGCCTACACTTTTCCGCACTCTACTGAACTCTTACTGAACGGTATTGAATTCTGACATCAGTCAGCTAGCAGGCTTTAGTATAGTCAGTCACTCTGTCCACGTGATCCAGAACAGCTTGCTTGGCCTACTGAACTTGTTCAGCAAGGCACTCTCCTGAATATGACTGTTCGCGTTTTGAATTGATAAAGTTTTTCAGGTGCATTCAACCCCCCTCCATCTACACCTGAACGTTTATCTCGGGACCAACAATTTGTATATATGAAACTATGTTGCATAAATGAGACGGCTACATCATTAATTCTCTTTATTATGCAATACATTATGCGGATAAGCAAAATCTTGTAAATTTGCGACAACAGATCACGAACACTTTCAATTTAGTCACATTCGTCTGTTATTTTAAGTAACACTTAAATCTGACATTGAAATCGGTTGTCACTTCTGATACAATCATAAAAGATTTAAGTATTAAATAAACATTACAAAAAATCGCGTTGGGAGTCTTTTATTGCTTTACGCATTACTTCTGGAATCTGACCACTTTCGGACATGCATGGTTGCCTTCGAAGCCTGCATATTTTTGACATAATAACTTTGTGCTCATCGAAAATTTTAGATGAGATTACATTTCGAAAGTAAAATAAGAATTTGCTTTATTATTTTAAATGATTTTAAAAATATATTTAAATTAATTTACCTCTTTTTCCCAGTCGCATCTTATTGTAATAATGGCAAGTATCACTGTTTGAACTGCTGTTCCACCAAAAATCATACCAGCCCATATGCCCTGAAATAATAGATGTCATAATTAATAAGATTAGTTGAAACCAGAACATAAGTTTGATATAATTTTAATATTAGAAGAGAATTTATAAACAAATAATACCATAACTCCTAGATGGAAAACCCATCCCATCAAAACTCCAAGTGGGACTCCCACCAAATAGTAGCAGCCAAGGTTGATGTATGCCACGTATGACTGCCATCCAGATCCAACAGCCACCCCTACAAAATCCATTTTGTGGTCATATTATTTATTTATTTATTCTAAATGAATTCAATCGATCATAAATGTCACACACACTCAAAGTATAAAATAATTGACGTAAGATTCAGTGTCTATTTAGGCGAAATCAAATACAAACGTCCATCTAGGTATGACAGATTAGTAAATCAAACACTAGTGAAATCGACCGTGAAAGAATTATGTCACGCAAATTATTATATAAACTAATACTCTACTTAAATAGACAAATAACGGTACACATAAGACGAGAGTATGATGAGTGGATTACCTGAAAGAATTGGCTGGACACTGTTGAGCAAAATTGTGAAAGCTAAGAGCAGAGAGAGGTGGCTGACTGCTTCTAGGACAACTTTGCTCGATGTAAAAATTAGGGCAATTTCGTTGTGGAACAACATTATAAGTAGCCAGAATACGAGGCCGATCATTACAGATTCACAAACTGATACTATGGTAGCAAACTTGGCTCCTTTCCCGTTTCCCGCTCCTAGCTCATTTGCCACTCTGACCCTGCATATATATATATAGATCAAAGACAACGCGTCTAAGAGGGCCTTTGGGTAAATTACTTTATCGCCTTGAACACTTATTAAACATGAATGTCAGATATTTCATGTGTCACTTAAATTAGCTATAAATCCAACATAAATGAGAGTTTAGGCAAACAGGTAATATGGGCAATCATATGTTTATGATGCTTAATATGAATAAATTATAGATTCAATAAGATTGATGTGTAGCCTCAATTTGGATGATATCTATTTAGGGACCACCCAAAAGATTAGGATTTAGGAGCAACGTGAAATATGACATGTTTGTTTTCTAATGTGTTTCCATTCCGGGTAAAAAGCCAAACCATCCAGACTAACTTCACAAACCATGACAGCCTAACCGCTCCTAATTGGGGTATTCATACTGATGCGAGAACCTTCTTGATTTTTCTTTTATAATAAAATATACTTTTAATGGTGCTGACTAAATTTATAAATAATACTTATCAATAACCTACTGATTAATAACAGTATTTAGTAATAATAACCTACTTCTTGTATTTTAACAAATTATTAATCCAAATAAGAAATTAAGGCGGTGTGGACTAAGTAAGCATTAATTTTAAACATAGTATGACAATAAAAAATATGATTTTTTTTTTGTTGTGATTTAAAACAGCTTCAAAAGGATTTATTCGAAAAATTCAAAATTATGTACTATGTAATAGCTTCATAACGGTATAAGTTTTACCCGGTTCCAGCAAAAAATGCAAGAGGAATCATCATTTCCCAGCCATTGATGTTCATGCTGCAATATACAACATAAAAATAAGTATAATAATACAAATATTATTAACAAGGATACACACAAACATATATGTCCAAAGCATTAGCCTAAAACCAAAAACAAAAACATAATCCTACGAAATATGTCGTGGATGAGAGACAGATAGAGAGAGAGAGTAGATGCGACAAAAGGGAAAATGATTGATTACTTATAAAATTCAAGGAGGTCGTAGTAAGATTGAATACGAAACTGAAAACTAAATCAAGCTAATTAAACCACAAATTCAAACATACCTTTCGCCCCACCATGTTCTCAATTCATATTTTATTTCGGAAATTATCGTACAAGAATAAGACTTTTCATGAATAATTACAACGCATCGCGTGTTTCCAAACTTTTTTCAGACAAAATTCCCGTTTGAAGGATGAATCAATCATTCAATGAAGTAGGAAAATGGATCAAAAAACTCAAAATGAATTGGTGGTTACCAGACAGACAACGCATCCACTGCAATTTTGGCGTTCTCGAGGTTTCCAGTCATCACTATCAGAATCCTGTAGTACCAATTCTCCAAGCTGTCCCATTTAAAAACAAAGGAAAAAAAAATTCCGTGAAAAATAGTTGGAACCAAAATAGAAATAGAAGTATATGAACTCTAAAAACATTAAATTTTCTTTAAATTCAGATTCATAATAATAATAAAAAATCAATATTGAAGTGATTTTAGAGAAGTATTCGTATGAGAGAGATGGGAGAGAGAGAGAGAGAGAGAGAGAGAAATGACCATAGCATGAGGCCGGAAGAAGCGGAGAGCTTAATAAATTCCCACAAACCGGACAACGCTTGGACGGAAAAGCCATTCCACGTATGCGGACAGCCGCCGCAGACGACATAGAGATACATCCCGGCCACCGTGAGCCACCACGAGATATTTAGCGTGAGGGCGGTGCCGACGAGGCCCCACTGGAGTCGGTATACCATGAGCCAGCTGAGCAGCACGTGCACCACAAACGCCGCCAAATTCACATACGCCGTCACGATGTTCTTCAGCTGGCTCTGCAGAAACCTCTGCAGCGGAAACACCAACGCGAAGCTGAAGTGCAGAGGGATGAAACACATCGCCACCACCCCCGACAGCTCCGCCACGTCGTCCGGCTGCCCCAGCAACTTCAGCAGCGGCGTGGCGAAGAAGAAGAGCGGCAGCAGCAATACGCAGCACATCATTAGTACGATCCAGGAGCGCTGCAGATAGATTCCCAGCATGGGGTAATTCTTGGCTCCGAAGGCTTGGCCGCACAACGTCTCGAGAGCGCTGGCCATGCCTAAGAGGAGACCGAAGTCGAAGCCGACGATGACATTGGAGGCGATGGACATGGCGGCCAGCTCCAGGTCGCCGAGGTGGCCGGCGAAGGCTTGAGTGATGACGAACATCGTGTATGACGTGATGCGGCTGAAGATGGCGGGGCCCACCACACGCCATAGCTTCTTCGTCTCGATCCAAACTCGATGGCTAAGAGTTTTTTCGTCATCGTCGTTTTGTTCTACGGTTTTGTTTCTATTATCTAGCAACGGCGTCGTATTTGTTTCCCTATCTTCACTTCTATTCGACATTTTTACTCTCTCTCTCTCTCTAGTTAGGAGAGTAAGAAGAGGATTACCTTTTGTATAGGAGTTGAGGTGTTGTATTGCTATATAGCTTCTGAGATTGCAGCTGTGTGTTGTAATCATGCCACGTCATATTTAATTAACTTTAAGGGAGAATTTAGAAATAGGCAAATATATAAATATATAAATTATAAAAATAAGCAAAGACTATTTTTTAAATATTTTTAATTTGACAGCACCTATTCTAATACCTAAGCTGCAAATAAAAACTGATTTTGATCCAAGTGGGAGATTTTGCAGAAATTGAGAAGCTTTCATTACACAATTATTTTAATTTTGATTGGTGAATATATATATATATATATATATATATATATATATATATATACTATACAAATTACTATTAAAGTTGATTGTCGGCGTTCGGACACATTGAGCAGCACTGGTGGTAATATATGATATACATTACTATTATAAAATGTATACAACTTGAAAGCAATATTATAGAATGTATAATAAGAATTATATTATATATTTATTATTAATATTATTAATAATTTATGTAGCATTCATCAAGATAAGTACTACATCATCGACACACAACGTAAATGCTCGATTTTTTCTTAGTTTAGATTTTGCGCTCGAGCGCTTAGATAATTTTTATGAGCGCTAAGGTGATTTTTTTTTCTTCAAGTTTTAGGTGATTTGCTAGTTTTGATTTTCTTAATTTAATTTTTTATTTTTATGATACTCTATTTCAAATTTATTTTATGAATCAAATTTAATTTTATTAATTTATCTCAAATTTAATTTTGTTAATCAAACATTTATTCCAAAACATTTTTTTTTCTTATTTTACATTTATTCTAAAATCTCTACCTGTTGCTAAAGAAGAACTCAAAGTAGATGATCGTAATGGACTGATCTTCTTGCCCATTAATTACGAACTACCCATAACATAAACGCTCGATTTTTTCTTAGTGCTTAGATTTTGCGCTCGAGCGCTTAGATAACTTTTATGAGCGCTAAGGTGATTTTTTTTCTTCAAGTTTTAGGTGATTTGCTAGTTTTGATTTTCTTAATTTAATTGTTTATTTTTATGATAACCTATTTCAAATTTATTTTATGAATCAAATTTAATTTTGTTAATCAAACATTTATTCCAAAATATTTTTCTTTTGGATAAAAGTATTTTCAAGTAAAAAAATTCTCTCATAAAAGTCAACTGAAGTTACGAGGACTTAACTTTTTTTTTCAATTATTAGTAGTCATACAAGTTAAGAAGATAAATAGAAATCTAAAACTGCAATGCGCGTCAATTAGGCGGCCCTCTTGCTGGACATCTCCTCCTTGTATGGCCTGGTAGATGACAAATACCACAATGCTTGGTACCCTTAGGTCTACTATTGCTAGATGCCTCAAACCCAGATCGGAAACGCCCCGTCTTTGGACGACCTGCTTGTCGTCTCACTTTAGGCAGCAACACTTCTTCAGCTTGAGTTATGGTCCATAATCTGGAGGAGGAAGAAGATTCAATACATGTGCATACAAATCCCGGTGGGTGGTTGTTAAGTAGTAATTTGATGCAAAGTCATAAATGCTGAGCCCCGATAGCCTGCGTTCAAAACATTATATTAGTACTATAAAATTCAAAGAACTAATAAAGTTTTAAAACTTATTTGCTTACATGATAGCTGCAATAGCGTGCGAACATGGCAACAGATCCAACTGAAATTCACAACACGAGCACTGGCACGAGTCCAAGTCTACCTTAAAGTTATTTTTTCCGTCTTTGTTGTTTCTCTTCTTTTGGTTTCTACTTCAACAATCATTATTCTCTTTTTTTTGTTTAATAATATTAATTGAAATATAAATTTTTATTTCACTTAATTTATACTTTTGGAATGTTTCAAAATATCTCTAATTATCTCTATATATCTATAATATCTCTCTCTATATATATATCAATAAAAATATTTATACTTCAAACATAAAGTGGTCGCTTATATATAAATTGGTTGCTTATATATATTTTAATTATAATCTATATAAATTGGTTTCTACCTCAACAGTCATTATTCTCTTTTTTTTTTTGTTTAATGATATTAATTAAAATATAAATTTTTACTTAATTTATAATTTTTGAATGTTTCAAGAATTCTCTAAATATCTCTATATATCTATAATATCTCTCTCTCTATATAATATCATTATGATATTTAGATTTAAGCAACCAAATATAATATAATATTAAATAAATGTAACAATTGGTATACATATCTTGGGAGAATGCAAAAATCAAATGCATTCACGGGAAATATGTATTTTTTTCAAAGATTCTCTCCATAAAGCTTCAAATTCTCAGAGAATATTGTCATGTGAACCGCAAATCAAATTAATTTCTATCTTCTTGCTTAAATCAACATATTTTATATATACACCTCCTCCACCTAAGTTTTTCACTACTTCCAAATTATCAAACACTTACATTTTCCTCTTGAGTACGACACTAGAGATAATTGAAAGTGGTGGCCAAGTATGTTACATATTTATTCCTTAGTGCTTTATATTCATTAGCATGTTTGTATCTAAATAAATGTTCCATAGTATTTGCTATTTTCCCTACCTGTAGCGATTTTATTATTTTTGCGAATTTTTTTTAATAGAACGTGTTTAATACTTATTTAGATTTAATGAACAACGTAAGCACTTGTTTTTTCGTTAACACTAATGTACGATTTACGAACGCTTAGGTATATTTTTGAGTGCTAAGGTGATTCATAATTACATTTTAGATTTATATTTCAAATAATTTATTTATCTTTTTTTTCATTACCTAATCGACTTCGTAATTTTTTTATTAGGAATTATATGTTTTTTAAGATACTAATGAGATTATTTTATTCAGGGACTAAGTTAGTGTGATTGTCAATCACTATGAAATACATATATGATTTGGATCTAATATGAACCTTGGATTTTGTGAGAATTTAGAACAATAATAATGGGTACCATCCCTCACGTTAAATATTTTAATACATGACTATAAGAATAAAAATGTATTTGAAAAAAAAATAGAATTCAATCTATATTAGTATAACGCATGTGGACATCAGACATCACTTCATTCGTGACCATATCGAAAAGAAGGATATCAGGATGGAACTGACCGTCAAAGGGCTGATATACTGACCAAGCCTCTAGCTGAAGCAAGATTCAGAGAACTTTCAGTAGAGCTAGGTCTGCTGGATCCGACTGACTCAAGTCAGTAAGAGGATTAAGGAGAGGAGCATTCGGTAAGGGGGAATGTTCACTCTCAGTACTGAGTAAAATCAGTACGAAGAGACTCTGCAACCATCTACACGAGGTATCAGTTGACTACAATGTTCAGCTGACAGGTTTGCGTATCTCTACTCAGTAGTAGCCAATGGAACAGTACTATGCGTCTACGACTCAGATTCACTTCAGTTTCAACATCGTATTTCATGCCTTATAAAATGTCATTTAATATTAACGGTTTACATTTAATGCACGACATTCTATGCATAAGTATGCTGAACTCTGCCACACACTTAATGCACGTCGTATCACAGTTACTACTTAGGCAAGTTACAACTGACTTTTGACTTAGGCATGATCATTACCTATAATATATCACTTAATCTTGACCGTCCATCTCATAAAGCATATTTAAACTTAGCCGTTGATCGTTAACCGTTCATCTTCAGTTAGATATATATCTGCGATCATATCTTCAAAACCGCCATTAGCAATCTTTCAAATCTTTTTACTCCGAAAATTCTGAGATCCACTTCCTGCAAACCTTACTTGCAAACTTCATCTAATCTTCTTAAAACTCTCAGATTTTCAGTGGTATGGTATTAGATTGTCTTTAACTTGTTTCATTATTCAGCATCGCTATACTGATTATAACATCAAACTCGATATTGATAATTCTACTTGCTTGTTACAGATATAATGGCAGGCCTTACGGTAACAGCTCCAGAGAATATGCAGGAAATCCTTGAGAAAGATCGTGTCTGGTGCGAGCCAGTCATGGAGTTTGACGCCTGCGATCTGGAGTTCATGGATGAGATCTTTGAAGCTCTCCACATTACCGGCCTTGAAAGTTTTCTGACGAGGAAGCCCACCTTCTTTCTCCCGAGGCAGGTTGCCGAAGTCTACCTTAACTCAGACTCAGTAGCCGGCGATATTCATGGAAGATTCGTTGTACACAACATCGGCGATGCTGCTATGGAGGAGAAGGAAATATCAATCAAGGAAGTTCTTCAAAGAAGCTTCGATCTACCCTCCGAGGGAGTCAGCACCGTGGGATATAACGATGATATGATGGATGACTACCTCTCCATCTTCTGCGGGAAGCCTACAGTCTTCAAAGCCGCATTCCCGAAGAACACGATGCTACCGCAGTATCGGGCTCTGGCGAACATAGTGACGCAACTGCTGACGAGTCAAGCCGGATCTTTCGATCAAGTATCCAGGCCTAAGCTGCAACTGATGATGGCTATCTATGATAGAGCCAAAATTAACTGGACGGAGTTCTTTCTCCGCGAATTCATGGTTCAAGCAGCCAAATTCGACAAAGCATCATACAAACTGAGCGCAAAAGGAAAGCTCCTTTACGGACTGAAGCTATCTGTGATGATTCAGGACTTCTGTGCATCTGACCAGATCACGTACAACGACAAGCAATACTTTAACGTGAAGAAGATAAGATTTCACAACAGGGCAGCAGCCCTTCAGCAAATCGGGTCAAGTCCCTCAGCTCAGCAAACTACGCCTCAAAAGACTACGCCATCCAAGAAGCGGTCTCCTCAAGCTAAAACGCCTAAGGCACCAGCAAAGCGACTGAAAAGACTATTCCCGTCATGCCTACTGAAGTAGAGGCAGAACCCGAGGCAACTGCTGAACAGAATGAGCAGACGCAGCAACTGAGAGATGAATCAGAGTCTTCTGAAAAGACTCAGTCAGTGGAGAAAGTCGTCTTCACTGAACAAGCAGAAGAAGTGGACCAAGGGGTTCAAATTGAAGAAGTCCAGGGCGGAGACCTTCAAGCCCTGGACAGTCCCTTTGATGTCCCCCCACTCAGCAGTCTTCCATCTGCTGAGAAACAGACGTCAACGATTGACATAGAAGATTCGGAGACGGCGTCTGAAGAAGAATCTGTCGGGATGGAAGTCTCAGCTATCCAATCTCAAGCATCCCGAGAGATCACAGAGCATATCCCGGAGATTGCTGGCCACCCAGATCTAGTGCTCATTGCCAAGCAGGCCAGATTCCATATGCTACTGAGGTTCCAAGAGTGGCACAACCTTCAACGCCTTATAATCTGTCACTCCTGCGAACAATTACACGAAGAGGAACTGAGGATCAGTCAGCAGATAGGCTACTCCGAGCCTGCTGACCTCGAAACCCTTGAAGATTTGAGGGCAACCATGCTGGCCTTGCTGCACGATCGACAACAAGCTTCCGGCTCAGCTCCCTCAGATGGGTCTGACCCCGATGGTCAGGACCCACCCCGTGATTCAGGCCCTGAGAAGCCTGATGAGCGAACTCAATAGGACAAGGATACTCCCACTCCTACTAAATTACCTCTTAGTATCCTTGCTCCTGAGAAATCGGCGGCTGGTACTTCAACCTATGCAGAACCTGCTCGGCTCTTACTTGAGTCAGCATTTGAAGTAGCGCCCAGCCCCAAAGGCCGACAATCGAAGTCAGTGGCAAAGGCTCTCAAAAGCCAGGGCACTCAGAACCGTGCACTTGCCACAGCAATCCACAAAGTGTGGAAGCAGAATGCTCAAGCCACAGGCGCAGAGATTCAGGGGCTGAGAACTACATTGTCAGAATCAGCCGCCCCTGACGTCTCCATCATCGTAGCTGAAGCGCTGGCAAAGCAGAAAGCTGACTTCGAAGCTCAGCTAAGACTGATCCAGGAAAGACATGCCAAGCTACTTGAGAATTTTAAAGCCTCTCAGTCCTCCCACACTGAGTCAGTCACAACCATATCCCAGGCCAATGAGCTCAGAATCACTTCTATCCAGCAGGCCATGGAAAATAAAGTTGATGCACAACTGAAAGAGTTCAAGGCAGCAGCCGATCATTCTTACAAGCGCTACATAGAAGAAATGATCAGTGAGAAGAACGAGCTGCACGAAGCGCTGACCAAGATACATAACAAGCTCGATGAATTGTCAGCCTCGTACACCAGCCTGAACAACAAGGTATCCGCTCCAACCCCTATTATAATTGCTGATGCCAAAAAGGGGAAAAGGAGGCCCAAAGGGAAAAGGATATAAAGATGGAAAGGATGGCTAAGCAGACCCCTGCTAAAACTGAGAAATCAACTAAGGGGGAAGCCACCACCAAGGAGCAGGTACTGAAGTCTCCCAAGAAGACAAGGTCAGTAGCAGGAGCAAGCTCAGCTCAAACATCTGCTCCTACTAAACCCATTACAACTGGCGAGGCCCAGGGTGTCTCAGTTGCAGCTGCAGCATCAACTGAGACTGGCCCAAGCGGCTCAGGACCGATAGAAGTAGCAACTCAGGCAACCGAAACTCCTTTGGATATAATCAAAGAGGTTGCTGAGTATGCTGACTTGGAGGACTCAGAAGAGGAAGATGCTCCTCTCCCACCTCCAGTAAAAGGAAAAGGAAAGAAGATCCTGAAGCTCCCGACCCCTCCCTCCAAGAAATCTAAGAGATATATCGCTAAGGAGGAGGAGGCTCAGATAGCCGCTGATGAGAAGCTGGCTAGGGAGATAGCCGAAGCTGAAGCAGTCAGCAAGCCAAAAGCAAAGACTGCTAAAGGAAAAACAAAGGCTCCAGCACGGGGCGGAAAGAAACCAACAACTGCTAGGTTGCCTCATAGGAAGCTGAAAATTGGAGATGATGAAGATAGAGAAAAGGAGAAGCAACAGCAGAAGTCCACTGAGCAGCAAGGTAAATCAATAGAAAAATCTACTGATTCTTTGTCAGTTTGATTCTGATAGACTATTTGTTTCCTTGAAGGGGGAAATTGTTAAGACAGGGAGAAATGCTTAGTCTCTATATTCTGACTCTCTGCCCTGCTCCCTTCAGTAGTCTAGAACTTGAAGAACAACTCCACTGATCCTACTTGTAATATTGTAAGGAGCTCTGTTTCTGACAAGTTTAGTGTTAGTTTGTATAGATGTTGTTAGGTTTTGGCATCATCAAATCGGGGGAAATTGTTGGGTGATGATTCTATCCTCAGAACTGTTGCATATAGTGGGAAATGATTCTGTCTTCCGTACTGACATATACTCAGTAGCCTTGTGCTCTGGACGAGTCTATGAAGATTTGAAGATCCCAAAACCCTATCTTGATCGGTGAACCATTACTTTGTATTTGTTTTTGTCTCTGAGGTTTCAGACTCAGTAGACACTCTGCTCTGGTTCAGGCGCTCAGTAGCTTATCAGCCTCAGTACCAGAAGTAGAAGACTCAGCAATACTGGACTCAGCAGGAGCAGTATACTGAGTCTTCTACTTCTGGTGCTGAGGCTGATAAGCTACTGAGCGCCTGAACCAGAGCAGAGTGTCTACTGAGTCTGAAACCTCAGAGACAAAACCAAATACAAAGTAATGGTTCACCGATCAAGATAGGGTTTTGGGATCTTCAAATCTTCATAGACTCGTTCAGAGCACAAGGCTACTGAGTATATGTCAGTACGGAAGACAGAATCATTTCCCACTATATGCAACAGTGCTAAGGATATAATCATCACCCAACAAATATTTACATTAAATTTCTTTTAAACTCTTTAATAAATAGTTTCTTTTTAAATTATTCAAAATAATATATTATTATCTATATAAAATCAAATATAATAATTTTAAATCAATTTAACTTTCATTAAATTTAGTGGTAAATATATTATTCTCTTTATTAATTTATGGATGCACAACTACATCTATAAAAAAAAATCACAATTCAATTAGAATCAATTTCGATCAATACTCATATTACTTTAAAAAAAACAATTCAATCTGAATTCAATTCAATTTATATTTATTAATAATTAATAGTATATTTAATTAATAATCTATATAATTTATCTATTATTTTATTTATTTAAAAATCGGATGTTCAATTTCTCAGTATCTGAAAGCAAGGGCATTACTCTTATTTTAAAAATTGTATTTATATATTTTATATGATTTCTCATTTCTTTCGATATATTTATACTTAATTAGTTAAAAAAGAGAGTTTCATTAGTAATAACATTAAAAAAAGGAAATGAGTTATGCAATTAAAATGATAAAATTTTCACTTTTTCAATTGTCAAAATAATTTTTAATGTACAAATAAACCAAATTAAGAAAGAATTCCAACTATTTAAAAAAAATCCATAATGGGCATATGTTTAACTAAATATGAATTATTAATCATTCAAGCATTTAATTAGCCTAATAACTATAAATTATTAATCATATATAGGTCTAATTTAAAATAATATTATCATAAATAACATAAATGTATTCAAAACAAACTTAAGTACCGCAAATCATGTTAAATTAATCATCCAAAAGAAGTAATTAGTTTCGGTAATTTACTTAGATTATTTTTATTTTTATATTTCTCACTAGGAGAGGAGTGTCTAAACTGGCCGACTGGTGACAAAGTAAGGTGAACAGCAACAGGATGTTCAATTTTTAAATTGTGTTTCTTTTTTGCGTGCCGCCACTAATCCCTTCTCTTCTCCTGCCGGGGTGCATCTATGATGGACATGTAATAGATTAGATCTTAATGGGAGGAAATGCATCGATGATAGGCAAGTAATACAGTGTTATAGACTTTGTATTCATTAATTTGGGAACTGTTACTGATTGCATCCTCTTTTTTCATTTGTGAAGGTAATTTGTTGACCACCAATTGGTTTGCTAACTGAAGTTTGATGTTAGTGATGCTCGCATTCATATTAGATATGAATAAGTTACATTGGGGATAAATAAAAGAAACTACATGTGAATGGGAAATTAGACTACGGTGGTGTGGTGAAGAAGAAAATAGCTTCAAGTGAGTGGTATGGCCTTGAACTGTGCGTAAGGTAGTTCTATCTATGAACAAGCTCAATAAATGGATATATGATAATGTAATATCATTTGTTACTATGATCATATTAATAATATTTTAAGAAAATTGGAATTATATTTTTGGATAATACAACTATGTATCATGCATACATATATTCTTAAATTATGATTTCAAGCCCTTTGATGCATGCTTGTATGTTTTATTTGTAACTTTCATCATCAATTCATAATGTAGACATATGTTCAACAAATAGAGTAGTACGAGATAGAGTAATATAACTAATAAAATTGAATTGACACATCTTTGAACAACTTCAAGGGGATAGATTAACATATTCCATTAAACTGAATTGTTATTTTATGTTAGATTTATTATTTAGAGTTTAATATGTATTATATAATATATCTATGTATTAACTATACTAATGTTACTTCATCATGAAATTGTAACATTTTTCGTGCGTAGCACGGGTGTCGTTCTAGTTGCAATTAAAATACCATTTGGTTTTCATATATATAATAATAGATTTGATCTTATAAATTAAAATTCGTCCAAGAAAAAAAGGTCTCACTAGAGAGTAAACTAATTATTATTTATTAGATGTCTCGAAAGCAATTTAATAACTTTTTTTATTCGATAAAATTTGGAGTAAAATTCGTAATCGTAATTATTCGCCGAACTAATTTGTAATCATTAATTGAAAATTCGGAAAAACAAATTGAACTTGATGTTAGACTCATTTTGTTTCTAGAGCTAGATTGAATTCTACTCATCATGACAATGTAGGTAGCTTTGCTTCGACTACAAGACCACCGTACTGCATATAAGAAAAGAAAGAAAATAAAATTCATAGATGTTGTAAGGATCGAAGACAATAATTACAGACGAGCATTGGAGTCGACCAATAGAAAAATGAGAATGAAAATTAAAACATCTATGTTATTTTTCATTAAATTATTTTTATTATGTAAATTTATTTTGAACTTTGAATATGTTTATGATTATATTATTTTGTTGAGATAGAAATAACATTAGAATTATTAGACAAGAATAATATTTATTTATTTTGGATTTCCTAAACCAACTAGGATTGAATCTCTTATATGGTAGGTGATAGACTAAATTCTATATAAATTATATATGGACGAAAATAATTATGGATAAAATATATTTTATACCTTTTAGGATTAGGGATCTTTAGATAATGATTTATAGGCCTATAAATACCCCTTAGTCGCTCATAATATAGCATCCCATAAAATTTTTGAAAAACTGCCAGCATATCAGCGAACTGTTTCAAGAATTATTTCCACATCTTCCCCTCGTAATATCATCGTGAAAAATTAGGATCATCTTCCTAGGTATGTCTAGTATACTTAATAAGTTTTGTAGAATTTTACAAGCATGATAAATATTTGTTAAAAATTGTTCTTCGTAACCTGCCAGTTTTTGACAGCATGTTCATGAGCTTGATAGGAAAATTATTTTTCATGTTTTCTTTATGTTATTTTCGACCATGCTGAATTTTAATAGGATATACTATATGTTAGGTCATTCATGTTAAAAATATAGAATTTTTAGGATACGTGTACTATATATTTGTTAATTTGTTTCTTGATGTGTTCGATTATATTATGTCAATACTTTGGTTGTTAAAATGTTTAAGTTTCATGAGAACATAAATCTGTCCAGCAATTTTACCTTTTCTGCCGAGAAATTCCAAGGCCAAATACATGATCTTAAGCTACTTGATTTTTTGTAAATTTTGGGAATTTTTAAACAAGTCTTTATATTTTTAATGAATTTTTACTTTTACACTACTGAGAAACCATGCTCTCTGGATAGGGCTTAGTAAAATGTTTATATCTCACTCCACAAAAATGGTTTTCACTTGATTCTTTTTCCTAAATACTCTAAACACGTAGGAATTTGTAAAACTATTTATTTAGTATTTTTAACATATGTGTATGAAAGCAATTTAATACAAATGTCCGGGTAGTCAGTCGGAGCATGCATTTTCGTATTCAGTTTTTGGTGGAAACTATTTTGTATTTTATGAAGTCGTTACTTATCTATAGAGATTGAATTTTTGACATGATATTTCTACATATGTCCCCTAGATTTTTGTTAAATCTTAGAATTTTTAACATATGTTTAGTTCCCGAAGCTTATAGCTTAAGGTCAGTAGGTCAGAAACCGCCTCTGTCGATGCAGTAGGTACTTTTTTGGTTATAACTCTTAGAGGACTTATTATTTTTATATGAAACCAAATCTAGAATGATTTAGACTCATTAAAGAATATATATATATATATATATATATATATATATATATATATATATATATATAGAAAATTAGAATTTATGGAATGAATTCATGTTCTGTGGAACTCTTTTAAAATAGGTATTCTGCACGAGTTAAAATAGAACATAGAAACTTAGTATATAGATATGATATTGTTTCATGCATATCACGACATTAAGATTTAAATTATTTCATGTTATGATTGGCGCGCAAGACTTAATCCATTGATATACATTTTTTCATTCACTCAAAAAAGTTAAGGTGGTTTTTTTTTTATCCTTATTATACACTATATAGTTTTTCTCATGCGTTATTCAGTACAGGCAGAGCCTTCGGGCAATTCACAGCAGTAAAACCTTCGGGTTAGCCTTCGGGCAATTCACAACAGTAAAACCTTCAGGTTAGCCTTCGGGCAATTCATAGCACTAAAACCTTCGGGTTAAGCCTCCGGGCTTGCATGTCTAATTTCTCATGTTAAATCCTTTATAGTTTATAGTTTGGATAATATTGACCCCACTGAGTAGTCGTACTCTCCCCTCTATATTTTCACTTTTTCAGATCATGATCCGGCAGATGCTTGAAGTGGCGGATGGTGATGGTCACACATGTGGAAGGATCTAAAACACTTTTTAACGCATTATTTTAGTTTTCATCTTGAACTATGCATTTTGTCTCTATTTAATTCCGTAAACAAGAAGTTGCACATGTTTTATTTTATTCAAGACTTCCGCTATTATGAAATGCATTAAAACCTTATTATTTTTATAACTCTATTATTTTTTTTGAAAATTAAATTGAGAAGATTAAATTTATGCATGAGGTGACGTTCCCTAAAAAGTTATGAAAATTGGGGCGTTACACATACACTGAATCGCTTGATCTCACAAAGAGAAGAGAAAGGGTTCGAAGAGAGAATAGAGAGAAAGAACTCAGCGCTGCATATCTCGACATACAACCCTAAGCCTTTTATAGTTAGGGTTTCTGTAACGGGCTGAATGTATAACGCTGTAACAGACGCGGATTATTCGGCCAACTTAAATGCAGCTGGGCCGACATCAGAGTGGGCCGATAGTTGCGGGCCTGGACAGGAGGTGTGTGTGTGCGGGCTTGGCCTATTAGAATAACAGATGTAGCCTTCTACCTTTCTCTAAATGATTACAGCTATACCAACGTAAATACATGTATTATGCATAAAATATAATAGTAATATATATATATATATATATATATATATATATATATATATATATATATATATATATATATATATAGGGTGTGGATCTAGGGAGATCCAACACTCAAAAGAGATGCGAGAACCGATCCTAAGCGTTGATCGGTTCTAATCTAATGGACAATATCAATCCCTTCTTTCTTTTAAAAAAAAATTCAAAAAGGGCAAAATGGGTATAGAAAAGGAAATGTTTTTGGGCGCATTTGCAGACAGTCAAAACATTTTAAACGAAAAAAATTTCGGCGCTCGACGGCTCCAAAACCTCCCTCCACTACATTCATTCACTTCCATCCAAAACTACCATCCACTACCGTTTTCCGCCATAACCACAACCCAAATAATCTTCCATCAACGAGGATTTCGCAACAGTTTTCCGCCATAACCCACCTCCCTCCACAACTCAGATTTGCAACCACCGAGCAAGAAGAAACGATGTCAATCGAGTAACAAATCGAAGAATTAGAGTCGTTTGCAATCGATTCGACTAGAATTCAGGTTTGTTTTACTGATTATTTACTTAAATTAGGAAACCCATGGATTATTTGATGTTATGGAGATATGATTGTTAATGTGAATGAAACCCTAAAAAATTGAGGGTCATAAATTGTTTGGACCCTGTTCTTGCTTGTTTTCATTGAGGATTTCATGCTGATGTGAATGTAATTGGGTAGTAAATTTTGTTTTGTTGATTTCAGGCACTCGAAAATAGAAAATCGCATTAACCTTGCAACGGTCATAGTATGGACGCAGGTATTCATAATATTGAGATGATAATATGAGCATATATTTTGTGTATGTATGCATAAACTGTGCATTGCATAAGCACGACAATATACTAATTGTTTTAAGTGTTCCAAAAATGTGACTAGTTTGATGTTCAGTTAATCAATTTCCTATATATGCATAAAGTTTATACTATGTATGCATAAATTATTAATTGTATAAGCATAAAGAAATTTAACTTGGAATTACAATTTTTGTGTATGTATTCGGATTGGTTAAGCATAAACATTGAACATTGTGTGCATGAAATCTGTTTGTTGTGTGCAGAAAATCCGTGAGTTATGTGAATAATAATTAACATGGTTTGCATAAAATCAATATTATGTTTGCATAAACTAAGTTAGTCATGTGCATAAAATATGTTATAATTGCAGGCGGTTCGAGCGGGAAAGGAAAGAGGAAGAGAACCAAAGAGCCGGAAGAGGATATTCCATTAAAATATTTGTTGAATAAAGGGAAGAAAAAGGGTAAAGATAGGAAAGCGAATGAAATGACAAAGCAGAAGGTGTCTGCAAAATCAAAAGGTAAGAAGATTGTGAAAGTTCATGAGCAACAAGAAAAGGTCAAAAGTTATGGATTCAAGTATTATTTAATAAGCATAAAATAAGTATACTGTGTGCATAAAATAGAAGAATGGGAAGCATAAATATATATGCCATAATACTACTTAATCAAAGTAGCATAAAATAGTATGTTGTGTGCATAAAATAGTAGAATGGTAAGCATAAATATATTTGCGAAAATACTACTTAATCAAAGTAACATAAAATAAGCACATTGTGTGCATAAAATAGTAGAATGGTAAGCATAAATATATTTGCGAAAGTACTACTTGATCAAGATGATTGATTTCTTGCAGGAGTTTATTTGATTCAGGTCAAAAGTTCATGAGCAACAAGAAAAGGTCAAAAGTTATGGATTCATGTATTATTTAATAAGCATAAAATAAATATACTGTGTGCATAAAATAGAAGAATGGGAAGCATAAATATATATGCCACAATACTACTTAATCAAAGTAGCATAAAATAGTATGATGTGTGCATAAAATAGTAGAATGGTAAGCATAAATATATTTGCGAAAATACTACTTAATCAAAGTAGCATAAAATAAGCACACTGTGTGCATAAAATAGTAGAATGGTAAGCATAAATATATTTACGAAAGTACTACTTGATCAAGATGATTGATTTCTTGTAGGAGTTTATTTGATGAGACACATGGAGACGTTCAAGGGTGATTTAACGAACTAGGACACGGGATTTCTAAAGAAAGGTGTCAAACAGATAAAGCTTTTGAGGATGCGGTATTGTTTGAGCTTAGTTAATTTTGATGACAACAAAATGAAGGAGACGGTTGAACTAAAGGCGGTGGGACATGCAGATGAGAATGAAGTTGATTCAAAAGAATGTGTCAAAGAATTGTTTGATAGTTAGAATGTTGGGTTGTGCGAATGTTTCGTTTCGATAATTTGGTTGGATAAACTTAGTCATTTGGATAGTGTTATGTTTTTTAAGGATTAGGTATTAGAAGCAATGTAATGAAAAACATCTTTTGGTATATTAAATGTATTCTAAGTTAGGCATTCATAATTTGATCATATGCCAAATGTATATGCACAAACAATTGAGGAGTATGCAGATATGTATACACTCTTGTAGGGAAAAAACGTATATGCACAAACAATACATAACATAAGCATGGAATTACAATTCGATATGCATGAAATATATAACCTAAACATATATAGATAAGCATGAAGTCATAAAACAATACATATCATAAGCATGAAACATCAATTGGGTATGCATGATATATAAAACCTTGAACATAATCAGTACCATAAAGGTTGAACTTGAGAGATCAAGTTTATATGCATGAAAATCATAAAACATAAGCATAAAAATAACGGTTGTATGCATGAAAAAAAATAACATGAACTAAACCGATAAAGTTAATACAAATTAGTCCAAAATAATGCAAATGGTTCAGTGCATAGGTTTCTACTAAGTTCAGCATAAAAACTTAAGAGGGATCTTCTACATCCTTAACATTAGGGCAGTTTCTTGAATCATGATGTCCCATCTGGTTGCATTTTCGACACATCCTCTCAGGCTTCAACTTAGCACGCAATGCCGCCTCCTTCCTAGACTGTAGCCTACTGCCCGATCCCTTGGTTTTGACTTGATCTGGTGGCATAACTTCGACATCCTTAACTGCATAAAAGATTTGTTCGATTGTAATTCTTTAGTTGCATAAAATATATTCTGTATGAGCATGAATGAAAGGAGTGATGAGCATAAAATTAGTACAGGAATTTCACCTGCATAAAAGATATGAATATGTGCATAAATAATACATTTGGTATGCATAAACTATCAATGAGATATGCATAAACAATACGTAAGTGAAAGGAACAAATATGATGTCGTAAATGCATAAAATATTTGTTTGATTGTAATTGTTTAGTTTGCATAAAACAGCTTCTGTATGAGCATGAATGCAAGGAGTCATGAGCATAAAATCAGAAATATGAATTTGAAAAATCATACTAACTCCTATCAGTTGCATAGAAAAAACACGTACCTATTGGTTGAATAAGTTGCATCCATTGATAACGAATCTCCAAAAATCTTGTAATTGCCAATACATATATCATCAGCCCAAAATACACGCTTCAATTTGTCCCCTCCGTCCGTAAAATATTCGTAAAAAAATTCAGGGTTCCTATCACGAGCTTCCGTCATTTTATCCAACATCATTTGTGCATCCGCACCCTCAACGCATATACGAAGATCACGGTGAAAATTTTTAAAATCTACTACATCACAACCGATGTTCTGATAACTACCAACCAACTCACTAAACATTCTATATGCCCTAATCGGACCAACATTAGAACGCGCACAACTAAGGACGAAATTCTTGTGGACGGAAGTCATTGTCCGATTGTATCTCATGAATTGTTTGTGAGTTGATAATAACAAAAGATGTGTGTGTGCCTCGTAAAATAAATCAACAACAAAACCTTCAGGGTGGGATTTAAATACAACGCGTGTAAAGCAAGATGACCGTTTAGAATTAGACCTTCGAATTAAGATTATCAACGTCCATGAATTTCTCCCCTTCTCTACTGCACACTAAATATCTACGCATAATAGACCCATCCACATGCCGTTTTATCGACCACTTACGTATATCAAAACTGCACAAACCTCTGTAGTCTCTATAGAAAATTTCGGCCTCATGAAGAGTAACAAATTTTCGTCCAAGATACGGTTTCAATTCGTCCGGGCAATCAGGAATGTAAATGGATTCATCGGATTCAAGAGACACAATTGATTGACACGGTTCAGCCATTCCAGAAACTGAATGCATGAATATGTGACAGTATCAGCATAAACTAACAAATACATATACATGAACATTGTACTTCCGTATGCAAAAATTATAATAGTTAATCTACAACATAAAAACCAATACTTAATGGACACATACATCTCATAAATAAACAAGAGAAACCCTAATCACTTGGAAAAAGGACTACTACCGTAAAAATAAAAAAAAATGTAACTAAAAAATTATCGAATGACAGCGAGCTTCAAGAATTTGAACCCAACAAAACATTCTTCAAATATTGTACTACAAATTTTCAAAAACCATAACTATTTCTTGTTGTTCTGCAAATTTTGTGAAAATTCGAAAATAGTGCAGAAATCAATCTTCAAAATCGGCATTAATCGGGAAAAATAGACAAGGAAAACGAGCTTAGATGACTTAAGAAACATAGAAATTCGAAACCCACCGTAAATAATCAACTTCCAAGACTTCTATTTGAAGAAATGCTGGATGACGAAATGCTGTTGAAGAAGGAACTCACTGTTTGAACAAACGCTGGACTTCAATTAGTATTGAATACAATTGTTGGAGGGGGTAGGTAAAAAGAAAATAGAATTTGACAGATTTACCCTTAATGAGGCTAATTTTTCCTTTTTAGATTTAATTTTAAATACTTTTAGAGATAAAATGAGAGCATTAGATTTGCGAAATGGAGGGCCGAGATCGGTTCTCGTATCTCTTTTAAGATTTGGTTCTCATAATATTCATTCCCTATATATATATATATATATATATATATATATATGTATGTATGTATATATAAATTATTGCAGCTTTTTGGACAATGGATTGGTTTTATGTATTTGGTTTCTCTTAAGCTTTCCTGATTAACATTTTCCTAGGACATGCCAATGTTGGAAAATGTTATGAGGAAAGGGCTAATGAGTCATTTCTCAGGTGGGTGAAATGTCATTATTTTTTTCAATCTATGAATTTTATATTTGAAAAATAAACTATATTAGATTTTCTATACATGATTTATAATTTATGTTTATTATAGTTGATTATAAATACCAACCATCCCGACGTGCAATTTGTACATGAAATATGTACCGATTAAGTGACAGCACCATCCCTCCAACCCCTTTGCTTGACCAACCCTCTACAATAATAAGAACAACAAGATTAAAATAAATATGTTTATGACTTATCAGCATATTACTGCATATAGTTTTGTAATTCAAAAATAAATGATTTGTAACCGGAGAAAGATAATAATTATCTTAAATAATTGATTTGACCATCTAAAAGATTTATCATCAGATTACTGCATACATTTTTGTTATTCCAAAACAAATGATTTGTAACCGAAGAAAGATAGTAATTATTTTAAATAATTGAATGATAGGGAATTTAATCTATATATATGTTTAGTATTTGGGAATTTTGGGCCAAGTTAAAATAATTATTCTTTGATTTTGTCTGTGTTAGGAAAATCAGCCGACATCTTCGTGGCTTCCCACAAATTAGAATGATAATATTAATTTATTCTGGGTCATGTATTGGCTGCGAATTCATATATACATGAACCCAAGTATTTATAGTATTAATAAAATATTTTATTCGTTTAGTTGGTTAAAAAAAAACGTACTTATTAGAATTTAAACATTAATAAATACTCTTAATTAAGTTTACTCATTTGGTTAAACATAATAAAATAACAAGTTAATTAAATTATTCTTACAAAATAGCAAAACGTTTTGTTTCAGGATATTTGTATTAATAGGTCTAAACTACAGAAATGAATTTGTTCAATCCTATTTTGGTTTAAGGACCCTAAATTTTAAAAATGCAAATGCAAAACTTTTGATGTCACAAAAATTTAAGTCTCAATTCTATCCCAATTAAAACTATTTAGTTTTGGTAGCAATTTAGTTATTCGTTTATCGTTTTACCCCTCTCTTAATTTTAAAACTGTATAGTTTTGAGTAGGACAAAAATTAAGACATACATTTTAGAACAACAAATCCCATTTTCATTTTTTACAAATGAATATGCTTATGGGCTTCTTGCACATCTATGAACGAGTAAATTATCAATGACAAGGAAAATATTGATTTTCGATTATTATTATTATTATTCCTTTTTTTTTTTTTTTTTGACTCCGTGAAAAAGCACAACCTCTAAATAAGATGAGCTTGGGTGAATATTCATTAGACATGTAAAAGGTTTTGGGTATAAGGCAATTGGTCCACAACCCACAACCTTTTTCATTTTGAGTAATAAGGTTCATATTATTTCGGGATATTTGTATTAATAGGTCGGAACTACATAAATAAATTTGTTCAGTACTGTTTGAAAAGTTTGAAAATGCAAATGTATATAGATTTTTACGAGACTATTTGATGTCTCAAAACTTGAGGTATCAACCTTATCTCAATAAAAATTTCATAGTTTTGATAGCAATTCGATCATTTTTTGAGATGGTCTCACACGCGGCCATCTGCAGGAGGAACGGGATGCTACCAACCCTAATTTTTTATTGATTTTTTTTATTAACAATTCAATTATTTTTGGGTTAGCCTAAATTTGAATTTAATCTTTAATATTTTTACCCCCAACCCAGAATTTTAGTTTTTATTTTTTTTTCCTTTTCAACGTATGTTAAAATATTTATTTTTGCTATTATTTAATTCTATATAAATTTTAAATTATTTCATATAATATAAGAATTGATCGAGTTATTAATTTTAGTTTCATGTTTATATGATAAGTGTTTGTGTGAACTTATCATGATAATTGAGACTTATTTTTTGATCCACATATTTAAAGGAAGTGATACATTTCCTCAAAAAGTGACACAAATGATCAAAATAGTTGATACATTAATTCATGTTAAGTGTCCCAACCCTAATTTTTTATTGATTTTTTTTATTAACAATTCAATTATTTTTGGGTTAGCCTAAATTTGAATTTAATCTTTAATATTTTTACCCCCAACCCAGAATTTTAGTTTTTTTTTCCTTTTCAACGTATGTTAAAATATTTATTTTTGCTATTATTTAATTCTATATAAATTTTAAATTATTTCATATAATATAAGAATTGATCGAGTTATTAATTTTAGTTTCATGTTTATATGATAAGTGTTTGTGTGAACTTATCATGATAATTGAGACTTATTTTTTGATCCACATATTTAAAGGAAGTGATACATTTCCTCAAAAAAGTGACACAAATGATCAAAATAGTTGATACATTAATCATGTTAAGTGATACTTTTATTACCTATAAGTGACACATATATTCATTATCAAAACATAGTTGACACACTCATATAAAAAAGGTGATACAATTGTTCAGAATAAATAATATTAATTGATACGTATGTTTAGTATAAATGATATATTTATTAATAACAAGTAATACATTTCCTCAAAAAAACGATATAAACATCAAAACAACGAATACATTTATTCATGTTAACGATACTTATATTACATATAAGGGATACATGTATTTAATTTAATTGATACACTAATTTTGATAAAGTGATACCAATTGTGTGGAGCAAATGATACATTTATTAATATTAATTAATACATATATTTATTATCAATGATACGTTAGTTAATAGCAAATGATATTTTTATTCACAACAATTGATGTTTATTAGATCAAGTGATACATTTTTATGTCAAATAATACTTTTATTAAAACCAACGATACTTTAATTCATAATAACTGATACTTTTATTCATATCAAGTGATACTTTGATTCATAAAAAGTGATACATTAGTTAATAAACAAGTGGTACATTCAGAATTTTTTATACTTTTTAATGTGAAATGACACTTTTGTAAGAATAAGTGATACTTTTATTATCTCCAGAAATCCTCATTATCTTCTCTAGCAAATGTCACTACAAAAAAATTGTCTTTTACTGACGGAAAATAAGCCGTCGTTATAGAGCTTGTCGTTAAAATTTACCGACGGATTTTGAGGAATTTTCCGTCGGTATGCCGTTGCTAAACCTGTAGACGAATTTTTTGAAATTAAGCCGACAATTGACCCGCCGGCTATCGGAGTTGGTGGCCGACGGCGGTCGGGTGGTGACAGTGGCCGGCGGAGATTAGACGCTGACGTGGCCGGCGGTAGAGGCTTGTGCGCGCGCGTGCGCATATGTATAGCATGATTCTTAATAGCTAATGAGGTAGTTTGATATATAAAGGTGAAAAATGTTTGTCAAAAGTTCGATGTGGGATGCAAAATTTTAAGTTCACCGACGGATTACCGACGGAATTTTCCGTCGCTAAATACTGACGGAAAATTCCGTCGCTAAATTCGTCGGTAATAGCTGAGATGATGAAATAGCGACGGAATTTTCCGTCGGTATTTAGCGACGGAAAATTCCATTGGTAATCCGTCGTTAAATGACATTTTTGAATTCCCGTCGGTAAACGCCGACTCGTGTTTTGTCCGTCGGTAAATCCCTCGGTAAACACTAAAAAATTTGTAGTCTGTACATTATTTATACAATCATTAAATTGAAAAAAAAATACAAAAATACAACAAATAAAAAGTTAAATAAAAAAATAAATATTTAAAAAAACTAAAATGAATAAAATAACAAAAAAAAACATTATTCAAGAAATTGAGAGTCCAAACTATGCAGGACATTGGGCCGAACAAAGCGAAGCAAGCCTCAAAAAAGGGGTCCATTCATAAAAAAATAAAAGAAAATAAAAATAAAAATAGTTAAAAGTTAATAATTGATGGAAACCGTATCTCGCTATAGGGTTTCCTAGTTTCATGCATGATATGTGGGATTTGCATTACGATCTCATATCCTTAATTAGTCCCACTAATTAAGTTTCCTGGTAGATAGAAATTTTTTATTCCTTCTTTTCGCTAAAGTTTGACCTTATATGTTGTAATTGTATCAATTTATTTCGCATGTGAATAATATGTTCATATACTTTTCCACAAAATAATTTGTCATGGTATTAGAGCAGGTTCTCTAAGACCCGTTCTTTAAAATTTCTTGTACCACTGACTTGGGGTTGTTTCAAACCATACAAGCTCGTCTTTAGCTTGTGCACGTGAGTCTTTCTACCTCCAGACTCATATCATTCTGATTATGTTAAGTAAATCTCATCCTCCAGGTCAAAGTGGAGGAACGACGTCTTTACATCCATCTAAGGTAATAGAAAATTTGTGCAACCACCATACTCAACACCAAACGAATAGTGGTCAGTTAACAACCGGAGTAAAAACATCAGCATAATCAATACCATGTCTCTGCTAAAATCCTTTCACAATCAATCTTGTCGTGTAGCATTTGCTACCATCCGCCTCTGGCTTGATCCAGTAGACCCACTTGCAATGTAACGCCTTTTTACCATTTAGTAGCTTCATTAGATCCCAAGTGCCATTGGATATGAGAGACTTCATCTCATCATCCATAGCAATCTTCCACTTGCACTTATCTTCAACCTTAATAGCTTATGCGTAGCTTTCAGGCTCACCACCATCAGTAAGCAGCAAATAGTAGTTAGAGGGCTGAGTACCTATCTCGTGCACTTCGCTCTCTTGTGGGCCTCTTAACTGGAATAATAGGCGATGGTGTGGACGACTCATTGTCACTTTATTCTTCCTTATTTGATTCCTGACTAGCCGTCTCATCATCCTCGTCATGACTACTACTCCCACCCGAGTTAGAGATATCTAACTCCACCGTCTGAGAGTTACTATTGTCAGAATCTGATGTCCACAATCTATCCTTGTACATGAGTTGTTCATTGAATACAACATCTCTACTATGAATATTTTTCCTATTTTGCTCATCCAAACTCTGTATCCAAAGTCATCATCTCTATAGCCAATAAACGTACACTTGACAAATTTGGCATTCAACTTACTTCTACTAGTAGCATTGATATGAACATAAGCAACACATCCAAATATACGTAGGTAAGATAGGTTTATCTCTTTGTCCGTTCAAACCTCCTCAAGAATCCGATACTCCAATGGAACTGATGAACCTCTATTGATTAGGAATGCAGTTGTGTTGACTGCATCCGCCCAAAATATTTGTGCTAAACCACTCTTTAATATCATGCACCTTGTATGCTCATTTAATGTTCTGTTCATTCGTTCTGCTACTCCATTTTGCTGGGGAGTTCTCGCCACAGTCTTCTCCATACGAATCTCATTCTCAGCACAATACTCCTTGAATGCATGGAGCTCATATTCTCCTCCGTTATCTGTAATGACCCAATTTTCATAACTTAACTAAAAGACGTCACCTCGTGCATGAATTTAACTTAATATTTATTTATCAAAAATAACTTTCATAAAAATAAGGTTTAAGTATGAAATTTCATAAGAAGTGAAAATCTTAAAATAAAAACACTACGACTACTAGTTCTCGAAAATAAAATGTATTGTTCATGATAAAACTAGTTGAATGCAATAATGAGTTTTCATAAATTCTTCCTCGTGTGACCATCACCACCAACACGTCTACGCATCGGCCGAGACATTTCCTGAAAAATGTTAAAATAGTGAGTTGAGTACGACAACTCAGTGGAGAAATACATTTATCCAAACTATAGATTATATCGAATATAAACATGAATAACTAGATCATGTAATATGAACTTATAATTTAGCCACATAGACCACATGAACTTGTAATTTGGCAACACAGACCACATGATCTTGTACTTTGGTCACACAGACCACTTGAACTTGTAATTTGGTCACACAGACCACATGAACTTGTATTTTGGCCACACAGAACGTGTATTTTCGCCACACAAACCACTTTCTTAGATGTTTGTGTCAAAACATGAAATATCGAATACAATATACTCCATCCGTCCCACAATTGTTGTCCCTCTTTCCTTTTTGGGGTGTCCCACAATTGCTGTCCCCTTTCCTAAAATAGCAAATTATTACACACACTTTAGTTGTGGCCCCCACCATCTTACTCACAACCAACCACTCTCCTAAATTCCCGTGCCAAAAAGAAAAGGGACAAGAATTGTGAGACGGAGGGAGTATAATAAAGATAAACGTAACATTCTCCACCTTGACCTTGACTTCGATGAAAAACTATAGGTATCAAATGATTAAGCCTTTCGCGCCAACCCTAACAAAATAATTATATCTTAATGTCTTATACTTGAATGTCACGTATGAATCACAAATCCATTTAGAAGTATTTCATAAATATATATTAAAAACACTCTCGGCAAAGAAATCATCTCTATCAATCAAGATTAGTCTCTATTTAAATAAGAGTGGAATGTCAAGTCTATACATTTCAAAGTTGCTAAATGCAAAAATATACATGGATTTCCAAAAATGCATAAATGTACAAAAAAGTAGCATTCACACTCAGTGTGTGTGCAGTGTGTGTGCAGGTGTGTGTCGGTTGTGTATTTCGAGGAAGACATGTTTATATAAAAAAAAAATATGACAGCAAATCTGAACCGTTGATTTGAGCTGAAGACAAAAAAAAATAATAACACTAACAGTTGCGCTGAAGACAATTCGAACCCGCAACCTCGTTATTATTCCAAAAGAAACCTACCGCTGTGCCATTTCAAATTCTCAAACAAATTATAACCTTTTTATTTGTAGAAGATAACTGTAGAATAAACAAAACAAAATGAAATATAAGCGCCAATAGGAATCGAACCAAAGACGTATCTTTGTTTATCCAGAGTATTAAACCATTGTACCAGTATCCATTCTCAAAATTATTAACGTTATTAAACTTTGAAAACCCTATGCATGTGAAACTCTATCTGTTGTCTCTCTCTATCGGTGATGAAGAGATCGTTATCTCTTTCTCACTCTCTCTCTCGCGCTGGAGTCCTCTCTCTCTCTCTCTCTCTCTCTCTTGAAGCCCTCTGGCTCTCTCGCTGTCTCTCTATAAATCGCTCCCTTTCTCGTTCTCTCTCTCTCTCTCTCTCTCTCTCTCTCTCTCTCTCTCTCTCTCTCTCTCTCTCGCTCTCTCTCTCTCTACACATGGGCTCGTCCCTTTCTGTGCATATACTTTCACTTTTTGCAGGTTAGAGAATATATTCTCTAAGGGTCAGAAATCAAAATCTTACTATTAGTATGCTTTAGGGTTTACTTTCATGGTAGGAGATTTGTATATACGTAGATATTTGTGATCCATTCCAATCTCAAGAGCACGGTATATTTAATTAGTTTTTATACGAAATTGTCATATTTGTTATCCATTCGAAATATGAAGAATCCGAAATATTCTGAAAAAATTTGAATCCATTCGTATATAATATTTGAAAACTTTGAAGATCTTGATCAATGTTTTCAAAAATTAATTTTAAATAATGCGAAATAGTAGGGTTGATAACAGAATTCAAATTAGGGTTGATAACAGAAATGAGAATATTAGGGTTCCTAATTATTATTACGTAGAACCTTGATAAATATTATCATATATTTTATATATATATATATAGATAAGTAATTATTCTTACTTAAAACATTGATAGAACCTTGATATATATATATAATGATAAGTAGGGTTGATAGAACCTTGATATAATTATTCTTACTTAAAACATATATTTTAAATAATGCGAAATAGTGCGAAATAGTAGGGTTGATAGAACCTTGATATATATATCTTAGAACCTTGAAATATATCTTAGAACCTTGATAGAACCTTGATATAATTATTCTTACTTAAAACATATATTTTAAATAATGCGAAATAGTAGGGTTGATAGAACCTTGATATATATATATATATATATATAGATAAGTAATTATTCTTACTTAAAACATTATCCAATTTCGAAAAATATTCAAGATCATCCTATGTATTATCCAATTTCGAAAAAAATTCAAGATTATCCTATATATTATACAATTTCGAAACTAAATAGGATTCAATATTATCCTATATATTATGGGTAAGGTTAAATATAATATTATCCTATATGGAGAATATATAATATTTTTTTTTTGAATCTGCACCAATTATTTACCTGCACCGTAAATAGTGTATAATTTGGAAGCTATCTTAAAAGTAGTCAAAACCTACTGAAACGAATATATGGGAAATTGGCATTTGACTAAGGCAGACGAAAATAAATACAGAGTTCTTCACATCTCTTCTCTCCTTCTTCACACCTGCTGTATTCTTGTTGACACTTCATTTCCGATCTTGTTCATCCCACTTCACATCTCTTCTCCCTCTTTGACTAAAAGGCTTCAATGGAATTCGATCCTAACAATGGACAGGTTAGTTTTATTTTAGGTTTATATATTTTGGTTTATGAAGATATATCTTGTGTGCAATTGATATATTTTGAAGATTTCGTCTAAAAATATTTTGAAGAAATACGAAATAGGAATTTTAGAACTGAGTTATATTCTCCACCGAGTTTAGGGAATTTCTTAAATTGTCCACCGACTTTAGGGAATTATGGAATTTGTTCAATTTAATTTATGGAATTTTTTCAGTTTAATTTAGGGAACAACCGGACCGAATTTAATTTAGGGAATTGTTTCAATTTTATTTAGGGAACAACCGGATGTACCTTAATTTAGGGAAATTGTCCACCGAGTTTATGGAATTTCGTCAATTTCTTCAATTTAATTTAGGGAATTTAGGGAATTTGTCCACCGAGTTTAGGGAATTTCGTACATTTCGTCAATTTTTTTAATTTCGTAAATTTTGTGTGTTTCGTGAATTTCGTAAATTTAGTATGTTTCTTGAATTTTGTAAATTTAGTATGTTTCGTGAATTTCGTTAAGGTGGTATGTTTCGTGAATTTCGTTAAGGTGGTATGTTTCGTTAATTTCGTAAATTTAGTATGTTTGGTCAATTTCATAGTATGTTTTGTCAAGTTGTTAGGGAATTTCATAAATTTCATTATTTTAGGTTTAGGGAACAACCGGACCGAATTGTAAGTATGTTTCGTCAAGTTGTTAGGGAATTTCGTAAATTTCATTTTCGACAGTTTAATTTAGGGTTTTACCAATTTAGGGTTTCAGCAATTTAGGATTTCAGCAATTAGGGTTTTAGCAATTTCAGCAATTTAATTTAGGGATTTTTGATAGTTTAATTTAGTGATTTTCAGCAATTTAGGGTTTCAACAATTTATGATTTCAGCAATTAGGGTTTAGCAATTTCAGCAATTTAGTTTTGGGATTTTTGATAGTTTAATTTAGGGTTTTACCAATTTAGGGTTTCAGCAATTAGGGTTTTAGCAATTTCAGCAATTTAATTTAGGGATTTTCGATAGTTTAATTTAGTGATTTTCAGCAATTTAGGGTTTCAGTAATTTATGATTTCAACAATTAGGGTTTAGCAATTTCAGCAATTTAGTTTTGGGATTTTCGATAGTTTAATTTAGGGTTTTACCAATTTAGGGTTTCAGCAATTTAGGATTTCAGCAATTAGGGTTTTAGCAATTTCAGCAATTTAATTTAGGGATTTTCGATAGTCTAATTTAGGGTTTCAGCAATTTAGGATTTCAGCAATTAGGGTTTAGCAATTTCAGCAATTTAGTTTTGGGATTTTCGATAGTTTAATTTAGGGTTTTACCAATTTAGAGTTTCAGCAATTTAGGATTTCAGCAATTAGGGTTTTAGCAATTTCGGATTTCAACAATTAGGGTTTTAGCAATTTCAGCAATTAGGGTTTTAGCAATTTCAGCCATTTATTTAGGGATTTTCGATAGTTTAATTTAGTTGGCTAGAGCAATTTAGGGTTTTACCAATTTAGGGTTTCAGCAATTTAGGGTTTCACCAATTTAGTTGGCTAGTTTTCGTTTAGTTGGCATGTACCTTATTAGTTGGCTAGTTTTGTAGATAGATACAAATGAGCTTACCTATTATATCATAATAACATAAAAAAGTTAACGCACGGTATAACTATGATTATATTGTAGTTATTCCGTATATGTATAGAACGGAGTAATTTGATTTATTTTAGTAGTTTTAAGATAATTGTAAAAACACGAATTCATAGTATGTATCAAAAATTTCTTTAACGGTCAATTGTGTGATTTCATTATTTTTTTCGTGTTCATATCGTCTGTATTGGTGTATATTTGAAAAAACTAGGTTTTTCATATTGAATTTGTAATACTAGTTCGTGATTCATGAAAAATGACAATATGTAACTTGGAATCTGTCCGATCGAAAAATTAATAGTGTAGCGATAGTAAATATTACATTTTTTTGGGTTATACTATGTTCTGAATTTTATCTTTCTTCGTATAATACTTCGTATATTAATGTTACGGTTTATGCTGAAGTGTGAACATGTATTTACGTAGTGCTAACGTTGTTTAAAAGCTTAATTTGTCTTACTAATTAATTATAAACTATTTCAGGGTAACTGGAGATGGGTTAGGTACGAATGCAGGAACGTCTATCCAACTTTGAACACCCATTGGAAGGATTTCATTATAGGGGATATTAGAGCGACATTGCTTGCCGTAGGAGGGCAGGAACTGGTAGATCACTTTTGTAGGTCAAGTCCGTTTGGACACATCATATCATGGAAGGGTGGATGGACTGCTAGTAAGGTTATCCATCAATTGATGTGTCACGAGGTGACTGTAGACGATGCGGCGGACGACTGCATGTCGTTCCAAATCAGTGGTGGACTCATTTCATTTGGTCCCTCCGAGTTTGCACTAGTATCCGGCTTGTGCATGGGCTCTTCATCCTTCGACCCTACTGTTGACCATGATGCATCGTGCATTGCGGTGCGGTCTCTCTTATGTGATGAGAAAAGGCCTAGTGTGGAGGAGTTGCATGCCGTGTTTAAGAACCAGATGGCCGAAGATGCATCGGCATTAGATTACATCAAGGTGACAAACATTCTAATGCTTTACTTGATGGTTATGGGTATACCGAAGCTGAAGTTGGTGGACGAGTTCGTTCGGGTGCTTGTGGATGATCTTGATAGGTGGAGTACATTTCCATGGGGTGCATATGCATACCAAGCATTAATACACTATAAGCAGCATATACCGGTAGGAAGAAGGGCGTGTGGAAACAGCTACCATTTTGCGGGGCCCATATGGGCTATACAGGTACCATTTTTAATTTATTGGAATTATGAACTGGAGAAAATTAATCTTCTTACTTCATTAATTAAACGTCATACTTCTTGAATCAAACTTCATACTTCAAGTATACACTCCTCGTTGCAGGTTTGGGCATTCGAAGCTATCCCCCAACTTGGGGCCCTTGCCGGGAGCATAGTCAATGCAGATGCCATCCCCCGCATGTTAAGGTGGTACTTCCCCCTACGGAAAGGTCAATTTTGTGGCTTCTTCGACGATAATATGGAATGTTACCCATTGGTAGTCATTGAAAGTGAATAGGAATCACTTTGGTACATGAGCACCCAAATCGGCCAAGCACTTGGGGTACAATACCGTCGGCCTCAGACGGTATTGTTTGGATCTGAGGCTGCGAGGGACATGGGTATCCCCCGGCCACGTGGTAGAGCAAGAGAAGCATCCCCTCCGTTATCACCACCAACGAATACGCGGCGATCCACCCGTACAAAAGGGAAAACGAATGTGGAAGATAACTATTTAAATTCTTCTCCGGAGATGCGGCCCAGAGGTCGACGGAGTGCCTCCAATTTTCCTCCAAATTGGAATGAAGCCGAGTTTAGGAAGAAATGTGCGAAAGACGTGGAGAAAAGTGTCCTCCCAAAACTGAAGAGTTATTTGAAGGGAGTGTTGAATAGCATGGGGTTGAAGATAAGGTCAACCTCACACCGAGCCTCTCCCGAAAGTTCGAGACACTCGACATCGCACCGAGCAGAGCCCGAGGGTTCAACCATGGGAAAACTTCATATGGGTTCGATGTACTTTTATCTTCAACGAGCGGCCCGGCATTCAATGCGGGTCGAAGCAATAAAAAATGAATAAAATTCAAAAATTGTATAATTTTGATTTCTTCATTCTTGTTTGTTGCTTGTAACTGACCGGTATTTAGATACGCTCGAATGACCCCTTGAGAATGTATATAACCTTATTCCGGCCTGGTCCGGTATGGAATGAACTTATAATCACTCGACGTCACACCGAACCCAGCCCGAGCCTTCCCGCCACTCCTCCTTGCACCGAGTTGAGCCCCAGGCTTCCCGCCACTCCTCCTCGCATCGAGTTGAGCCCCAGGCGTCCCGCCACTCCTCCTCGCACCGAGTTGAGCCCCAGCCCGAGCCGTCCCGCCACTCCTCCTCGCACCGAGTTGAGCCCCAGACCCAGCCAGACCCCGAAGGTTCAAGACACTCAACTGCACACTGGGATGAATCAAATGCTCAGTGGGATGACGATGTGGTAAGTTTTGAACTTAATACTCTATCTTAATAACATATTACTCCATATTACATTCTCTAAACTATATAAACTATATTACCCCAGCCCCAGGCGTCCCGCCACTCCTCCTCGCACCGAGGTGAGACCCAGCCAGACCCCAAGGGTTCAAGACACTCAACGCGCCATACCGTGAAGTTCTCTATTGAGAACATCAGCACCATCCTGATACCTGAAATGTCAGACATTATGCGAACGGGTATAAGGATGAAAAAAGAGATGCTTGTGCAGTGAAAATGTTTTCAAGGATCTGTTCGAGAGAACCAGTAGTACAGAACCGGCGATCAGAAGAACACCGACGCTCTGATACCAATTGTTGGTCCGAAGACGATAGTCAGGTGTAGAGGGGGGGGTGAATACACCTGATCACAGTTTCTTCTTCTCAAACTGAAGGACAGCTGAGCAGTTTAGTGCAACTGATGAACAGTGCCAAATAGTAACCTTCGATCACTAGGTCAGAGTGGGTCAGCTACTGAGCTCTCCTACTGACTTTTGTCAGTCGTTCGAAACTTAGTCGGAGATGTTGTGCGGATCGTCTCAGTTTGGAAAAACGCTTTTCACAAATCAAGTTATTTTGGATGTGCGCTTTTGAAACACGTTTTATGCAAACATATGATTTTGAACAGTTATGATATGCAATAAAACAGTAAAGAACACAAGCGATTTAACGTGGTTCGGATACGCAAGATCCTACGTCCACGGTCTTGACAAAGGCAGGATAACTTGTTGATTATACTGAGCAAGCCTCAGCAGGTATCTGTGCACTGGACAGATCCTTCTAAGTTATAGTCCTTAGCGACTTTACAATTCAAACCGAAGTTCGAAAGGGATGGAATAATCTCCAACTAAGAAGGAGTTCTTACAATAAGAACAATTCACAGAAAGTGAACTCCTTCGAGTCTAAGCTATAAATATGGCAATGAGGTTAGTCTAGAGAAGAGAAGGATCTAAATACTCTAGAGTGAAGAACTAAGAATATTCTAAGAAAGCAAGTTCTTCTCTGGATAATCTTTGAGTTCGCTAGAGTGTTCAAAGCTTGAGCGTTTTTCCCTTTTTTTTATTCCGTGCGTGGAGCTTCGAAATTCTTCTCTATTTATAGTTGTGAGCTATGGCATATGTCCGTTGGAGACGACGATGCCACATGTCACAAGCTTCCAGAGAAAACGACCATAATTTCGAATTTGTTGCAGCAGGGCAGTTAATTACTGTACATGAGAGCAGCTATACTGTAGAGAGCAGATATGACGCTGTCGGCTTCTCATTGGTCGAGGTTTGTGGTTGGTGAGAATGTGTCAGAGTCAAAGTTGACTATTCAAACAACCTCGTAAGATCTTCTGCTGAACTTCGAAAAGACTTGTGCGACTGGGTCGTTTTCTGTCGGACACAGTAGACTAGATAAGTCTCTGTCTTCTTCGACTGAGTCGGCTGACAGGGAATACATTTACTGAGTAGGTCAGCTGGCGACTGTGAAGGTACTGAGCTTTGCATATGTTCTTCTGCTGATGGCTTATCAGCTGATGGGCTGTCTCCTACTGAGGTGAAGATCAGCTGCTGACTGAAGAACGCAAACTCTTACAAAGATGACGTGGGGTTCTGGAAAGTAACTTCGTCAGAAGATCAGTCCAACAGTTTACCCCGTACAGGACTTAGACAAAGGATAATCAAAATAAACAAGTCTAACCTATACATCATCTAATCCTATAGACACACCGCACGACTGATATCAGCTGGGTTTTGGGATCTTCAATTCCATAGTACTACTATGATTTCCCCCAACATTCTTTTAACCACTAGACAGCTGAGTACCATCTACTGACTCATAACCCAACAATTTCCCCCTAATTGATGATACCAAAACCTCTATTTCTAACCATCTAGCCTCTATTCTAAAATAAGGAACGGAGAGCTAATCTACTGACAACAATTTCGCTTTGATTTATCAGAAGACAATCAAGATGATCAATAAAACATCAGGTCAGTAGGCGAGATATAGGCAAAATCAGAGAACGATTATGTGAGTGTGTGTCAGATCACTTAGTGATCAGTTGTGAGAAAACACAAACAAAAGCCATGAGACAATGAGTAATTATCTGGCAAGCAATAGGAACCAATATATATATAGAGACAGAGAGTACATGGGCCCTATTACTATTACAACAAATATGAGATAAGAGATCAAGTCTGACTTCTGAAATTCTTCGTGCGTTTCTTAAAGTCAGCAGACTTGTCAGCTGGAGGGTCCAGGTAGTAATACTTGTAGACTCTTGAGCGTAGAACCTGGATTTCCTTATAATCATCTGGATCGTACATATTCAGACATAGATGAACAACAACTTCTTCTACTTCTCTCTCAATCTCTTTTATGCACAGCACGCCGCGAGTAGTCCTAGGAGGAGGGATTCGCCTGAAGGCTGGAGCTCTAAAGGGTATACTCTTTCTCCATGATCTGGCGGATCTGATTTCTGAAACCCATATCGAATTGACTGATAAGTCCATCAAAGTGTTGATCAGCTGATTTGTCAGTCTCATAGATACCCCAAACATAGTATCCCTTAATAAAGTCTTCTTTCAGTTCCTCCCGCTGCTCATTGAGCTCGGCTGGCACCGAGTTATCCACATGAGGTGTAGGCTCCTTTTTGATATAAGGTGCCCTTCTGAACTTGGATCCTCGTGGAATCTGCTTCCTTGGATCAGCTGTTGGCTTTGCGGATAGGCTATCCTCTTTTTCTCTCTGAGAGTCGCTGCCCTTGTATCTCCTCTCCTGAGATTTAGTCCCTGCAGCGTGGCTTCCCAAGTAGCTCTGTCCTCTGCCTCCTACTCAGGTATGAGATTAGTCGGGTAATAACTCTGTGCAGTTGGCTGGACCTCAGACACTAAGGCCTTGGCTAGCTCCTCCTGAGCTTTCTTCTCATCCTCAGCCTTCTTGGCCTTACCCTTTCCAACACCTTTCTTTGGCTTCTTGCCTTTCTTAGCCTCTTCCAGCTGATGCCCATGATCAAGCTTATCATGATCCTGAAGCTGTTGAGCAATCTGAAGATCATAGACTTCTCGCTCCGCTTTTGATTTGAACTTGCGAGCCGGGGAAGATGTAGAAATGGGTTCAGTGGCGATCTCCTTCCCTGATCTCTGTGGTGGCAATACCTGAGGCTCTTCTTCTTCTTCTTGATCCAAGAATTTTGCGATTTCGTCTATGTGCTGGGCAGATGAGATGGGAACTGCCTCGGTCGCCATGCTCGCCTCGTAGGGGTGTATTCCAGCAGGAGTACAGAACTGGGTCCAGCCTGAGCGGCTGACCCTTCTCCTTGAGTTGTGCTGGCCCCTTCCCCCTTACTTCCTTCCTCCACCAATTCGACCACAGCCGGTTCCGCCTCAGTTTCTTCCTTTACTTCTCCTTCCCCCTTTTTGGCATCATCTGCCTTAGAGAGGTGAGAGCGGATGGATTTGATTTCTCGTTCAACATTGTAGACTGATTCTTTAATGAGAGTGGCAGTGGATTCGAAGTCTTTGACGAGGTCACAGTACATATCCCAATCTTTTCCTTGATCAGCTCTGAATTGCTTAAGCTGCGCGGCTGACTCCTGACGGAGTTTCAGCAAAGCCTGATCGTGGGAATCTGTCATCTCTTTTTGAATGGCCTTAAGGGCCTCTGCCGGTTGTTTTATAACATTTTGTAGGCAGGAGGTGGCCAATTTATTCCTTTCTTCCATTTCGGCCTTGACTGAAGCAAGAGCCTGAGCCAGCTGCTCAGAGAAAATCTTCTGCTGAGTTTGAAGGAGCTGCTGACTCTGTGTTTCCAAATCTACCTTCTGAGTTGCTAAGGCAGTCTCAATTATCTCCTGAATATTCAGCTGAGGAGTAGGAGCTTCTGAGACTTTCTTCACGCCTTCAGCCAGTCGGTTTACACTAGCCGCTCGGGCCTTAGTATACTGGGCCCATTTTATATGAACATCTTTGGCTAAGAGGGGATTTTTGTTCCCTTGCCGTCTTATGGCCTTGTTCACCGACTTAGAGGTTACGGAACCAACTGGTTGTATCTGATACGAGCTTGTTCCGATCCTCTGCTCAGAAATTGCGAGTAGTTGCTCTCGACTGCGCTTCGAGGCACCCGGGGCATCACCTAATGTGGACGGAGGTGGTGATTTGCCCTTCTCGCGGGGAGTGGGACCCTCAGCAAAGCCTCCCAACTCTGCATCCTTGGGTGATGCCTGTTCCATCTCCTCATCATTATCTCCATTATTCTCATTATCAGGAGAAGATGGTGGCAAATGACTGTCCCCGGGCACTGAGGTGCGCAAGCTCAGCAAATAGAGCATTGCCGCCCTCAAATCTTCGAATGTTGCCAGATCAGCTGGTTCCCCTAACCCAATTGCTGACTGCAACTCTTGCTCTTCAGCAAGTAATGAAAGAGTTGTCTGAGTCCTTATGATCTCTTCGAGTATGTCCCAACTCAGGGACCTCATCAGCATCTAAACTCTAGCCGTTATGGCTATTTCCACCAGATCTGAATGATCAGATATCTCAGGGATCTGTGAGTGGACTTCACTTGTGGCTTGGAGGCGAGTAGAGTGGATGGTCGTCCACTCAGAGGAAGTCTCTTCAGTCGGAGTCCTGACGTCCGACTGAGTCTCCTCGGAGCTGATCACTTGTACCTTATCCTTAAGTGTGGCTCCCTCCATTTCTGTGTCGGAGTCGAGAATGAGTTCTTCAGTAGGAGGAGGAGAGGCTGGTTTAGCTTGTTCTACTGGCACCTCAGCAGGTCCAGTTTTAGTTAGCCTTTTCCTTTTCGGAGGGTCGGCGCGAGGGGGCAAAACAATAGCTGATCTTTCTCTCTTCTGATCAGGCGGCCCTCGCCCAACAGACTTCTCGGCAGCTGCTTTAGTTTTGAATTTTATTAGCCTGCTGTCGAAGAATTTGGCGTCGGCAAACGAAGAATTCCTCGCTACTGATTGCTCGATCAGTATGGACATCTTGGTCCCATACAGTAGCTTCCTAACGCTAATCATCTTCCGCTCACCAGTGGGTAAGGTGGTGAACTTTTACGCCTGAGCCTTCAGCTCGGCTACGTAATAATCTGTCCAGTTCACTTGGACTCCGTCGTCTATAGCCATCATCAGCTGAATACGTGTCTTAGACAGCTGATCATAAGATCTCGCGGAGCTCGTCGAATATGTGACACAATGTAGGCGAGCCCCCCATGCGAGGTAGCGAAGCGGGTTCTTTGGTAGAGCAGCTTTTGAAACCGATGTCCCGCCTCCCACGTAACTTCGAACATACGTGTTCATCTCCTTCTCCTTGTAGCCAATAGGAGAAACACCAGTGTCTGGGAGACCAAACGCCAGTCCCAATGCATCTCGGATGTTGAAGACGTGCTGACTCACATCCCACGAGTTTGGGATAACCTCCTTCATATACGAGAAGGAAGATTCTTCTCCTCCAGACGCGAGAGTCCTCCAGTTGAGGAATACTTCCGCAACTTGCCTTGGCAGATAAGCCCTAGGCTGATTGGATACGAGCCATTCAAGTCCAGATTGTTCAAGCGCCTCGAAGACAGGCTCAAGGTATGGAAGATCCACTTGGCGAAGCGCCATGGTGGGTTCGAACTGAATCCGTGAGAGTATGATCTCGTTCATATCAGAGGGTTCATGAACATTCGCCATTAAAATCTGCAAAACAACTTGTTAGCACTTGAAAATAGAGTAAGTCAGTAAAGTTTTAAGCAGAATTTAATACATTACCAAGTAGTTTAGAGCTTGTGGATGCTAGAAATCAGATAGGTTTGGAGATTTGAAGAAAAAAAACTGATTTGCAGAAGGAGCTCTAAAGTTGGAAATGGCGGAAAATGAGTCGAGTAGAGAAATTGAAAGGTTTTGTAAGATCAAGTTTAATAACTGTTTAGATCGAACGGTCAGGATTTAATCTTTCAATGTTATCTGCGGCTGAGATTAAATGTTGTATACTGAATGATTACAAAGCCGCCTCTACTATAGACCCACATAGGATGATGCGTAATAAGGGTAAGTGAGAAGACATGCATTAAATGCGCTGCAGGCAGCATTAATTACCAAATCAATTTGAATGAGAACGGTATCTACTGACCTTTCCTTAAAGAAATTGATGGCGGGAAATAAATGCTTCTTAACTACTGAATGCGAGCGACTGATATAATAAATGCAAGCATGTCAACAAAAACGTTAAGTATTCAATACTACGCAAACCTCTTCAGCTGAACTTTTACGATCACTGGTTACCGTTAAGACTTAGGAGGATGGTTGACGTCTTTGAAGACCACGTTCCCACTTGCCGTATGCAGGTGTGATTCTCCCAACCGAATCAGCATCGATCATCCGACTCGTCATACTGGTTCCTTCCGTCTGATACCAATTGTTGCCAATTGCAGTTATCAGTAGTTGTCCTCTACTGACGTGACTCAGTAGGATCCAGTAGACCTAGCTCAACTGATAGTTCTCTGAATCTGTTCTCAGCTAGTGGTTTGGTCAGTATGTCTGCCCTTTGCTTGTCAGTATGGACTTTCTCCATTCTGATAGCCTTCTTCTCGACATGGTCTCTGATGAAGTGGTGTCAGATATCCACGTGCTTGCATCTCGTATGTAGAACTGGATTCTGAGTTATTGCAATAGCACTTGTGGAGTCACATTAGATGGGCACTTCATTCTGAATGATACCATAATCTCTCAGTTGTTGTCGAAGGCAAAGGATCTGGGCACAGCAACTTCCAGCAGCCATATACTCAGCTTCAGTAGTGGACGTTACTACTGAGTGCTTGTTTCTTTGAAAACCATGATATCGCTTCTTGCGCCTAGGAACCGACATGTTCCGGAAGTCGACTTTCGATCTATTCCGCATCCCGTATAATCGGCATCGAATAACTTTGTCGATATAAGATTATCATCGGCGAGGATACCATAACCCAAGGTCAGGTGTTCCTCTTAGATATCGCAGAATCTTCTTTGCTCAGTCTAGATGACTTCGCTTGGGATCCACTTGAAATCTTGCACATACACCTACAGCATAAGTTATGTCAGGTCGGCTAGCTGTTAAGTATAATAAAGAACCAATAATAGCTCTATAATCAGTAGAGTTAACAGAAGCTCCCTCTTTGTCTAGATCGATTTTAAAATTTGTGTTCATGGGGATCTTGCTGGCTTGCTCGAATCGCAGCCGAATCTTTTGAAAGGATCTCGAGTGTATTTAGCTTGATTGATGAAGATTCCTTCAGGTGATTGCTTCACTTGAAATCCAAGGAAATAATTCATCTCTCCCATCATGGACATCTCGAACTTCTCCTTCATCATCTTCTCGAACTGCTGGCATATGGTCTCGTTTCTGCAGCATAAAATGATGCCGTCCACGTAGATTTGCACCAGTAGGATGTCATCTCCTGACTTTATGCTGAACAGGGTGCAATCTACTGTCACCTTCTGAAAACCTTTCTGAAGTAGAAAGTCTGATAGGGTATCGTACCAAGCCCTAGGTGCTTGTTTTAACCCATACAGAGCTTTCCGAAGTCTGTACACCTGATGTCCCTACTGAAAGCCGGCGGTTGTTCCATGTAGACTTCTTCCTTCAGTACGCCGTTCAGAAAAGCTGACTTTACATCCATCTGATATACTTTGAATCCTCGATGCGTTGCGTAGACTAGGAAAAGACGAATGGCTTCCAATCTTGCGACTAGAGCGAAAGTTTCATCAAAGTCGATTCCTTCTACTTGACTGTATCCCTTGGCAACTAGTCGAGCTTTGTTTCTGATGATGACGTTGTTTTCATCACGCTTGTTTTTGAAGACCCTCTTAGTACCGATCACATGCTGATGTCTAGGTATGTCAACAAGCTCCCAAACTTCGTTTCTGACGAACTGGTTCAGCTCTTCTTGCATGGCGATGATCCAGTCAGCATCGTTAAGTGCGTCCTCTATCGACTGAGTTTCTTCTGTAGACAAGAAACAAGAATAAAGTGAGCTTTCTCCTTGATTTAATCTCGATCTTGTTCTTATCATTGCTGATGGATCTCCTATTATAAGATCTGAAGAGTGAGCGTCAAGCCATGAACGTCTGAGTCTGGCTTCTTCTTCTGATACTACTTCTGCAGAATCAGTAGGAGTGTTAGGCATTTCAGTAGTACTGTTCTAAGATTGCAGCAGTTCAGTAAGAAGGTTAGGATCTACTGAGTTTCCAGGTTCAGGGGCATTTAGCTCAGGAACATTAATCGTTCCCCCTGAGTTTATATTCTCAGTAGAGGTCTTAGTTACCACTGGGGCTTCCTCATCGACCGTTGTTACCTGTTGTTGATTATGTTCAGTAGAATCAACCAGGTTAGCTACATCGCCTGTTGGTTGAGTCTGAGTTTCTTCATCATCTGACTCATCATCCCAACAATCCTGAATCTTTTCAGTTTTATCAGTCAGTCCGAGATCCTGTAGCTTGCTGCTGACATCATCAGTATTTGTCTCTGTAGTTTTCCTGTTCTCCTGACCCTGGGCTCATAATAGTACGAGCCGTACTGAGCCGGGTGCTCGTACAGTGGCTCATGGTACTGTTCTGCCCATCTGACCTTCTTGGTTCCCCCCCGAATTTGATCGCGGTGTCCCGGGCCGGAACCTTTGGTCACCGCTTGCTTGTTGTTGCTCGGCTGAGGTGCAATCATTTTCTGTTTGTTCTTCGCCTGAGGTGTGGTGTCAGCAGCTTGCACCTTTCCTCTGAGAAACCTATCAGCCAGCGCTTCTGAGCTTTTCGAGGTAGAAGCTTCGTGGGTATAGCCAAGTCCTTCTTTCATGACAGTTGGCCGTTGTGCTCTGAGCAGACTTTCTAGCTTCTCCTTAGCTCCAAGGTGCTTGTTCGGTCATCGGTCCTCGCCAGACCTCGTCACTCCTCCTGAGTGAGTCATAATCTTTCTGTACGTCTGAGAGCTTCTGACTGAGCTGGGCTATTTCAGTCTCTTTCTCAGAATTGTCCTTAGTCAGAACTGAGATCTGAGTCTCTTGAAGCTGAGACTTAGTCATGAGAGATTTGATCTCTTCCTTGAGTCTCGCAACTAGATTCTCTAACTCAGTAGAGACCTGACAATCAGAAGAAAGTCTCTGATTTTCAGCCTTTACCATCTCCAGTTCCTGGATCGTTCTGTTGAACTCTCTGCTCAGCTGAATCTATTCCTCTAGCAGATCATCGTATGCTTGTACCACATCCAGAGGATCATCTGTGACCGAGTACGTGTCGTGTGTGCTGTGTGAAGAAGAGGTTATATTAAGTTTGGAGTTTACCTCAGTCTCTTCTCCGGCCATCAGACAGTATTCACCTGTTCCTTCAGGAACCATTTCTCCGACCTCAACTGCTACAAATGCAGCTTCGTCTTCAGAGGAATACATAAATGTATCCTCCTCAAGTGAGTTGTCAGATATCTCTCCGGCGATGTAGGCCTGCCTTCTTTGGGCAAATTTTTCTCTTCTGGCTGCCGTTCGCTCGCTCGTTGAGCGGTCGAGAGTTCGGGACGGTCGTGCGATAGTGTTCCTCCTTCTTACAGTTATAACAGGTGGATGTTCTGCTGCTCTTTCCAGCTGAAGCTTTGGATGGACTCGCAGCAGGCTCTGTGTTCCTGCATTCAGTAGAAGGATTAGATTCTTCCCTTTTCTGATAATGTTTCTTACCTGAGGGAGAAACTCTTTTGTATTTCCTCAGCTTTCTGACTCTCTCCTTTTCTCTCTGATATTTGAGAGCCATCACAGCCAGCTGGTCAGTGCCTGAAGTCTCACAAGATTTTGCTTCGATAGTGGCCACTGCCTTGCTTGAGGAAATCGGTTTGGATCCAGTTTTGCTGACAGTTGCTGTAAAAGCATGATCGATATGTGTGTCAGCTGGAGCACTGGAACACCTTTAGGGTAGACTATGCTCAAATTCCTCCGTCTTTAGTTCTGAAAATATAACATCAGGAGTTAGAGTATTTAGATCAGAGCTACGTAAATAAGTAGCAAATGGAAGCCACTTCTGTCGAGGTAGCGCTCTCAAGATCTTTGTGTTCATCTCTTTGTTGGTGAACACCTTCCCCAGCCCATTGATGACATTGACTTGGTTTGTAAATCTGACACTAACTCGTCAATGGTCTCACTGGGCTCCATTGTAAAGGCTTCGAACTTCTGAAGCTCTAATTCGAGCTTGTTTTCTTTGATCTGCGGGGTTCCTTGGCTCAGTACAGCCAAAGCATCCCATAGCTCTTTTGCCGTTTTGCAATCCTACACCCTCCCGAGATGAGAGTCACTGAGCATTGTCAGTATTGCGTTTCGCGCAACTCGGTCGAGGTTGTGCAGCTTTTTCTCTTCAGGCGTGAAGGCTGATTTGTCTTTGGGAACCTTAGCACCGATTTGTGCTCCTACACCTCCCACATTAGCAAACTAAACGCTGTCAATCATGGGAATGATGGGTCCAGTCTCCAGGACGTTCGTCATGCTGTCGTGCAGCGATGTGAGGTGTGCCTCCATTCTCACGCGCCATACCGTGAAGTTCTCTATTGACAACATCGGCACCATACTGATACCTGACATGTCAGACATTATGCGAACGGGTATAAGGATGAAAGAAGAGATGCTTGTGCAGTGAAAACGTTTTCAAGGATCTGTTCGAGAGAACCAGTAGTACAGAACCGGCGATCAGAAGAACACCGACGCTCTGATACCAATTGTTGGTCTGGAGACGATAGTCAGGTGTAGAGGGGGGGTGGTGAATACACCTGATCATAGTTTCTTCTTCTCAAACTGAAGGACAGCTGAGCTGTTTAGTGCAACTGATGAACAGTGCCAAATAGTAACCTTCGATCACTGGGTCAGAGTGGGTCAGCTACTGAGCTCTCCTACTGACTTTTGTCAGTCGTTCGAAACTCAGTCGGAGACGTTGTGCGGATAAGTGTGGGGCCTAGAGATTCGTCTCAGTTTTGAAAAACGCTTTTCACAAATCAAGTTCTTTTGGCTGTGCGCTTTTGAAACACGTTTTATGCAAACATATGATTTTGAACAGTTATGATATGCAATAAAACAGTAAAGAACACAAGCGATTTAACGTGGTTCGGATACGCAAGATCCTACGTCCACGGTCCTGACAAAGGCAGGATAACTTGTTGATTATACTGAGCAAGCCTCAGCAGGTATCTGTGCACTGGACAGATCCTTCTAAGTTATAGTCCTTAGCGACTTTACAATTCAAACCGAATTTCGAAAGGGATGGAATAATCTCCAACTAAGAAGGAGTTCTTACAATAAGAACAATTCACAGAAAGTGAACTCCTTCGAGTCTAAGCTATAAATATGGCAATGAGGTTAGTCTAGAGAAGAGAGGGATCTAAATACTCTAGAGTGAAGAACTAAGAAAATTCTAAGAAAGCAAGTTCTTCTCTGGATAATCTTTGAGTTCGCTAGAGTGTTCAAAGCTTGAGCGTTTTTCCCTTTTTTTTTATTCCGTGCGTGGAGCTTCGAATTTCTTCTCTATTTATAGTTGTGAGCTATGGCATATGTCCGTTGGAGACGATGATGCCACGTGTCACAAGCTTCCAGAGAAAACGGCCATAATTTCGAATTTGTTGCAGCAGGGCAGTTAATTACTGTACATGAGAGCAGCTTTACTGTAGAGAGCAGATATGGCGCTGTCGGCTTCTCATTGGTCGAGGTTTGTGGTTGGTGAGAATGTGTCAGAGTCAAAGTTGACTATTCAAACAACCTCGTAAGATCTTCTCGCCGAACTTCGAAAAGACTTGTGCGATCGGGTCGTTTTACGTCGGACACGATGAGACTAGATAAGTCTCTATCTTCTTCGACTGAGTCGGCTGACAAGGAATACATTTACTGAGTAGGTCAGTTGGCGACTGCGAAGGTACTGAGCTTTGCATATGTTCTTCTCGCGATGGCTTATCGGTGATGGGCCGTCTCCTACCGAGGTGAAGATCACCGTCGATCGAAGAACGCAAGCTCTTACAAAGATGACGTGGGGTTCTGGAAAGTAACTTCGTCAGAAGATTAGTCCAACAGTTTACCCCGTACAGGACTTAGACAAAGGATGATGAAAATAAACAAGTCTAACCTATACATCATCTAATCCTATAGACACACTGCACGACTGATATCAGCTGGGTTTTGGGATCTTCAATTCTATAGTACTACTATGATTTCCCCCAATATTCTTTTAACCACTAGACAGCTGAGTACCATCTACTGACTCATAACCCAACACCGAGGAATAACAATTTTTTATAAATAAATTGCAGGATCAGAGTAGTCCACCAAGGCCATTCAATGAGCCCCATATTCCTATAATGGAGCCAGACTTAAGCCATATCTTAAGAGTCTCGCCCCAACGAGTTCCATATCCAGAGAGCTTTGTACATCCACCCAGTTTGAGAGGGCACCTGACAAGGGTAAGGCACCCGCCAAGCGGGGAAGGGACGGCCGAAGAAACAAACCGTGGTGGATCTCACGGATGACCTGGATGTGTATATTGAAAAAACCTTCCAACGGTATAACGAGTGGCGTGAGGGGGATGTGTTGGCGTACGTTAGGGTTCCCAAGTCTCTCTTCGTGTTGCACCAGAGTTTCTTCACCCAGGTCGAAAATGTCAGGGTTATGATGGACTCGAAGGTACATTTATGTTTCTATACTGTACAAATTTAGATGATTTCTAACATTGTTTAACTATGATCATGTGTAGATGATTGACCTTTGGTTAACTTCAATGAGACGGCTTCTCGGGATAGGGGAAGGCTTGCTCCCGGACGTGAATCATGTATCAACAATTTTGGTTGATACTGATTTCTTTGTAAGTATATTGTTTTATTAGATAACATAAGTTGTGGATATAAGTTAGCTCTCCAATAAAATTTCTTAACACTACACATGATTTAGGCCGCACTCATACAAGAGTGGCTAGATAACTGCCGCAACCCAGAGACTGGAAGCTTCGATCCTGGTGATCGTTGTTTTCACCAAATAAATCCTGCAAAACTGCTGAACTAGAATTAGTAAAGCAACAGGTATCGAACATAGGGAACGAAGTATTTTAGACCTAAAATTCCTATCAATCAGATTTTGGTTAACAACCACGCAACTTTTGGGAATAACTAATCCTAAGACAACGAAAATTAAAGCAAGAAGTAACACAAAATTAACTATGAATAATAAAAGCGGGTCCAGCAAGATGATTCACACACACCAACAATCGATCATAGACACTAATAATCAATTAATTCACTTAGATCAACTAGTTGTAGGCTACCGTAATTAAACTGACGCAACCCCTATTCCCCCTTAATTATTCGGTAATCGCCATGGTGGGCATTGAAACGATTACTACTCTAAACTAGATGCAACCTACGTTGGTGGGCAAGCAATAGATTTAACACCTAGCCAGCTTTAAGAACTAAGGGAACCCAATTTAGGAGCCTACTCGTATGGTGGGCATCTAATAGTCTCTTACCAAATTAATCCAATTGCCCTAAGACAATTTCCTACTTCTTTAGCCTAATCCCACGAGAAACGATGGAAGTACTAAATTAGCTATGAATTAAATTAACTAGGGTGATCAATCCTAATTCAATTAATCCAATTAATTAATCCTAGATTAATTCAGAACCTAAGTGATTAATTTTAAGCCCTAGTCTCACGAAATTATAGTGGTGTGTGTTTCACATCTCGCCGGCCCCTAAAAGAACTTAGCTACGCATATCGGCCGGACTAGCCAGACAGACCGGTTTACTGGACAGAACACAAAACATGATGAAATTCAATAAATCAAATTGCACGAAATTTCTAAATAATTACTAGAAATCAGATTATCAAGAAACACGAAACAATATCCTAAAAATTAAAACTTGATTAATTAAAGACTACGAATCCATCCACAAGCTAATTAAATGGAGACAATTTAAATCCGGGAATGCAAAACGAAAACAATAGCATGTCGTTTCTTCCAAATCAAAACACAATTCTTGAAACAAAAGTAGAGAATGCAAACTTAAAATCGAACTGCCCCTTTGATCGGATCCCTCGGCGTCGGCGAATTCGTGATCGGAAATCTCTACTTCGCGGCGTCGGACTCTCTCTCTCTCGGCGATTGGTTCAGACGGAATTGATGTTAGATAGTTGATGATGAATGCAGAGTGGCGGAAGTTCTCGGCTCTTGTTGGCGGCGTGAATGTGGTGACGAATTCTCAAATTGATTTCTCCCTTCAAGGTGGCGAAGAATATGATATATATAATCTCCTCTCTCCCCTCCACGGTAATATGGTGATGATAAGGAAAAAATAAAAATAATCAAATCTTCTCTCCCTCTTCTCGGCGTGTGAATAAGATATGGTAAAGATATTATAATCCTTTCCTTAATCCCCTTCTTGACCGTGTGATCTCTTCTTCTCAAGGTATGGGAATTAATTAATTCCTTTCTTAATCCTCCTCAATTTGGGTAATTAAATATAGAAGTAAATAAATCAATTTATTTTTTTCCCTTCCATACTTAATCCCTAATTGATTCCTCCAAATTGAGTAGATATTTCTTTGATTATGCAATGCCACCTCAACGCCTCGTCAAATGCCACGTCATCAATAAACACTGCAAAATAAACATCAAAACAATTCCAAATGCCACAAAATATGCCAAATTACACGGAATATGGATAGTATGAAATAGACCTATCAAACCTCCTTACACTTAGAGTATACTTGCCCTCAAGTATAAGGAAAACAAAAGCATAAGTACTATCCAATTTCCGATCCTTCCCCAAGACTCAAGACTCTAAAAAATAAAAACGAAAACAAGACAAGACGAAAGATCAAGACACAGAAAACAGATCAAGACTCAAACAAAGGAAAAAGAAAATCAAAGGACACGGATAAGAAGGAAAAACGACACAACAAAAGAAAGAAGCAATACCAATCATATCCATAATCTCAGCACTCAATGAACTAGCAAAGCACATTCAACTATGCAATTATGAATCTCAACAAACAAGTAGAGTTGCAAATTTAAGATTAGGCACACAAATATCAATTTAGTCAAAAACCTAAGCAAACATGGATCATCCTCACGGTTCGCTCGCCACTCTCTAATCTAGGTCCGGTCAAGCCACTCAAGAAAATAAAGTTCATCCATCACGATAAAAGAGTGTCACAACTGCAATATCAAGGAGGTCTTTTTCTTCGGTTGTAATGGGGCTTAGGACATAGACAATTTTTTGTTGGTAGGGGTCCTAGGGGTTCTAAGCTCCACAAAATGTATCAAGATGTCATGCATGCTATACTTGCTAAAATTGAGATAATCAAAAACTGAAATTCAGTACCTACCACAAGATCATATCAACTGCTGCCAATTATTCGTAATCCTCAATGCTGCATTCTGTTTCGGATTTATTTTTTATTTTTTATTTTTTATTTTTTATTTTTTGCAGCATTTGAAATAGCATCATATTTAGCAAACTTAGCCTATTTCCTTTCCTGAGTGCTGAACAAATTGACCATTCCAATAATAATTCTCAATTCCAAAATCGGTCAACAATTATTTTGCACCACAATTATAATAGCAAGCATATTTAGTAGGTAATAAAATTAGATCAATCTCAATTAAGCTTGTAAAACATACAATGACATGGGAAAAAGAGAAGCTAAAAAGGCCTTGGTTTGTATATTTCTGACTAAATCAAAGAATAGGACAAGGCACAAATTAGCTCACTAGGGGATAATGCAAGGTAGGAAATATTGTCGCAGTTAAATGGCTCAATTCCTAATGCCTCCTATCACTTATCACAAATGACTCACGTTTATTGCAACTTCATGAACAAGCTCTCTCAATGAAATTAGTAGGAAATGTCCTACTTTAATGGCTCAAATCTAATATACGGAGTGTGTGTAAAATTCGATCCACAATTTACTTATTATTTCTCATCCGAAATTACATACAAATGTGCACCATCTCCTACTCTTCACAACAACTACAAGTTCGCATATTGAAGCATAAAGCACAATCAAACATGCTTAAATCAAGAACACAAGTGCATCAACAACTTCAATTTTTGGCATGCTTCGACGACACAAAAGAAAATGACGAGACAAAGAGAAACGAAGTAGAGACATCCCCCTCCTTACACTTAACCCCTTGTGTGCCCTCACACAAGAAAAGACAAAGGTAAAAGACGGAGAACATGACAACACATAACAAAATACCTCCTTACACTTGATCGTTACAAACGAGCAAGCAAAAGAGAACTAAACAAGACACAATCACAAAAAAACACATAAACACATGAAAAGAAAAACAAGAACAGAAAATAAAATGGGGAGAATGGCATCACCGATCACCCGGAAGCGGAAGACGAGAGAGAACCGTGCGCTCCAATACTTTGACATCATGACTCCGCTCGTGATTTCCTCCTTACACTTAAGCTTTTTGACAACTTCATAGCTTAGATCTGGAAAAACAACAAGAAAAACACAACGAAACAGAAATAACAAAATGAAATAAATAAGAACAAGAAAACAAATCGGGTTGCCTCCCGGTAGCGCCTTTCTTTATTGTCTTTGGCTAGACGTCTTCTGGATCAAGAATAAGAGGGAATGGATAAGCTAAGCTCATCCACTACCTCCATTCGTTCAGCAGCATGGAAGAGTTTCAATCGGTGGCCATTGACAGTAAATTCTGCATTAGAATCTAACTTAGAGATCGTCACGGCTCCATTTTCCAAGACAGATTTAATTCTGAATGGACCAATCCACCGCGAACGGAGCTTGCCCGGCATGAGACGAAGGCGAGATTGATATAACAATACCAATTGACCCTCCTCAAAGGTCTTAGTATGGATGTGCTTATCATGCCATGCCTTCGTCCGATCCTTGTAACTCATTGCCGTGTCATAGGCCTCACGACGGATCTCTTCAAGTTCTTGCAACTGATACTTCCTCTCTTTTCCACAACCTTGCAGATCCATATTAATCTTCTTCTGACGCCCACCATGCCTTGTGCTCCAATTCCACAGGTAGATGGCAAAGCTTCCCAAAGATAAGCCGATACGGAGACATACCTATATGAGTTTTATAAGCAGTACGATAAGCCAATAAAGCATCGTCTAACCTTAAACTCCAATCCTTCCTAGAAGGATTCACGGTCTTCTCAAGTATAGCTTTTACTTCCCTATTGGAGACCTCAGCTTGCCCATTCGTTTGTGGATGGTAGGGTGTAGACATACGATGCTTGACACCGTATTTCTTCATGAGTGCTTCTATAGTGCGGTTGCAGAAATGGCTTCCTTGATCACTAATGATGGCCGTCGGCACTCCAAATCTGTTGAAAATATTAGTTCTAAGAAAACCTGCAACCACTTTAGAATCATTAGTCCTTACGGCCTTAGCCTCGACCCATTTAGACACGTAGTCCACAGCAAGCAAAATGTACAAATTCCCGCATGAGCTCGGGAAAGGACCCATGAAGTCCATGCCCCACACATCAAAAATCTCACAAAAGCGCAACGGCTTTTGGGGCATTTCATCCTTCTGGGATATGTTTCCGGTCATTTGGCATCGTGTACATGTCTTGCAGAAATTGTATGAGTCGAGGTTTAAAGTCGGCCAGAAAAAACCTGCATCCAAAACCTTTCTGGCAGTACGTTTTGGACCAAAGTGTCCACCATAAGGGGAAGAATGACAATGAAAAAAAATTTCACCTTGTTCAGCTTCAGGAATGCAACGGCGAATTACTTGATCCACTCCCATCTTCCATAGTATTGGAGAATCCCAAAAATATTGTTTACACTCACTCTCCAATCTTTTCTTTTGAGCGTGTGTGAAGTTGGGTGGAAGCTGCTTGGAAGTCAAGTAATTTACAATGTTAGCAAACCAATGAAATTTAGAGAATTTACCTAAGGCATTCAGCCATTCTGGAGCAGAATCGGTCTGTATAATCAGATAGAGCCGAGGCTGTACTGTAGCTGTAAAACACTGAGCAGGGTGCATGCCGTCCGCATGCACTGCACGGGTGACAGATTCAGGAACTGCATACAAATGCTCCTCGGGAAAAGTCTCCTTAATAGATTCTCCATCTTCTTCTTGGATCAATCGACTTAGATGGTCTGCCACTTGATGTTCTGCTCCTCTTTTGTCCTTAACCTCCCAATCAAATTCTTGAAGTAGAAGTATCCATCTAATCAAGCGAGGTTTGGACTCCTTCTTAGACAGAAGGTGCTTGACTGTAGCATGGTCAGTGTAGACCACGATTTTGGAGCCAAGTAGATAAGATCTGTACTTGTCAAAAGCGAAGACAATAGCCAATAACTCCTTCTCCGTGGTAGAATAATTGCATTGAGCTGAGTTAAGTGTCTTTGAAGCATAATAGATCACATGGCTCTCTCTTCCATTTTTCTGTCCCAAAACTGCTCCTATGGCCCGGTCAGATGCATCACACATGATCTCAAATGGCTTGTTCCAATCAGGTGGTTGCATTATTGGGGCAGTAGTGAGCTTTGTCTTAAGGAGGTTGAAGGCCTCCATACACTGATCATCGAACACGAACTCAACATCTTGTTGTAGGAGTCTTGTGAGTGGTTGAGCTACCTTTGCAAAGTCCTTGATGAAACGCCGATAAAAACCCGCATGGCCTAAGAAACCGCGAATCTCCTTCGCAGATGTAGGGGGCGGCAGCTTAGCAATTAGGTCAACCTTGGCCTTGTCCACTTCAATGCCTCTGCTAGAAACCACATGACCGAGTACAATTCCTTCGGTCACCATAAAATGGCACTTCTCATAGTTGAGTACCAAGTTTTTCTCCACACACCGAGCAAGGACTTTATCTAAATTCTTCAAGCATCCCATGTATGAATTCCCGTAAACAGTAAAATCATCCATGAATACTTCAATACAGTCTTCGATCAAGTCCGAAAAGATGCTCATTATGCACCTTTGAAAGGTGCCCGGTGCATTACACAATCCGAATGGCATACGTCTGTATGCAAAAGTGCCAAAGGGACAAGTAAATGTGGTCTTGTCCTGATCCTCCTCCTTCACATGGATCTGAAAATAGCCGCTATACCCATCCAAAAAACTGAAGTAGGCTTGCCCTGCAAGCCTCTCTAACATCTGATCAATAAAGGGTAACGAAAAATGGTCTTTCCGTGTGGCTTCATTCAACTTCCTGTAGTCTATGCACATACGCCACCCAGTCACTAATCTCATCGGCACTAGCTCATTCTTCTCATTTTCCACAACTTGAAAGCCAGACTTCTTCGGCACCACGTGAACAGGGCTCACCCATTTGCTATCAGAAATAGGGTAAATGATACCCATAGAAAGAATCTTCAGTACCTCTTTAAGCACCACCTCTCGCATGTTAGGGTTGAGCTTCCGTTGGTGATCTCGAAAAGGCTTGCTTTCAGGCTCCATATGAATTGAATGAGTGCAGATGTCGGAACTAATGCCAGTGATGTCGGCTAAAGTCCAGCCAATAGCCTTCTTGTGCTTCTTCAAAACTGTCAATAAGGCGTCCTCTTGACTCTGATTTAGCTCTTTGCTAATGATTATTGGCAGCGTATCATCATCTCCAAGATAAGCATACTTCAAATGCTTGGGAAGTTGCTTTAGCTCGAGAATTGGCGGCTTCACCAACGAAGGCGAGTGCATCGGGATTCGGCCCGTCCGGCGCGATCGGCGATACTGCCGACGACAAAGAGCAAATTCCCGCGCTGCATAGAGTGCTTTGATGCTGTCTCGGATCTCTTCATCCCTAATATCCTTAAGATCAAGGTCAGTCAGCCCCTTGATTAAGGTGAGTTCCATTTTATCCTGCAACAAATGCGTCTTGTTGGATATGAGTTAGTAGATTGATACTCAGCTGTTCTAGGGTTAAAAGAAATTGGGGGAAATCATAGTAGTACTATGGAATTGAAGATCCCAAAACCGAGCTGATATCAGTAGATTAGTGTGTCGATAGGATTAGCTGATGTATAGGTTAGACTTGATGTAATGCTTATTATTTTTGTCTAAGTCTTGTACGGGGTAGTTATTGAACTGATCTTCTGCTGAAGATACTTTTCAGAACACCACGTCATCAGTGTAATCGCTTGCATTCTTCGTCAGCAGCTGATATCAAACTCGGTTGAAGATCCCGCATCAGCGACCGGACCTCGCAGGAAGCATTCTCTACAAGCCGATGGTCATCGGTAGAAGAACCAAAGGTGCAAGCGATATACCTTCGCGATCGACCAACCGACTATCGAAGCTCACTTTATCGGTCCGACGACTCGGCCAAAGAAGACAGAGACTTTCAAGTACCGTATCCGATAGAAAGCGACCCAAAGACTAAAAGTCCCTTCAAATGTTCAGCGAGAAGACATACGAGGTAGTTTGAACGGTCAACTCGACACTCACCAACTACAAACCTCGACCAATGAGAAGCCGACAACGCTTACCTACTCTACACGCAAAGCCGCTCTCATGAACGGTGCATTAACTGCCCTGCTGCAACAAAGTTGAATAGTGGCCGTTTTCTTTGGATGCTTGTGACACGTGGCATCGTCGTCTCCAACGGACATATGTCACAACTCACAACTATAAATAGAGAAGGATTTGAAGATTTCGGCAAGAGAAATATACGCGAAATCAAGGGAAATCATTCAAACTCACAACGCTCTAGAACCTTCAAGCTTATCCAGAGACGAACTAGTTTTCATAGAACACTTCTTGTAGTTCATCTCTCTAGAGCACTTTGATCCCTATCTTCTCTAGACTAAGCTCATTGCTAGATTCATAGCTTAGATCCGAAGGAGTTCACATTTAGTGAATTGTTCTTGTTGTAAGAACTCCTTCTCAGTTGGAGAATATTCCCTCCCTTCTAAACTTAGGTTTGGATTGTAAAGTCGCTAAGGACTATAACTTAGAGGGAACTGTCCAGTGCACAGTATCCCTGCTGTGGCTTGCTCAGAATAATCAACAAGTTCTCCTGCCTTGTTCAGGACCGTGGACGTAGGATCTTGCGTATCCGAACTACGTTAAATCGCTTGTGTTCTTTTACTGTTTTATTGCATTGCATTCAACTGACTTGAAAATCATAAGTTTGCATAAAACGTATTTTATAAAGTGCACAGCTAAAAGATTTAACTTGCAAAAACGCATTTTCAAAAGAGACGAATCCGGGCCTAACACTTATCCGCACTACAGTCTCCGACTGAGTTTCGTAATACTGACATCAGTCAGTAGAAGAGCTCAGAAGCTGACTCACTTTGACCCCAGTGATCGAAGGCTTACTTGGCACTCGTTCATCGGTTTCAAACATCGCCTTCAGTGACCTTCACCGAGAAAAAGAAACGAGCTCGGTGTATTCACCCCCCCCTCTACACCTGACTTTTCGTCTCCGGACCAACAATTGGTATCAGAGCACACGGTGTCAACCGATCGCCGGTTCCGAAATACCTGGTCCTCTCGAACTGATCCTGAAAACCGTTTTCACTGCATAAGCATCTTTTCAGCATCCTTATACTCTTACTCTTACAATGTCTGATATGTCAGGTATTAGGATGGTGCCGATGTTCTCAATAGAGAACTACACGGTATGGCGCGTACGTATGGAGGCACACCTAACGTCACTCCATGACAGCATGTCAGATGTCCTAGAGTCAGGACCGATCATTCCTATGATCGACAGCATAGTATTTGCTGCTGGAGGAGGCGTGGGAGCACAAACTGGTGCTAAGGTTCCCAAAGACAAATCTGCCTTCACGCCTGAAGAAAAGAAGTTGCACAACCTTGACCGAGTTGCACGTAATGCCATACTGACTACGCTCAGTGACTCACACCTCGGAAGGGTACAAGATTGCAAAACGGCGAAAGAGCTATGGGACGCCTTGGCTGTACTGAGCCATGGAACCCCTCAGATCAAAGAAAACAAGCTCGAGCTAGAGCTTCGAAGGTTCGATGCCTTTGCAATGGAGCCTACCGAAACCATTGACGAGCCGAGTGTCGATTCACCAATCAAGTCAATGTCATCAATGGGCTGGGGAGGTCGTTCACCAACAAGGAGATGAACACCAAGATCTTGAGAGCGTTGCCCAGACAGAAGTGGCTTCCATTTGCTACTTATTTACGTCGCTCTGATCTAAATGCTCTAACTCCTGATGTTATATTTTCGAATTAAAATCGGAGGAATTCGAGCATAGCCTACCCCAAAAGTGCTTAAGCGCTCCAGTGACACACGGTTCGACCACGCCTTCAAGGCAACGATCGGCAATACCGGAGCCAAGCCTATTTCCTCAAGCAAAGCCGTGGCCACATCGCAGCAAAGTCTTCCGAGACTTCGGCCCCGACCGGCTAGCAGCGATGGCTCTCAAATATCGAGGGAAAAGGAGAGAGTCGAAAGCCGAGGAAATACAACCGAGATTCTTCCTCGGTTAAGAAAGACTATCATAAGAAAGAAGAATCTAATCCTTCTACCGAATGCGGGAAATCGGAGTCTGCTGCCGCATCCGTCTAAAGACTCACTGGTAAGAGCAACGCAGTAACATCTACCTGCTACAACCGCAAGAAGGAGGGACACTATCGCACGATTGTCCCGAACTCTCGGTGCTCAAAGAGCGAAACGGCAGCCAGGAGAAAGAAATTCGCCGAGAGACGGCAGGCCTATATAGCCGGAGAGATATCCGACAACTCAATTGAGGAGGATACATTCATGTATTCTTCTGAAGATGAAGCCGCGTTCGTCGCAGTTGAGGTCGCAGAGACAGTTCCTGATGAGTCAGCCGAATACTGTATGATGGCCGGAGAAGAGGCTGAGGTAAATTCTAAACGCATTATTACCTCTTCTTCACATAGCACACAAGACACGTGCTCGGTCACGAGATGATCCTCTAGATGTGGTACAAGCCTACGATGATCTCGCTAGAGGAACAGATTCACCGAGCAGAGTTCAGCAGAACCATCCAGAGAACTTGAACAGTAAAGGCCGAGAATCGAGACTTTCTTCTAATTGTCAGGTCTCTACTGAGTCAGTGGATCTAGTTGCGAGACTCAAGGAAGAGATTGAATCTCTCATGACTAAGTCTCAGCTTCAAGAGACTCAGATCTCAGTTCTGACCAAGGACAATTCTGATAAAGAGACTGAAATAGCCAAGCTCGGTCGAAGCTCACAGACGTGCAGAATGACTATGACTTACTCAGAAGGAGTGACGAAGTCCGGAGAGGATTGATGACCGAACAATACCTAGGAGCGAAGGAGAAGCTTGAAAGCATGCTTAGAGCACAACGGTCAACTTCGTGAAAGAAGGTCTAGGCTATACACACGAAGCTTCTACCTCCAAAAGCTCGGTAACCCCTGGGCCGATAGGTTCGTCGGAGGAAAGGTGCAAGCCGCCGACACCACACCTCGGGCGAAAAACAAACAGAAAATAATTACACCTCGGACCGAGTAGCAACAAGCAGCTGACCAAAGGTTCCAGCCCCAGGACACCGCGATCAAATTCAGGGGGAATCAAGAAGGTCAGATGGGCAGAACAGTACAAGGAGCCATTGTATGAGCACCCGGCTCAGTACGGCTCGTACTACTATGAGCCCGTGGGTCGGGAGAAGCGCTAAGACTCGAAGAAGAAAGCTCCCGAACTCAAAATTATCGCCAGAAAGTCGCATATCTCCAAGTCCTCGTGGAGAAGAAAGGCGATAAGGTTCAGAAGAAGAAGTCTGGAACTTCTAAGGTCCTCGAGACAGATCTGGGTTCCGAAATCACCCACTAACCTGTAAGGACCCAACTGAACCAAAGGGTACCTAAAAATGCCTCTGTTTTGCAGGTGCATAAGGACCCGTGGATAGTGGACAGCGGCTGCTCGAGACACATGACTTACCAGAAGAGCCTGCTGACCAACTACGTACAAGAAGATGGTCCCAGAATTGAATTCGGTGACAACTCCAAAGGCTACACAAGGGGATACGGAACGCTGAACATTGGGACTGCCACAGTTCCAAGAGTAACATATGTTGAAGGACTTCAACATAATCTCCTTTCGATCGATCAATTTCGTGATAATCTTAACAGAGTAATCTTTGACGCTGGGTTCTGTGATATTGTTGACAAATCTACAGGGAAAACAGTGTTATCAGGTTCGCGGAGGAAGAACATCTATGTTGCAAACTGGAATACCGCAGAACCTGAGGCTTGCTTGCTCGCACAGACTAAATCAGGTAACAAGTCGGTGAAGCTATGGCACAAGAGACTCAGCCACCTGAACTTCAAAACCATGAACAAGCTTGTCAAGAACTCTAAAGTCAGAGGACTGCCCAACGAATCATTTATCAAAGACAGAAATTGTGAAGCGTGCCTGAAGGGAAAGC